>OY292413.1:5881729-7081729 GCA_958496275.1 Zele albiditarsus | reverse complement strand
CCACGAGACCGGAACTCGCAATTTGCCAGCTTGGATAATCTCTCTACCACGATCGATGGCGTTTATCCATTGGTATAGATGCAAAAGAAAGAGGATTGGAAAATGCGACAAGAGCGTGAGCCATTGGAAGAGAAAGAGGGGATACAGGAGACGATATGACTTTATATAGAAGGGTATATGAATGCAACGCGAAGCGTTATCTATTCTGGCGGAAACGATCATCGACATCGATGGATCGCGACAGCCTTCTCTATCCCAACCAAAGCAATATAGAAAGCCTGACGCGACGCCACTATGGATGAAAGGCGATTAGATCTCCTCTCACTTTTGCCTTTGGGGGACACATTGCAATGCAATGGAAAAAAAAAATATATACGTATATTGGTGATAGAGAAAGAAAAAGAAAGAAAGAAAAAAAGAGTGAAGAGATTGCTGTGCTTAAGAGTAGAAGGATGACAGCATTCAATGTCTATGAGTCATGGTGTTGTATCTAGGGGTGGGTTACTGAAAGTCTTTAGAAGTTTAGGGTGAGTGACGATATCTCTTCGACACTGGTTTCTCCAATTCCTTCATTTATTTCGAGAAAAATGAATTTGATTCTACTCCTCGATAAATTCCTCTGCCTTTTTTGCCAAATTCATTTGCGATTTATTGAAGATGCGACCATAAGGTGATCACAAAAGGTTTCACTAATTTTTTTTATTTCTCTCAGAAGACGCAAAAAAGTCTTTTAGTATTTTTCAAAGCAATTGGCGAATGTAGAAGAATAAAAAAAGAATTATTCAATAAGTGAAATGGGAATTTTATTTTTGGGTTTCAGTGAAAATTGAGTGGAGGCAATTTCTAATCCCTCTTAATCTTTCTCTCTCACTCACAATGTCTCAATGTATATATACATGGACGCGATGAGGTCACGTGCGAAGGCAGTAGCCGCGTATAATCGTAGATGAGAGGCCGATGGGTTAATTGGGTCGGGCCCCAGCGACGCGCAAACATTTCAGCTCGCGCTCTCTCAGCTCGAGATATATGCCTGAAATATTCGTGGAAGCGTATACGAGCGGGACGTGACCTTTCCACTTTACCTATTCGCCCACTCACGCCGTACCCCCAACTCAACCAACTTGGCGACGACGTACATACACTCTATATATATATATATATATACATTTATATACAGAATTGCGTTAGCGAGCGACGGCCGAGTGACGTTACAGCTTTCGTATCCGTATGTACGAACAAACTTTTACCATTTTCACGGAAAAGGTCGTCGTGCTTTCAACTCAATCTCATCACTGACATACATACATATATTTATACGTATAAAAGCTATTCTCGAGTGAAAATGGCAATGGGTATCCTCTTGTTACAATGAAGCAGACTCCAATTCTCCAACACCCTATAAATAATACAATAGAATTATTAAATTAAATACCAAAAAAAAAACAAATAAATATAAATATGTAAAATAATATATGCAATATTATTCCATTTTTCTCACCATATTACACACAATATTGGTTCCTTCATATCTTTTCTAGAGCATGCAACTGAATATTTAAAAAGATGACCGAGATACACCTTCGTTCCATTTTTTTTTTATCCATTTTTTTTCCCCTCCATCATTCTTCATCTTTTTCTTATATCGTTGCAAATGTAAAAAGCTCATCGAAGTCTCTCTGCAAAGTCCCAATAGAGATACATATATAGTTGGTATAGATATTGCTATTATACTGGTGAGAACAACGAGATACTTTTACTCGAAGAAGGAATAGAAAACCCGGAAGAGCAAATAAAAAAAAGGAGAAAAACTTTAAAATATGCATTCATCGTGCTATTCAACTCTTCACCACCCCCGGTCCCATTTTATATCTCCATCGGGCTGTGTAATGATTTGTATAGGTATATAAGAGGTATCACGAAACAGAGAGCTCCAATAGCGATGGCCTAGTCTACCATATATATATATATATATATATATATATATATATGGAAGTGGACGTACCTATACAGAGTCTAGACCCATATCGATTTCACTGAAAGAGAGTACAGTTGCTAGTAGCAAAGTCGATATTGATCAATTGATACATACACATGTATGTATATATTGAATAGATACATATATGCATAAATAGATGAAACAGATGTTTCATACTGTCTCAGTCGTCTTCCTTTGTCTTTTCTTTTTTTTCTCATACACTCTGGCGTCTTCAATGAATAAATAGAAACTGTTTCATGACCTATTCAACTTTATTTTGTATATCTATCTATATATATATATATGAATCTCATCCACCATTTCTCACCACCCAACGCATTTTCCAGTCCGAAAAATTTATATGAAATTCATGAATGCTGAATTTAGCAAAACAATTTATATTTATGTGTAATATATAGCAGAATAGTAAATAAAATAACGGATGACAAGTGAGTTGCAAAATATTCAGGACGAAAAGAAAATTCAAAAGTAGATGGATATATGAAAATTTTTGTCATGAGTTGTGTAGGTATAGATAGTATCATCTCGAATAAAGGAATATACAGAAGGTAAAAGGGTCGGTAGGTCATTGAGGGAAAATAAAATTAGAATATGGAGGGAAAATACTTTCTTTTTTTTTTCGTTCAATCGCATCTGCATTGTCTTTAGTGGAGAGATAAATTAATAATGAATGAGTGGAAATAGAAAAAATTATTTTGTATAGAAAGACATTTGGAGAAATGAAATAATTCATGAATAGATAGATAAAAAAATTGTTTTTTTTTCTCAGTTGCATCGCGTGTTTACATTGTCGTATTGGATTGAGAAATAAAAAGGAGAGAAAAAAAACATAGCACGCATACAAATATTTCACTGCCCTTATCGTTCACTGGTATTTTACAATTGGTTCATGTTTTTTGTTTGTTTTTATCGAAAGAGAATAAAAATTGAATAGATATTTCATGGAATTAACAATTAAAAATTGTACAAGGGTCAAATTGGAGAAGAAATTCAATGCGTAATCTTCACGCCCAAATTTACGTACACTTCCGATCGGATATGAAATGTCTAGACGGCTGACCAAATATGCGCCGTTACTACTTTCGCCCCCTTTTGCATATAAATACATATACTCAATACGTACATATAGAAATCCCCGTTGGGGTTTTAAACTTCAAATCGATTCACACGCAGTTTAATAAAACGATATTCCAACTCATTGCTTTTCATATATAGGAATATAATCCTCTCATGAATGGGAAATGATATATATCACAAATGATTATTACTATTTAGTTTATTTCTTTGTTGTTTCATCATTCCACTTGAAACAAAAAATTATTTATATGACAGTTGTATTTTCTCTCGATACCAGAGTTTATTGACCAAGTGAATCTGAAAATAAATTCACCACACTGTTACTTTATCTCACTCTCTTTCACCTCCTGTTTCTCCTATTTCATCTCCTCACTCAAGAGTGAAATAAACTCCATAGTAAAAGAGAATGAGAGAACTCTTCCTCACACATTGTCTATTTCCGTGTATCACCTCTTTTCTCTCCCCTTTCTACATCACTCTTCAACCGCCTTGGGGCGTGGAAACTGTGCCTGAACATGAATCGAATAGAGGAAAATTGATGCATAATACAAGAGTGAGGATGGAAGTGAGTCCAAGAGAAAAAATGAGGGATCGAAAAAAATGTGGGGAGAATAAAGCGAAGGGACAAACGAGGGCAAAACGAGCTGGGGATCCCCGAGAAAAAATAACAGGGAGATGCTACATGTAATATATAGATTACAGCGGGATGAAATGGAGCAACCATAAAGTGTTGAAAATCATTTTTCTCGAATTTATGAAATTGTTCTTTTTTTTTTTCTTCATATATCTCAGAGATTAATGTTTTACCATATTTTTGTTCTATATGTCAGGGGCTAAAAAAAAAAATATTTGTATCCATGTACGCAATTCCACTCAGATACATATATGGTACATTCTTTATTGCCCTGCTATTTTGCTCGCACACAACGCAAAGGAAAATAGAATGTATGAACGCGTGGCGGTCGAGGCAAAGCGAATAGAGAGCGAGAAACAGATGCTGAAGAGAGTGCAAGCTCTTGAGCCCATGCGAAAGAGACGCTTTTTCTGCGTTCCGACGACACTCGTTTTGTCATTAACGCCAGCTAGGAACTATATATATATATAATTAATATAACTATATATGAATATGTATGTGTACAACCCACGTGTAGCCTACTTGTTTTTATTTTTTTTCATCTCCTGTTTCTTCATCTTCTTCTTCGTCCACTTATCCATTTTTTTTTTGTTCTTTTTTATTCGCTCTCGCTACAAGCTTTTTGGGTCGACGATTTGCCAAGACTCTCGCAAAATTCCAAGTGCTACTTCGCAACTTTTTTTTTTGTCGTGCCTCTAAGTTTTCTCTTAAACGAAATAAAATGAAAAAATTTTAATATATACAAATACGATGTTTGTTTCATTTTTTTTTTCTTTTTCATCTTGTTTCAATTCATATTCAATTTATCTCGAGGAAATAACATGTTTCTCTTTTTTTTCATTTTTTATTTCATTTATTTTTCTCAGTTACTTCTGTAAAAGCTCTTGTAGCTTGACGACAAGTCGGTTGTCAAGCCAAGAAGTATATTATGCGTATAGAAAAAGACGTCCTCGAGACAGTTGCCCGGGGCATTTATGTACGTTCATATACACACCATACAGATATAATGAGTGCGTATATAAGAAAATATTTTATTCACAGCAGAAACATTTTCTAATCTCATTTAAATTAAGTATATAATTCTCCGAGAAGTTAACACGAATAGAATATAAAAGATGTATATTCATGAATAATTCATTAATTCATACTGTTTAATGTTGTATTTAAAAAAAAAAAGCAAAACAAAAAAGGTCGACCGAAAGAAAATTAATGAGAGTCAACACGCACGATGGAAATATCGACTGTGAAGTCAATGGCACAAATCGCCATCGTCACCAAAGTCTTGAGCTGCGCGAGTCGACGTCGTCGTCGTCGCGTTAGCATTACCATCAACAACAACAATCCTTAAAGTAATTTGGCATCAACATAATCGGCCAACACAGTTCATTGCATTTGCACATCATCAGAATAAATCTTGAGCAAGCACAACGATAATAGTGAATGGAAAAAAAAATTTAAATATCAAAATAAAAGTACGAGAAAAATTACGAAAACGAGGGAGTGGAGGTGGGCCAAGTGGAGAGTAAAATACTCCCAAAAGAAAATTGCCAAGCGATGAGCGATTTACAGGCCACCCTCGAGTTCTCCCTCGAGCTTTGTAAATTTTACAATGTCGATCTATTTCAACGCGGGTGAGTTTCATTAGCTCGAAAACAAATTGAAAATCAATTTACGAATTACCAAAGTGTAAAAAACAATTATTCTGTTTTTTTTTAATTTTAATTCAAGATATTATCAAATCCGGACGGCACTCAGGGTGTCTCCTAAACTACCAATTAAAGTGGAAGTAGATCAGCTTCGTAATCGTGAGTATATATCCACAATGTTAATATCCTCAAGAAATATGATTGTCAATAATCAAATGTGCTGTTCATTATTGAGGCATTAGAGTTCAATCGTCTGACTATGAATGATAAAATTGAATCAATCCACAATATCTGTGATAGACTATTCTAGATTATATTATGTTTATTATGCCATTCTCATCAATAGTAAACTCATTCCTCCAACATGACGATATATTTCCTGAAAAATAATGAATATCATTTAAATAAAAAGAGTTGGGAATAAATATTTTCTCACAGATAAGCGTTCACTAGACAGCATGGAGGCACCAGGAACTAGTAAACGTTTCCAAATACTCTACAGAAACGAAGAGGTAACTCTCGGTACATCAGTGCTCTTTCGTGCTCACGTACTAGTACACAGTCATAAGATCGAGGAGGCGCTTTCCCGCACTCACTTCAATCTTGGCGTTGAGTTGTGGTTTAGTGAACCCACCCAACCAGGAAATATGGCGTGCGTGTCATCAAGGTGAGTTGTTAAATCATCATCAACCCTTAAACAAATAATCAAATACAATAATATATACAATTCTTCTTTTTCCCTTTTTTTGCAAATAATTCAACACCGGAGAAAAATAATTTACTACTCTTACAAATATTTTTGATTGAGTAACGGGACATTAATAATTTTCTTTTTTGCTGAGTAAAGTCCTGATGGTAAAGTGTCGTCGCGCGACATTTTGCTGAAAGTTAATCAGCATGGATTTGTCATCGACACACAAGCGAGAATACGTAAATAAAAAAAAAAAAACGAGGCGATGAGATGATTCTTGATGGATGTCGTTTCATTTGTGTTGCACCCGAGACTTCCTGATTGATTGCTGCCTGCTCATCATTGCTCTCTTTCTTTTGTAGAGCAAGAGAAAGTATATCTCACTTTTTTTTCTTTGTATATATGTATGTGTGTGTGTGTTGGTGTGCGATAGTACAATCGTGTCCTAACTCCGGGTGTAAATGAACTTTTTTTAGAGCGCAATACATTGACATCTTGCGCGAGTTGAAATCGCATGCGCTTTTTTAATTGGACGGTTTGTCTCTTCGCATTTCTCTTCGTATCTCCACTTTCCCAACCCCATTATTTCCCAGTATTCCCTTCCGTGTTCTATTCTTTCCACCTCTCGAACTCTACAGGCATCACACAAAAAAATAAATCCAAAATCCGCGTTACACTCGAAAAAAATGAAATGAATTTGTTTTTTTTTTCTTCCAGAGCATTGCAGTTGAATTTTGTACCAACAAAAGGATTACATTATCATCTACCAGTACTCTTCGACTACTTTCATCTTGCGGCAGTGTCAATTACAATTCATGCTTGTCTTGTGGCACTCCATCAACCATTTGTAAAGTCAGTATCCTCATTCAAAACTAATTAATTCTTCATCAAAACATGATGATTCAATGAAATTAATTGCAACTTAAAATACATCAAATCGAAATATATTCCTCACTTTGAAATTTTTTTCCCCTGCTAAAACATCTTCAGAAAGAGTATCCTTCACTACGTTCAAAGCTGGTAAGTTCGCCAATTAATTCAAACACACTGTACAATGCTTGAAGATAAAACATTTTCGTTTTTTTGTTGTTTTTCTGTTTTCCTTTATTCATATTCCAAGTGCACCAAGGAGTGGAAAGCCATGGCTTCAATTCAAACAACCACCGCCATCAAACGGAGATAACAACGCAATGTTGAATATGGTAAGTTTCACTTACCATCCCACTTGCAACCAATACACCGCCTATCATACTCTACCTAACAATACCAATTAGTATAATTGAATATCCACTACATGAATACGTTTGTGGATGGAATATATATAGGAGACAACAACACGTTGCGTGGGTTCAACAACGAGGAACCAGCACGCAAGAGTAATTCAACGTGAAGTAACAAGACTCCTATTAATAACAAGAGAAAATCTACTCAATGATTTGGCTGATTTGGCGAGGTTATTACCGTCATGGGAGCAACGTGATTTAGAAATTGCTGAACGAAAGCACAAAGAGGCAACTAATATGATTGACACAGATGACGTGGATGTGGCACAATTATGCGCACAAAATATTGTCCTATGGCACATTTTTCTTGAAGCTTTCACGCGACAAGAAGCGGTACATCAACATTTAGCGAGAATACATCATCAATTACGAGTTAAACGTTTTGCTGAGGGTTTTTTTGTATTGGAAAATCCCCGTACTTCAGCGGCTGGTTGTTACGATGCTAATTATCAATCATATCAGGCGGTTAGCGAAGCAGCGCGACGTTCAAGATATTTAGCTGCATTACCACCACTCCCAGTTCATTGTCCAGAATTAGATGGTGATCTTCACTCATTGCCATTAATATTCGAGGATCAATATGCTGATATGCAACAGAGACATCGGAATAGCGGTAAGAAAACGAATTGAAATATGATATGAAATATTATGAATGAAATAAAAATTGTTTTTTCTTACAGTTCCTAGTATGGAAGATTGTAGTTGTGGCATATCTGCGATTTTAGAATCAAGAACTGCGAGCGTTTGGTCACCAAGAAGTGAGGGAACCGCACAAGATATTGCATCAATTCAGGCACGTCTTGCATTGGCGCCATCATCGCTTCCAGCACGGCACAGTAAATCCCTGGATCAATTAGGACCTGAAATTACTCCATTACAACCTAGAACATCACCTAAAACACTTCCAAGATCAGCGTCAACCCAATTATTTCCCCGACAACGGACAGGAATGCGAAATGCTACACCACCAACATCAGTACCATCTAAAGGACGATCAAAATCACAAGCGCCACTTCATTCAGCTCGGAGTACAACACTTTATCCACCCTCGGGTCAGCAGCAGGCTTCCTCAGCGCCGAATCCATCACTAGGTTTCTTTTTTTGCTGCATCATTTTATGTTCAAAAGCTTCTTTACCGCTGATTATCGTTCGACTTTATTGTTGTTAATTGAATTTAACGAATAATGACCTGATGATATTTTTTATTATGCTTGCACAGGTTCCACGCCTATTGTAACTCTACCGAGAGCCAAATCAACTCAAGTGTTGGTTCCCAATAGCTACAAACAACAGCAACAGCAACAAATATATTTGGAACCACAATCAACATCCATCACTTCACTTTTAGCCGCAATGATCCCTGAATTGCCACCTAGTGATTATTTTCCCGGTTACAGACCGTCTACCAAAAATTTCGACCTCAATCACGATGTTCCCAGTTATATGGACACATTTGATTTACAACAATTGACCAATTGTCTGGAGGATGATAATAGAAATAATACACACTCGTTGGATACACGTCGAATACGATTAGAGCCACGTAGTCATCGTTTATTCCCCCGTCAAACAGACAAAAATCTTCATTCAAAAATAATTCCAAATGGTGAAGTTGATCCGCAAAGTTTACGAACGGCGACACTTGATCGTGTCACATATCGTGGAAATCATCGGAAACACGGTCAAATATCAAGCGGTAAATGTCAAAATAGTTTAGAGTGCCGTAGATATCACACACTTGATAAAACATCGCTCAATAAT
Source organism: Zele albiditarsus (assembly GCA_958496275.1). Taxonomy (NCBI): domain Eukaryota; kingdom Metazoa; phylum Arthropoda; class Insecta; order Hymenoptera; family Braconidae; genus Zele; species Zele albiditarsus. The sequence goes on along the minus strand of OY292413.1, from coordinate 7,072,641 downwards.
TCGGAACGTGCTATATCCCAAGATTTTCTCGGCACTTCCAGACTTCAGGATATACCAAGCAATCATTCACTATTAGTTGATCCACTCAATAAAAGATACAGCGGTACTTTCAGTGGCCTAACTGTCGACTCATTCTTCTATCAAACTAATGGAACAACTGGAAGAAATCACGAGAGTCGACAAAAACGACCAAAGCGTCCCAAGAGTACTGAACAATTGTTTGATATCGATTATGGTATGGATTGTTGTCAAGAGTCGAGGGAAATTTACGAGAAAAAAGATACGACGAACATGACAACGACGTTACGACCAAAGAATGGAATAACCGATGATAGTAGATGTAGAAGACAAGATAGAAGAATATCAGAATGTAACAGAGAGCCATTGTATGAAGTGATTGCCTTGAAGATTGATAGTATTAAGCCTGAAGAACGTCGTAGAGGACGTCGGCCTCATTCGGCGCCGACAATGGATGGTAAAATTACCAAAGACGATTTGCCATTGCATACATCTAATGAAAAGCATTGTCAACACAGACGAAAGCCCACAGCACCACCGCCTTATCAAGATAATGATGAAATAAATTCATCTAAATATAATAAAACGCCATTGCAAACGCCAACGACGCCAACAGCGACATCGATGAATATACTCGAGGTGGAGAATAATAATAAAATTATTCTCAAAGTCGAACCAGTAGAGTTTAATGGTATTTCCACAACATCCGATGAATCATCGCCCGGTGTACCCCCATCGAACGCCAAAAGATTAAGATGTGCAAGTGTTCCTGTTGAACAAAATAAAATGGTCGTGCCAAGAAGTGCCGTTTCATTACCTTGTATGCCAATTAGGGATAGTAAAGACACTTCGGGCACTGAAGCTGCGGTTGCCAAACCCCCCAGTCCACCCTCCTCGAGACCCAACAGTCCTGCAACAAGCACGGACTCTGGAAATCTCACCTCCGAATGCTCTGGATGGGTTAGTAGCGGAGAAACTTCGAGTTCTGAACAAAAACGTGCAGGTGATGATTTTTTATTTTTAGCCATTTATTTTTGTTAGACTTTCAAAATAGTTTTACAGGTCAATTAAAACTCAATATCAATCTAGGATTGACGCCAGGAGAACAAAGATCAAGACTGACAAAAGTTGTGGTGCAAAAAGAAAAAAGAAATAAGAAAAAAAATGAAATAACTGAACATTCTTATGAAGAAGTTCGTTTGCCACCACCCAAAATGTTTCAAGACGAACCACCACCCCCTGAGGCTTTCAGAGATCCAGCACCTGTTCCCATGGTAGATAATCCATTGTATCATGTTTATGAAACGGTGAAAAGAGTTAAGAGTCCAAAACAAAACAAAACTGCGCCATGCAGTCCGCAAAGAAGTCGAGACAGAATTGAAAAGGAGCGTGAAAATATATATGGTACACGAGACTTTTGTCTTGATTGTTATCAAGAGGGTAAAGAGCTGTTGCAATCTACTCAGGATGACGTTATCAATTTTAAGAAGTGCAAAGAAGAATTTAAAAGACAAATGAGCTTCTCTGGAAAAATGTACAGGTGTGTTGTTAACATTCTTGATTTATTAATTACAAACTCAATTTAATTAAGATAAAAATGATATATCAAAAAATTAAAAATGAGATTTGTTCAATCCAATCACAGTGATTATTCGGGATCGGCTAGCAGCTTACCTTATTTCTACATTAGCGATGAATATCGATTATTTTCACCTGAAGGTCCACATTTAATTATTTGCGTTCATGGTTTGGATGGAAATGCCGCTGATTTACGATTGGTTAAAACGTATTTGGAGTTAGGATTACCCGGTACACATTTAGACTTTCTCATGTCAGAAAGAAATCAGGTAATTCAAACTGTAAAAGAATTATTTCCATAATAACTGCTTATCATTAAAAATTTCACTGATTGTAAAAATTTTGTTTCAAGGGTGATACTTTTTCGGACTTTGACACAATGACTGATAGACTGGTGGATGAAATTCTCCGTCATATAGACACCTCGGGACTCAACCCAACAAAGGTCAGCTTTATTGGCCATTCTCTGGGGACCATAATAATTCGTAGCGCCTTGACTAGGCCACATTTGAGGCCATTACTATCGAGATTACACACATTTTTAAGTTTAAGTGGACCACATCTAGGGACCTTGTACAATACCAGTGGACTTGTCAATGCTGGTCAGTATCAGAAATTAAAAACAAAAATAAATCCTATATGAAATTATAATTAATTAAATACTTTTTATTTATAGGCATGTGGTTTATGCAAAAGTGGAAAAAGTCAGGATCATTACTCCAATTAGCAATGAAAGATTCTTCAGAAGTCAGACGATCATTTATGTTCCGATTGAGTCAACGAAGCAATTTACAAAGATTTAAACACATATTGCTTTGTGGTAGCGCACAAGATCGATATGTTCCACTTCATTCAGCACGAATTGAATTGTGCAAAGCCGCAGTGCGCGACCCTACCGACCAAGGTATTTTATTCCAATACAACTTTATTTTTAATCATCTAGACATATGTAATGGAATTTATTATTGAATTTATCATCAATTTGAATAGGTGCGGCGTACAGAGAGATGGTACATAATATTCTCTATCCAATAATGTCTGCGCCAGGTGTCAGCCTCGTTCGTTATGACGTTCATCATGCTCTACCACCAACAGCAAATGCATTGATTGGTCGTGCCGCACACATTGCCGTCCTCGACTCCGAGTTATTTATCGAAAAATTTCTCCTCGTCGCAGGACTCAAGTATTTCAGATAGAAAAAAAATTTAATGCCGTGATATATAAAGACAATGGACACACATTTTAGCACGAATTTCAATGGACGAATATATATTATAAAATACGCTGTAAACAATTTTCTATCCTTTTTTTTTATTCTATTTGTGTATGGTATGTGTGAGTGTGATGTCGTTCCATGTCATCGAACAACACATTTGTTTTTTCTCATCGAGAAAAAAAAAATACATAGTATCGAATTTTTCTTGTGGATGATAAATGCTGAGGCACAATCTCAACATATTCAATCAAGTTGTTATAATTTTTCTTTCACTTTTATTTGAATAATGGATACGAATAATGAACGAATTTTTTTATTTATTACTCATCGTTATTGATTGTCGTAATAAGTGCCCTCGGCCTAATTCAAATAATCACGAATCGTCCCCCCGATCGTCCATAATTAAAATCAATTTTTCCAATATATCTAAATCCTACATTTTAGCAATTTATTACCATCACTATTATGTCAAATGTATATTTATACATATATACTTATTCGCTATGAACTGACTGAGTCATTTAAACCAAAAAAAAAAAAAACAGATGAAAATGAAAAAAATACAATGCATAGAAAAAATTTTAGAAATTATAATTATTATCTAAGTTTCATCAATTCTTCAGACATTCAATATTCAAATGCCGATGATGCTGCATAGAGTATCGGATGCATCACATCAAATGGAAGAAACAAAGAAAATCGCAGTAAAAAATAAAAATACAGGAGAATATATTAATTTATTAATAAAAATTTTCAAATTAATTGTTAAGGTTGCAAAAGCGACGTAGAAAGTATATTTAGTATCAAACAAAATCAATGACACATACGCGATATCAATGATCATTTTTAATTCAATAAATATATATATATATATATATTGATATAAATAAATAAACATATAAATATAAACTTGTCTTGAGAGCAGAGAAAAACAATTTAGGAGGCGTGATGAATAAAAAAAAAATAAATAAAGACATAAATAAAATTATTGAAACGCGCCATCGTGCAATTAGGAAAGTCACGAAATGTATGTCAATTGTATTCCTCAGATAGTGTGCGAATGAGTCTGCGATATGATGTGCATGGAAAAAATAAAAGAAAAAAAAAGAATAGTGAGCGTGAGCGAGAACTAAAACATTTATTAATTGTATGTTTGTTCCAGGTTTTACGACGAGTCCCTCCAAATAGATCTCAATTGCTCACAACAATTTAGTATAACTTATATAGAAATACGCCGAGATATAAAAATGATCTAAATATATTCGCGTCGGCGAAAAAAAAGTTCATTACCAATTTAGATACTTGTATGAGTTAAATTATAAACGACTGGGGTTTGTTCATCATCAATCTTCAGTCGTTTGAATATTGAAGATAAATAAAAAATTCTATTTGAAACAAAATAATTAATAGAGAAGAAAAATTAAATAAATAAAATCTTTTAAATTTAACTTTGACCATCCAGAATGTCTCTGAGAACTTTTGGACGTTCAAAAGTGTTCAATTACGACCGAATTAAAGATGAAACTTATAAATAAAATCTATTGAAAGCGATAAATAAAAGAAAAAAATAATGAAATGTAATAAATGAAATGGTTAAAGATATAAAAAATGTTGGTATATAAACACTAAAAATACCATTTACGATGACTGAATAATTTCGTTAAGTAAAGCAAAATAAATGAGTGGCACTATTAATAACGATCGTGATTTATTTCTTATCAACGTCCTATCGTTTGCTCAAATAATCAGAACGAAAAACCGATGACAGAAAAAAAATCGACAAGCATTCTTATCATTGCGGTTATCATCGAATTCTACAATTCTTGAATTAACTTTGTATAATACTCGCCTATCATGTGAGAATTCAAATGTCGCATGTAAATACGATGAAAATTAGAGTCGCACAATTTATTGAAACAACACAAACAATCAATTACAGCATCAACAACAATAATACAAAAATAAAAAAAAAAACCAGATCATTCTTATGCCGAAAAATCAGACGATACAAATTATGGAAACGCAAATCGCTACGAGTAACAGAAATAAACACCAAAGAAAAACAAATAATTAAACGAGAAAAAAAAAAATAAAAGAAGTAGATTGAATATTATGAATGAATAAATAATTGAATGGAACTCCCGAGGTGACGTAAATAATGTATACATTATACATAATGATTATATACATCATGAAGTGTATATGTATATATGTATAGAAAAAAGTAATAAAAAGAAAATATATATACATATATATATATATATACATAAATATACATGTGAGATAGATGAATAAAGAAATCGTAATTATTATTACTAATAATTTATCGTCAGTATGTACAATTTATTTTCTTCCCCTATTTTACCGTTCTATATTTTTGTTTGACACAGCGTGACCGTTCAACACAAAATACGAATTATCTAAATACTCTACATTTAATACTGTAGCAAATTAAATGGGCACATTTGTACAATTGCAACAAAAACCATTTGACGATTTAACGAGCCATGAAAGCGTGGTGTCCATATGGTTTATATTTTATTATCTCATTTACCTAAACATATATACAAACAAGGAAATGTAGATATATATATTCACCCCTGTGAACAAAAAAAAAAAAACATGAATAATAATGGAATACGAAATTTCAATGTCAATATTCAAAAATTATTCTTATATATTCGAAACATATGAATAAATTAACTTCCTGTCCTACAAAATTAAAATTCATGGAGACTGAATTAAAAATGAGAAAAAAAAAGGTACAAGAGCAGGAAGTTCAAACAAATATATCAAACAATTATTTTTACATTTTTAATATAGCAAAGTAAACTTATTTCCTTTCTTACTATTAAATTAAATTCTATGTAGAACAATTCAAGAATAAAAACAAGAAGAGTGTTCATAAATTGCACCCATATAACTGGGACATCACAATTGATTCATCTGCTCTATTATACAATTCAAATTTTTTGCAGAATAACTCAACGATCGAAATAAAAAGCAAGAGAAAAAATATTTTATCGAAACATTCAGAAATAATTTTCAATTTTCTACAATACTAAAAGAAACTTATTTCTTTCTCCCACCCCAAGAATAAATTCCACGTAGAATAAAACATGTGCGTATGGGATTGACATATCGATATAAAGAATTGACGTAAAAGGGAATAGAAGATGAGACGAAGCACTCGAGTGTATCAAAGATCGTCGTGGATCACTTCCTGTTTCTCTATGGTACCACACGCAGATGCGTTCAGTCTCACACACGTGCTCTTGTGAATAGCTAGATTCGCCCTCCACTCACCCCCCTCTATTTCTACAACCACCTCCATCCCCCAACGATGCATTCATATATGTACATACACAAAATCTCGACAATGGTGAACGCCCGGAATTCGGTAACAATGCAAGGCCGATGTTGTGTGCGGGGACACGAGCGATGATCGTGCGCCGAAGAATAAACAACTAACATCAAACTCCCTGTGATGCTTCTCTTTCATTTTCCTTTCTTCCTTTCAAGGCGACATGCATATATATATATATATGTATACAACGAACTAACAGTGAGTATTCTTTTTTTTTACGACACAAAGTTTTTGATTTGGAATCTTGCCAATAGAAAACATATTCAAATTGATTCATTTAATTTTATATGCAATTTTTATATTTATAAATTGGATTAATGTCATGAATTTCTTCATGGGTGTTAGAAGGTAATTTTATCACTTTTGTCTCTGTGAGTGGATAAATAGAACTCACTCAAATTAGTAAAAGATATAAATGTATTTTATTATTCATAATCAATGATGTAATAGTGAATCCATGAAATATTATTTTTAATATATATAAAGTATGTAATTTCAATTACTTTTCATTATCGAAATCGGTCGAGTAGTTCAAGAGGAGTTATGGGCACGAAAAATTGTCTACCCTACTAAATACAAAGATAAATATATATTTTTTCTTATAAAGATACGGCACATCTATACTTCAAGCCCTTTCAGATGACACATGGACCATCAATATATGTCCAATGCTTTGGGGAAAGTCAGGCGTACAAAGAATTGTTTGGCCTATTTAATATAAAGATTTTTATTTGATAAATATAATATTAGTTTGGTATTATAACAAAAATTGAGACTCATCTCCAATATTTTATTTGCGAATACAACTGTAACTGAACGTCATTCACATCAATGACAAACATGTGAAACAAATTTGAAAGAACAACTATAGATTGGAATAATTATTTGGCCACTATTTTTCACAAACGAAATAGGAAATTTTATTTCACATGTTGATGAATATATTTAATTGTAGACTCTTTCGAGACTTCAAACCTTCTCTATATATATTTTTTTTTTCCTGCAGCACTCTTTTTCTCTACTTCTTCATTTGGCTTTTACCACCTTAAACATCAGGGGTCGTTTGATCATTCGAGATCTTGCATGGTAGCGCATGAATTTGCCACGCACGTGCCCACATTGGGGATGCAGTTGTAGAATATATGTACAAGTCTATATACGTTAGGGGCTTCTCTGTGAATATAATGCGCTACAAAACGCCACCGTGAGCACCAAAGCAATATACCAACTTATACACATACACACTCGGTGCCTGACATTTCAAGTCCAACCGGCAGCACGGGCGAACGCTCTCCTACACTCGCCCCTCTGCCCCTGATATAAATTTTTTTTCTCATTTTTTACGACACTTCAAACATTTATTTATCATTAATTATCACAGTGTCCGGGAAATTAATTTCTTCTTTCTTCATTAAAGTACGTGAAATTATTTCCAACTACAAAAATGTAATTTTTGCTTTATAAATGTTATGTGAAAGTTGAATAAATTAAATATGTTTGGAAATTCGTGTGTGGGTATGAGATGGAATTCCAGTGCAAAAAGTGATGTAAAAAAAAGAAATAAAAATGATAGTGGGTGAGGGATAATAAAAAAAAAAAAATGAGAAACAATAAACATTGAATGAAAGTAGGGTAAAAAAATAGGTGAATTATTGGGGAGCAGCCGCAGAAGTTTTTCACGCGAAGCCCAACGTAAACTCTTGTGTAATTTATTTATATATAATCCTCATACACATACGTGTAGCATTCTTCAATTTCACCGGGTGTTACAATTTTATTTTCCATTACCTCACTCCATGTGTATCACAATTAATCTTTCACATGTATAAATACGAATTTAAATTGGAATAAACAGATAAAATTATTGGTTCTAAGAATAAATACAAAGGTCAAAACTTATATATAAAATGTTTCAAAGTCAAATTTGATATCACGTGTACCAATCAATAAACAATACAATTTTATCAAAATTGGTACGTGTACCAAGGTTAAATGAATGATATATTCACAATGACAATGAAAAAAAGTTGGCTAAATGCCATCGAAGAACTACTGGCTTGTACATAATAATACTACATGAAGATATGTAATTACATCAACTTGAAAACAATCATTTTCATGATTTATATTGACTTATAGAACTGAGAAAAAGAAATTCAACCAAAGATATAAACAAAAATAATTTTTTACCACTACAAATTGTTATTTAATATACTTGTAGACCACTTGAGCACTATTCAATCAAACTCAAGGATCTTCCAGTACCTGGTTTTCTCTAGTGCCTACATCAAGAGTTCTTTTTCATTTATTTATCTTGTTCTCTTTTACTCACCGACGATTGCTAAAATTAATCCAAAATCAAAACATTGAGTGTTCAGTAAAGATCTATCTCAGAGCATAGTGTATAACGTAATTCTGTAATGATCAGACATGCAACCCAGAAGGTGGTTGGCGTTAACGCTAGTAGTATTATCAACTCTCGATATATTTGGTATTACAATAAAAATAATGGCAAAAACAACAAGAACATCAACACCAGTTAAATTACCTCAAGGTTATATGGAAATTGTTGAAGAAGAAACATGTTCGGATTCAGTTATAAGACTCACGTGTCGATCATTACGTGCATTTGTTTTTCTTCTTCGTGCTGAATACCAACGTGACAATAAACAAAGTTGTGATAATTATGTGAATAAAGTGAAGAGAACACCACATTTTCGTTTCTCATATTTTAGATCACGTGAGAATTCAAATTTTAAATTGAGAGGAAATTATATTCAAGATGAATTGGATGAAGATGAACAGCCTGTCGTTGATTTAAGAAAATCATTCAATCGCAGGTGAATAAATTAATAATAATAATATATATATCTAATGATTAATTCAATATCATAAATTTATTTTTTCCAAAAATAAATGTGTAAATGGAACAAGAGTAATTTGAGTAACCAGGAAAAATTACGAGTGAGTTACAAGTGTCGTATTTCTTTATATACTATATGACATTGTATATGTATATATGTATACACATATGAATTTACATATAGAGTAATAGAGAAAGGCTATGAGAAAAGTGTTCACGACCGCAGGACGTGAAAAAAGATACTTTAAATAACATATATATTTACACAGGAAAAAAAAAGAGTTAAGTAAAAAATAGCATCGTTTCGAGACGAGATTCGTATTCAATTTACAAGACATTATTAATTTTTCTTGTCAAATCTCCAAATGAATAAAATTAACGAGTGACTGAAAATTCTATTTTTCATCTACATTAGGTGTACATATTCTTTTTTTTTTCAAACTTACATGCTGCCTTCAATTAATCCACTAGCCACTTTAAATAATGATAAAACCAACCAGCCATTTTTATATATATATATTAACCAACATTTTTATGAATGTATATTGTCTGCACGATTGGCACATTCATTGAAAACTTTAGAAATATGAATAACATTTGAAACCAAAGAACTTTCTAAATTTAAAAATGGATTTAGAAATGGATTTTCTGGTATATAATAACACCAATAAATAACCCGGATAAGAATAAATAAATAATAATAATCGATGAAAAGTATGATATACATTCGCACTAAACCAAGATAAAGCGAGATCTCAAACGCAGATGTGCGGTTGAGAGTGAGTCGAGGGGTAGTATACATTGTGTATACATCAGAGTAAGGGAGAAATCGTCATCGAGGGATGGAACAAAGAGTTGCCAGAGCCACACGCTTCTATATTCCATCGGATTATCTTCACACATATATGAAATACATACATATCATATTTCCATCTGCAGCATCTGCTTTGTATCCATCAGAATTTTTATCACAACTTTAAAAAAAATATTAAGTAAGAAAAATTTTCCCTAACAACTTGATTTGTTTTTTTTTTTTTCAACTGCATACTACCAGTGCACTAAAACAACGGCATGTTCTCCCGCACTTGATTGCAGAAGGGTAAATCCACCCTTCGATGATTTAATCGCAGAGAGCACACCCTGCCATGAAAATTCGCACACACAGAAATGTATATATGTACACAAGAATATACATACATATATTGTACATATATGAAATCCACTATGCTGGCGCAGATCGTATAATTGCATTTTGCGCTCGACGTTTTATTTGGCATAGTCACCAACCCCTTTCATATTATATATCTCTTCTCTCTCTGTTCATACATATATATATGTATATACACACTATATACACAACCCCTATTTCATGTGCATCGTTGCGTGTATATACGTGACACACACGATGTTCGACTGATTAAAAGTAAAACGAGGGAGACAAAAGGCATGTATGCGGAACAAAAAAAAAATTGGAACAAAATCGACTTCTTCATTGTTTTCAACTTCTTTTTTTTTTCCATACACTTCCATTAACTTGAAATAAAAATGAAACAATATCCAAACAATCCAATCTCACAAGCCATCAAATCCCAATATTTATTTTCTGTAGAAAAAAATACCCAGCGGCAAATTGAATGGAGAAAAAAAAAGAAAAAGAAAACATATGTGTTATTGTTTTCACGCTACTATTTTGTTTTCAGATGTTCCGGCCATCATCATTGTCGTGTTACAATTGCTGAGCATCATCCAGGCGCAGCTAAATGGTTACCAGCAAATGTTCGTCTCAAGTACGCCTGTATACCGGGTAATAATAATTATTATTATACTTTTTTATTTATATAATGATATATAAAAAGTAATATGTATTTATAAATGTGATTTTATTGTCACTAGATAATTCTTCATGCAATTTGTGTTGCCATCTGCAATAACTCTGTGTATACAATCATGTCAAACAATCGTCTATGCAGAAATATTATTATATAAAAAAAAAAATATATATATCCGGGATGTATTATTGTATACAAGTATATAAATAAAAGTATCGTGAGCTCACGTGTTTAGATATCAATCGCGAGTGCAGCTGCCTGTAGTTTTGCAAAAGTCTGCAATATATATATTTATGTGGGGGTGTGAAACTCCCTCACCGTGGGATTTAAACACTCGTGAATTGCATGATGTAGGGTGAGCGAGTGTCTAACGTTAAAATAATGGGATGTTTCAGAAGAAATAAATTTTTATTCTATTTATATCTCTAAGTAGCTATGTCAGTGAAATTATTTTGGTGATAACATGCAGGGTTGCAATCCCCTACTACATCTGTCGTCATCAATTGACTAATTTCTCTTGTATATATCTGTTGGGATATTCACACGCGCTTGCGCATCCATTAGAAGAACAGCAGGAGTAAAGAGAAACTGGTGGAGGAAGATTAAAGTCGGTCAAGGGCAAACTCTTGTGGGTGATTTATCCGAGGTTAAATATCATCACTCACGTTTCATATACCTCTTTCATGTCAAACCCTCTCGCAGGAGTTGAAAAGTTAATATATTGTATATGGTGAAAAAATTTTCCAATTCAATATCTTTTCTTTTTTGTATTTGGTTTTTTTTTTGGTTTAGGGTTAGTTGATGATTTTTTTGGTTTTTTTACGTATTTCTAGAGATTACCACGATGAAATGTTCACGTGACAATTCATAATTGTGTTTGGAGATCTGCAAAATTCATTTGTCAAATGTTAAAAGACATTTTTAATTCAACATTCTGTTGGGTTGACAGAATTTTTCTTATATTATGAAACGGGTTAAATTAATTGTAGAATTTTCTAAATTAATTTTCCAGGAGTTAATGTGCTATGGTATTACATAGCTGGAGAGATGAGAGCCCGAGAATTAACGTATCAAACGTTGAAAAAAAAATATCATTTTATATTTTAAGACGTTTCTTATTTTTTTTTTTCAATTTGAATAGATAAATTAAATTAATTAGCGAATGTTTTTAATCAATTTTCTGAGTGAGTGTGCCAGATAATAATAAATCTCGAGCAACAATTCACCACCTTTTTCTGAAGTCAAAGAATATTAACATGTCAAACGTTAAATAAATTTATAGTTTGATATTAAAAAACTTTTTTTCTTTCTTGGAAATTGAATGAATAATTGATGAATTTACTGTAGAATTTTATAAATGAAACCTCAGAAGTTATTGGAGTATTTATAATTCAATATTGCAACATATGTATTCCAGCGTCAACAATTGAATGAATATTGTGAATTAATTATAAAATTTTTTTCTAGAAATAGCAGTGTCAAAATATTGCAATGTCGAGGTGACAATTAATAGTGGTGAAACAGGTTACATTAAATCACCCGGTTATCCACTTTACTATCCTGGCGAATATTCGTGTGGGTGGACTTTTCAAACCGTTCCAGGTCACCGAGTAGCGCTTGTCTTTCATGACCTGAGCATTCGCAGTGAGTATATATACGCATGTATAAATTTACATACATATACATAATCAAACCTATTAAACTATAATTCCATATATGTCAAATTCAATATTCTACACATTCAATTAATATACCATTAATAATAACAAGGTCCGGAACCAAATGGAAATTGTGTGGACCTAATCAGAATACGAGAGAATGGAAGAACATTATTTGAATCTTGTGGTACGAGGATTGGCACGAAAATTATTTCAAATTCAAATAAAATTACACTAGACCTCATTTCATCGTCACGAATATTTCCGGCTCGTGGATTTTTACTTAAATATGAGGGTAAAAATATGAACAATAATTAAATTTTTCCAATTCATTAATCTTGAATATTTGTTATTCAGATGAATATTTGGAATTAATATTTTCTCTGGTATTATTTTATTGTACTGTGCAGTTGATACTAAAAATAAATTTTTCACAGCCATTGGTTGCCCGGAAGTACCAACTCCCAGAGGAAGTATCATCTCCAACGATACCATAGAATCGAGGACCTTTCAGTGCAACTATGGCAAAGTATTTCCGGACACGAGACAACGGACAAGGACTCTTGATTGTAATGAGGGACGTTGGAACGAGACCATTGAAAATGTTCCAACTTGTATCGGTAATGATAATTCTCATACTCGTACTCTACCATGTACTTTCATTATCTCGCGTATTCTCTTCTTCAATTACCTACAATGGTTCGTGTGTGTTTATTCTTTTTTGTTTCGCACATGACATTATTCCACAAGAATTAAATTCACACCCCACACAAATACATGACCCAGTAAAAAAAGTTATTGAATTAAATATAGTAATGAGAATAAAAAATGTTCAAGTAGGTCAAATGTGGTACTTGAATTAGAAATTATCTAATTGAAAATTAATGATGAGAAATAAATTTATGATGAGGGGGTCTATATTCATAAGAGATATCTGATATACCAACTCAGCTATTCCGGGTTCAAGTTTGTTTCAAATTACTCCATCGCCAATTATGGCGAATAAAGTTATTTATGTTTTTTGGTTAGAATTTCTAGGAACCAAAATATTATTCCGCTTTTCAATCCAATATATTTACAGTGCCCTAATACTTTTCATTGTTTCCTATATAAATGCATTTCGAAGTTGCCGGCTGTGTAGCAGGAAACAATGATTATTTATCTAGATTTATGACGAGTTATAATTCTTTTCTCCATGAACAAGAGAATCGTCCATAAAATATATATCAAATTTTCACCGCTACTTTACCCCATCAAACCACGAATTTTTGAATATTTCAAACAAAAATTTCGAATGCAAATAGCTCATAATAAAAGAATTCAAAATTCAAAAACAAGTCTATCAATAATTTCACTATGACTCTTTTCTTCATGATAGAATTGAAGAAGAAAAGAAACAATTTCATTAAACCAGGATTTTTCTTTTCCAATATTTAAAATTGATATTACTTGATGTATGTCCTAGTTAATTTTTTTTTATGAGCAAGACACATAATAATTTGAGACAGGTTCTTATTAAATGAAATTACGGCCCTGAGATCCAATGTGAGAACCCTCCAAACCTTGCCGCAAGGGGGAAGAAGCAAAATTCCGGTCGACCAGCGCGCGCACATAGTGGGGCTAGGGGAGAAGGTTCCGCGTGGGGTAGAGTGCGTGGACCCTCGAACATACTTTCTCGTAGGCGCCAGTTTGGTCCTCTCGACTTCACGACATAACACGTGTACAGTATAGTGTACATATATCTAAACGTGTACATGCAACTATATAAATTCTAAAACGTTCGTACAATTTGACATTACAACAGGTCAGTAATTCCAACGTATCTTACTTTCATAATTGAATTATCAATTAATTCATATAAAATATCAATGTGTAAATTGAATCAAATTGAATACCTGATGATAAAGTTGAATATCCGATAAGAAAGATTCGTTGTTGATTTTTCTGCTCTAGATAGTAATTTTTAAAATCATATAAATATTCTATTTCTGTATCATTATTCCTCATTTTTTTCTTTTTCTTCTGTTTAGAGTAGCTATCACGTTCAGAATTTTCATTATTTCATTTGCCAACAGAATATTTTAATTCACGAATACAAGACTGGCTGAACAAGTGGCAAGATGCCTGTTCTTTTTTTTTTTTTCATCATTTCAACAGAGAGAGTTGAATAAAAATGAAATAATAATCGGGACTCGGATCTTCTTCTCCCTCACGTTATTATATATATCCTTATTCTCCTTCGGGTCCTTCGCTTCATAACCTTGAGCTGGCACACAAAAGAAAATTTGTTCGTATACAAGATAAAAATATTAAAATTCCTCAACTGATATATAATCTATTTTTCATCCGCCTGAAAGAATTATATATACCGCCCAAACAATTCGAAATTCGAAATTACGAACATTCTTCACGTAGATATAATACCTGATTTAAATTTAGTTACAGCCATGTTCATTTGTACCTAAAGTATAATTAGTAAAATTCAAAACTTTCCAATAACCCAAAGTTCATAGGAAAATTCGTATACATATAAATAATTACCGTTAATAAAATAATAAAAAATAGTGTGAGGAGAAATATATTCTAACACGCCACTTTATCACAAAAACAAAAAGAATCCCATCGACAAATCACCTTCTTAGTCAAATTGAGAAGGGGAAACAGCGATAAATAATTGTATACATGGAGGTCAATGAGTTATCAATTTCATATATAATATATTTGAAATATATAAACGATATACTCATGTATACATACATTTATATATTTTTTTATTTATTTATTTCTCTCACTCTTCTCAGTTGCGCATCACGCCACCGGTTTCTTTTTCGGATAAAATCATGGGTAATAGCTACACATCAATTCAGTCAGTATGAATAACTCATCGCAGTTCAATCACATTTATTGAGAATTGAGATGACATCGAAGAATTTGGAGTAGAGAAAAATAGAAATAATCAAAGAAGTCTTATCAGTGTCCGTTTGAAAAGGGAAAAAATACCGATTTATCGATAGTGCACAGAAAGAATAAAATAAAAAAATAAAACAATAGACCACTCAGTAGGAGGCAATAAAAGACTTCAGCTCCTCTTCGGATATTTCAACGCACTGTAGTATAGAAAAAGAGAGGTAGCAACGAAGGAAACAACTCTTGAGATGTTGTACAGTGTCGTGAGAATTGCGTGAGACAATGTGGATATTGTTGACTTTGTTAAATTAACCGATTGCGAATTACAGCAATTTTTTTCTATCCTATTTGCTGTATTTTAATACCCTGTTGAATAATATCTATTTCTTATCTCTTGTGAATTTTGTTGGACAAAGGAAACGTCACAATGCTTCGAATATTTGCTGATACGTTCAGGAATCTTATAAGTGAGTCCTTTGCACTCTTTTCTAACATTCTTCACAAATAAACAAATATTATATGTATGTATTCGTTTACGTACGTATTCATTCATATTTTCTTTTCAACTTATGATTTTTGGATGTCTTTGAGAATGAATGGGATAAAAATAATATTCACGAAGATCAACGAGGTAGTCGAAATTTAAACAGCCATTATTTGTATGTAAACTAGATACGGGTTATAGTTCTATTATTACTAAAGGTACGATATGTAGAGTGTTAAAAATTGAAGGATTTCCTATATATGTATACGGATATACAATGGCTTTGTTGTTGAGTAATTCATCGGCCACTCACACTCACAAACTCTTTCTCTTTTCCATACTCCACCTCATGCTCCTTATAGTTTGTTTTTTTTTTTTACTTTTCCTCACCAACTGAATTATATTTAGCACAACCACGCAAAATCTCGCAACTCCACGGAAGACAACTCAACGTCGTTGTCTGATGAAATACGAAAAGAAAAAACATCTTTAAAAGTTATTCAAATACTAATTTTTTTTAAGTTTTCTCAATTCAAAACTATTTGTCTTTCAATCATAACCAGAGCTATTTAAACTTTATCTCACTATCTTTAAGTATATAACAAAACAATTATCTCGATATGAAATTATCAATTTTGTCACCATATATTGTATTAAGTCCAGCATTTAACCTTTGAAATAATTCAACAGTGATAATAACAATCAGAGTTATAATAGAAGCTTATTCCAATCATTTTAAATTTTCCATGATTATAAATGACAACTCTTTGTTGTCAACCAAAATATATAAAATAAAAACATTATCGTCCTCAAAATCATTAAAATTGTTTGTTTCAATAAACAATAATGATTTTATCTCAATCTGAGTATATCCAAATTCCATCTTGTTATCATAAAGTGTATAATAGAAAAACAATGATCTCAATATAAAGAAATCAATTTGGTTTGAGTATACCGTATAAAATATTGAACTTTAAAAATATTTCAACATGATTGAATTAACAATTAAAGTCAAATTTATTGCACGAATATTATGAATAAACATTTGATACTAAGTCTTCTCCAAAGTCCCCATTATTTTAACCATATATAAAAAAATATTAATTAAAGAAATTAAAGAACCCTCAGTTGTATAAAGCAATTTAAGGTAGCGTGTCTTTTCCCCTTCTTTTATAAATATATACATCAAGTACATTATATATCGTTCCAAACGCATCCGCCACATACTATACCAATCTATGTTTCACAGCGTGTTCACGCTCTCAAGCTCATTCGATTGATATTCAGTGTGCTGCCACAGTGTTAGTCAGAGGCCTCTTGCATGTCATACGATCACATTATTTGATATTCTGTTATCATTCATATAAACGCATCTATATATTCATTTATTTTGTGAAACAATAGCTAGATTGATTATAACTAAAATTCCCAACCGGAAGTGTATAAGATAAGAGTACGTACTTGCACATAATTTTATATAAAAATACTATTTCATTTTATTTTTTTTATATCATATTTCGAGCACATTTCAAAACGTGGCGTTATGATTGGATCATGTGCGCGCGCGCAAGGGCCAAGTGTTAGTGATAACCCGAGTTTTATAAACGCGTGTACAATAGTACTGCGAGTTCAAGTGTGTCACTTAATTACGAAATAAAAAGAAAAAAAAAGCTGAAGAAAAAATAACTCATTAAGATAAAAGATAAAATAAAGACAATTGAGCCATATCACCAAAAAAATTTGTCATAATTTGGTGAATGATACTTTTCAACACGCGATGAATTTTATTTTATATCATGAGACTTTTTTTTTTCGGCATTTTCTGTTCTAGAAATATTTTTTACATCAATATAATTGAGAGTTAGAAACAGTTATAACTGTAAATCAAACTGATTGCTTGTGCCAAGACGAGTTTGCTATATTTTGTCTGCAAATGCACAGTTTGCACGCAAACATAAATAATTAAAATGAAATTACTAGTTGGAAATTTAAACGAATAAATAGACACTGCAACAGTTGAATACGATTAAACAAAGTTTTTGAGAGTTTGTCTCAGTTTATCAATCGTAATACCGTCAAGTAATCAACTGATAATTATTTCTTTACCCACAATTAGAGATTTGAAACGCTGTATATGCATAAAGATATATATATATATATATATATATATTTGCATAGTTTAAGTACTGGAATTCAATTAAAATAGTCTCTTACAACTTTCCTTATCTTCCATTTCGCAGATATAATTACTCGCCTTGCTAAACTCGTAATTATCAGGAACAGAATTTGAGTTAAAATAGTTTGTAATAAGAATTCCAGTATTGCTCCCTGTTATCAATCAATATCGGCAATGAATAATTGAATTTAAAGAAGAAAAAATTCCTTGATTTAATTCAATTTTTCTTTTTTCTTTGCAGCGTCTTCAGCTGTAATATTGAAGAGTACAAACGACAACAATCGTTTATCAAATCTATCAGGCGGTAGCGTACACAGTGCAGGAGTGATAATTGGCCGTGACGACAACGCAGACGCGGTGAGTTCCGGCCTGGATATGGATTCCGCGCAGCCAGCCATGATCAAGCAAGCAGACTACGTCATAGGTCAGTGGATTCTCTTAATATTTAATATGTTCATTTCTGGTTTGCTAGAATGCTGTGAAATGAAAAAAAAAAAAAAGAAAAAGCAACAGACATTTCTTTTCTCTTCTTTCAAACATCAAGTCAAGAATTAAACACATCGTGTATACACATTCTTCTGTTTAAATGATCCAAAGAACACGTTTTATTAATTCATCATGTTGCTTTCTGTGTTTGAAGATGAAAAGAAACAAAGTTGTTTAAGTTCAATGTGCCACGTGCACGTGTGTTACTCTAACATTGATAATAATTCATCACGATAAGTGAGAAATAAACAATGAAAATAAAATAAAAGCACACACAGATGTACATGTAGCAAATAAAATTCATTCAAGTGGGAATAAAAAAAAATTGCTCCTCAATTTATTGCCAAGGGAAATAGTTAGTATTTTTTTTTTTTTCTTTCAGAATCGAATGATTTATTTAATAGTGTTTGATTTCTCTATTTCCAGATGTTATCCTCCCAACAATACTCATTGCCATATTATTCCTTGGCAATGCTGTCATTGTCTATATTATCTTTCAATACAGAAAAAGGTTGGTGTTAGTGATAATTATTTTTGTAATAAATATTAAATGCAATGTGGAGTATTTTGCAACTTGATAATCTATATTTTCTATTGCTTTCAGAAAAGTACCATCGATAAATAATACAGAAGAAATGACTCTGAGGTCATCGCCTGACGTTCCACAAGTTTGACCATGGTTTTGAAGCAAAGATAACAACCACATCAACGAGATTATATATAGTGTTCTAAACCTAAGCTGTGTTGTGGCAGACAAAAATTTTAATTTAAAAATGGCCTAGTGAAAAAATATCCGACTTATATAGTCGAAGAGCTCACATGTGTTGTCAATGAAAAAAAAAAAAAGACATTTTAAAGCAAACACGTAACATAATAATGCAACTATGGCATTTAAAAAGCTGAATGATTTACGTTCACAAATCTGCTTTAATTAATCATTGTATGGACAAAAGATACCCTATGGTGTATTCAATCAAGTCCATTTTAATTTTTCTCTGGTCATATATACATTTTCTCATTTTCATTCCTTTTTATTCTGTTTTTCATTGCCACACAGTTCACACGTGAATATAATTTAAATACATTCCGTGTTTCTTTTTTAAATGCTCTCTCTCTCTCTGTTTCTACTTTCATTCTTGTCTATTTATCTATCTCAACGAATCGATAGTAAACTTTTTCATCAACAATTGAGTGAACAAAATGAGAAAAAAACAAATAAATACTGAGAATCAACTCATCAGTTTTCTCGCCACATATTTTATAAAATGTTATTAACATGTACGATTTTTATTAACTACGTGTATGCTATATGTATTATAGGGAAATAATATATATATATATAAATATATATATTGTAAAATTCGTCCAGACTACGGTCATGATGAAGAAACTTCTTTTTTTTTTGTAATGGACTTTCCATTTAGAAATGTAAATGTACAATATAAATCGTGTTTATATCGAAAAAACAAAATAATACAGAATAAATTTACGCAATAATATTATAAAACAATGGAGGTATATAAATATATTCTGAATTTAATCATGATTCAATACTGATTTTTAAAACTTACCCAGATGATTCCTTTCTGGCGAAAACATTCAGGTTATGTATGAGAGCCACTGCCAGCAGCAACAACTTAACCTTACTTTTAACAAATCACTCCGAAAAATGCCGCGAATTTCTCTCAGCCACCCTTTCAGTACGGAGGCAACACACGAGATGGCAGCTACGGTTAAGTCTGGGAATAAAATATACTCCAGTAAATGTACACGAGATGGCAGCAGATGAAAAGGACGGTTGGCGCCAAATAGCATCTTTGCTGTATGTGCGCAAAGAAGTTGCGCGTGCGTAAACCGCTTTTCTCCAATTTCTGCAGCGTCTGAAGACTAAATAATCAAAAAAAAAGAAAAAGAAAACACCAATTATTGAAAAAAAAAAAAAAAAAAGATATTCATCCATAAAGAGGCGAACGGGAAGACTCCAATAGCGACCTTATTCAATGAAGCACGTTGAAATTGTTCACTCTGGGTAAGAAATTCATCACGGATGATTGGTCACGATTTCAGTCATGCATAAATTTATCTACATACATAGGGGTAAATTTATATATATATATATATATATATATATATATATATATATATATATGTATGTATATATACCGTGTAGCCGGTGCTCTTGGCATACAAATTCGATATTTATTACAATTTTTACCACCCCATCAACGTAAAAGGGTGAAAGCACATTGAGATATGGAAGAACGAAATAAAAAGCTAACAAATATCATCACAAAAAAAGAATATTTATGGACATTCGATGAAATAAATTAGTATTTATGACACATACATAAATTATAAGATATGATATTGTTTAACATTGAAGGGATATTCTCATGTTTCAGGTCATAAAACTGGTAATAGATCAACTTTATTACTTCTTTAAGTATTATTTTTATGATTCTTCTGCGATAAGTACTCAGGAGAATTTCATCAAGAAGTGTTATCACCTTCAAGTTATGAAGGCTAGTGTAGTCAACCGCGCGGAAGTCGACAAATTCCCATCGAAAACTTCAAACGCATTTTTCTTAAAACTATCTCTTTCGAACTGACTGACGTGTTATCTTGAAAACTTGTCAATTGATTTAGTTTGAACAAGTTTTATTCGATTTATATTCGAATTCTCTGTAGTTTCTAATAGATTCGGAACACGACATCAGAAATTTCTATATCATGCTATTAGAGATGGTACTCAAAAGATTAGTGAGAAATCAAACTTTCGCCTTTTTGGTCTATTGCTATTCATTCTTATTCTAATATTGTTTATTACTGTACTAGAATGATTCTAATAGCAACTACCAAGACTGATTACAAACATACTCTTCAGGTTTGGAATAATATAAATAAAAATTGTAATGCTGCTACTGCTCCAATTAACTTCTCACTAAAAAATTTCCATTCACAATATAATGAAAGTCTTGAGAAAATAAATTAAGGAAGGCCAAATTATCTGTTATTCATGAGAGAAAAATGTTGACAAAAACCACCAGTCTCTGAATGACTCCTGAATGAAAGCAAAGAAAAAAAAAAAACATACGATCGTTGCCAATTGAACTATGTATTGAAATGGTTGTGTCCAACTCCATCACATCGAATTCATTTTCATGAGGGCTAAAGTTAATTGTACAATTTAACCTTAATTATTAAACCCACATTTAACGCCTCCGCTCTTCCTCCCTTTTCATATACATGTGTATATGTGTGTAAAGACATATAACACATACATAAATATTAAATTCTTAATTCATCGTACATTAATGTCGAGTTGTGCTCTAGTCGGACAATCCTCAGTACCACTTATATCCATTTAATACCGCCGAGACAAACACAATCCGACAAGTCACCAGGGACGTATCAAGTTTTGCATACAACGTTTATATATTCACATCCTCACGCTCATATATCTTATTCATAAATATACATAAATTATTATTCATCTACGATTCAACTAAACTCTCTAGCCAACATTAACAAAATTCAACATCGCACTTATTCTTTATTATTTCACATAATACATATTGTCTCTCAGTGATTAATATTGTTTATCCACATGAATATATTAAGCCCAATATATATGTTTGTAATATGTTTCCTTCATTATTCTCTTGGTTTTCCTGTTTTGTTTTTTTTTTTTTTATACAAACTATTGCACGATAATATTCGTGATAGTTATACACACTACATTATTCATATAGGAATTGCACATTGACAATGAATTTACTTAGTTAAAATACTGAACATTGTTATGAATAAAATCATCAGACTTGTATTATTTGGTATGACAATAATTGCATTGCCTTTTGCGCACGTTGATTGTGTTTTTGAAATATAATTCAAACGTCGTTTTAATAAATTATGAACACCAACAATAGCGCTTTTATCCAATATATGATGACGACCCATCAGAATAGAGTACAGTTGATAATCAGGACTTCCAGAGCAAAATGTTAATACCATATGTTGAGCTACTGCTTTCATTACGTGAACTGAGCCACCGAATTGAGTGTAAGATTTTTGGGTAAGAGTACCTGTAGAATAATATTGTATTTGTCAAAATTAATTTGAATTAATTTAATTATTAATATGGGTCAATGACAATATTTTCAATGGACCTTAACACATCTAATATATGGGTTCATTATTCTTGGCTATGAGAATTATTTCTTTGAAATGAAAATGTATAGAAATTAATCCGACACAGTGACTAATCTGGGTCATATAGATCCTTTAGGTTTTTATACAGTGTTGGGCAGTTATTAAATTTTTCTCTTGCAACAATTCATTGCACGAAAAGTTTTTGAAATGATTTTTTAAACACAGAACTATCTACGATAATTGTTTTGGAATTATTAATGATTAATGTCACAGTTTTTGGATTTTTACAGTGTCGTGAATGAAAAAAGAAAATGAAATGAAATCAGCGTCCATTAAATTTATCCGGGATATTATCATGTTTTTTTTTTCTTTTCGTCATGGTATTGGACATCTGTACAAAGTTTCCTCTATCGTTTTAACTTTTTATCCGTGTTGAAGAAAAGAATGAAAAAATAAGTATAATATAATAAATTCAATAACACGTAGCTATCCATCTTTATAAATTTCTCTTCACAACGCCTCTCTATTACAAACTCACATGATAACAAAACTAATTATTCAAATTCAATTTTCAGTACGCAAATATCTCAACCAACCGGTTGGCAATCAAAGATAAAAAAAAAAGGGACTGGAAATAAACCAATTCTAGACGGAGGGACAGTAGGAAATTGTCGAAGAGTCAATATAATCCTAGCATGTCATTCAAAGTGGCACGAAGATAGATTTGTCATTCTAGGATTAATTTTAATTACTGTATTATCTAATTTTCCATTACCATTTTGAGGACCAACGGAAATCCATAAGCCAGGTGCGCCATCGCTGGATATTCGAAATCTATATTCAATAGTGCCACGCTCTTCAGTCCATAGGAGTCTCAGATGTGGATCAACACGTTCAAGTTTGATAATCGGACACATATCGACCACCATTCTTGAGCCAACGTGATCCTCAGGTACTGGTGCATGTTCCATTATCTCCACAACATACCACTTACCCATTGTCTATATAAATAATAAAACATAATTAATTTCATTTCCTTTCATTCAATCAATAACATTGTTTAAATTAATTTGCAGATACACTGATGCATATATGAAATAACGCACGGTGAAATACGACATTCGCGTCGTTGAATAAAAGTCCATTCATTCATTCATTACAATTGATAGTCACCTAAATTGGATAAAAAAAAAAAAAACAATAAATGTGAACAAATAACAGAAATAGAGCAGAAGAAAAAAAGGAAACCTTGTAAATTTCAACAAATAATTCGCTCGGAAAATGAAACAGTTAACTGACCGACGAATATTGCCAATTGAAAATTTATTTTCAATATTGGTTTTGCTTCTCTTTTTTTTTTTTCCTGTTTCCAAATGCGTTGTAAAACAGTTTCATATATGAATAAATGTATATGTAAATGTCAATCGGTTTATCCAGGGAAAATCCACACCAAATGGTGTTTGCGTTATTGTATAACATATCCATATACGAAAAGTTATTTTAAGGTTGGTGGTGGGTGAAAACAAAATTGCACGTGCCAACGCAACTCTCTACTATGTAATTTCTGTACTCATATTCAGCACACAGACATATACCTACGCACAGACGAACGAATACACGTTTGAACATCCGGGTCAAAGGAAAATATACATGAATTCTATAACATTTTCTCTTGGTCTCTAATTTCACTGGGAAAAATTCATCGGTACGTATACCAGACAACTGTATAATATTGTCAAACTTTGATTTTCGATACGTGAATTGGTACGATGGAAATATATAAACCAAAAAAGGAGTATAAAAGCAAAGTGCAAACATACGTACATACGTGCAATTTCGATGGAAAATAAAAGAGTAATAAAAAACAAAATGCGGAAAGCTTTAGTCCAAAAAATTCAAACAATAAATAAGCTTAATTGAGAAGCTCACTACGAAGAGAAAAAAAAAATGATATACACTCTCATTTCGTTGAGTTTCATCCATTTTATTTCCCAAAACTTGCATCTGTTCATACTCTACCTATATTTGGTATTTCAATATGCACTTACACATACACACAACCAACTGACGTTATTATATTTTGCATTTAACCCAAGTTTGAAGGTTGTTCACAAGTGAGTTGTTGCGTTAAAGTTTGAGTTAGCTGCGGGTGGTGCTTGCACACAAGAGGAACGTGGTGGTAAAATCCGTTAGAGTAGTTTCTTCGTAAAAACTTTTATAGTTTGTATATATGTACATATAATTTTCCTTCAACAGTTGTGTCTCTCAACAAAAGCTGTCGTAATAATTTATCCCATTAAGTAAACTGACATAAAATAGATATGTAAATATAATTTCTCAACTTCTTCATTCCTATAGCATGCTATTAAAAATAAATAGACAAAACAAACGGAATTGACTATTTAATATCTACATATTGTAGACAGACATGTGATATGTACATCTAGAATAATATTTACACCACACACACACACATATATATTTGCATTGTATATGCTTTATGTTGACATACGTCACGTGCTTTAATATCAAAGGCATTTGCATTCCAAATGGTATGCGCTCGCCCGATAACTCCTCGCCAACCCCCGACACCAACCCTTACAAGTAATCTGGCAAAATTTTATCGAGAGTATCGCGCGAGAAATTTACTGCGGCTGCTGCTGTTGCTGCTGCTGACTATGCAACAATATAACTTTATTACGCGTATATAAAGCATTATTTCATAGTCTATGTTGGATAAATTTTTATTAATAAAAAAAAAAAAGGATGAAAAAAATCTTATAATTAACATTTTACCTTATTTTTTTTTTCATTATAGATTGGAGAACCCAGACCGCGTTCTAAACGTCAGTTGCAAATTAATAAAAAACATGCAAATGAAATCTGAAGCAGGAATTCGAGATCATACTCTGTGATTGGATGGTGACATTGACAGCCAATCAGTGTCGTGGAAACGTGACAGTAAGAATCTTCGAGAGTCGACATATTGAGTCCATCTTTTTTTTGGTTTCAAGATTGAAGATAGTTATGAAACATTACTTCACTATTTTATGATGAACAATTTTTTAGTGCAGAGAAGAAATATGGTAAATATTTTTGAATTGACTTTTTTTTTCACTAGATTGACACTCGTTAACATTGTTCATCTATCTAATATCTGATATTATCAGGCGAGCAATATAAAAGAATTTAACAGACAATATTTGCAATTGTATACTTCAATGTTAAATAATAATAATTGGTAATAATCCAAATAGTTCAACCTGGGTTCAAGATTAAATTGGCGTATAAATTTTGCAAGGATTGCTCGTTTAATAATGACAGATATTCCATGAATGAGCAAACAAAAACGTCATTTGTTCATTCCATACAGTTGCTCATTTAATAATATTCAATTTATCTTCAATACATTTTACATTATTCATCTTTATTAACCCACTTACCAAAGCTCTATAATCCAAGTACTGTAAATGACAGACAAGTTGGATTTTTTGTAGTAAGTATAAGCTCAAAGAATAATTAAACGATAACATTGACAGCCCATCACTGTCAGGAAAAAATCGCCCTTTTAACATTGGAAATCGTTGAGAAAAAAAATTCTCTTTCGTTATATTCTGATCATAAATCGAGAGTTTAGTGGTTGGGTTGCGATTTTTTCATAAGACCATAGCTTATATTGTCAAAAAAAAAAAAAAAACCTCCCCCCATATAGTAAAAAATTGGGTGTTCAGTGACCTACATGTGGCGGACGTAAGCTCGTCGTCTACCTACTTCCTTCATTGCATTCCTCTTGCGCCACCATCTTCCACCACCAACCCTCTCATCCTTCTATGTAACCATCACCCACCCATACAACATGTCGTCTCTCTGCATGCCTTTTCAACCCTACGACAATGCAATCGCTTCCATTTATACAAACCACGAACGCGCATTTCGAAACATCGCTTAGCTTTTATTTCCTTTCGGTCGCCCCCGTTCGTACGCTTGCATCATCTCTCGCTCTTACTCTTCCTATTTTATATTTCTCTCTTTGTTATTCTCTATTTTGGTTGGTGCGTTCAAGCGATGAGGAAAGCGAGTGACTTGTCGAGAAAAATAAACCGTCAATGCTTTTTACATTTACTTGTATATTGTTCTTTTTTCTTTTTTCTTATTGTATTTGTGTCAAATTCTATGTGAACAGGTGACAGGAAGAGTAAATATTCTACGGAAATTTTTATGAGTACATATGAACAGGAAATGACGGGAAAAAAAATTCAATTGGCTATTTGAAGAGTGTCTATTGAAACAAAGTTGAAGTCAATATTGAATAAACTTTCAGGAAGCATAAAAATTGAACTGTTTCACTTTTTTTTATTTTATTGCAATTTTTTTGCAAAAAATCTAATTGTTACTCTCATCGATTTGTTCATTAAATGAATAACGTGTGTATTCACAGAACATTCAAATAATTGTATGTCATACTGGTTGGATAAACATAAATGAACGAAAGGTCATTATATAATTGATGGTAGAAAGAAACAAAAAAAAATATATTTATCGTCAGCGTCACAGTAACTCTGAGTTTTTTACCTATTTTAAATTCATATGGTTAAAAATTATAGGTAGTCTCATGTCTCATGTAGACGTATTTATCAATAATTTTCCAAACCAACACTCTTCATTCGATGCATATGTGTGTATCAATAAAGCACAGTTTTCAAACATTTACTGATGATATTGCAAACTTCAGTTGCATTTGTGTACTGTGGCTATTTGGATTATTTTTTCCCCCCAGTTTTTTGTTTTTTTTTCAAACCGTATTTTTTAACAAAGTCGAAGTCTGCACTATGAATACGTGTATATACAGTCAACACCCGTATTCATTTTCATTTTATTTCAACTTTTATATTTGAGAGTTTTCGCACGAACTAATACCGAGCTTTTACTTTGAATTGTACAATGCGAAAGTACAGCACTTTGAGAAATAGTATTGCAGCTATTGTCCATTGGCCAGTATATACACTTGTACCTATGTGAACATATACATATATATATATTATATATATTTATATAAATAGTATACATAGAGAGAGCATTTTGTTAGCCACTTGAAAATCAATGGTTTAATATGTTTATCGTGTTATGGACGGCTATGGCCATTAGCCAGAAAATGAACGAAATTTAATAAGCGATTGGGGATCGCCATGAAAATTTAGATTGCAATTGATTGTTACATAGAGAAATTAATTTCTGCCTGCAATTATCGAGAGCACAACATATGTATACATAAAGCAATAAATTTATATATACAATTTATATTTGCTGATATATATTAAAACAGTTTTGAATGAGAGAGAATTTGAAATATAAATGATTTGAAAAGAATTAATTTCAATTCTTCAGCTCTATTTTAATTTTCACTCTCTTTTTTATTATGAAGTGGTGTAAAATCCAATTGCGCGTAGAAATATTGATCAAGTTGCACTATGTACTATATAGATATTTGCACTTCCCATCAGTTTTCTACATCGCAACCAACCCCCTCACGTGATCACAATCTCTTCGGCCTTCACCTCAATCTTTCCCGCGCGTTTAATTCTAGATCTGACAATTGTCGGTTAAATTTTCATCACCACTCGACTTCATTTACTACATTCAATCTGGCTCTATAATTATTTCTTATTTATTAATTTAATTAATTTTGTAAGAGCAAATGAAATATTTATTCCAATGTATAAGAGGTATTTACAGTTAATTAAAATACTTTACCTTATCAAGAGCTAAGTCTTCCTGTGCCTTTAGATCGATGCAATTAATTGGCGAATGGTTTCGTGAGTTAATTGAATTGTCCGCCCACGTGCAAGTAACGAAAAACAATAAAATTGTGCACCACATCATTGTCACTTTTGTCTAATTTTATTTAAATTTGCACGTTCAATTAATCTAGAATTTAATTATCCCAAAAAAAATCTGTCTCAATTCAATTTTACTGTGCGTTATGTTGATATAACATTGTCATAAAGAATTGTAACAATCAACGAAAATTTAATAAAAATTATTGCCAAATCTCTGTATCATAATTTTAATTTCAATTCATTTATCAGTTTCCTTCAATTATTTTTTATCCTCTTTTATTTAAATTCTCAAAATCACAAAATTTAATTTTATCTCGTTGAACAATTTATCGTTGAAAAAAATTCCAACATCGTACGCTCATCTCATCGTTCATATTACACTACAATATTAAATTTAATTGTTCAAATAAAATATATATATATATATTTATACATCACAACATAAATTCATTCCACAAAGAAATATCTTTGTATTTGTCTTTTTTCTTTTTTTTATTTTCGATTTTGTTTTATATAATATATCTGAGTAAAATAAAAATATATATTATTAAATATGCGATGCACAAAAAAATGAATTTAAATTATTTGAGTATTGACGAAGAATCTCAAAATGCAGGATGTGAACGCACCAGAGTCATTCAGCGCTCTGAACGCTCTCGAAACGCTGGACCAGTCGCGCTCGCCCGCACGTCGTCGCGCGACGCTCTTGTCGTTGTAATCTTATATATACATATACGTATATAAAATTTATATATACATACATGTCATAGAATTACGTCGGACAAACAAACGTTAGGGTCTTAACTCACTCTCATTCAATCCCAACGATTGTCCGTTGTTGACTCGACGCAAGTCTCATTAATCCAAATGTACAATGAGCCAGTGGTAAAACCATGGTACCAGTCAGACCATTAAGTTTTCTCACACTCAACGTGAAAAAAACCTCATTGTTTCATCTGTCAATATATTTTAATTAAAAAAACGAAAAGAAGTCTCAATTGAAATCTGTAAAGAAAAAAAAAGGAAAAAGGAAAAAATTAGAATAGAATAAATTACAAAAAATTCCTGGAAACAAAAAATAAAATTTGCCGTACTTAGAATCAATTTTATAATTATAGATGTACAACAAAGCGTCGATGCCTCACCTCGATATGCTCTAATGCATCACAACACCTTTATATATACATACATACATGTTGCACATAAAATAGTGTATGATAGAGATTTTTTTTTTCTTTTATCTCTTTTTTATTATCTATTCGCGCAACAGTTTATTACGTGAAGAAATATTTACATGAAATTTTATTAACCGCATAAAATGATAATTATATATAATGTACCCTGTAAAATCCTGTGGGGAATGTAATGAAGTGGATGGAGGACATATGTCTATAATGCTGCACTCACAATATAACGAATTTAATGAAAATTATATTATCGAGTACATAAAAGCCGTGCGATAATACTACGATAATATCGTATTAATAAATCATTGTTATGATGGTAAATATGTGAAAAACAATTAATATATCTATAGTACGTTAATTAACGTATGAGATTTCAATTTAATATCGCACTAAGCTAATTGATATCCATCATAAATAACGATCCATTTTGTATCAGTAACTGATTGATACATTTTATTTTATCAATAGAAAAATTGTAATCAATAAAATGGAGAAATAGAAGATGAGAATCTTGAATTACTTCATGAAATTGTATTTTTATTTTTACGAATTTTAATTAACAAACGAAAATTATGGGTGAAATAAAAACCGTAAATCTCTACTATAAATTGGCCAATAGATATATATATACGTGAGTGGTTTATCTAATCGTATCTGACATCACCTTGTGTTACTTGTGACGTAATTTATGTTACGTATCGATTATCCATGGGGTTACTTTTCTCCCAAGTTCCACACGTTTCTCCAGTTTATTCTGTAATTCTCTATCGTATCTCGCGCTTTCAGCCTCGTTCCATTTATTCCCTTCGCTTATTTAAGCTCAATAAGAGCGCCGGCGCTGAGTGTGCTTGCGCTCACTCTTTACTCCAAAAATAACTGCAAGAGTGTGAGAGAGTGAAAAATCATCGCGATGAAACACACGAAATTGCGCGCCTCCTGTGCTTGTGCTTGCAACGGCTTACACTTGTACTAGAAAATCTGGGTATGTCGTGAGAAAAAGCCATGTCCACCTCGAGGGTTGACACTATCCGTATGTGTTTCATTGTATCGTCAAGTTGTGTATTGGAGTGCACAAGATTTTACGAAAAATAATCGGTGTAAGCTCTGCAACAAACTACAAAGAAAAATTAAATTGAAAGTAATAAAGACGAAAAAAAATAAAAATAATAACGAAGACATACTACAAATATATATATATATACATTAATAGTAATAAATAATACAATGATTGGATTTAAAAAATATTTGGATTATATGTATGTATATATCAATGGGAAAACGTAAGAAAAAAAGCTGTGACAATTAATAGAGAATTATAAAATAAAGTGCCGCGAATTTTTACATCGACTTTTTAAAAGCGTATATACATTTACGACGCTTTTTTACTGATGGAAAATAATAAATGTGTCTAACATTGATTTGATCATTTTTTCTTCATGTTGAAAGCAAGCTTTTTCAACGAAAGTTAAATATGTAATCAAAAATATATTGAGATAAATCTCCAAACACATTGATTGTGGAGAATTTAGAAAAGACGGAATTGAAAGAAAAAAAAAAAGGGATAAAAGACAACGGAGTTGATAAGAGAAAAAAATTATATACAATAAATAAAAAAATATAAAAATGAAAGCGCAGTGGAGGATTATATAAGCTCTGTTCTATGTATACATATGTCTGTATCACTTTCTCTCTCTCTCTCTCTCTTGCTCTCACTCACTTCCAACTGAAACACCAAATGTATTCCTTTTTTTATTAACAAAAAACATATTTTGAATGAACGCAACTCACGTGGATGTAAATGAATGGGTTGATGAAAAAGAAGAGAAGAAAAAACAAAGCCTAATTGTGAATAATATGTGAATATAAATTATTGGCCTAATGCCCGATAATGCACTACGGAATATTTCACAGACCATTGGCCAAAGTGTTATGTTACTCTACAAGTCAATAATAATTAATTGGCTATATAATTAATATTGAGCCAAAAAAATAAATAAATAAATAAATCATAATGGCATTGGTAATGCTACCGTGTGATTTGCCATGGTGGCCAGCAGTCGTCAAACAGCTAGATAAAATTGCGATAGCAAGAAACTCTGTGGATCTTGTGAATGCCATGCAGAGGATTCATGACATGTGCAAGTAAGTGTAAAGTAACACTTGTCTATATGTGTAGTAGAGTGCCCAGATATATATTTTCTATCTGCTATCTAAACATATCCAACGTTTAAATTTCACCAAATCTATAATAGTACGCTGATGTCATTCTAATAGTTATTTAGCTTTTGTTCCTGAGTTTAGCGATCTCACAAAATAGAATTGTCTTACGTGTGTATATATATATTTATATATGTGAGAGAATGAGGATGAAAATTTCGTGCGCGCCCGCGGTCATGGAAAAAGAGGGATAGACCCGCGACAGTGTGCAATCTATTTTTAGTATAAAATCTTAAAATGCGTACGCCCAACAACCTTCGAGGTTCGTCGCACCCTTACACTTTTATTCTCTTCCGGATAGAGACACTTGCCAGAGACACGAACATATGACGGGTCAAGTATATCTTTATGATATACACAAATTAAATGCGAAAGAGAAAGAAAAAACCCTTCAAAGAGAATTCGTGAAGAATAATAATATGACTTCTATTGAAATAATAACAATGATGAATTTTTTTAATTTTTTACAGTATCAGTTTGGATCCGGATGAGGATGATCAGGATCCTGATCGTTTTGTTGGCCTATCAAAGTTTATTGAAGAAGATTTCAGTCCTGGTGAACGTGAACAATTGTTTACAAAAACAATACCGAGAATAGTGGAACGTGCTAAAGCTCTTGGATCTACAAAACCACCTTATGGCCTCTATTTTAGTCTACAACAGCAAGGTGTGTCAACCAGGGCCAGTCAATATTTTTTCTCTTATTCCTAGCACTTGTTTCTTTCACCATAAATATTTTTTTTTCCATAATTTATCAGGTGACAGTGTGGAGTACTCGTATGGATTCACATCTTCACTCGTAGCAAATGCTTTCTTCTCAACATACCCAAAGCGAACAATGAAAACTCATCCCACATTGGGAGACTTTAATTTCACCAACTTCTTCAAACATCTACACATGTAAGTTCACTTTTTTAATTTGATTACTGAAAATAAGAGAAAAAAATAATATATTGGTGTAAATAAATATGAAAATTGTCTGGTTTTCCTACAGAAATAGCCAAAAATCCAAACTACGCAGTATATTTCATTACTTTGATTATTTGGAGAACGAGTCAGCGTTGGATGGACGAATGATCGTATCGCGGCAGGTGAATATTCCCATTAATCTCCGTTTTTTCTTCCTACTTTCTATAAATAATAAATTATAATTTACTGTTTCCTCAAGGTGATGACGTCTAAACAATGGTTAACGATTGAGGATTGGCTTGAGAGTAATGTTACTCTGTGTCCATTAACCATTCGTCATGTTGGACGTTTAGAACGTGTTGATGCCGATACAAAAGTTCTTCACGTTTGTTTTATTAGTTCACGCTTTGGCGATGGTGTACTGGAGGATATTATAACCCAAGAAACTGTACATGTAAGTAAGTATATTGTTGGCGAATATGCACACAAACACGCCATACTGTACGTTAAATATATCGCGTGACTGAAATTAAAAGATCTTATGCGCTAAATTTACGCCTTTTTAATTTTAAAAGTAAAATTTCTAGCACATAAAACCCTTTTGATTTCAGTCAAGTGATATGAATTTAATTTTTATGTGACATAAATATTCATCAAAAGCTCTTTAATATACAAAATTGTTTATACTTGTTTTCATTTTTATACAACAGATAGCAACACATCCCGAAATGCTTGCTGTGATATTGTCCGTGGAGGCCTTAGAAGACAACGAAGTATTAATAGTTGAGGGTGCAAGACATGTATCGCGAATTAATTATCCAAAAGAAAAAGCTATTTTTGAGTGTATACAAGAACCAAATCCAGTGACAATATGTTGCATGGATGCTGAGAATTATTCAAACTTTCCATTATCACAATTCGAGGAGGATAATATTTTGCGTGAAATGAATAAATCATTACTTGCATTTCGTCAAAGGCACGGTCTATCAAGTCCAACTGAGAGTACTCGTACTGATTCTGAGCACGACGGTTGTCCAGCAACCAGACGATTATCACCTATTGGCGAAAGTTTTAGCAGTACATCACCAGAAATTGAAATTGTAGAGAAAAATCAAATAAAATCAAATGGTAATTTACCAACAAATGTGGAAGTGAATTGTGAAAAAAATACCAATACACGACCAAGACCTAATGGAATATCAATGGGTTCACAAAGCCCAATAAAATTGGGAAAAAGTACGAGTAACACTAGTACACGCAGTCGATTTATTGTTTTGGGTTCGAGTGGTGAAGTTTTACCAGTTACACGAAAATCTATTGGACAACTATCACTTTATGGCAGTTGTAATAGTCAAAGTACTGAGAGTTTTCATAGTGCCAAAGATACCATTGATGAAGAACCAGGTTGTTATTATTTAATTGTACTTATTTAATCTCTCTTTGCATTATTCATTCATTCTTCTTTGATTGTGGTGATGTTGATAATTGTTTATATTTTTTAGACGAAGACGAACAAAAATTAACGAGACGATACAGCAATCAATTGGACACACCAGAAAGGCGGGGAACATTTGCTCAACGATTGAAGGAAGCACTCAATCGCGAGAGTACTGCTACAGGATCAACTGATAATTCTTCAGGGGAAAGCAGTTACGCAGTTGGAATTAGTGTAACTGGCAGTCATGTTGGTGATCAAGATATCAAGTAAAATAAAACACAATTAATCCAATTTAACTTCAAATTATATATAATATAAAATAGTGATTTATTGATTTTTAATTATCTCTTGAAGAGTGAAACGTGGTGGATCGCGTGGTTTTGTATTGCGTGATGAGACTGTCGA
This sequence comes from Zele albiditarsus, assembly GCA_958496275.1. Classification (NCBI taxonomy): domain Eukaryota; kingdom Metazoa; phylum Arthropoda; class Insecta; order Hymenoptera; family Braconidae; genus Zele; species Zele albiditarsus. Next base: position 7,037,914 of record OY292413.1, on the reverse strand, counting down.
TGAAGATTTTTTGAAAGAATCTCTTGAAGCTGAGCAACGATGGCTCGGTAAATTTCGGCAAACTCAACCGGCGCTTCAAAGACGTGACACAAATTCAAGTAGTAAATACAGTTTTTCAACTGAATACAGTTCAGGTGCAAATAATTCAAATCTCAGTGAATTCACACATGTACTTTAAACTAGATCACTGACGTTTGTGTCATAAATTTTTCCATCTTGTGCAGATTTTTGTTCAGAATTGGAAGAAGTATACGAACAACTTTCAAAGTGGCTGGATGATCCAATTGTTTGTGATGAGAATCGTGAAATGGACTCAAGAGATAGAGCAGTCGTTCAATTTGCGGGTTCACTTCTTCGACGAGCATTGAGCGAATCCTTTGCGGGTGTTCCTGTACAAGAGGGTGAACCACCGTCGCTCACTGGTCTAAATGACGTCCATCAAAAACGTAAATTGGCCTTGGCTGTACGAAGTCTCAGTTTGGAACTCGCTAGACAGAGAAATAAGAGACAACAGTCGGTAAGATATATTTTTTCTGTCACAGCAAAAAGAGAAAACAAATAGAAAAAATCAAACAGATATTTTTTTCTCCAGTTTTTTTTTTCATTTGTAAATATTATTCCGAATAGAATGAGAGATAGTTTTTATACTGTATATAAATTGTACAAAGCATTAAGTATGATTGAGCATTATTGAGAGAGAATGAGCTAATGCAGGTGTCAAAAATTGCGGAGGAGGATAATGAAGATGAAATATTTGTGGATGCAATGGACAAACTTGAGGAATTGTCAATGGATATAAGTGAAGCGAAACGTGGAAAAAAATTCTGGGCAATTTCATCGACTTCTATCGTGCTACAAACATTAGCGGAAGAAGAAACGAGCATTTGTCTACCGAAATATATGAAAAACAATACGGTGAAAGAAGTGAAAAATAATTCGGTGAATAATACAAACAAATAAAAGAAAAAAAAAAAACAATTTCACGCAACGCTATTTCTTGATAACAAATTAATAATCCAATTTTTTTACGTGTGTAAATAAATTTTCTGTTCAATATTTACTACTATCGCTAATGCAATAATACTAATGCCGTCTATCTCTCATTCTATTTTGCTAGCTTGATATCAAATATTTTAAGCATGCACATAATTTGTCTTGAATCATAATAGCTGTGCATTTTTTCTTGACTGAAAACCAATAAAAGAAATATAAAATTCATCGAACAATTTATAAATATTGCTTATGTGTGAACGAAATATTATTTTGTATCAGTTTCCAAGTGATAATAGCCCGTACGATGGTGGACTTTTGCCAGTTGTGACTGGAAATTGGGGGTGTGGATCGAGGCTGAAAGGTGATCCACAATTGAAGCTGGTTATTCAATGGCTCGCCGCATCATTTGCTGGTGTTCCACGATTAATTTACTACACATGTGGCAATCCTAATTTATCAAAGGTGCGTGGAAAATTTTTTATCTCTTCATCATATCAATTCTTGTACTGAAGATTTAAATATTATGAGAAATATTTATTAAAATTCTTTAGCTGGATACTGTGAGCAGAGTATTGACAGATAGAAAATGGTCAGTGGGCGATTTATCAACAGCTATGCTGAGATTTGCAGTGCATACATTGGAAGACAGGGTGAAAGGTAGAAATAGCCTATTCGATGAACTTATTGGTGTTGATAAACCCAGCCCTTAGCCGGATTTGATGTTTGGATTCACTTTATTTTTTTTTTTTTATTGTGATGAACCACCTTCTGGTGACTGAGACCAAAAGGCTAAACAAAAAAATATAATTCAATTTATTGAATTATTTTTATGCTTTTTTTTATTCTAACTTGTTGTTTTTATTTTGATAAATTTTAACGAAGAAAAAACTATTTAAAAAATCAATATACCATGCATCTTGATGAATAGACATTTTTTTAGAGCATATCACGAGATAAACAAATAAAAAGATTTTAAATATCTGAATATTGGCCAAACTAAAAAAAGGAATTTTTTAATATTTAATATAATAGCATTTAAAAATTTTGAAATGCTGTTGCCAGGCAATAATTATTACGTGGCCCAATATACAACTATATTATATTTTATACAATCCGCAAAACAATAAATAAATGGTGATGAGAAAAAGAGTAAAAAAAAAAAAACAATAAATAAGTAAAGAAAGAAAGTTGAATTGTTTTAACTTGCGAATTTTTAGATGAAAATTTCAGCGGCCTCAATAATGGCATAATCCTGTTCACACATGAGCAATCTTTTCATATATAAACAAAAAGTAAAGAGAAAAATTAATGAAAGAAAAAAATAATTCACATGTAATTTCGCTTCAACTGTTCAAGGCATAAAGAGAAAAAAAAAAAGAGAACAAAAAAAATGTATTAATAAAATATGAAAAAAAAAAAAAAACTAAGTTCACAAAGTACGAGGTGGTTGTTCGATGTCGTGGCCTGTATTGTATATGTATATATAAAAGGTTACTGATATTCTGATCAAAATATAGTCTTCCATTTAGCGAAAGTGAAAACAAAAAAATTGAACGGAATAAAAACTTGGTGGCTAAAAAAGCACACGAAAAACGAACGGCATTGACGTACACTCGTATGACTTTTATCTTGAGATGTAATGAAACATTATTATATATAGGTAACGTGTGTACATTGTATATAAATATAGAATTATCAATAAATTTTTATCGTATGCAATAAAAATTTCCCGATCAAACTAAACTCAAAAATTCATATCTATTACCTGCGTTTTTTCACTTTAAAAATTACATTAGCCAACGAAAATCTATGCATGAAAATACATAATTCATTATTTTTACTTTTATTATTTTTTTTCTTTCACTTTTATTAATCCTATTTGATTTCAAGTGAAAAAAATAAATCAGAAAAATAAACTACGCATACGTCTCATATGTGCTGGTCCCATTCCCGAACGATCGTACAAAATATTAAATTTATTTACGAATTGATTTATATCGTTGCAACCTTTCGTTATTATTCCAAGATAAGTCATGAGCCCGAAATCGTTGCATTGCTAGAAACATTAAAAAACAGAAATAATATTAATTATATAAGACATGTAATATACATATTTATGTAAAATAAATTCGAAATAAAATCAAACTTACATTGTAAAAGTCGGCTTTAAATTTATCACTATTTAGAACGGGCAAATGATGAGCCAATGATCTGGCAGCTCTCATTATTTCATGATTCGATGTTAATTCACCAGATTCAACAGCTTGAAGATATATCAAAACAAGTTTTACCCTCGAATGCAGCATTTTTATAGCACTATGTTGCGCCATGAGATGTTCAGCGACTATGAAATATTCCATTTTTATTCGTGTTAATTCACCGGAGCATAATAAAAAAGAAAGTGATAAAAAATATGAATGAATAGTCAATTAACAAAAATATCAAATTACCCAATGAACTTTCTGCGGAATCATTGCTACACATTCTCGCAACATGATCCACACCAATTCTCTCTGCTTCTTCAGTTGCAAGGGTGTACGTCAGCGGGACAAATAACATTGTTGCTTCACCAGCCACCAGATCAATAACAGATTCATACATGGAAACAGACAGTTGCTAAAAAAAAACAAAAAATGGAAGAAATTATTCGACATCCAATGTTCATCTAAAAAATAAAAATAATGAAAAATATTATTACTTCTGTATTCTTCGGACGTGGATCGAGTTTCAATAAAACTGGACTTTCATTGATGTTACATAGCTGCTTATGTACACTTATATCTCTCTCATTTGGCACATCACCAGTTGTATACCACCCAAGAAAATCCATATCACTAAATACTTGTTTAAAATGTTCCTCCTTTGTATTGTAATAATCTCTATCAATAATAACATCACCGCCAATTATAGTAAAAACCAATTCAAATGAATTCATTATTTCAATATGACGGCCTTTCTGTTTTCCAATCACAGCGCCATAAACTGAAAGAATGAAAATTATAAACATTCATTCTAGCAAGATAAATGATGGTTTTCTAGACTACGATAAAACCTCATCGTTAATCAACAAAAAAATATATTATATATTTATTTTGTAAAGCCCTGTATTCCCAATCTATTCCCTATTTCGCCATGTTTTCATTTCCATTATAAAAATAAGAGTGTAAACTTTTGGTAAAGGACCCAATTTATCCAATTAAATTACTGTAACTTTTGTCTATCCTGCTACGATTAAACGTAGAAAATTTGATTAAATAAAATTACAAAATTATGGATGTGGATATATATTTTTACCTAGCTTCTCCTCACGCGCTTGAGCTCTTATTCTTGTCCAATGTTCACTAACATTCATTATAACTAATGGATGAAGACTAACAGAAACTGATCCCACAGTTCCAGATGATGCCATAACACGACATGTATTATTTGGATTAGTTGAATATGTCAATGATGATGCATGATCAGCCAGTGGTTGAACAACCTCCATTGGTGCATCATCGCCGGCAGCAGTAGCAGCGGCAGTAGCATTGTTATCATCTACTTCCATTTCACTTGGACCTTGCTTTTGATCGCTCATTATTATTATACACTGAATCCTAACCTCAATATATATATATATTTCAACTTCACTTTACTCTACTGTTTATGCCTTGGTTATAAACAATTCAATACAATTTCATTGAGTTGACCAATTGCGATGTAAAAAGTGAGGTTAACTTCATCGAAACATCTCAAAAGTATTTTCAGATATTAGTGTACATTTAATGATGATAATGGTAATCATGAGAAATAAACAACGTTGGAAAGATATTGATATTCAGCTGATTTCTTTTTTTGCGGCTGCTTCCGGAAATTAAGTCTTTTTGGCTAATATCACGGCGGTCAATGTTTTCAGAACAGTTAATAAAATGGCAATGTGCGAAGTGGATTCAACTTTGCCGGTTTTTTTGGTAATTATGTAACATTCAATATCATTCCCGGAATATTACATATGTAATAAATAGTACTAAACACAATAATAATATCGAACAAATAAAAAATGTAAAAAATATTGATATTTAGCATTATACTTTTTCATCATATTTTTGAGGTTAGTTTTATCCGGATACAGTCCTCTTGGTTAAACCACAGCGGACAATGTTTTTGAAACATTGTATATTCTACTATATATATTTACATAGCTCTAGATTTAAATCTGTTAAAATAAAGTCCAGGATATTGGAAAAAAAAATCCCAGAAAAAATAGAAGAACAATTACATTTCCGTAGAGATAAAATAATATTCTTCATTCTCGTAATCTTCCGCATTATTTAGTACAGAACTCTAACATACCGGCAGTAACGACACCTGATTCAAAACAAGCTCAGGGAAATTAAACATAGCGGGATCACCATCCCACACACAAATATGAATATATACAGTATTCTTGGTTGCACACAGTTGCACATGTGACCAATTCAAGTCCAAGCATACTAGTTTCGCGCCAGTTTACATCAAGCATTCAGAGTGATCAGTTGGGTTGAGAATTAGTTGTGCACCATTGATAAAGTTCTTTGTGAATTAAGTGTCACCTATAAATAATTTAACATATTCATTCAATTATAATTTTCAATTCAATTTATCACAGATAATATTGATGCTGCAGAGCTCAAAAAGCATTTTAAAAAAATCATTCTATGTTTCAACAACGATCAAGAATTTTTTTATCGTAAGTTTATTAAAAATAATATACATTTCTTCTTCTGATCATCAATAATGTACAGTAACAATGGTACTTATTGTACCAATACAGCTCATCATAATTTTTTATTTGTCAATGAAAGAATAGTTGAAAAAATTAAATTAAAATTTAAAATAACAGCAAAGGAAATTAACATTGCCCACGGCTTTCAAACTAAATTATACTATCACGGTCAAGGTTGTCCGCTGTTATCCACACGTTTATAATAATTCATATAATTTCAAAGCAATAGCATAATACCAATCGTCATATATTGCATGGCTGCACTTGAAAGCTCTCTTACATATTCATATGTATGTGTAGATAATATGTGGAACCCCTTTGTCCTACACAATTCGTTTCTATCCATTGAGCATCTATTATATAATTTACTTCTGGTAAACATGCAATTGAGTATGTATGATGACATTTCATATGACTTTCGCAATATTTAAATATTTATATTTAAAAACACTTGACCTGTTGCATTATTTTACGTGCGCTATATTTTTATTTAATAAGACACACCTTTTAAAAATGCTAATTAACAGGGTCAAATGTAATTGGTATTTTTGATATCATCACGAAACGCGTTGACAATAATAAAAAACAAATACCACTGAGTTTGATTTTTAAAAAAAACATGAAATAATGATAATTATATATCATATATCATATATCAAATTTTGTTACGACTACAATTTCGGATTTTCAACTGATAAAACTTTATTTATTGCGTGCTATCTAGCTCAACTTCCGCAAAAATAACATTCATCGTTTTCTAAATACAGACAATAATAATACATTCACCAATAATAGTATGTATAATTATTTTTTATCTATAAATTTATACAACCTGGATTATTAGTGTCAGGGAATTTGTATATAAAAAAAAAAAAAGGAAGAGGAGACAATGGGAAATAAAATGATCTTATTATACTTCATTCTGATGTCACTCAAGGCGATTGAGAAGAGAAAGAACAAGATTGAAGAACTAAAGTAGGTTACAAAGTTCTACGATGTGCCTACAAGACACAATTCACTCTATTGGTCAATGATAACACGCGATATTATTTTTATACATATATACATACAAACAATAATTATATATGTATTTATCAAAACACAAAAAAAGATAAATATCTATGTAATTTTAAAACGATAAAGAACTATCGACAAAGGAAATGTAAAGAAACAAAATACACGTGTTAGAAATAATAATTCAAGGTCGCTGTTGCATTTTAGGTCAATTGATTCAACTACTTCCATAGAAGAAAAAAAAAAATGAAACATTAAATAAACAAACAAACAAAAGATAATCGTCAAGTTTGTAGTGCATAAAGTATTAAAAATTGCCACTTTTATTGTTCAGTAAAAGTTGAATGAATATCCGGAAGACAATGAGTTGAATGACACATGCATTCTTAGATAAAAGAAAAATTGTATTTATTTATGTATATGTATGTGTATATATATATTTTCATTGTTGTTATGAAATTTCACATTGCTTTCCGCTAGAATTCTAATGACAAAAGTACACTATCATCATCATCATTTTGATCAGCATTATAAATTCAATTTCTTGCATGTGATAATATTCAATTGAAGATTTCCGGACGGTACAAAATAATCTTAGCTATTTACATACGCATTCATACATATATACAGACATACATATGCATATCACAGTTATAAAGTTACTCCTGTGAGTTCTATGCTTGAGAGAAAGTCGACGCAACTGCATGACATATACAGAAGATGCATTCAATGTTTTATGCAGCCACTGGTCCACATCCGATTGCATTTACAGTAAAAAGAAAAAAAAAAATAGAAATACAAATGATAAATAGATTGAAGAATTATTCTTATCAGTTATTAGTTGGTGTATTAATTATGAAATGATAGCACGCTTTATATCATGAACCTAAAGTTCATTTCTTGTTCCATCAAAAGAAAGGTCAATGATTCAATCATTTTTATATTTATTTGATAAATGCGTTTATCAACCCACGATATTGTTTATGATATCTTTTTTGAATTGACGATGGTTATTTTTTTCTTTTCCTTTTGCCTGTGTCTCTGTGAAATGAAACAAGTGACTTTTTTTTTTTATTTATCAATTTATTGCACGCTCCAACAAACAATTCAGACATGGTGAGTATAGTTGAGAATATGGATAGTATTTCCTCGAGTGAAAGCTCACCATACAGGTGAGCATTTATCTTTTGGCAAGGTTGTATACAAGCACCGTTAATCGTTTGGTCAAGGTAACAAGAAAAGAGATGAACAACAAAAATTTTATGTATATAGATTTGTGTCTGGCATTATTGATAATGGAATATATTTGTGAGGGAATATATATGAAAATATTTTTGAAATAAAAAATGTATTCAATAGTATTAGTTACTTACATTGTTCAACAGTTATAAGTACAGCAATTTGCTAAGAGCAAAAAAAAAATATATATATATATATATACATTTCGCTTTCACTATATTGTCAGAGAACATCGATGTGCACTTTGTAAATTACACTTAGGAATGATGAGGTGAAAAAACAAAAAATTATGTATACGTAATTTGAATAATGTTGAAGAACAAAAAAAAAATATTACGCGTTAGATAATTTTATGCAAATAGGTTTTTAAGAGATATAAAATAGACATCTTCATTTTAACTCAATATTTCGAAATACAATATTTCAATGTAGTCAATTGTTAAGTTTCATAACATCAATTTATTATGAAATTCTTTTATCGAATTAATCAAAATTTTATATGTAGAAAAATGTGTAGTTCATATGTTTAATTAATTGAAAATTTATCTGTCTATTATATTATAAAGAAATATTGTTATATTACAATAAATTCGATTTCCTAGCAATAATTTCTCTCTGTAAAATATTTTTATTGTTACTTAAAAATTCACACATAAAAGACTACATGAAAATGAACTAAAAATGTTTCTCCACCGTTGTATATACGTTCATTTAATTCAGTATTTCGAAATGAAACATTTAAGTATTAAAAATAACACCGCTCTGTAACAATAACTTCATTTTAAAATGCAATTTCAATTCATTAATTGAAATAGTATGCGTGAAGGATTGCGTTGAAGTAAATTAAATATTTTTTTTCCTTCTTTATTATACGTGTTGGCGGTGGAGTCATACGGCACGTGGAATCTGAATCCTCTGAGTCGGCGTGTGAGTTGGTGGGTCAAATAACGGTCACAAATGCTGAACCAGTATATTCAAAATGTATTATATAGACATATCTATGTGTCTGTTCTCATAATCGCATCACTAAAAATATAATAAGCAACACCAACCGTAAAGTTTACGCCGTTTCAAAAGAAAAATATTATCTGTTATTGTAAAGACCCAAATACACAAGTATATCCATGTTATAAACGAGTAAAGTGAAATGTAATGTATATACCGTATACAACTCACAATGTGAAGAAAGAATAAAAGATAAAATAAGAAAAAATCAAACGTTGTACCACTGCCCTAACTGCATCGAATGTAGACACATATAACAGGATAAGAGGTCAATGAACGTTCCAAAATTTTAATTAACTCGCACATAACGGTGATATACATTTACGAAATTTTGGCATGAATGAATTTTAATTGGTCCATTATAACTTTGTTCAATTTTACTTTTTATTACAGTATTTGTAAATTAGTTTCTTCATTTCAGATAATCATTGGGTCAATCAGGGAATAGTATGATAATAAATAAAACATGGAAAGCATTGAGTGGCATACTTTTCCTGTGCCTAGCTTTATTTTCACACAATATTTCAGGTAATCGCTCAATAAATATTTTCGTACATTTAAATCTGACAAAATATAATACAATAATGATTTGATTTGTGAAATAAAAATTAGGAGCCGCCATAAAAGACAAACATGAAAGAACCAAACGAGAAATTGAAATTGAGAATATAAATTGGACTCAATTGGCAGACGAACGGATAGCAAGGGGCAAATTTGAAGATCGTTTCGTTACTCTTTTACCATCAAGTGGAAGAATTCGTGAATTGGAACCAACATTTGCAACAATTATTAACGGTACCGATCCGCAAGATCTCAAAAGGGTAATTGTATTTTTCTTTCTCTTCATTCTATTTTTATTCCCTATCTATTTTACTTATTAACAATTATTTCCTATTGAAATCCCAGCTCAATTACTCGAGAATGTTATGGGATATGGAGAGCGCACAAAAGAGCGGTCATCTTACGCTTTTTGTTGACAAAGCAATGAAGTTATTGGATTTACGACAAGTCATGGTGGAAGTTGAGACATCAGTAATGTCACGAGTGTCATGCACAGCTTGCAAAGTTGGTGCAGGTCTACTTCAACATTATATCAAAAGTGGCAGAAGTGATCAGGAGATCATGGCTAGTATTTATCAATTTTGTGTATCACTACGAATTCAAAGTGCAAGAGTTTGTCATGGTGTCACACTTTTATTTGGGGTAAGTTAAACTAGTATCATCTGATTGTTCCATTTATTACTATTCTGTTCGGGATTAGTGGAACGATAAATAGCTGGCGTAAATAAAAAAGAAAAAAAAATGAAGACAAGAATGAATGGAAAAAAATAAAGAAAAAAAAGTAACAAGTAGTAAGACAGGCGCAAAAATGAGTGCACGAGACTTTCTACTTGTAAATTGTATACGCGACGAGTGATTTCACCAATCACGTGACGTTTCGAACGAGATGCTCATACACGAATAGATATAACTTCGACATCAAAAATTGTAAACACACATACCTCATTATCATTTATTTATTATTCTGACGATTTTCCTAAGAAAAAAAAAACACAATGTTAGAATAAATCAGAACCAGTTCAATCTCTGTAGAAAAATTCTACAAATTGTCGCTATCATTTTCTTCAACGTAATTTTAATATTTCTCATTTGCTTTTTTATTATTTCAGGGTGAAGTCATTTATGTTTTGAAACAAGTTAACATGGGATCATCACAAATATGTAGTTTCGTAATCGGTGATGCATGCGATGATGCTTATAATCCACAACACGAATGGGAAGTGGCATTTCCACCAGTGAGTAAACCACCTGTTCATCCGCCAGTTGCACCAAAAGACGGTGCACCAACATTCAAAGTCCTTCACATTTCCGACACGCATTACGATCCCTATTATCACGAGGGTGCGAACGCCGATTGCAATGAGCCATTGTGTTGTCGATTAACAAATGGAGAACCATTAACATCATCAGCAGCTGCTGGTCGTTGGGGTGATTATCGTAAATGTGATACGCCTAAAAGAACAGTTGATAATATGCTAAAACATATTCAAGATACACATCCGGATATTGATTATATATTGTGGACTGGTGATTTACCACCACATGACGTTTGGAATCAAACACGTGAAGAAAATTTAAATATTCTACGTGATACTGTGTCACAAATGGTCCAAACATTTCCAGGCATTCCAATTTTTCCAGCATTGGGCAATCATGAAGCTGCGCCAGTCAACAGTTTTCCACCACCATTTGTGCCTGAAGAAAATGGTATCTCATGGCTTTATGATGAATTGGATAAACAGTGGAAACGTTGGTTACCCGCTGGTGTATCACACACTGTTAGACGTGGCGCATTTTATTCAGTTTTAGTCCGTCCAGGTTTTCGAATTCTTTCAATCAATATGAATTATTGTAACAATAAAAATTGGTGGCTGTTAATTAACAGCACAGATCCAGTCAGTGAACTTCAATGGTTGGTTTATGAATTGCAAGGTGCAGAAATGAATGGAGAAAAAGTTCATATTATCGGTCATATTCCACCGGGACATTCAGATTGTCTTAAAGTTTGGTCAAGAAATTATTATCATATTATTAATCGATATGAGTCGACAATTGCAGCGCAATTTTTTGGTCATACGCATTATGATGAATTTCAATTGTTCTACGATACGACGGATCTTGGACGTGCATTGAGTATCGCTTATATTGGACCTTCAGTTTCACCATATTACGATCTTAATCCGGGTTATAGAATATATTATGTTGATGGTGATCATACGAAAACCACGCGAATGGTGGTTGATCACGAAACTTGGATGATGAATTTAAAAGAAGCAAATCTTTATAATGATCCTATTTGGAAAAAATTATATAGTGCACGACAAATTTATGGTATGACTTCATTGTTGCCCAAGGATTGGGATGCTCTTATTGATAGAATGACTAATGAACCAACAAATTTCGATCTCTACTACAAGTAAGTTGGAAACAAATATGAAAAGGAATATTAAATTCTGGGTTAATGTTTTTTTTTTATTATGTTTTGTTACAGACATTATTATAAAAATTCACCAGTTCGTCCTCAGTGCAATAATGAATGCCGCAAACGTTTGTTGTGCGATTTAAGAAGTGGCAGAAGTCATGACAGAAAAACATTATGTCAAAGTTTGGAGTCGAGAATTGATGGAATATCAACAACCGGTTGGCGTGAATGGATTTATAATGGCCTATCACTTTCGTACGTAAATAAATGGTGGATGAGAAATTATCGTAATGGCAATACTACAACTAATGAAGTAGACAGATAAAAATCAAAATGGGAGAATAATTTTCACTAACATTGCATGACAATTTATTTAGAGTTAAGTTTGTAATATTAATGCAACTTCACCAAATTTTCATCTTAATTTTTCTAATTACTTCATCTTATTATACACATTAATTCCTTTCACTAACATTGTGAAGAATAGACATGACATTTTATGTAAGTTAATTAATAATAATTACATGTTATACACGGCTAGGTAATTCTGTGCCATTTTTATTAATTGGAAATAATTGACGATGTAAGTTTTCTGTTATGAAACATCTGTAAATAAATTTTTTTACACAGATACGAAATGTATCTTCGCAATAGAAAATAAGAAAATGAATTCAAAAGTTGTATATACACCTTTCTTTTGATTTTTTACACATTAATTTCCTCTAGCACCACACAATAATATATTTTAATATATCACAAAAATTAAATAAATTCTATCAAAATAGTAACTTTTATAGTCAATGCTTGGTGATGGCACCTGAAATGATGTACAGATTCTCGTAACACCGCAAATGTAAGTAATAGAAAAATGTTTCATTGAAAAAATTGAAATTAATGAAACATTTATATTATTTTCAGGATGTCAGTGGTAATGGCAATTCCACGATTTGCCTATAATCTACCCAAATACGTATTGGGTCTTGGCTGAGACAGAGAAATACTCCATACTCCATATGAGCATTTAAATAAATTAAAAAACAGTGAGTATTGTGATGTGAAAAAAGCGAATCTTTGATACACTAGATCTGATGAACGAGCCACAGAATACTATGATAAAAAAACCAATGAAAACCAGAAAGTTCATCTCGACATATCAGACTCTCAATTATAAAACTCACACGTATTAGTGTGCGATATTATTCGGCAAAATGACCGATGTTTTGTATATATTATTAATAAAATTATAGATAATTATTTATTTGTACACTGTATACTGATTTACTCGTAATTTTGTGATAAGAAGAAATCCAATCCAATAAATTTTCCACAAAAATAAGAATTAAATTTCAATTCATCAATAGATTGATATAAAATAATTAAATTGATCAAAGTTATTGGTTATTACTAAAGGATTATTATTCTCAAAAGTAGTCAGCAATACGCATGCGTTCGAATCAGAAATAAAGAGGGCGTCACAATTCGCCAAAAAAAAAGGAGCCAAACACGTTGTATAATCATGATAATTATCGAAGAATATATCAAACATTCAACGTTTTATTTCACTATTTATACACATAAGTAACAATGTTTTATGTATCATAATAATTTATTTGAAATATTAGATCTAATATTTTCCTATCAGTGAATAAAATGGCGTCATCATGTGTAGAAATAATAGACGATATCGAGGATTTAATATCTGCACAAGACATAACCCCAAAAATCAGATATAGTTCAAGAAAAAAAGTAACAATTCGTTCAAAGAGTAAAAAAATTGACAAAGATGAGAGTGATGAGATACAACAACCACCATTATTGTCAAGTATCATTCCAGGGACACAAACAATTTATATAAATACATGGGGATGCACTCATAACAGTTCAGATAGTGAATACATGGCCGGTCAACTTGCTGTTTACGGTTACAATTTAACGCAAGATAAAACCATTGCTGATCTCTGGCTATTAAATTCTTGCACAGTTAAAGCACCAGCTGAAGATCATTTTCGAAATGAAATTGAATCGGCGAGAAAATCGGGAAAACACGTTATTGTAGCTGGGTAGGTTTAACCTATAAATATTGTTTTATCAGTTTATTTAATCTTAACAAAAGTCAGAAAGGAATTTACAAAATTTCTATTGAATTAATGAATAAATTAATTAATTCTTTTATTTGTTTCAGTTGTGTACCACAAGGTGCTCCTAAAACTGGTTATCTGAAAGGACTCAGTGTTATTGGAGTCCAACAAATTGATCGAGTGGTAGAAGTCGTGGAGGAAACACTGAAGGGAAATTCAGTTCGATTTTTAGGACAAAAAAAAGAGGATGGAAAAAAAATTGGCGGAGCTTCATTGGCATTGCCTAAAGTGCGACGAAATCCATTGATTGAAATCATTGCTATAAATACGGGTTGCTTAAATCAATGCACGTATTGCAAAACTAAACATGCTCGGGGCGAACTTGGTAGTTATCCACCTGATGAAATTGTTAATAGAGCTAAACAGGCCTTTGATGAAGGTGTTTGCGAATTGTGGCTGACTTCGGAGGATACTGGTGCTTATGGACGTGATATTGGAACAAATTTACCAGAATTATTATGGAAAATTGTTGAAGTCATACCGGAAAATTGTATGATGCGAATTGGCATGACTAATCCGCCTTATATTCTTGAACATCTTGAAGAAATCAGCAAAATTCTTGATCATCCAAGAGTTTATAGCTTTCTTCATGTACCAGTTCAATCGGGTAGTGATCAAGTGCTTGTTGATATGAAGAGAGAATATTTTAGATCTGATTTCGAGAGAGTTGTTGACTTTTTGAAAACTAAATCGCCAGGTTTAACAATCGCGACTGATATTATCTGCGGGTTTCCCACAGAAACTGATAAAGATTTTGAAGACACGATGACCCTCTGTAAAAAATATAAATTCCCGAGTTTATTTATAAATCAATTCTTTCCACGACCGGGAACACCCGCAGCTAAAATGCCGAAAGTTCCAACGCAACAAGTAAAACAGAGAACGAAAAGATTGTCAGAATTTTTTCAATCTTACGAACCATATGGCCATAAAGTTGGCGAAATTCAGAATGTTTTAATCACAGAAATTTCACACGATGAAAAACATTTTGTTGGACATAATAAATTTTATGAACAAGTTCTTGTTCCTATGGAAGAGAAATTTATGGGCCAAATGATAACGGTAAAAATAATTGAAGCGACCAAACATTCGATGAAAGGTGAACCGATTGACGATGCAGTTATGTTACCGACAACGGTAATGCCACTGAAAAAAAATTCAATTTCTGAGCCGACGTCAAAAATATTGTCGAGCTATCAATTCTTACCAATATTAATTGTTGGTATTGCAATATTCCTAAGAATGTTATGGAAATTCTTCATTTTTTTATGATGAATAAAAGATTATTGTAATGAAAAATGATTACCTGTGTTGAAAAATTATTTTTGCCTTTAGGATTTGAAATAAAAATACATCTAACATTGATTGATATAGTAAATTTTTTTTCTTTTAATTGGAATTCAATACAGGAATGCAAATTGTGAGAGGATTTACAATAATTAATAATATGAGATTGGTTGAAACATTCAATGCTAAAAAGACCGGCTCTACATTCATAAATTTTGAATTGCTTCTTTTTTTAATCCCTTTTTTCAATCGAGCATTCAAAAATGATAATTGACCCTCTCGTAATAATAATAATTTTTTTTTAATAACTTAAAGAACAGCTTGACAGTGTCTTTTTTATTTGGTATCACCTGTTTTTATTTTTTTTATCCTTTTTTTCCTTTTTCGTTCGTAATACTAAGAAATTTTCATTTTTTCTTCTCATTGTGAAAATATTACACTTACATACTATATACATAAACATTATGAGATTGAGGATTTTTTTTTCTCTAGCAACGGGTTGTCCTGAGTAATTTTTTTGTGTATGTAGTCTTAAAATTTGACACTAAATTATAGAGAGCAATATGGCATATGACGAATTAAATCATTAAAACAATGAATAATTTATATTTCTAATATGAGTCGAACAGATAAAACGAAATATAATTTATTTCTTTTTTTCAATTTTCAGTTAAAAGAGGGCATGTATATTGTGAGCTGTCTCTCATTCAAATTATTTTTCGCTCATACACTTATTTGAATATTCATTCGGTTTGAGCAAAAATATCCTGAGCAAATTGTTTTATATTTGTTCCTTCTTCAAAATCCTTTAGTACTTAATAAAATTTCACAATTCCAAAAATTGTCACCCCATTTTTATCGACTGGTTTTATATAATACGAACTTGATAAGTTTTTACATTCACTTAAAATTTACTTCACCTCAACGCTATAAAATTACTACTAAGGCACAAGTATTCGTTTTTTTTTTTTACAATCAATATGAAAATATTTTACTTGACGATACATAAATACTTTTTTCTAAACATTAAAACACTAGACAATATTACCTTAACATACACATACGTATATATAAACATGTCTGTATATATATAAAATATAATTTAAGCGCAATTTCATATAACTATTTATCGTGCATCGGATTTCCAATTTCCAAAGCGCATTTCAAACTTAAATAAACCAGAACAATGTGGTACGATGAATTCATTCACAATTTTTCTTTCTTTTTCTTCAATTTTTTTTTGTGCACATATTCATAATCATATTTGATTGCTTGTGGATATTGAACTACAAATACCGCGCACAAAGTGATTTGGTCTTGTGTATCTTAAAACATATCTATGAAGAGAAAAAAAAAATATGAAAATATAAACAAAAAAACATAAAACAATACTTGACTTTTGATTAAGTGATCTTTGAGCGATTTGATTATGAAATAAGTCGTTTACTAATCGACAATACGTAAAATTTTTTGACAAAATTCTTCCTCACTCTCCATCTCTCTTCTTTCAAGGCTCGTATAAAATTTCTCATGGAACAAACGCGGCCATTATTCGAGGGCAGACCCTTCCAGCCCTTTTTTATTTATTCTTATCCTACCATTGTTTTGGCGGAGCGAGTTCCAAGAGTAAAGAGAAAGAGAATAAGAGAGGGATTGGGGGAGAAAAATAATACGGAGAGAAAGAACAACGGCTAACGAAAAATAAAAGTACAAAATGTAATAAAATAAAATAAATAAATAAAAGAGAAAAGGCCAATGTTTTGTTGTTGCTCAGAGGGATAAAAAAGCGCGCGCGCCCGTACATATATAATATAACATTCCATATCTGTTGTGCTTTGCATACCCAAAACGCGCACTCCCATGAATCGATGACGATGTCTTCTCTTTCGCAAATCAACATGAGATTATTATTATTATTATTGGGTTAATCCTTTTTCCAATGGCGAAAAGAAAAAATTAAATAATCTCATCGGCAAAATCAATTAATATACTTACAAATATATATTACTACTCGCTCGAATATTTACATATACAAATTTTATTTTCATTTCCGTTGTTCTTTCCCTTACATCACACCGTGAAAAATACATTTTGTCGGGACAATTACAAAAATCTTTATGGCAATTCTTATGGCGCAAAAATGGCACGGAATAATTAATTAACAAAAGAGAAGAGAAATAATGCTTCTTAAACAAAAGAAATTATTTTATATTTTCAAGAGACTTTGTCCAGTACTAACTAAACGCAAGAGTTTGAGTATTTCATATATTTTTCAGAGCTGAGCTTTCTTCACTTTCTTCTTCTTCTTCTTCCTCTTCATCTTCTTAATTCTTCTTCTCTCTTTTATACTCTTTAATAACAATAGAAATGTACAAAAAAATTAAAACTTCGCCATCTCAAAAATGGAATTTGAGAGTAACTTTGAAAGTGCATCAGCGCCATTGTTGATTCGTTCAGTTTGCCGCGGGGTAATTGCAGGTTGCCGAAATAACGAAGGGAGGAACACACCAAACACACACCACAAAAACTCGTCTGGCCAGACGCGAGTTGCTGGCGATCCACACTAAAGATGCTGCTGCTTCTCTTGTATTATATTGGTATGTACCACATAGCGATGCAGTTTTCGTTCTGAACGACACACCAGCAACACAAGCAACGTTTCTTTTTCAAGCTGCGTGATGTTGTTCAAGAATTTTTTTCAAGGGTACATTGCACCCGTCTGGATCTCCATTTATCTCTTTTATTTCATGTCCTCTTTTTTTCTTTTTTTTTTTGTTACTCATCGAACTTAAAATTGATCCAAAGTAATCTTAAAATATTCATAAAAAAATAGAGAGAAAATAAAAATACTTCTTATCTGAACAATGTACAAGTAATTCTTCCTCATCTTCTGCCGCTCCTTTTATTTTTTCCTTCTTACTTCACCACCACCGCCGCACACATATATTTTTATAAACGTCGAAGATTCCTCTTGCTTTGCTTTGAGCCGACAATGAGCGGTCGCTTTTTACGTTTCGTTGGTGTGGCCAACAATGGAGTTTTGCACGCACCCGTGTGTGGCTGCGACGAACAGAATGGACAAAATTTTGTGCTACATCCCTCTCTTGTGCACGTACCCACATTCTTCTCCGTGTCCACTGAACAGGCAAACGAACACTTTGGACAAGGAAAAAGACGCTCCCATGGCTCAAGCGTACGACTCGCCTGTAAACATAATATAAAGAAATATTTTAATGTTCAGTTTTTATGACGCTATAATATTTTATAATCTTCACATTGTACGAATGTAAACGTATACAGACTTATTCAATATTTTCAACAGTATCTTAAAATTAAAAAAAAAAATAATATATAAATATAAATAACAAACAATAATAAATAGTATCCTTCCCAAAAAAATATTGGTTCACATGTATAAATTAAAATTTCATTCCTCAATGATTAGTGTATGTTATTCTCCAAAATTTTAATATTAGTCACATTCAGGTAGCCTAATATATTGATTTGGACATATACAAAATATTCTCGGCTCTTGTTCAAAAGGATCACAACTGGACTGTGACAACACACATTCAAAACTGATTTAATAATACGATAACGTATATTGTAATATGATATATATAAGGTCCCAAGCGATTGAATTACTACTAACAGTATCCTAATGTATGATGATAGGTGAAAGGGAGTGAATAAATAGCACAGACAATCGTCATCTAGATAGAATGGAAAAAAAAAAATCTAGAAGTGGGAAAAATCATTCATGCGTTATACTTCATTATCAATTAATATCAATTGCTCTATTGACATATTTTACCAATCGAGAATAATAAAGAAAAATATAACTGTATCTATTGAAATAAGTTAAAGACATTCTTGATGATGAAAATGTATTCATTGGGATGTAGGGGCGGTATTTTTCTCCAGGAAACCCCATACGGTATATTCAATAGATGACGCTGCACTTGCAAACCACCATAAGTCTGGGCCAGCTGCACCCCAGCAGTTACCGCTTTTATTTCTCCGCTTTTTTTTCTCTATTTTTTTTTTTTTTCTGTTTCTCCCAAACCACACACATAACTTTTATACACAAATTGTGTCTCAGTATACTGCGACCATAACACGACATGAAACAATTGCTTCCTTCGCATAATACGTCGTGCGTGAGCGCAATATATTTGGCCATTATATTTGTGAGAGACGAATAATAATGACAACAATAACTGATGTTTTACAAAGAAGAAATGTGAATTATTATCTTGTGAGAAATTAATTCTCACCAAGTTGTGTGAGATGAGCAATTAAAATAATTGAAACGTTGATGACTAAATGAAAGAAAAAAACACGATTAGTTAATTAATTTATTTTTTTGGAATGACATGTATGAAGTTAAGATAAGACACTGTGTCTCTTATCATTTTCGTCTACTTTTTCCTTTGTTTAGTGATTTATATATATATGTATTTTGTTTGAAATGGTGAATGTAAAAGGGACTGATGAAAAAAAAATTTTCCCAGATAAATGAACAAAGGTCTGGGTAATTTAGAGACAAGGGTAAATCCCGGTAAATTCTTGAATGCATTTTTGAGGTACATGTAGTAGAGACAATATATATGGTACTTGAGCTATACTACGTAGGAGGTCTTAGATGGTCAGGTATACAAACGGTGTTAAGACGTACTTCCCCAATTGTAAGACTGACGTTTCCAGAATTATGGACAAATACTTAGTCAGGGATGTATTTCTTGGGTGTGTATAGTAAGGGCACATGGATTTTAATACACCAGAAAAAATAATTTTATTGTTTATTATTAATGATGTGCTGATTAATCTGAATATATAAAACATTTGTAAACACGTTTTCATGATGGTAGCGAATTAATTCTTGAGGAGTTGAACAGAAGTAATGCGAAGAGAATTAAAATTGATGGATGAGAAATTTAAATGAAACGTTTCGTCACTTCATTGAGACTTTCTCAACATATGAGACTAAATGTAATAGACTATTGGATAAGTATTCGTAATTGAATCGTAACGTAATTTTTTTTTTTATTGATAGTTGTTGAGGTAGAGACAATAAAGTGACAAAATGTCCGAATTCTCATCAATTTTAATATTTGTGATATTATTTTCGTCCAACTGTAAAAGATACTGAATTAATTTCATATTAAATATTCTTATTACTCTTCTTCGGTTGATTCAAATGATGACAAGCGTTCAAAGTATGAATGATAGTTTTGATTTATTAGGAACATTCTCGGAATCTATGAGTTTATAATCTGTCTTGTATCTAATTGGTCGATATGATCTTGTAATATTTTTAAATTAAATTTTTAATCTCCTTTGTAAATATATTAGATACCCCCGATCGTAAATCTACTGTACATTAGTCATAGAAATATTAACGTCTGTCAGTATCTTCCTTTCCTAAATTCTACTGGTCAAGAGTACATTTCTCATTTTATTGTTCTCGGAAAAATTGTCGTCACGAAATATTAAATTTTCTTTCTCGAATAAATATTAAATTGGAAATATTAAGAATAGAAATCTACGTCCAATTTATCGTTCACTGATAGAACTAGTTTGAATAAATTATGAGAAAAAAGAATTAAATATAAAGTAATATTCCTTT
Organism: Zele albiditarsus; assembly: GCA_958496275.1. Classification (NCBI taxonomy): domain Eukaryota; kingdom Metazoa; phylum Arthropoda; class Insecta; order Hymenoptera; family Braconidae; genus Zele; species Zele albiditarsus. The sequence goes on along the minus strand of OY292413.1, from coordinate 7,016,882 downwards.
CTATATCCACTTGTCATCGAGAAGTTGAAGTAATATGAAAGAATATTAATATTTGTTCACATCGTGTGCTACAAAATTATTTTCTATTTTATTCGATTAATTCCAAAGGGTTTCACCGACCTTTTACATATGTCGGTGAATGTTGCGCCACAGTGAAGTCAGAAATAATGAAGTGGAAGCGTTAAGTTTTTTTTTTCTCATGAGGGACTTAAAACTATAAAATGCCTTGCAGCAAAGAATATAAATGAATACAAAAAAAATTTTTCCCAACACTACATCTGTTTGACTTCAAACTGTTTGGGATCATTTTCATATGCGCCGTTGCCCAACTAGTTTGAATAGAAGTTAAACACACGCATCTAGTTGAAGCGGACGTGAAGTTGGATAAGATGAGGGTCACAACTACATAAATAAAGTAATATAACAAGGGTTTTGATATGAAGAAAAAATATTAAACACAAAAATGTCACAGTTGTTACACACTTATCTCCACTTCTTCTCTACATACATTTCAACTAAAAAAATAAATTTGGTACATACTATAATCATTACAACTCGGAAGTATGATAAGACAAATTAAATATGATCATAAAAATTATTATTCATCATGCCTATCGAAATTAATTCATCCTCATATATAAATATTTATCTTCCGAAAAAAAAAACAAGCCAGAAAAAAATGCGAAAAAAATAGAAAAGAAAAAAAGAAACACAACGACAATAAAAATAAAAACAAAATAAATGGTGGACAACTTGTCTCACATCGGACGTATAACATATTCATACACCACGCATTCGTGCAAAAAGTATATCTGTAAAATTTTTGAAGTGGGCCAGGGGGGGCCTCACATATTACTACATATATATATATATATATATATATATGTATGTGGACGGCAGGCGCGCGTCAAATATATCATTATCTCGGTCCACTGTTGCTATGCAATTAGACTCCGTTAATCGCGGGCAGAGCCCGCTGCCATCCGCTCGACTGGACCCAGCGTCTTTTTTCTCTTTCTTCCACTCTTTGTCCCACTATTTTGCTGTTTCGCTCACACGCTTTGGACCCGCCCGCAATATATATATATTTTTTTTTTACCAACCACGAGCATGCGTGGACCATGAAAACGCGGGAAGAGAAAGGACTGTAGAAGAGCGCGCCTAGCAACCAACGAAGATACAGCAACAACATCAACACATACACGTGGATTGTTATGTATTGTACATTATTTTTTTATTTTATTATTCATGTTTAATTAATATTGTTTCGTTTGTAGTTCATTGTTACAAATAAGTTTTTATTTATCACTCAATTACCACCCACATATTCATATACAAACAATAATATTATGTCTTGATAAATTACTTAATTGACTTGGAATGTCTACAAGTAATTTTGTTACTTTCGTGTGTGACTGAGGACAATAAAACGTGTTGTATATAAATGTGTTATTTGAATTTATAATTTCTTTTTTTTTCTGGCGCCAATATAAGTGACGAGCACATGACCGGAAGTTGAGTTATCTCTTCCTGGAAGCTACTAACGCTTTGGAAATTTGCCATATTAATTATTTTTTAATTCACGCAATTGTCAAAGAGGGGCAAATATATATATAAAAAGAATTTTTGCACATTAATTATCCATCTGTCAAAGGGAGATTGTGCGGTTATAACACCCGCAAAAATATTTTTGACGATATCAAACCTTCGACCAATTTCGCCATGTTATTAATATTTAAATTGGAATATTCTTCTGTACTTTGCCGCCCTATTATGAACGCTCTTTTTATATATACGTTCATATGTGAACGTATATGTATATAGATACGACGTATTGGAATTCAAATTGGTATATATATATATATGAAAAAAGGAAGAAAAAAAAAAAATACTGGACCATTGTCCAACCTTTTTCTATCCCTAAACCGTTTCGAACTTTCTCCAATTCCTTTTCTTTACTTTATTTACCTCCAAATACGAAAAAATTCCAAAGGCAAATATTATCAAGTAGAATAAGATAAATTCAACGAACCAAGACTCATAAATATTTTGGTATTTTCATGAATGGAAAATTGAATATCAATGTAATAATAATAATAAGCATCAGTTTATAATGCAGTGAATACTATTTTATATGAAAAAATTGATTGCAGTATTGTTTGGGGAAGTTATTAATATTTTTTTCTCATGTAAAAAAGAAAAATAGAGTAAGCATGTTGCGTGGGAAAAGAGTAATGTATACATCAGGTAAAGCGATATATAAAAGGGAAAGGAAGAGGCCATTGTACCTGAGCCTGTTTGCAGGACGGAATGTTGCCACCTTCTTTCTCAACATTCACCATACCACGAGTATATAAACGCGGATTTCCCGCTCAGTAAACGACGACGACGACGACGACGAAGACGACGACACAATCGACCTTCGCATGAAAGCTCTTCATTGAGAAACTGCGGCATGAATGAACTCACGAGCAAAGAGTAAAAAGAGAAGATACAAAACAAGAAACGTAAAGGAAAAAGAGAAAAAGAAAAATAAAAATAAAACAAATATAAACACAGAGTAATAATTCTTTTCAGGTAGTTTTTCTTATCACTACTTCTCAGTTTACCATCAAAAGTATGATAAAAAATATAATATATTTAAAAATTTATCTCACGAATAAAATACAATGTGTCTGTATGCATATAAGAGAATATATATGAACGTGTAATGTTGAATGATTAAATATTGAATTTGGTGTTAAAGGATGTGTTAAATGGATAAAGAATATAAATATAAAATAAAGCGGAAAAGGAAATGTGGAAATGCTACTATTTATATTATATGCTTGCATATGTTTTTTGTATTCCGCTATATAAAATTGCATTTGAGTGTATATGATCATACAGTTAAATAGTTTCCGTTATCAAGGACGTTCGTGTACATTCCATGGTTAACAGCATTTCGCTTCTTTTACTTTGTTGAAGGCCAGTTGGGGTCGTCGTGGGCGCAATCTCTTGGCATTTCACGCTTGCTTGTGTACGCGATGTTGACTAGGTCAATGAAACTACCGGATGTTATGAATCGCCAAAAACAAAAATACATGAGTTTAACAATAAAATATATTTGAATAAATTAGATCAGTTGGAGAAGACAAAATTCAATGAATCGAAATTGACTTTAATTTAACATCAAATGCGGAAGAGAATATAACCTCGACCAACACACACACACACATCTCAGCTTTGACGTCAATAAAATTCTGTGTATATGTGTATATACATATACTAGAATGCCAACTTGTTGCTATGTCGAGATCGTGAATGAATACGTCACACGTGTGTGTTCATGAAATAAAAATAAATTTTCGGAAATAAAAAAAGGTGGGGTACAAAAAAGATGACGAGGTATTGATGGTGAATCGATTCTTCACCGTCTTTAGTATATTTTTTTTCTTCCCCATCTGCTTTTTTTTTTTCCCTCTTAATCTCGCGCTCACTAACTAACTTACTTCTCCTGTGATGTGGCCCAACCAACCACTCGCCAAAAAATCACAGGAGGCGACCTGTTGCCATGCAGACTTGAAAGTAAACAACATTGCGTCATTCCCGGTCTAGACTGGAGGAGTTTATATAGGGAGCAGGCAACGGAAGACGATGATCGTGGTCGTGAGGCTCCAGCAGCAACAGAGTCCCTCTTTCTTCTTTCCTCTGTGTATAGTGAATTATATTTTTTTATTTTTCCCTCTCTTCCTTTTCGGACCGGCCGCTCGTGCCTTCCGACCGACCGACCGATCTCCTCGCGCTACTCCGTGAAAAAAATGAATCGAATCTAACACAATTTGATTCGAAACAAGTTTGGCATACCGTGTGTAATAAAAATTGATTTTAATGCAATATCAATTTAATATATTTATTGGAAATATGATTCGTGTACAAAAATAATTCCAATATATTCTTTTTTTTTTTTTTTTCAGTTCGAATTTTAAATACAAAAATATATTCGGATTAAAATTTCTTTCATGTTTTGACATTTACATTGCTTTAATGACAAAAACGTGCATGAATAATTCATGATGGATTTATGAATTATTTTAAATCGAAATATAATTTTGAATCAAGTATAAAGTTTGCCTTGAACTAAAACTATTTATTTTGAGTCAAAATAATTTCCTATTCATCTTAAAATAAAATATAATTTTCAGTCAAGTTTAAATATTTGTCCTGAGTGAAAGCGAACAATTGTATTGTCAATCAATACAATTGTAATTATCATTTATTTGTTGTAATTAAAAATAGTTCGTTATAAATTACAAATTAAATTTAAACTATGCTCCAAATAAAATAAATTAATCTCAGTACCAAATGATTTTATATTGCTTTTAGATATCAAAAAAATAAATATCAAAATTAAATATAAACTTTGTCCGCAATCGAAACAACTTCCCCCAATTTAAAATCAATAAATTTGATTAGAGTAAAATTTATCTTCGAAAAAAAAAAAAAAAAAATTGAATTATAAATTAAAACATTTTTTTTTTTTCCCATTGAAATGTTGGTTGGTTCTCGAATGTACGATGCATATGCTTAGCTACACCATCAACGAAATATGTAATGCGGTTGTTTGGTGGGTAAAAAGAGTATAGAAGAGCTCTCTCTCTCTCGCGTTGTGTCGTGACGCCGCAACGCAATATAATACTGGGGGCCACATTCGCTCACACTCAACGCGCGCTTTTTCGGCCTGGGCGAATAATAATGATATGGTACAAGGCGGGAGATCCGCGTGCGAGCTCGCTGCATAGCAACAGGGAGCGTTCTCCTCTCCTCTGCGCGTCATTGGAGGACGCGTGAGAGTGAGACAAGCATTCCATTGAAGTTATAGTGGAAAGTGAGATGGGAATAAACACACGATGAGGATGAAAAAAAAAGGCGGGCGTGTGAGCACGCGGTCTGTGTAGTCGAAAAGCAAATGGAATGGATGAGGAAAGGCAGATAGAGATAAAGAATGGGTGAAAGAGAGAGAAGGAACAAAGAAACAAAACATTAGCTTTGACAATTCGAGTTTAGGTAGAAAATATATTGTTCTATTTATCAGAGATTGAATTGTTATTTTTATTTATTTATTTCTTCATTTATAAATATATATTTAATTTTTTTTTTTTTTACACATTGAATGATTGAGTTTGTGGTGGGATATGAAAAATAGTTTCATTTATTTGAGAAAGTGATGGTATATGTAAGTGACATGTTTTGAGGCCCCATGGCAACAAGAGAATGTAAAACCAACACCCAGAAAAAAAAAATATGTTATTAGTAGTTTTGAAGAGAAAATTTTTTTACAAGTAATTTTTCATTCTACTTTTTCAATTAATTTACTGTTACTTTGTGTGTTACTGCACGAAACTGATTATATAATTAATGAACATGTGACAGCAATATCTGAAAGGAAAAAGATTAGACTTTTTGTTCAATTAATTGTTTGTAAATTATTTTAAATATTGTCTTCACGAATTCACTGTTGTCTCGAATGTTTCCATGTAACTCTGATAGTATACATGATAAATATGTGAAAGTAACTTCAAAAAAATGCATATTATTATTATTATTACTACTTGTAAAGAATAAATTATTGACAATTACATATTGAACTTTTCAATTTGTTATTTCTTGAATTCTTAGTCATTTGTTGGCGCGTTGATAATATAAAACGATAGACAACAAAGAGATTCAAGGAATCGTATATTTCATATGGTGAAGAAAATGTTATTATTGAGAGAATAAAATACTTTTAGTAAATATTTAAATTTTATTTTCTTTCCTTACGGTTGCACGAAGATTAACGGATCTCGCGTTTGCTTTTGGCGGGGAATGGAAGACAGCTGGGTTACTCAGGATGCGCATATATACGCGGGGTAGTGGGTCGGTAAGAGATATTATTCCAGATTGTCGATCGTGGTTTGTGCGTCTCTTTTCTCATAGGTAAAATAAAGAAATGAATAAAAATAAAAACTAGAACTAAAACCGTCATGAATATTTCTTCTTTTTTTTTTTTCTGCTATTAAAGTGACCTGGCTTGTAGTCACAGAAATTTGAGCATAGAAATAATCATTTTTTTGCGCTATACTTCTATACAAAAATTCTCAGAAGTAAAATATCTTCTTATTTTATTTTTTCATCATCATTATTTTCAGCCAAAATTTCAAGAAAAATATTACGAAAGATTCAAAACGTAATTTTTGATGGATATATATAATACTTGATGATACGTATCGTTAAATATCTCTACATATTTAAATATTATCTTCTTTCTTTTTATATTTTTTTCAAGAATTTACCTATAGTTTACACTACTATTAAACTATACTCATCTATCCTATATCTCATCACTTCTTAGAGCAGCTCCCTTGTGCATACCACACACGCATCTTGAGTAAACAAAGATCCCAACAGCTAGAGAGATTTTATACACTCAATGATATCACAAAGTGTGCATTGGTAAAACATTGAGTATACACTACCTATCTGTACACTAAAGAAAAAAATTCATTTTAAAATCGCCCTACGTGTTATGATGTTGAATAAAAAAAATCAGGGCAAAAAGGGAGAACATACACAAAGACATACAGTAACAATGAACTAGGGACAGCTGCTACGAAGCTAGCATTTGAGGGAGGTTTCACAATTTTATCCTGCGATGAGTTTTATTATTTTGTTAGCACGATAAAATTTTCATTTAATATTAATTTTTATTCCCCTGTGGCGCCTTTAACGATCTCTTTCTCATTTTCCCACATCACATCTTACCTATATATTTTTTTTTTTTTTAGTAAGTATTATGAGTTACTATCTCGCTTTAAATGCAAGAGCACCCAGAGACCCATGGGATTTTCAAAAGCAAACTTCAGCCTCATATATAGGGGCAGCTGGCGTGCATTCCTGCAGCCATATCTTTTTTTTTTCCAACCCCGCCCTCTTATCCCTACAATTTCATTTTACCCAAAGATCCTTTTGAAGTGTATGTCGCTAATACTTGAACTCGTGCCTTTATTTATGACCCCAAAGGAAAGGAAAATCTCCAGAGAATTGAAAGTTAGTCTCAACTTTCATGGGTAGAAATAATTTTTATTTAAATATTAATATTTTTAAATACTACAGAGCAATTAATTTCTTATATTTGCAGTCTAATGCGGGAGCTAAATAATTAGCCAACGTTATAATAATTAAGTGGAGAAATTATAGCAGTTAAATTGTCCGGGAAATAAATCCTCAACCGTTTTCACTCACTTTTTGTCTTTATCTCTGTGGCTGGAAGCTTTTCGACCACACGCGTTTACTCTAAACAAGACCCTCTCCTTCATCCATATATACCGTCTTCCCATTCGATTCGCAAGTTTAAACGCACAACGGGAGGTCGAATAAAAAATGCATAAGAATATATGTATATATATAGAGAACGAGTGATATACTTCATCAACATGTGTAGATCAGTCATTTTACAACAGTGTGAAACTAATCTGCAACATTATTTTATTCTCTACCTGAATTAGACTTCTCTATGTAATGCAAAATTTGGTATTTAAATTTTAAACGCAGACAATTAATTTCCAACGATATGATATTTGTATCATTCGATTTAAATAAAATAGAAGTCATTGATTTTTTTGATGAATCAAGCTTTGAAAAAAAAAAAAAACAATGTGCAGTTTAGCAATAGTATTATAAATTATAGTGAAAAGAATTTTTCTGCGCTAATTAATCGGCACGAATTTAATTCTGTGGTATATAGAATCGGATATTCGAGAAGCCTATTATCAGAAATGAAAAAAGGGAAAGAGAAGGCGAAGGATACGATGCGTGAAAAAAAAGAAAAAATTGTCAAGCAATCCGGTTACTTATTTAGTGCCGTGATGATCGTGCATACAGTATGATTTTACGCTCTGAAGGACAACGACAACGGCTGTATATCACCTGGCCAGGTGCACAAATATACTATAATAATTTTTTGATGCACAGGACGTGCATTGATCCATCCATCATTAGTGATAAAAATGATGAAATGATGAAATAAATGTCCATCAAAAATATGCAAAGTTGTTAATTTACATTTCTTCAAATAAAAATTTTGCAAAACGAATTCAATAAAATAAATGTTTTTATAATATACAATTGGTAAATAATATCTGGTTTTTCGATTGGAGATCACTCAAACGATTTGAACTCGGCAATTTTAAACGCGAAATATTCTGTTCAAAATTATATTTCACAAAGTTTGTGTATAAGTTTCGACTTGGAGCGTCCAAACTGCCAGTTGAACGTACGAAAAACGGTTACGCGTTGCACCTGTTCCCTTTTTCTTTCGCCCTCTCTTTGCCAACGTCGTTGTCGTCATCGTGGTCGTCTCGTCTTCCTCCATACAAGTAACATGGGAGGGGTCGTAACACATACATATCTCGACCATCGCACATTGTCGTTGACCAGTTCCGCCATAAAAAACTATACACTCAAACTTTCACAGGCTAATTTCCTTCCGTTAAAAATTTAACCGTCATTAATGTCTATTTTTTCCTTTCAATTTTGTTGCGACAAAATAAATAGATAGGAAAACAAAAACAAAAAAGGGAAACGAATAAAGAGAAACTGATTGCAAGATTCTCGGTAATCTATGGATGACACTAATGATGCAGCAAAAGATAAATGAAGAACTTAACACCGTTGTCTGTATTCTGTTTACTTTTTTTTTTCTTATCGATAATTATCCCATTGTTGGTGGTCCATACAAAGGGATAGAGCGCATTATAAATATGACGCAACAGTTATTGCTGTATACCAAATCATGGATATAAGTACCGATTAACGCGCGAAATTGAAATTTGGTCTGGTTCAACCAACGCTACGATGTCGTTTGTCAGGGTCAACTGACAATCGATAAGACTTTATTTTTTTTCTCCCCATTCTTTCATGTATGCCCGAAGCAACCGGATGAAGTATTATCATAAATCACTATTCCCTTCATCATAGATATCAAAATTGGATGTTGTGCCAAAAAATGATTAATAATTCACGTCCGCCACTCATTCCAAATTTTTTTCTCTCGCTTTCATAAAGCAATAATGAAGCAAAAAGAGCGTAGGAAAAAAAATATGAATAACGTATTGTAATTCATCGACTTTAACGAGACATGTATAAAAATGATCCACTCTACAATTACGTTGGTATAAAAAAATAATTTTGTATGTAATAAATCTCGAACGCAGGATAATTCAGACACAACAACTATTTTCACTACCTCCACCATTACCATCGAGTAATTATAATTAAATCAACGAATCATCAGAAATAAGATTTGGTTGCGAGGTAATAGACACGCCGTTGCGGCACGATGAATGACCGCGAAGAAAGAGTGTAAATATGATCTGAGTTCGTGCGATTACTACGGTAATATCACTTGATATTAATTTGTTACAGTCAGCAGCAGGTAATGTCTAGTTCTTTGAACTTAATCAACACCCTGATAATATAAAAAATGTACCAAGTATGCTAAGAAAAAAAAAAATAAAAAATAATTAAAACTAAAAATTAAAATAAGTTAACAATGAATTAATTACCTTGACAAACGAATGAAATTTAATTTTACTCGGTGACACTGGAGGACTTGAAGGCTGCGTCCTTCGTCTTTGTGGCACGTGTAATAAATTTTGTACAGCAACAAAATAACCTTTTCTCACAATACAATTCATTGTTTGTACATCACTCTCAATCTTCGTTTTAGCAGTCATTAATTTCAAATTTTCCTTTGTATTTTGTCGCACAATAATATGATGTTGTCTACGTGTATTAGCAGTATTATCAGCAATACATAATTTTCTCCATACCCGCGATACCATACTAACTGAACACAGATCTTGTGAGCTTAAATATGAAAATATTTTTTCAATTATTCTATAATGATTGCTTTTTTCGCCCAATAAACTCAATATATCAACAGTGTCTCTTCCAGTATAAAGAGGTGTTAGTCTACAATTATTATAAACACCACCAGCAATAAATGATGTTTTTTCACTGAAATCAAGTCGTTTAGGTTTGATATCAACTGTAGGAATAAAATCAGTAACCATTGACGTTATCGGCGGACTAGTTTTACTTGTTTTTGGAGAAAATGTTATGTGTATTGATGGTATATTATAATTCGTTGTATTTATTTCATATGGCGTACTTTGTGGTACAATGACTAGCTTTTTCACATCATCCTCAATTGGTTCACAAGCAACAAATGATGCTGATGGTATTGCCGGTGATAGAGGACGTGATTGAAGCTGTTCTCTAAATGCCGGTGTAACTGCAGCTGAAATACGTTGGCTTCTACGTACACGATTACGATAATCACGTAATTCATTTCTAAAATCATTACGATCCATTGATATATCATTATTAATATAAACATTATTGCTTAAATTTGATGTTGATTTTATATCACTTTCATCCAACTCTTCTTCAATCATTGAATCACAGCCATCTGATGCATTTATCAAACTGTTTAAATTCGATCTACGTTTATCTGACCAATGATCTTGGCTTCGAAGCCAATATGGTCTTTTTGTTGTTAACATAGCACCATTATTACCACCTCCTGAACGTGTTTTGCATCCGCCAGTGACAATTGATGTACTTGAACCAATTGATTGTGGTGTCATTGACAAATAACCACTATCAGTACTATTAAATGATCCATACATGCTTCGATTACTTGAATTAATAACACCTCTCGGTGTCTCATTCATTTGAATATTCTCCATTTCTCGCATTTCAACGTCCTCAATCATTTCGAAATTCATTTTTATTTTCCTCTTGCTTTTTCTTTCAACTTCTTAATAGCAATATTTCTTCTCGTAACACAACTGTTATAATTCGACCGCGCTTTTTTATTCTCCTTCCAATTTTCTGTCATTCACATACGATATATGATGCTAATGATGATTATAGTTTCATATAAACTATCTTTTCTCTTACTCTCACACACATTCCCATTCGTTTACTATTGCGCAGCGATAACGCGCGCCAAAATAATATTTGTGCTATGGTTTTTTCGGCTGGAAAAATTGTCCTGTTTTCATTGTGTAATAAGGGGGATGAGAAACAACCACTATGGCACCTGGCCTCGAAAAAGGAATTCTAACCCCCTACCATCCCCATAATATAATGTTTTCATTTAAGTTTTTTGTGATGATGATGACGACGATAATGTTATAAATATATATCAATTATTATTATTATTATTATTATTTTTTTTCGTATTCACACAATTAATTGATAACACATTTTGACATAGTCGTGGATAGACACAAACACAACACACTAAATTGACAATTAATATTATGTGGTTATGAACGGGATTATTATTGAGGTAAATATATATTCACAACGATGAACAAACATTAAACTAAAGACAAACATGACACAAACACGATTTTTATAATATACAAAATATGAACGGGAGACTAAATTCAACTGACGCGCTCGAGGGGTGAATACCGAGTGAGCATATACACACGAATGGAAAGAAATAGCCTGGCGATGTATTTACACATACATGTAAATGCGAGAAGCATCACAACATTCGCCCTCTGGTGTTTGCCTACAAATGCGAACTCGTATATAACCTTCGAGAAAAAAAAAAAAAGACGTGGAGGTGGGGAAGAAAAGAAAGAAATATGCTATCGTCACATAGAAGATGAGAGAATGGACCAATAGAAAAGTGTATGTTGTATTATGGTATTGTGAAATGCAACGCCATTGGTTGTTTCACGGACACCTGCGTGCGCAAGTTGGGAGAATTGAGGTTAGATCCGTTGGCGGTAATTGATAATTGTCGATAATAATATTTTAATGAATTTTGAGAGAATTGTAGATAGGATGTGAGAATGTTTTATTAGTTTAGAATTGTTTTTATAGGTTGGGGAGATTTTTATATACTTTCATATGTTTATTTTTATGTGTTGTTATGTACTTGGCGTCGGTTTGGGTTTTCGAATGATGCGCATGTGAGATGTGCAGAGATCATTTTTAATATTTGGTTATGTTCGCGGCGAATTTATGTTCAGACGCATTTTCACGTGGAATTAATCGATTCATGTTATATAATTCGCTACTCCGATAGAGAAAATAATTTATATATTGGAGTGGAATGTTAAAACGAAGATGTTTGAGATGTAATGAGACGTTTAACTGTTATTTATTTTCCGCACATGAATATTAAATGAAACGATTGTGACGCCACTCGTGCCATCAATACAAAACAAAATATGTGACTAGTGGCGCTGTATTCAGAATAAAACTACCTATATAACGACCAATCAGAGAACGATATTCCAGAGATGGGATAAACCGAAAATCACCAATCACTACGAAATGCTACCGGTGTACATATTTTCTGGAAGCAAGCGTTGAACACGAGTTGTTTTATTTACGTATTCATCTGAAGATTTATATTTATTGCGAGTCTCGTGGTTCTTGGAATATATAAAAATTTGCGAAGAAGCACTTAGTTTCTATAAATAAATAATTAAAACCATGGACTCATCAAGCAAAACAGATTCGGCACCAAAACAAGCCATGGTTTATATCTGTGGCGGTAAGTAATTGAATTTTGTAATGAGTTTAACCTTAAAATTTATTTTTATTCAATATTATTTAATTTAATTACTTTTCAGAATGTCATCACGACAATGAAATCAGACCGAGGGATCCTATTCGATGCCGAGAATGTGGTTATCGTATTATGTACAAGAAACGTACCAAGCGTCGTATCCTTTTTCTCAATTCTTACCAACCATTTCTGTACTTGCGAAATAAAGAACAGGTATACAATATTTACAATTAAATTCCTTAACCGTTTGGTTTAGTTGTCGTATTTGATGCTCGTTAATGGAATTCTACTCTTCTATTCAAGATTTAATAATAAGAAAATCATCAACATGTAAATTTATTGCTTAAATGTAAGTGCAGTTTGTATCATAAAAATATAGAATCAATTTTAATATATATATATATTTTTTTAGTTTATTTACAATAAATAAATTACATTCTTGATGTGCTTATAATGCGAAATTTTTTTGTTTCTCCTTGTTATTTTTTTTGAGGATAAAGTAATATATTTATGCTGCAAACATCGACGAAATATTTAACTGCCGCGCAATTTTATAACACGATTCTTCATTCATAAATTACAAGCCTACTCATTAAGTATATATGATTATATAAAACTCTATCTCCGGTCCCATAATCTGATATTAATTTGGCAAAAGCCAAATATTAGTTTCAATTTAAATGTTTTTCTTTTTTTTCGTTCATTTGTTTATAATCTTTTGAAGATAATGCGTTTTGGACTTTAGTTCGTGTATGTGTATGTGTGTGTATAGGCATCGAGTAAATATTTATACAAAATCCTAAATGTCGAGTGGAGTAAATATCTGTAAAGTGTATGTGTGTGCTTAAATATAAAATATTTTATGCGCTCAAATGATTTCGTGCAATGTTGCAGCGTCTAATTTCACTTCAATTTGAGTTCCTTTTTTTTCTATTCAATATTTCTTCATTGTTTGTTCACGATAATGATATTCATGTGTGTACGAATTTCAAATTATCCATAAAAATAGTCTGACAATAAATTTGTTTTGTTGTTTCTTTTTTTTTTTTTTTTCTAGTAAAAGTAAAACTATAAAATACCAGCAAATATCAACAATACTGCGACTAATTTTGACGAAATATATATAGTTGAAGTATGATATACTTCGTTAGTAATGGAGATTCTAATACTGACTCTGGAAGCGACCAAGCCAACGTCACAAAAAAATAATTCAATTCAATTAATTTTTGTCCCAATACATGTGTACAAAAACTATATAATTATTAACTTTCATGGCGTATTTTGTCCCCTCCCCCCTCCCCCCATCTATATAAGTCATCGAAATATTAAAATTCAAAATTGATATAGATATATATATATATATGTATATATGTATATGAGAAGCTCGACTTGAAAATAATTCAAAACATTTGATATGTATTTGGAAATTTATCGATATTTTCATGTTTTTCTTCTCGAAAATTTATCAACGTAATTTAAAGACGTTGGCTGGATATTTTTTCTGAACGCATGCACGTGTACACATTTTGGAAGCTCTTAAATAACTAATTTGTGATTGGGTTTTCTTATTTTTATCATATTTCTTTTCATCCATAAAACATATATATGTTTAAATATATAGAATTGATATCGTTTGGCCGTAAAGTCTCGTTTTCAACGTTCTTCCTCTCTCTTTTTCGGTCTGTCTCTCTCTCGTTGTACATAATAATTGTGCGCGATCGAATTATTATTTATAATATATTACAGAAGTTTTCCAAGCACATTTAGTATAGGTACGAGTTTAATAATTATCTGAGATTCTAATGATTAATTTATGCGCTAAGAAAGACATTGTAATTTTTATGTCTTTGTATGTATGTGTTTTTGTGTGCCTGTGTGTTTTGCCCTCGCATATCAATACATTTTTCATCGATAGAATTTATATTAGATATTGAGAATGAATTTTGTTCAAATGATGATTTCTAATTTATGGACAATTAGAACGTTCGACTTCAAGAAAGAAAAAAAACTATTTGTTCAAGATATTTTTTTTTTTTTTTTACATCAGAAATATAAGTCAGAATTTTTTATGTTCGTTTTTGTTTCGCTAAATTCTATTATACAACCCTCTCACTCTTGATTTTCTATCGACAATTATTTTATATCAAACTATATATACAAACGCACCTATGAGTGATGATAGTAATAATAATAATTAATTATTTCATACATTTGTAACTCAATATCATACAAAATATCCACTGTACGTAATGTTTATACGAAAACATATACATATGTATGTATCAATTTGTCAAGTTTTGTTTCTTTTATTCATTCACGTTCGTACTTTGATAATAAGATTAATATAACATTGTGATATTTGAAAATACTCACGTTATTTTTTCTTTTCTACTATCAATCGATCTTACATAATCGTTTCTAGTTTTATCATAAAGAAACGATCGTTTCCAACTATTTATTTTCTCACGCGACATTTGCACTCTTTTTCTTTTAAACTTTCAAATCACATATACCCATATAATCCATTGCACCTCACGCACGCTTTAAATCGTATATAAATATTTATCATATATTCAACTACAATAATTATAATTCACTACTACGAAATTATTATATTTATTCGATAGAAAAAAAGAAGAAGAAGAAATATAATAATTTAGCAGCGAGAGGAATAATTCTATCCTCTTGACAATTTCATGGATCACTCCAATTATCTACATGATCATTATAATTTTTCGTTTGTTAAAAAGGTACAATTGGAAGTCAATTTTTTGTTTCTCTTTCATCCTTTCTCACTCTCTTGCGTTCCGTTTCCCGAGACAATATTTTTTTAAATATAAATTTACAAAATTAATATGGTATATGGCCGCACTAAAACGTCATTTTGGCACTAAATATCGTCATTATTATTATGATTTTTTTGCTTATCTTGATCGTCACGTGACGTACCAACAGCAATAACCTCCTGAGCAATTCTTTTTTGCATATTTTCTTTTTCTCTACCCTCAATATTATGCTCAACAAAGCAATGTACTTGTAGTTCATTAACAGTTCTCAATGATCTTGCGCATATTTGGCACTTGTAGGGTAAAGAATTGTCATCAAAACGTGAATTTGGCACATAAGATTCGCTCACTGGCTTTGTTTGTGCGGTGTCATTATTACCGCTCACTAAGGCAGGCGTATGATATGCTCGTGTAGCAACCTCCATTTCTGGAGGCAATCGTGTTTGATACTGTTGCATTGAATTAATAGGTAATGGCTCGCCTTCATCTGATGAAGTTTCACCACCGCTAGTACCATGATGTGGTACCATTTCCGCATCCCATTGGCTCATTTTACTCGGATCTTTTTCATAAAGTTTTTGTGCCAATAACTGTAAACGGAACGAAAATAAGAAAAAAGTTTAAATATATATATATATATAATTATTCGATTAAATTTATGATTTTATCCAATATTAATATTCTCACCTGCAAACTATTGAGACTATTATCACAATCGGTTGTGTCAATATCATTTAAATTGATTCCCGATCTCTCCATTTCAGCATAAGTTCCAAACGGCAGTTTTCCCAAACACTCAAGTTTCATTATATGCATTTTGCTGCGTAAATGTTTAGCAAGATGTCCATGTATACGAAATGCAATTTTACAATCGGTACATTTGAATGGTCGTGGATTGCTCGTTGTTGCTGCACCGAATGTTGATGTCATGCTGACTTTATTGTGATGCGATACAGAGCGTTCATGTTTTGTCAGATGGCCTTTGGTACGGAATGATACAGCGCAACTCTCGCATCTGAATGGTCGTTCGAAATAGTGGATATTGATATGCAAACGCAATTGGCTCGGTCTGCTGAATATCTTGTTGCAAATACCGCAAACACTTCGACCATCTTCATTTACGCTGTAACTATTTCAATTGATTTAATCTCTAAAATTATTAAATGTATCCGGAGGAATATTATCTAACAATATGAAAAGGAAAAAAAATACTCACCTAATGTAATTAGGTGTACAACCGTTGGTAGGTTGCAAAAATTCAGCTTGCAGTTTTGTAGGCCGACCAGGTGGCGATGGTGAACGGAAACCGGGCCCACCAACAACCATTTTTCGCGCAACATTGTGTTTAATATTCTCTGCAATACCCTGCTTCGTTATATCCACATTATTTATTTTAATATCTTGTCGTTCTGAACATTTGATATTCCCCGTCACAGTCCGAGGTATATCGTGAAATTTTTGCGGCTCCATCGGTTGTATATCAATCAAAATTGGATTTCTGTGCTCTAATTTATAATCAATACGCGTTTCCGTTCGATTAGGTAATTTAATATCAAAATTACCAATGTGATCTTTCATATCGTTATTAATTGGCAACAATTCTTGACACGGCACTTTAAATTCTTGACTAGGTGGACGATCATATGATGATACTGTATCTCTATGTGGTGATGTTGAACTTTGAATTTTCGTTGAATCAGATAAAATTGAATTTGGACGAAATTCACTTGTATTAATTATCATATCACCATCAACACCTAATTCACATTCACTTTTTAATAAACCTTTCGGCGACGCACGATTATTTATTTCCGTTATATAATTAGATTTATCAAATGGACTTTTATTATTTCTAATAATTGATGTATGATCAACACATCCCGTTGTAATAAGATTGGACAATCTCACATTTGTACTTTCTCTCTCACTATGATGATGTGATTCAATTTCAAATGGACGCGTATCATTTCTCATTTCCAATTTCAATTCATCTTTCGCTTGGTCACGTACAATTGCAACCATTTGTTGCATTTTACTCGGATCTGTGTACGTAACTGTTGATGTACTACTGGAATATACATCATGCGAACTGCCATTATCCGTTTTACAAGACTTTGCCAATTGTTTTTCGAATTTCAATGTACCAACACGATATTGTTGTTTAATTTTGCTGTCCATCACGTGTCGTTCAGTTAAATAGGCCTGTAACATATGACCATCTGCATCAGGTTTCCATTCTCTACCTTGAGGTGGAAGTCGATCCATTGTTTGAACAATTGTTTGCATGAGAACAGGTTCAGAAACGGGCGTAAGAATATCGGCAGCCATTGAACGATGAATAACTGTTGATGTTGGTGCAACCAAAGGCGTTGTCAATGGCGTAAACGAAGTTAATGAAGATGTTAACGGTGTTTTTGTTGTTAAATCAATTGGTTGTGACAATTGTTGTTGATGCCGTACACCATCATAACCATCATGTTCCATTCGTAAATCTGTTTCTTGTATTTTTGATGAACGTATTACGCTATCGCGACACTCTTCAGCCGATGAACGACTTGATGGAAAATAATAACGATGCGGAACTTCATTTTGAATTACAGTTGTGGTCGTGGTAACACATGTACTCGCGGCAACGCTAGCATTTGTTGCAACGATAGTTGTGGTAACAGAGGTAGAAGGAAATGTCAATGCATAAGGATAAGTTGATGGTCTAACTGATGAAATAAGTCCAGTCATGACTTTAGGATTTAATTTTGACAAACTGAGTAAACTTTGTGCCGCTTCATGTTCTTCACTACCTGATTCTTCACTATCATCCCCGTCAGTATCATCCTCTTCCTCTGAAGAATCATCAGCATTTCCACCACCCGCCACAAGTCTTGCAATTGCTTCCTTGTCAATATTTTCATCGCAAACAGTTGTTGGCACAGGATTAATTCCTAATTGTACACACTTTTTGTAATGCGCTTTAGATTTCATATGTTTAGTTAAATTGCCTTTTGTCTTGAAGCTAAAAGCACAATGTTTACATGTATACGGTCGCACATCTGTATGCGTTCTGATATGTTTTTTTAACATTGATGGTTTTTTACAACGTATCCCACACTCTTCGCAGACATATCTGCCACGTCCACGACCGCGAACATAAGTGTAATCCTCATTGCTCTCAAATCCACCGTCAAATATTTTAACACGTCGACTTTTTTCCTGTGTATCACTTTCTAAGCCGCTATCAGGACTGGTTGGTGTTGTGGGTCTGTATGACGAATGAATTAAAATATCTACCGGTGATTTCCAAGCAATACTGTAATTAGCTGGACGATGACGTGAATCATAGTGCGCCATATCCAAATCTGGTGGTGCCTCTTTACAAATTTTCCAATTAGAATACATTGACAAACCATGCTGTTGCGTCACATACATTGGCTGTGGCCTATTTAATGTACAATAAAATACACGTGTAGAACATTTTAAACCTAAATATGTATAGGCATGACCGTTTAGATAAAGTTGTCCATATGATTTTTTTGGTCGTGGGGTTTCAGGGCTTATTAGCGGAAGTGTATTCGCCGTTGGTGTTATACCATGGTGTCTTTTTGGTGTGAATGTTCCTGGTTTTAATGGCAAAGACGTCGGCCGTAAGAATTTCGGATTTGTTTCTGTTATATCACTAATGTTTAATACTCTACTTTCGAGTTTTTCATACGTCAATCCGGGCATGGTTTCACTCTTAGCCGAATCCATGTTCATTATTATCACAGGTGTAGATTCGGATTGTAATCTACCATTGATTGCCATATTATTATAAATGTCAGGATGTTTAATTTCATCCGGGGACATTCGCAATCGGCTATTTTCTTGTTGCGACAATGGTGACGATGGCGTTGATGATGTGTGTGATGATGAAGGCGACGATGGCGGTGGTGGTGAGTCATACCTTGCATGATGAGATCGATTTTCACCCACATCACTCCAATTACCCGGTCTTTTCCTACTTTCCATTGCCATTTTCGGCGACAAACTTCCAATACCATTAGGATAATTTGATTGATGATAATTTCTATCAAACTTTGTTGGTGAATTTTCATATAAAATATCTTTCCTCGGACTTTCTATTCTATAATTCGTCTGGCTAACGTGACGATCCAAATCGATAATAGCGATTTCACTAGTTGGTGTTGCTATTGATGGTAAACATCGTGAAATTTTCGGACTCGAGAGACCATTAGTATTTTTACAACCACCAGCACCGTATTTTATTTCTTTAATTGGACTAGAGCAATCCAACAGTCGTCCTAAATTATTTAATTCAACATTACCAGTTTCATTAATGGCAGAAACATTATTGGATGTTTGCATTACGGGACTGGCAAGATTTAATGGTTGTGATATAATATGAAGACCAGGAATACCCGGAATCACTTTATAACCAACATTACCGCTCGATTGAACGTGAGATATGTCAATTGCCGTTGTAGCCGATAGTGTATGTGGTCCTGGCATACCCGGCACATATGGTATCACTTTACCGCCATGTAATATATTTGTTATACCAGCCTGCGGTAATGTTAATGGATTGTAGGCAGTGATACTCGTTAATGGATTCAAATGTGACTCAAGATAATTATAACATGACATTGTTGGTGCTAAATTGGGAGTTGATATGTTTGGTATAATGGGCGCAAGCATTTTCGGCGTATTTGGTAATGATATTGATGTACTTGAAGTTGTAACAGCTGAAGTACCAGGTGGTTTATGTACCATTGTACCACCTGAGTGTAAACCCGAGCGTACAACAATTGATGATGTTTCTGACGTTGCACACTTAGCATTAATCATTCCATGATCATTTGATGGTGAATTTGTTTGTCTCGGTTCTATTCTCATTGTTTTTGTTTCACCTGTGTTGTCTAATATTCTAACTTCACCGCCAAACATTTGTAGTGAATTTGGTCGGGGATATTTCGATAATTCTTCGAGTGATCGTAATGTTGTTGGCACTGATTCCGATCGTGATTTTTTAATTTGTGGCGCATATGTATCGACAAGCCGTGTATTACCCAATAAAGGTCCAGGTGATGGAAGCGGTTGTGCTGTATTATAATAATCAACTGATTTATCACGTTCATCTCGCCTTTCTAAATCGAGTTGAAAGTCACGATTGGGACTAGACGATGATGGACCTTTACAATAATATCGACGATGAGCTTCGAGATTATCAACACTTGTATACGCGATTTTACACGATTGACAAACGAAATTTTCATCAGCTGCTGTTGAATTTGTATTTGATAATTCGCGATTTTTTAATAAAAGATCTTTGATTATTGATCCTTCTGTCGTTTGCTGTTTGCCATCCGTTCCTTGAGCAAAACTTTCGCTATAACACCGTTTACGTGAGATGGTTTCTTCAACTGATGATAAATTTAACGGTTGTTCGCTGCATGATTTCGTTGGTTCAACCAAACTCTGCTGCCTCTGCATAAGTTTATGCAATCTAGGATCAACCGCTTCAACAATTGCTTGATTATCCGTTATTATTCTGTCTATGTGTTCTTGTAATTCTTCAACATTAGGTTTATTGTTGTTAATTGTTGGGATAATTGTTGAATTATTTGACGATGAATTTGATGTAATAGACGACGATGTTTCATTATCATTGTTCAAACACTGTAGATCAGTGTGGAACTTTGGTTTATATATTTTACCAGTCTTAACTGTCTTTGCGTTGGAAGATGAATTAATTGTAGTAGAAGAAGAAGAGGAGGAGGTTGATAATGTCAATGAAGATGGCACAGGTGGTGGCGGTGTTCCCGTTCCATTACTCGCACTGTCTGATAAACTTATATCTGAATCTTCCGACACCTTTAATAGAACAAAGCAAACAAAAAAAAAAATTAATGGATAAATCAATAAATAAATAAACAGAAAATATGAACTATTTTTGTGGGAATCATTTTTATCAGGATTTGGAATTCAATGAATTTTCGAAGTAAATAACATAAAAATTTAATTATAAAATAAAATTAAAAATCGTTTCCATTGGTGTTTTATTATTTCTTCGATAGTTTCATGACAAATATAAAAAATTGAGAACAGATATTTTTGCAGACAGTATCGCGAGCATTATTAAGAGAAATATCTCCAAGATTATTCATTTATGTATTCATGGATTTAAAGAAAGTAATTCCCAAATGAAGAACTGTATTTTCCCGCCGCCATTCATTGAAATATTTATGGCAAGTAATCCATTTAATAATTCAATAACATGTCTGTGCTCTATTTTGTATCAGAGAGTGCCAAAGTTTTTCAACCACCATGGTCACCAAAAATAGGATGTCAATTGCTATAATTATTCATTCAAATATTATGCGAACTTTCATGAAAGATTGCACGACAGGACATGTATCTTCATTTTACAATATAGAAAAAAGAATATTTCATCCACAAAAAAAAAAGCAAAATCATTAAATTCCAATCTACTTTCAAATCCAATCAAATAACATATAACCGCTATAATGTAAATAAATGTTCTTACCTTTCCACAGCCGTCACCACCCTCCATTTTCAATGCGTGTGCCCGTGATCTACAGTGTTTATATAAATTGGATTTAGTCTTAAAGGCAAAGCCACATGGTATACATGGATATGGTCTCTCATTAGTATGAGCCCTGATGTGCTTCTGCAATACACTTGGTTTGGCACATGATAATTTACAATATGGACAAACATATCCAGCTTTACGTGTCTCAACCGGCTCTGCATCAGGCTCAGATGTTGTTTTTTCCAATCTCGTAGACTCTTTACTGTCTAGTAAAGTGTCTTTAATATTTTCACGCTTCTTATTTATCATGTCATTATTATTGGGTCTATTGATGGTAGTAGTACTGGTACTATTGGTAATGATTGTGTTATTAATAATAACAGAATTTTCTTTTTTCTCTTCCACAGGTGCAACCATCTCTGTTGTCGCCATTTTCTTGAATTTTTTGTGCAGATATTTAGGTTCGCCATCGTTATTATTATTTGCACTCGTGTTTATATTGTTGTTATACGTATTTGTATTATTATTATTATTATTATTATTATTATTGTTGTTGTTGTTGCTGGTACTGTTGTTGTTGTTGTTGTTTATTAGCTGTGGGTCTGTCATTGCCACCCCGTGAATTTCTGCAAATAAAAAAAAAGAATTATTCTAACATTTGTTCCATCTTTTTTTCTTTTGCTTTCTATTGAGCATTTATACAAATGATTTATTTTTACGTTTACATTGGATGAAGATATAAATCGATGGCACGGAATCGCTCTATGAATATTGTAAATGTGGGTGTCAAGCAAGGACGAATATAAAGGAGAGTGTAGAGAGGGCGAGAGAGTGTGACGGGGGGAGTGTGTAATATCGTAAAAGCGGAAGTGACAGGGGTCAACAGTTCATATTGTTGTCGCGCGTGCGCTTTTATACACATGTATATATACACACGTCCCCAAAAACGAATATTTAAAATGAATTAATTACCATTAATAATGTGAGAAAGAAAAGAAAAAAAAAAAAAACAGCAAAACTTCAACAGGCTTGTTTATGAATTATTGACTTAAAAATTCTTGAACTACTGTAATATGATCACATTTTCATTTTTTTTCTCACGTCCTGGCATCTATTTATATTTCTATGTATAGCCAAGTCAATATGTCAGTGTGAACTCATTCATTTATCGTTGTTTTAACAAGTGCTTGAAGATATATACTCTTATTAAATCTATTTCTTCATTAACTTCGTGTTTTTTTTTTTTTTTTCTTCTTCTCCTCTATCGTTATAGCATAATTAAACTTGACAATTTGTATTTTGTATTTTTTATGTAGATAAGAAAAGTTTTGATATGACGTGAGTGGTATTCATTAAATTATACATAGCAGTGTTTAGTGACGAATAAAATAGGATTGACATGGAGAAAAAAAAAATCATGGAAAAAGTGCTGACGCTATTCTATGCCAATAAATTGTATACGTGAAATGGCGTATACATTAGCATTGAATATATATATATATATAATATTAGATAAGTGTTTGGTATAAAGAACTACACACGTGTTGACACATGTATACTTTGATAGATTAATGTTTTGTCAACTCCCAATACGATTTAAATTACAAACAAGATGCTATGTACTGATAAGATTAAAATAAATTTTTTACTTGGGGTCCATATTAATTTTTTATGGAAGAATTTTGTTTGTGCACTTGCGTACACACCAAACAGGTAATGAAAGTACATATTGGAATAATTATTAATTGACCATGACAATATCTAGTCATTTTTTATACGCTCTAATAATTAATGTATTATAATAAAAAAGAAAGGAAAACAATTACTCTACACATATATCAATATCAATTTATGCATTGTAAATTTTCCGAATCATTGCAATAAATAAATAAGTAATGACAAGTAAATTGCTATCATTCTGCATTGAAAATTAATAGAGTCATCATATTGGAATTAAGTACAAAGAATTTATTTAACTGCTTATCATAATTATAATGTAATTATAATATCGTCAGTGCTGACATATAAATTCAAACTGAATTGAAATTCCATTTTCTTTTTAAAGTCTAATTAGTTGATTCACGTGTTATGCATGTGTTTTTCTTTTTCACCTCAATCTGCTGTGGTATATTAATAACTTTTTATGATTATTATATGTTTTCATATATTGAATTATAGTTTAATTATATCGCTGGGAAAATTTGCGTGAACTATTGTTTAAAATTAGTTCATCAGTAGAATTAAAAATATTGCTGAATACTTAGAGATACGAGACAAGTTTTTAGGATAAAAAAATCTTTGTCCTTTCGTAACAAGCATATTCCCTCACTGAATTTTCAAAATATCTGAATTAAATTTCGTTACAATTAAAATCAATAGATTATTT
Organism: Zele albiditarsus; assembly: GCA_958496275.1. Classification (NCBI taxonomy): domain Eukaryota; kingdom Metazoa; phylum Arthropoda; class Insecta; order Hymenoptera; family Braconidae; genus Zele; species Zele albiditarsus. The sequence goes on along the minus strand of OY292413.1, from coordinate 6,992,544 downwards.
GAAGAGTGATGTCAATTAAGAAACAAAAAACACAGGATATCAATTTAAAAGTTAAAACGAGTTGAAAAAATTGAATTATCATTGAGCAATAACATTTGCCAAAATTTCCAACGAAATAATCTACATATTTTCATTGTATATATATATATATATATATGTGAATGTATAAAAATCATGAAAACTTTCAAGATCTCCAAGACAATACACAGATGAAGAGTTTATGGTATTGAATATTAATATATAATTCACATGAAAACAAAGAGGAATAATATAGAGACCAGAAATATACCAGGAGCAACATAGAATTCAAACGGAAAATAAAGGAGAGGGTTGAGAGTAAGAGGAAGAACATGGAGAAATACAATAATAAGCACTTGGTACTCCCTCTACAGGGAGAATCCTGCAATCGACTCGACAACGCGACTTACTGGAAAGTGAGTCACGCACAAGAGGGACTCGCACAGCAAGCACGTACATAACGTTTGACTAGGATTTCCCTTCTCCACTTCTCTCCTTTATTTATTCCTTCTCTCATTTGCTCTCTGTCGCACCTTGTGGTATACCTGAGTGACGCTCCCAACATCTCCTCCACCATTATACCATTACCATCACCATATAATTCAACCGACAGAGCTACACACTCGTTTGTACATGCTGCGACATGCTCGCTGCCCACAAAGTGGCGAGACCGAGACGTTGAGCGGGTGATTGGGTCACGCACCTTTTATATACAATCTGACTTCTCTGTATATATATACAACCTACACTTGTTCATAATTTTTTCTTTCATTTGATTCCAATTCAATGAGACTGTAAAGTGTCCGTCCATGAATGTACTACTATGATAAATGTATAATTTCTTTATTATTCACTCATTTTTCTTTGCTTATTTTTTACCCCTTTGCAATAATTCAGACAGAAAATCTCACAAATTCAATAAAATGTATTGGAAATATTGAAGAATTAGGTCGATTGTATAGAGGTGAAAGTATGCGAATTCAACTTTGAAAATATAAATAAGAAATAAAAAATGAAAAGAAAGAGGGAAAAAAAAAAACACGACAGAATTTGTGTATATGTATAAAGCTAACGGTATATATAGCTTGCTCGTGTCGAAATTCATGAGACACTTTACAAAATGTATTTGCCATTAAAATATTTGAATAAAAATTTGCGGATTGACGATTAATTAAATTATAGAAATAAATAAAAAATGTAGATGTTAAAATGAATGGAAGAGAAGAAAAAAAAAATTTTTTTACAAATATTTCATCAAGGTAATTTTATTATCAGACGAAAGATTGAAAATTAATTTTAACCCGTGATACATTCTTCAAACTAATATTTATTTAAATATCCAAATTTGAAAGTAGGTCGACGACATTTGCACAACAAGTTTATTTAAAAATTGCTTTGTCAAATATCAATGCATAGAAATGAGAAATATTTACGTGTTCTAATACTGATGAATATTTTCCATACATAACATATAACAGATTGGTGATAAAAATTGCCCAACACATTTCACCAAAATGGTTGTAATATCCAAACATAAAATGGAAAGAATGCCCTTTATCGATTAAGTCAAACAGGAATAATCTAAATTGGTATACACTATAAATACCACTATCAAATAAAATCCACCATTAATACTGCAAGCATTAAACATTATATAAAATGAACAGCAAAATAAATCTAACATTATTGCATATGTCAAAATTCATCATATCATAATAAACTCAAAATAAAATAAAATGTTTCTTCTCAGTTAATTCAAACTGGTTTCATTCCTCATTATCTCATGAAACTGATCTTTCACAGCACAACTACCCCACAAAAAACAGACCCCAAATAAAATATTCTGACGCGTAAATTAGTAAAATAAAAAATAACAAGACGCGCAAAACGTTGAAGAATAAAAAAGTGAATAAAAATAAAACAACAAACGGTACAAAAGAGGTCTCTAAAAGATGAGGCAAATAAAAAATAAAGTCTAGCGCGTGAGCGTTGAGGTGGATTATGAGGTTGCCTACGTCATCATACACAGTCAGGTCGAACTCGTGTGTTGGGTTGATGATGAAGAGGGGATACAAGAGTAGAGAATAGGGAGTGAACGGCAGCAACAGCAGCAGCAGCAGCATCAAGCAGTGACGAAGCGGCAGAGTACAGTGACGGCATGTCCCAATGAAATAGAGTAGAGAAAAGAGTATAAACCTCCGCAGGCGGCTTATGGCTCACCTGTCGTCATGGCAACGCCGCTTTACCACTCACTTGTTACTCCATCTGCGAAACCCGGGGCCCTCGCATCGTTTCGTCCTCACGCAGCATCCGCGGGCTCACAAACCACCACCACCACACTACTACTACTACAACCACCACCACCACGATTACCACAATCTCAAAGCAAATATCCATTGCGTTGTTACAATGATACCGCAACAACGACCCATCATACCACATATATTAAACGTATATAAATAAATACAGAAACTTCTCTTGATAAACTTTGTTTTTGTTTGTCATGTTATTTTTCTCCCATTATTAAAAAAAAAAGGGCAATCCTATTATGTAAGAAATTATTTTTGTGGGTGTGGAAGGTTTGATTAAATTGACGAGATGAGATACTTTATTATAAATGATAAATAACATGTTGATTAATCTAAAAATATTAAATTATTTTATATGTTAATTGGATATTGTACAATTTAAGTATAAGGTATAAAACTCATTTGATTCATTAGTTATTTCGTGGACGATGAGGTTTATTTTGTTTTATATAGTTTCTTAAATGTTGCAGAAATATTAAATTTTAATTATTTGGGTTGCACGAATTTAAGATGATTTTTAATACGACTATTATGATAATTATATACCATTAATTATTTTGTACTTGATCATTTCGATTTTCATAATTTACCTAGCGATTATATGAATAAACATTCAACATTGATTGTTTCAGTGCTAACGTTTGAAAGTTCCTTTCTCTCCTAGTCACTGATGTTTAAGGGCACATTTTTAATTCAATTTTCCTTTGCAAATATCGTCGACCTACTTTCTAATTTTTTCTTCCAATAAATATTAGTTTTGTGAATATTTTTATAGAGAATTAGAATATATTTCCAATATCGAGTTAAGTAATTGAACTATCTTAAAATAAATTTAAATTCAAGCGTGAATAAAGCAAGCTATCCACGCAATTTTATCATTAACACAGTATAATATAAAATTCCTTCTCTCCTTACTGAGGATAAATTCTACTATTGAAATTCTTCTCATTCAATTTAAAATGGGTCATAACCTAGATATAACATTTCAATAAATATCCATTCAAGTAATAATTCAAAAAATAAAATAGTATATCTATAGTTAAAAAATGTTTTGTTTCAATCATACACGCATCAACATGCTCGTTTGATTACCGAGTTTCTCGCACCAATAGACCACTTTTCTCTTGCTCCCATTCTCCCTGTCTCTCTTTATTATTATCCACTTACCAACCGTGCCACCAATCTGTTTGCTATGCAAATCCCGTTTGAGTTTGATGCTGACGTATACTGCAATACACTGCTACTACTGATACAACTATAACTTACACTACACTAACTAACATTATTGACAATTATTTATGCATCAATACTTTAATATCGCACTAGTGACAACAGTCCATAGATAATGATTACGAAGATTGAATTATTGATAATATATATCAACACTTTCATCGATAGAAAGAAAAAAAGCAAAAGATAACTAATAATTATTTGACACGTAGTTATTGTCATCATTTATAATAAATTCATAATTCAACAGAATATATTAAAGTAAATTTCTTCTGTGTGAAACTATGGTGTATAGTAAATACCTAACATCTTTTCTAGTAAATAAAATATGACCCAAGATACTTTTTTTCTTTTTTTCGCTCGATATAGTGAACGTATGGACGCACAGACACGACTGTAGACAATATTTTTTCTCCCACTCACTGTCTCTCTCACGTCACTACTACACAATTACTCAACATATACATTCAATCTACCACTAGACAAGATGGTAGCCAAGATAGAGATAACAGACAGAAGAAAAGAGAGAGTTGAATCTTTTTCGTATTTGTTTAATGCATAGATATATGCATTAACACTTTGGCAAATAATTTGCACTCGTTGTCTGATGACGTCACTGGCGCCTAACCTCTGCGTTCTTTTTTTTTTTTTTTTTCACATACCTCAGATATGTATAATCGCATATATGTACATAAACAAATAGATAAAACGAATGCAATTAATTTATCATTCTTCCATTTTTCCCTTCTATTTTTTTGTTGTTTTTTTCCTCTTCTTCGTTCAGTTATTTTTTTCTTCTTCTTTTTTTTATCTTGTCATTGACGTGTTTGATCGCGTAAACGCTCGCGGTAGTATGCGTCACCTGTGGTTTCGATATTAGTAGGAGATTCCCGCTATACTACGACACTATTTAGACATAATAAGCGGAATCTTTCACTCTTTCATATTATGTATTGATAATTATTGTATCAAAGTTTATTCGAAAGTTTTTGTATTGTAATCTCCAATGGAATTATTCTATTTAATTGTCAATTTGTTTGTTGTAGTGTTATATAAAGTTTTGTACAGTAGAATTTGTTATTCATCCAAAATCCCGGATTGTTTTTTAATTGAGAATTTGTCACCCAATTACGGAAGGAAGCGGGGTAATGTGGTTAGCTCTAATGGCCCTGACACAAAAAGCTCATTGATCCAACTAAAATAATATTTATTTCGTATTTCAGTGGATGAAAAACAAAATTTGCATGCAACAATTTAATTGAAAGAGAACAGGGAAATTCAATGGAAATTAATAAGATAACTTTAACCAGGTGTTTATTTGTAAATCTATGACTTGGTATCATTTAAAATACTGCAACGATTCTAAAAGGACTTTCACTGGTGGATAGCTAATTCATCCAGGTGTGACATAAACTTTATGTGCAATAGAACTATATATTTTTTTTTTTTTTTTCGCATTTAGGACATTAACATCAAGCTCATGACTGTGAACGAGAAAATCTCTCGACTAATTTTAATCCTTCAAGTCAATTAGTAAAAGTATGATCTTTCTAAAGTCAGTAAAAAAATTCATTATTTCCGCGAAAGCATTTTTTATTTCAAAATCTCATTGTTCTGAAACTATTGAACACTATCAAATGCTTCAACTTGCATTTGACAGATCAGAGTTTGAATGATTTTAATAAAGAAAAAAAATATTTGGAAAAATATTGATTTATCACTGAAATATTGCGGGTTAAATTAATGAAATATATTCAAAAAATTCACCAATATTTTCCATCTCCAAATTTCTACTATAATTATATTCCATTGGAATTTTTCGTCTCAACATCTAAACTTATATCAACATTCGACTTCTATATACATATATATTACATATATATCAGCTCACCGTTATAATCAGCCTTTCTCTCTGTGGAAGCCCCAAGTTTGCCGTCTCAATTTTCTGCAACGATGTGTGTTGCTATGTTTTCATTTATATATTTGTGTATACGCGTGTATATTTCAAATCTCAATTATGTATGCATACATTTTCGTTTATAAAATGAGTACATACACTTACACATAAATATATATTTATATACACGATATTGAGAGAGGATATCCCCGAGAGATCTCTCGCACGTGACGTCAGTCGTCGGGGCAAGTCGCGCCACTCGACAACTGTTTACATTCATGCGTCATTTTCTTCGCGCTGCTGCTGCTGCTGCTGCTATTGCTGCTGCTACAAGCGAGAGAGTTGACAAGGTGGAGGTGGTGGCAATAGTGATGGTAGAGGTGGAGGGCAAAGAGAACCCGAAATTCCATTCACTATAACCTTGGATGAAAAATAAATTGGCACACGCGGTGGTTTCACACTTCTGGAAGTTTAAAAAACTCATGGAAGCACGAGGAAATACAATTAACTCCACCAAATAATAATACCAATTGTATCAACATATACAAATGAATATCTGATGTATATTTTTATTTATGAATTACTTCTTTTTCCATTCAACACGCACTTATTCGAACAAATATCTCACTCAACTGATTCATCTATTTAATGATTCACATGGTGAAAACACAAAAGCACTTCATTCCCTTTTCCTCATTCATTATCCTTTTATTTATCAAAATAAAAAGGCAGGGACACGCAAAACAAAAAAACCAAAATTAATATCAAAGTTTGCCATGAACGCGCACAATTGAAACAGCAACAAAAAAAGAAAGAAACCAATAATAATAAAAACAATTCTAATTGTATGACAATGTTTCTTTCTTCTCTTCTTTTTTTTTTTTTTTTTTTCGTACACGTTATATTTTCTTATCGTTGCGTAATTGTAAACAACCTTGATTTAAACAATTTCACATTCTGTATTATCATAAATTAATACATAATTTTATTTATTCATTTCTTTTTTTTAAATTATCAACAATATTGTTTTTGTATTATTGTATCTGTATTATTATTGTTTCACTATTATAATAGTACTACGCTGCTGTGCTGCCGCTACTACAGCTTCTACTGGGTGCTAGTGGTGTTGCTGCTGCTGCTAGCAGCCAGACTGTATGCACAGAGTGTTCGTGGGTCGTGGGTGAGAGCGCGCGCGTTCTCGCCTTGGTCGTCCGTCGTCGTCGTCGTCGTCGTCGTCGTCGTCGTCGTCGCCGCCGTTTTCCCCTCTTTCATTCGCTCGAGAGAGTTTCCGTCTAGTCGTGCTAGTGGTGGTGTAGTGGTGATGGGCGGACACGCACAATATCTCTCTACCTCCCTGCGCCACTCGCGCCAACTTATTCTCTTCCTTTTCTTTCGAAAAACCCGTATCAATGTATCACATATACATGTGCACACAATTTAAACACCATATATATATGTTTGTGTATATATATATATAAGATAGCGGGTTTAGTGCGCGCACCAATGAACGTGCCGGGTGCCCGCACTAACTTGACTGGACTTGACGATGTTGTGCGCGAGCGATGCGCCGTCTGGCGTGACTGGCGACAGTCTGCCGCGTTCCAAGAACCACGAGGCAATTCCGTGTATCGAACGCACGCGCGCCACAGCGGTTGGATTCTCTCTCTCTCTCACTCAATAGAGGCTCGACCGTGGAGCGGCAACACGGCCCCGACGAGGACGACTGGGTATATAGTGTTTAAAAAAAACAAGAAAAAAAGAGAGAGAGCGATACACAAGTGAAGGGGAGAAATAATGGGGAAGGAAGAGAGAGTAGATAAAGTGAGAAGAAGGGAGCGGCAACGACGGAACATACAAACGCGGCTGTAGCAGTGGCGACAAGGCAAACCCGACAAAGAGAGAAAAGATGATAATAGAAGAAGATGACTGTATTCACGTCTCCGAATGACGCTGTAAGCCGCACTATAGACTGTAGAGTGCTCTGGACTTTTGTAGAATGTGCATGTATTTGTATATATGGTGGTGGGGATTGGGAGAGCCGTGAGTGACAAACGTGAGCTTTAGGTAAAGGGGATTAAGGGGAGAAAGAGGTGGGAATAGAGAAAGAGAAGAAGATGCGCATAAACCCATACTTGCGTTTTCACTCTAGCTTTAAGGTTGATTCACACATTTTAGTTACGTATCAGTGCCGTATATTTTATTTATGTAATTATATTAGAAATATTGCTGGAATAAATTATGGATGTAGGTTTACAAGTGTCAATGACCGTTGCGTCTGAGTGTCTGCAATTTGCAAGGGCACCCGACGATAATATTTTTGTAGGGATAAATGGTTCGAGGGAAATAATGATGGGTAGTCTGTGAAGACATTCAGGTATAAATATTGTACGGTTGAAGCTCAAACAATTTTGATTGTAAAGAGATCTGATGGTTTTATTTGCAGATCATAAATAATTAAGCATGAGACGTCTGATTGAAATTCTTGAAAGGGTTTATGGCAGCAAGGTTCATTTGGAAATTCTTCCAAATTATATCAGTCATTAGTCCCTTTTGAATATTGATTCTCTTTCAATTTTTGTCAGTTCATCAAGGAGCATATTTATTTTAGTTTGCCGTCAGAAAATTGTAATTGTTAAATAGATATTAGGCAATTGTAAGTTAATATTGACCTGTTTCATGAGTTATTTGGAGACTTCTTGGTATACATGAACATATCTGTGTAAGCTAGCTTCAATTAAATAAATACAAAACGAAGACGGCACTGATATAGAAATGTGTGAATCGACCTTTATTTCGCTTCCCCTGTATAATTTGCCACGTATTTCTACACTGTTCCCTCTATCTCTTTCACTCCATGTCTTTTTGTTAAGAGATCCGTTCCAGGTTGTGTTGATGATGATGCTTCCGTAATTCCCGAGAGTGAACGAGGTGATCCGAGAATTGCCGAGAACTGTACGAAATTACCTAGATCGGTATATAAGTACGATATTTCTTGGTAAGCAGAGATTAACAAATGTTGCCTGAGGTGTTTTTTAATATTTATTTTTCTTTTCTCCATTAATTGTTCCTCAAGTAATACGTAGGAAATCCCTCACGGAAGATATCGTATATGTATAAAAATAATATGTATATATGTTACGAGAAATAACAATGGTTATGACACATAGTTTTAAATGGTAGATACGATGAAATTCCTGTTATTGTACACTCATTGAAAACAATATGTATGTATAAAAATATCTATATCCACGTATATAGAGTTATTTATCATTGTGAATATAGCATTCGACTTTTGTTCCATTCAGTTTGTCATGTATATGTAGATGTGTATATTAATGTATATGTTATTTATAAAATTCGCAACAATTTTGTTGTAATTCATTGAAAGTACTTGAATATTTATATTAATCAAATGATTGGACTGCAAGTTGCATATATATATATATATATTGACATGTTGAGCATTCATATTATATCAAAGTATATAACAATAAAAAAATATGTATAAAAGAATAAAAAAAATATATATATATGTGTATGTGTTTATTTATGGAGAGGGAAATCCTGGGTGAATTAACATGCGACGAGTGAGCATGAATGCTACTGCGTCGGCGGTATATATCCCATTCACTTTTCTCAACGCCCATGCAACTTAATTATATTTTTGTTGCACTATACGATTGTAATGGAATTTACATTCGACTTTCTCAACGCCTCTAATCAAATCCATTTAAAAACATAAAATTGAAAGGCATTTACGCAGATGTTTATTTATTAATTTTTTTGTTCTATAATAAAATATTTGTCCTGATTAAAATTTTTGCTAAGTATGGTGATGTCAAAGATCTGGGTGGGACTAAAAGCGTTTTATAAGTAGGAATTAATTCTGAGATGTTAGAAAATACGACGTGATGACACAACACTGCTAATTATTATTCAAATTGATTGAGCAAATGCCAATTAATTTATCATATTTGCAAATGAATAATAATCTTATTTTAAATTTGCTATTTCTCACTATTGAATCCTTTCGTGTCCTACGAAATTATTCTATGCAAAATTCCAATTCACATTTATTATGGTTATTTTTATCGAATCAATGGGATCCTTTTTTTTTTCATCAGGGTTTCTACGAACCTCACAATCGATGGATAAGCACCAAAACATGATATTGATACAATCCTAATCTCAGAATGCAATATACTAAGGTATTAGTTACTGAGACTGTCGTGAAATCCTCGGTGACGTAGATATATATATATATATATATATATATAGAGAAGGATTTTAGCGTGGCTTTGTGAAGACAAAGAGGGAGCAGGAAGAATGGAAGACATTAAAGGAGATCGTGGTAGTATATAGCAAGGCTGTTGGAATGTACCAGCAAGTCTTGACTTGAACGACAGTTGCGCCCGCGGTTGCTCTCTTTTGCTCTTATACACATATACATATGTATATATGTATATACAAAACTCGATACACTGAACAGAGAGAAAGAGAGGTAAGGCGGTAGCCCGTTCAACTGGTTTGCGTGCGTTGTGCCAACCATCTTGCTATGTCCACGTTGTATTGAGTTTGAAAGACCTTCTTCTTCGTCTTCTGCTCCTTCTTCTTTTTTATTTTCTTCTCATGTCATCTTTTTTTTCCTTTCTATTCAGTCTCACGTGGATATAAACAATGATCCAACGGTCGATGTCTTTTCTTCACTGATTTCATAGCGTCTCGATCATCAACATTTTCTTCCATATATATCATGTCTTTGATACCTTCACTGTTGACATTTTTCTTTCTGCCCTTGTGACCAATATTTATTTGTCTTATTATTGTATCACATACATACTTTGATTCAATGAACATACGGATGAGAGAATAGTCTATCTGCGTAATGATATTTTGAATAAAAACATTATTCATTTATTTATTTTTTTATATTATTTTATGTATATGCTTGTTTGCCCAACCACTTTAATTCTTTAATATGGTTACGGTACACCTGTTGCGCAAAGTCCGATATGGGCCGGGTGACCTTGACTCCTGAGGTAGAATATTATTATTATCAATATTCTATATCATAAAAAAAACTGTGTATTTGAAATTGAAAAAGGTATATGATGAAAAAAAATAAAATAATGAATAATATATATATGGAATTTTTAATCACGTTTGTATAACACTTTATACACATATGTATATATATTTATTCTCATCTTCATGGAGTGGACTCTTGCTTCTCGTATCTTATTGCGAAATAAATTTCCCCTTCACCCTACACACTTTTATTATATACGTGCGTTCATGTGAGTATATATCTTCTGATTATTTATATATTGACGCGCTCCCTATGATTAGCTACTGCGAATCGTTCGTAATTATTCTCTTGCAGTTCTTTAAAAAAATAATATGATATTTTATGATCTACATACACATGTATTTATTTATATCAATATTTATTTTTATATGTGTAATGAAAATTATTTGTATACGTGTATAAAAACAAAATTAATACGTATCTAATTAATTCTCCTTTTCTGTTTATTGTTTATATCCATTTGTTGTGTTTGTATGTGTGGATAATAAATCTCTTTTATATTTTTTCTTTTTTTTTTAATATATCGATGTATACAGCTGAATCGTGTACATGCGCCAGGGTCGCAAACATCGCGAGTCATCAATGAACGGCGTCGTGACGTAAACCCAACAGTTCGCGTGATTCCATGAGGATTCATCGCTGGTGCGATATACATACACATATAGACATTTAAATACGTATATGTATATATAATACTCTATCTATATATTTATGATATTTAACATGTATACTTAAGTTGATGTATTCAATTTTTTAAAGATATAAAAGTACAGAAAAATATTTAGCACAAATATTTGGTTGAAAGTTTTTTTTTTTTTTTTCCCCTCTTTATCTTTTATTATTTATTTTTTTTTAATTTCAGTGTAGATTGGAATTGTCGAGATGTTCATATATATATATTTGTGTTGAATTTTATTGCGTATTTGTATTGGTTAATCGCGGTGACGTGGTATTTTATGTGATCCACGGGATCTCGGGTGAGGGAGAAAGAGTGAGAGGTAGTCAGAGAGGGCCGGGAGATCCTGGCTTGGTGGACTTAAAAGGCGCGCCAGAGTCGCGTTGACTCTTCTCTCTGACACATTGACATAGGCCTCTGGGACACGGCCATGTCATTTGCGCTGCTCATCATTGTTTATTTTTTTTTTTTTTTTCCCCTCTTTTATTATTCCAACGATCAACTTTGATTGTTTGAATTTTTCCTTCCTTTTATTTATTATTTTATTTTTATCAGGATTTCTTCTTTCTGTTTTTTTATTATCAATTGATTATGATGTTTCATCGGGGGACTGTCATTTGGAAACAAGTTAAAAATTGATGTATGATAAATTTATAATTGATGACATTATATTTTTATTGTTATTTTTTTCCCTTATCAATTATTATCAGAGCGTGTTCAATCGTGAGTCATACAGTGCTCGAGATATATATATATATATATATATATATTTATTTGGTCATTTTTCTCTACTACTCTTTGTGTTCTCTGTATATAAAAAAATATATAAAGAAATATAAAATATATATAGATTTTTTTTTATATCTTTTTTGACTTCTATCTGCAGAGAGTCGCAAGACGCGCTTTATACTCTCACTTTAATCGTAAAACAGCGATCAAAGTCCTTAGAATTGAAAATCCCGGAAATAATAATAATAGTAATATGAAAAATAATGCATAAAAAATAATATTGATAACACATTATTATTTTATCTTTTCATACCATCGATACGATAAGCAATCAACTTTATTTAAAAATCTCATTCATTATTTCTTTTTTTTTTTTTTTTTCATCGATTGAAATAAATTATCTGATTCTATTATATAGATTCGCAACTACCTCTTCAATTTGTATGTGTATGAAATCGTGTAATCGAGAGGGATTAAAAAGTTGAATCTGCGAAAAAAAAGATGTCTTTTTTTCTTTTTTTCGTTTACTGATAAATGATTCGGTATTTGACTACGAAATCTTTAATATTTCACTAGAACACAGGGATTCAACAGATGAATAATTTCTTGATGATGGAACGTATGTGTTATATATATATATATTGACAGGAGACAAAAAAAATAGGATGAAAAATTTTTTTTTCCATCAAAACTCGCGTGGAATTTCGAAGCTTTTTGGCATCAATCCAATTTTCACTTTGGGTATCCTCATGGCACGGCATCGGCACATATTCTCTCTTGGTAGATCGCTTATATATGTTTGTGTGTGTGATTGTAACTATGAGTATGTATATGCGCAATGGCAGAGGATGAGAAGAGTGTGTATAGAACGGCTTCTTCTATTTTAATCGTACGCTCTCGGAATAGTCGATTTCTCATTAGCCTGCGCCACTTGACGCTCTGATGTGTGCCTTGCGGAAGCTATCGGTAAAACCATTCAGTTGTTTCATATTTTATGCGACACTATATATAAACATATATCCAATTGTCACTCGATCAATATCACTGCAAGATTGTAGAGGTTGGATAATCCAAACGTTTGCTGTAGTAATCATTAAAACTTATTTTTATAATCAGTCTTATTGTATTTTTTTTTTTAACAAATATTGGAAGAAATTGCAGTTATATAATATTGATGATGGAGGGAGAATCTTCATTTTTACAAATTAAATTATACATTTATCCTAACAATTTATTGAACGTATTTTATATTCCGCATGATGATAATTTTGGGTAAGTTGACTATTTAAATATTTAGAACATTTTAATAAAATCAGGATGAAGACACGGAGTTTACCCGCCCTGAAGTAATTTATCTTCATCAAAAATATATATATATTTTTTTAATTTAGGACAGCCGCTTCAGTTTCAAGATAAAATTTGATTACGACTTTGACAGCAAATCATTATCTCCAATAACTATAGGAATATTAAACAAAAGAGTGGCATGAGGAGATCGGAATTTTATTATTACACTGATTTTTGTTCAACGTTTTGGTTTGGACTTCCTCATAATATTGGAAAAGTTTCAATGAATTATTTTATGCTGAACTCACCCATCTACCCTTAATATTGAGAATGTTATCTCTGCTAGTTGTATATATTGATTACAACACCAATCATCGTCAACGATTTTAATTCTGCTCAAAGGATAAGCTTATGTAATTCTAACATTTTATCTTACACGGAAGTCACCCCTTCAACCACCTCTTAACATATGCAAGTAACTATCGGCATGTTAAATATTAAAACGAACGTTTGGAACTTCAGGCACATAAAAAATCGCGATATTTTCCCAAGAATTTTCTCGACAATGAAACTTACATATCATCTATCATTCTTTCCATTAATTCCTACCATATTCGATCACAAACAATTAGAACACAATTGTTTTTGCTAACCAGAAACAATGACATAAGTGGTTGACCCCCCTCATAAATACAATGAAAAAAATTTTTTTTCCATAAATTAAATTGTATTCGCAATAAATATAAATGTGCAATCACGATTGAATTTCGTGGAATAAATATCTATTGTTTTTTAGATAATTTTTTTAATTCTGTTTGGTTTCCCCATCTTCACCGCCCTCTTCTGCCACTTTCCAAACCACTACCACCGTGTCCCTTGTTTAGTTCTCGCGTGTATGTATGTCTACATATAAATATGTGTAAATGTTTTTCAGGCCTCGTCACTCTCTGCCATGTTTCATTCTTTCTAAGAAATCGGCAAAGCTTATAAGCAACAGCACACGCGGTTGATGGCGTCGTGTGTGCTACCATGTACTTTCGAGGCCAACGATCTGTATTTTTATTTTATTTATTTCTTTTTTCTTTTACTTCACTTCTCATCTTCCCTCTATTCTTCTTCGTCTTCACTTGACTTCAAAAATCCCTAACCCATCTCCTGTGCCATCACACACCACACTAGACCCTTTTCTCCTCCTCGCATATCCCATCTCTCTTTTTCTCCCTCAATTCTTTTGTACTTTTCAGGATGACGATGAGGGAGAGATGTGGGGCCCTCACCACAATTCTTCGAATTTATGTAACGAACCCTTCTCCCCATACATATTCCCATCGTCTCATTTTCGTTTATCTTCTCCTCCAATTTTTTATTTCATCTTTATTTTTATTTTCATTTTATTTTTATTCGTTCTTTTTTTTCTCTTCTCCAGTGCTGGTGAAACTCTTGTTTTTGGTCAAAACAAATTAATCCACACGCCCCCTATAAGGCTTGTGATCTCCTCTTCGACATGTGGAATCACAATATGTTAGTTATTTTTCAACAATCATACAACTTCAATTATTCCAAAAACTAATAAACATATTTAAAAAATTAAAAAACCCAAATTTCTGTCTTAAAATTCCCAACTTTTTTTCGTCCCATTGCTTCTCCTTTTATCATCAACAGTTTATGAATAATTCTAATTATAAAACCAAATATATCAATAAAAAATAGTTTAAAAAATTTATTCAAAAGAATAATCGTCATATACTCTTCTGCATGTCAGCATATGTAAGTATCATCAAAATTATCGAGAGGACCTTGAAGTGGACACGAGTGTTATGGACAGCATGTCTACAAGATAAGATACTTTATGGTTATACTGTATTAATTGAATCCATGAATAAAATAATAATATACATGGATAATAACACACTCTTCAACATCACGTGACTCTGTAAATATATATATATATATATATATGCAGGAAGTTATGCAAGTCTAGATTATTCATGTCGCGCAAATATACTTCCTCCAAGTGCATTCCTATATTTATATATGTGAGTATATGTATATGTACATGAAAATATGAAAGAGAGTAGGAATGAGGGGGAGCAAAAGAGAATAAAAAAAAAACAGTTAAGAGGGAATTTCTGATGCGACGTCATCACCGAGGACAAGACACAACGCGTGGGTTGCCTATGTGTAATGTATATATTTGTATATATTTATATATATTTAATACCATCATTTATATTATTCCAAGTAACTATTATATAAATTATTTGTTCATAACTATGGATGAATAGAGTGAAGACTTCATTATTCCGCGATAAATTTCCTTGTTAATCATTAGTTATTGACTTATTATTTTTCTCACTTTGTGTTATTAATTCTCTTAACATATGGGAGCACCCTCTTTCATTTCATCTCTTCCACTCTTTTTCTCAATGGTGGTATGCTTTTACCATTTAATTTTACTCGCTTTCATAAATTTAATTGCAATGAATAAATACGAATCCTGCGAGCGTTCGCGAGTATACGATAAAGTTGGAATAAGAAGATGAAGAAGAGAAAAGAGAGGCGGTGTTGCGCGCGCGAAACTTTCCGAGAACTCTCTTTGCGAGCACGCGATTTTCGCATACCTCGGCAAAATTACCCGGATGTTCAGTGTATTGGTATATCAGAGCAAAATAAAAAAAATATATATATATATATATTTATTTATTTATTTATGATTTTGAGAAGTAATGAAAAATAATATTATGTTCAATTATATGGATGAAACAATTTTTTTTTTTTTTTTTTCAGTCCTGCTGAGAAAAAATTTTGTTCATTCTTGTTTTATCAATGTCAATGTCAATTGCATCAACGCACCACAATGTATATTGCATTTTGACTCGGAAAAATTCATGGTACTTTCATTTTATCCATAAAAGTGTAATAAAAAATTTTATCTAAAATTTTTGTCCAAAATTTTTGGGACAAAATTGCAACAGAAGAATTATCTTGATTGAATATTATTTCATCTTCAACACAGATTTTATATCAAATTCCAAAATTTAATAAAATAATGTGTTGAGATTGGAGAAAAAAAAAAAAATAAGGAGCAAATTTAATATAAAACATTCAGTCATTCTTAAAAATGAAACATTAATTCATCCAAACCACAGATCTTTTTGTCAAATTTTCAACACATAATTTATGTAAATTATTTTCACCACAAACTTTGTATGGATTTACCAAAAAATTTTCATCTCCAAATATATATTTATAATGCCTCTTATATTATTATTTTTTTTTTTTTAAACATCATTACTTTTTCGACTTTATATTTTATTTCCCCCCTTATTTTTTTTCGACTTAATTGGCAAATAGGGCCGCAGGGTTGCCCATCTGGTTCTGGACCATTCGTGGAAGAGCTGAATAACAGTAGCAGTTGGACCCATCTTTTAATTGTACCTGGAATTGCACAATACTTCAAAAATAAATTGCACACACTGCTACTCGTGGCATATATATGTATCTAATTTATTTTTTCTTTTTCCAGTGTTATTTTTCTCGTATTCTTTAGATTAAAACAATTTTGATTGCTACAACATCAAGTACATTCACATAATAATGTTTAATTTAATAGCAACATAGTACATACCATAAATACATATTGAAAAAAAATTCATAATATATATATATATATATATATGGCGTGACAGTTATGCAGTTAACATGTATGCCTAATAATAACTTAGCAATAGTAATGATAATTACCACGAATCACGCCATGTCCACCTGTTGTACATACAAAATTGCATGTAATACTGCAAATTCACTGTACAACCATTCAACTCTTCATAAATTAAAATAGAAAAAAAAAAAAAAAAGATGTAAAACTATTTTGGTCATTGAAAAATTATCTAAAGAATATATACATAAAGCAAAAGTATACACGAAGACTTTAAATATGGCCTCGTACATTGATGAGCGATAATTACAACGCCATTATTGTGACATGTCCTTGACAATAAAAGATAAAAATAACGCCAATATTTTACCCATAATTTTAAATTATTCACAAACTTGATCAAGCAATTTTTCCAATCATTCTTCTTTCTCTCATATTTAATTCAATCTTTGTATAAAATAATTACAACTCATCTGGATATATTTATTTATTGCAATTTATTTTACACTTATCAAATCACACGCACTACCGGAAATCCGTTTATGTGTATTATTTCTTTTTAGTTAACAACAAACAAAGCCACGTTCACGCATGAATGTGTTAAAAGGTAGGTCAATGTACCGTGTGCATACATATAGGATGGCTTTTATATGTACATATATATATATATATTTGTATGTACCAACCCCCTTTGGACAATATTAATTTATTCATCCGTAAATTGAGTCTTTTTTTTTTTTTCTTTGAGATGCACTTCTCGAGATGCGAAAGCGTATGCATATATACAGGAAGACCTTTGATCACTGCATATTCCTTTACACCATATATATATATATATATGTGTGTATGTATATCGCACAGAGATAATTGACGTATATATGCATGATATCGCACAAAACAATATTATATGCGTATATATTTATCGTATTTTGTCATGTCACATCGTATTAATGAAATTATATTCACACACTGATTTTTTTTTTTTTTTTTTTTCGTTCATTTTTTTATATAAACATATATGTATAAAAATAATGTATACATATATAATCAGGTAAAAACATGATCAAGTTTCCAGCCTCGTGACCCTTCAAGGCAGTCCACAACAAACTTGTTTCAATATTTTTTATTTTTTTTTTCATTATTTCTCCCTGATGTCACTCATGTCAATAAATAAGAAAAAGAAAAAAAAATATAATAAAAATTCTATCAAGTACACCTACGTAAATATATTTGTGTTTCTATTTTCATCCGGGGAAATTATGCATCGATTCTTTTGAACTGTCAATTATTCGCTGTGTCAAATTGCTTTGAAATAATCTCTTCAATGGTCATTGATAATAAAAGTGCAGTCATGGGGGGGGGGGGGGGGGGGGGGGGGGGTTATTTTAATATTCTCAAATTGAATATACTATTACATGAAACTTCTAATTAATTCACTCTATTCTATCCAACAATTATCTTCTATTATACTTTCAATCAGTATTCATAACTAATCATCCATCGCATTTGATTACAATTTTTTTTTTCTTCACATAATATTAATTTCATTTCCTAGAACAATTGTTCTTAATATAAATGACTTGAAAAAAAAAAAAAAAAATGAATAATTTCAGAAAAATGAACAATAATTAGTGATACTTTGTGAAAGTAAAAAAGCTCGTAAAATCACTGTGAAAAATTCTAATATAAATGATAAGAAATTAAATTAAAGTACGTGTCACAAACTAGGACATTGGAGGGTTAATCATCTCTGATTAATTATGAAAAAGAAAAAATAAATATTGCATATGATGTCGAGAAACGGTGAGGAGAGGGAGAACTTTTGAAAAGCTTCATACAACGTCGTAAACTCTATTATTACATCACGGACGAGTAAGAAGAGCGGACAGAAATTGGATCGAGCGTGCGTGGTGATCACATTGTAGAGGTTCAAGACAGCTGCGTGTGGAGAGACAAGTAAAGAGTGAGTGAATAAGGAAGAGTGATAAAGTGAGAGCGATAACGAAAGACAAGGCAGAGACGGGGGGCCAAGAGTGAAGGCATTACCGCTCAACGGGAAAGGACGGCGAGAGGGATCAGGGAGGCCCCGACAAACTGACGCCAGGAACCCCACCATGCGGAACAACTACCCACGCAACACAAACTCGCACATATATGTACATATACATTTATATATATTATATATATATATATATGTGTATACGATTGAATAGACGGCCAGCGACGCCTCGAAATTCCTTCATACGCGCCAACCGTCAAGTTATCAAGCGACATATAATATAAATATAGTCATTCTCTTCTCACAGTGACACACACACACAAACTCACCACATGTATTTACTGTATATATAATGTATATACATGTTTGCAAAGCTTTTTTCCACTTTTAGCCCACTCATCAAGAGACAAGTCACTCGTTTATATATATATATATATATATATATTTTCACTAGCACATAGAGAATAATTTTGTCTGTGTTAGTATTATTGTGCCACCGCAAAATATCGTCATCATGATGATTCAAATAGTTGATGATTTATTTTTATACATTATAGAATTATATTGATATGTATATATTTATTGCAATTTTTTTTTTTTTTTTCACACTTTATACAGACTGAAAATTAATTTTATATCATGTTTGTTACTGAAAAATATAGAATGTTTATGGTAGTTTGAAGAGTGAGGAATTTTTGTTGTTGTCAGACATTGTGTTTGAATATTTTCTATAGTTTTTTTGTTTTTTTTATACACTGTTATACAGCCAATGATTTTTGCTGATGGTGTATTATGCCATTGCAGAATCTCGTCATCATGATAATCCGAATAGTTACAGCGATTATTTTTGCACCCATTCATAGACAGAGAGTAATGTTATTTTTTGTGCTATTGAAATATGTTAACGATAAATTGAATAGTTATGAATTTTTTTTTTTCAACACTTTAGAAATAAATTATGTTGAAATATTTCCTGCAATTTTTTTTTTTCTCCGCACAGTCATAGACGGAGAATAATTCCTGTGCGGATTTTGCTTACTGCGAAATATCATTGTCATCATGATTTAATTCAATCATGAATCAATTTTATTTAAAATAAAATGATATTAAATTTTTGTTCGCAATATTTATTCAACAATATTTAGTAGACATAAAATTTCAAGTGCATATATTATGTCCCATCGCAAAATACCATCACAATGATAATTCACATTCTTTATGATTTATTTATAATACAAAATAAAATTTTTATTGAAATTCTTTTCATTTTTTTATTTCATGTTAGAACGATATGAAAAAAAAAGTGATTTATCATTTTGTGTGACAAGTGTTGTACCTATTTGCAATGTTCTGTTTGTCACTCGCCAAAAATCGAGCCGTCAGAAATAGTAACTGCGTCAATGTGTGCAAGTGATAAACATAGAGAGGGAGAGAGTAAAAGCGCGTGAAGCAAAGTAAGAAGAAAATAAGAAGCCTCTCACGTATACATAGGTGCTTGCCTTGCGGATGGGTAAGCAACTCGTAGAGAGAAGGTCGTAAGTTGGAGGCCGCTTGCCAGGAGAGACGAGGTCATAAGGGACTTTCTCGTATTGGGAGAAAAAAAGAAAAAATAAAATAAAAGAAAACGAGTATAAGGAACAAACTCCAGTTAAGTTTGGAAACCAATACAGCCCTAGGTATAGGTATAATATACCTACGATATATTATTGTTGACTTTCTCTCTCATTCTTCTATGTCATTTCATTCCTTCTTCTTTTTCTACCATTCCATTTTATTTTATTATTTTCCTTTCTTTCATTCTTTTATTTTTTTTTTTTTTTTTTTTCTTCACCCAGTCTTGGGGTTTGGGAAAGCCCTCTCAATTCTCAAACCAAGAGGCTATTCTCACTCGACCCGGGCCACAAAAATAGATTTCTCGCCACGTCGAGAGCAAAAGAGCAAGATACTTTTTGTAAAGCTCAGTTCACAACAATTCACAATTATAATTTCATCTCCTCTTCATATATCCCATTTTCCTTCTTTCATGTTTCTCATTCTGTCCATAGCAAACGTGATTTCCTCTCATTCACAACACAACTAGTTGAACACATTGAATGAACAGAAGATAAAATCACGCACTTATGTATGAATTGAGTGAAAAAGCCTCCAATAAAAATAAATACCTATGTCTACATACATTTTATTTCTTCTTTTTTCCAGCTTTTTTGTTTTGGATATACACGTTCAATATAATACCAAACCCAAACAGATACATTGAGAATCGATCTCCTGAATCCAAAGAGCACGTTGGACTTCTACAATACACATATACATTTATACACGTGGCGAAGCATACTACATCCATGATTGGATACAATGAGAGAGGAGAAAGGTCTCTAAGATGGGGTTCAGTGAACAGCCTCGAGGACCGCAGGGGATTCCACGTTGGCGCCGGGTCTCCCATGTTCCAAGGTAGAAAAAAAAAAAAACAGAAGAGCCAAATAAAATTAAATACTCATTCTGTTATTAATAAATTTCCATAACAATTTAGATATAATCAAAATTGAATTAAATGTAATGGAGAAGGATTCAACAAGTGAGTTTGGAAATTGTTGCGGTCAACTGTGCACCATTGCGTATGTATAATACTACGTTTAAGCTTCTCATGTAAATATATATGTGTATGTATCTATGTATTATATATATATATATTCATTGCTGTGTGCACAGGTATGTTTATATGAATGTATAGAATGGTGTGCGTGGGGATTCCTCGTGGCGCCGCGCGTCTGCCGCAGTCTGCCGTTGCCAGAGTCTCATTTACACACACTGTTATTTCAGAGATCACATGTATACATACATACTGGACTGGGGCAGACACGCGCGTTTACACCAGTCAAACACATCAGAAACGACCACGACATCAGGGACGAATTCATGTAGCGAATGAATGGGGTTTTAGAAGGGAGACTAAGTTCAATTGTGGAATTACTGGATCAATTTATCATGAAATAGCATTACAATTATGGAATTATATTCGGATAAATTGAAATGTGATGATTTTAATTGATTGTCAAAGTGGTAAACTGAAATCATTTATGAAGTAATATAAAATTATATTAAATTCACAAAATTAAATAAGGATCACTTGAAATTTGATGGTTTTCAACTTTGATCTCGATTTTATTTCTAAAATGAGTGTAAAACTTTATTTGTGCATCAATATGAAATCAATTCAGAACATATAACCACTTGACCAGATAAAATGTTTACAGATAGCTACTTGAAGAGCAGCTATATAAACACTTGTAGAGATATGTTAGCCAGCAACTTTCCTTACATTTCTCTTTTTTATTTAACAACTATCAGGAATAAAATTATCATGTATAGACTGTAGCCGTCTGGTCAAACAAATCTTGTAGAGAACAATGAAAGAATTATTGAAATTGGTGTAATAGTTTCTGCAATTACCCAGAATAGTTTGACGTGAAAGAAAAAGGACAGACACTTTTAAATGTCTTGAAAGATTGGAGATTGGAAAAGAGATATATGATTACATTGAATTTGTGAATGATTTATAATTCTGAGAAATTGTTAGGGAATTCTTTATTGATATAAATATATTTCTCGGAAGGATTCACGAATCCTCAGTCTTTTTGTGTCTAGTATTTATATATATTAACCCTCGCTTACAATACTCAATAGGGGATTTAGATAACCCCAACAATGATGGAGAAATGGAGCTATCGACAGCAGTTTTCCTCTTTATCATTTCACATCTGTCAGTGTATATCTCTTCGTAATTATTCGATTATTTGCAATTGCTATCTTGATCCTCAGAATTTTCACGATCAATTGTAAAAAAAAAAGGCGTTACAATACATTGTTTATCTCAAAATTTGTCCAAGGTAAAATTTGATGAGTGACTTGTGAAGTCTTTGAAGATATTGTGGAAGACCCCAGTGTGGTAAACATGCATGCAAAGAATAATTGTGGTGAGCGAGGGTTAAATTATATTTTTAATTTAATAGTGGTAGAAAAAAAAAAATTGGGTACAGAGTTGTACCTTTATATCTTTTTTTTTTTTCTTTTTTCACCAGAGTCGCAATCAACAAGAGAATGACCGGACATCTGCCGCCCATCTGCTGCACGAGCAAAATGTACCACCAGCATATTCATATATATATATATATATATATGTTTATAATATTCTTTTGCATCGTTATGTGAACTGCCCGATCACAGCTTCCGGCGAGAATAAGCAAGGTGCGTTCCAAAAAAATATACATTGCGCCACAACGTTCACTTCATTATTTATTTGTCAATTAAATTCATGTCATCAATGCGAATTTATTTTAGTATCAAGTAAAATTATTTATTTATATTAAATTGGATAATTTTCGTTTAATTGCAGCTGGATAAGCTGTGGAAATCACAACGAGACGATTTCTTATTCTTTGTTCACAGTGAGTGAACACCTGTCTGTTTAAAAGGTAGGGTAAAAAGAAAAAAAAAAAGGAAGAGAGAAACTTGGATACCTCATTTGGTACCTTGAAATTTTGGGTTCAAGCAGGTTTTCGCTAACCTGCATCTCGTTGATCCGCTTTTGTTAGTGTACTTGCACTTGGCTTCCAGAAAAATGTTTATTTATATATATTGAGATGATGATAAATTATTTTTAGATATTTGTGTGTCATTTTTTAATGTTAGTTTATCATAAAGAAACAATTCTGTCTAAATGTAGTTTAACTAATCTCCATATTTTCAATTGAGTTGTAATAAAAAAAATTATATCACCCTAATCAAATATTATTAATCCTTGAAAATTGTGGTACGAAGAACCCCTATTGAATTAGAATGAGTGTATGCAAAATCGCGATAAAAAAACAATCAATTCGTAATACAAATAATTTTCTTTTAACAATAGGATTATGAAACAATACTTTCGATTATAAAATCAACTTTTTTTGGATGATAGGTTTATATATATTGCACAGAAGAAAAGGGTGATTCTTTTTATATCGTATATACATCTACCCTTGTACGGTTGCTAAGCAACTGCGTGCCTTCAACCCTCAGAGATATGTCTGGCAAAGAGAAGAGAGGGCCAGAAGAAGTTTTATGTATGTGGGTGTGCATGCGGACGTTAGAAATGAGAACGACCTCTTGACATTTTAAATATTCTCCCTTTATTTTTTTCTATCTTTCACTTTTTCCTCATCTCAAACTCTTTTGGCTTTTTCGTTTCTATTTTTTTTTTTTCTTTCTTCCTTTTCACTCTGTATCACATATATATATATACTTTAGTTCCAGTGCACTTTCAATTCGTCATTCGATTTGAGAAAGTGTGCTAGGGAAAAAATTCAAATTTATTTATTTATAAATTTTTTATACATGTCTGATGTATTTTACTTTTTTACTAGTTGAATTTTTATTCTTTTGTAAAAATCTAAGAGATAGAAGACGAGAGGGAAAATGAGGAAGAGGGCGAGTTTATACGACGAAAGGGAATGCGAGTACTTTGCAACTCGGAGGTTGATTATGAAGATTAAAGATACCAAGCCAACCCCTTTTTCACTTCCACAACGCCCTTCTCTCAATCCTTTGAAAGCTTTTTCCTTTCGTATCTTCCTGCTCTCATGTATATACATTTATTTAGTCTTTCTTTTTTTCTTTTTGCTACAAAATTATCGATCGCACGTAGAGCATTTATTTTCTTTCTTTTTTCATTTTTTTTTTTTTCTTTTCAGGCAGTTAGAGTATAGTAAAAGACTGGGGTTTTTCATTTATAAATAATTGTGATGCCAACGACACAGTCATTCGAGCTTTACTCCGTGCTCTTTTGTATTTAGTCTTGTCCTCTCTCATATTTTCGTTTTTTTTTTTTTTTTTTTTCCTACCTCTCACACAATTTTCTCCCATTTTTCTATTTTTTCATCTTCTTTAATCCAACCCCACGCATGCGCATATTATATCTATAATATTCACGGTGATATGAAAGAATGAATGCATATAACTCTCTCTCTCTCTCTCTCTCTCTCTCTCACCCAACCCATATTTGTTCATTTATTTTTATTTCTATATTTTTTTTTGTCTTTAAACCCCCTAGCGGATCTCATACTTTTTTATACATCTTTTACACTTTACAAGGGTTGCATATATATTTTTTCTGCTATCGTATATTACTGTACGTTTAACTGGTGGCAAGGATAATCAGGATATAACTATATTATATACCAACACTCATGAATTTTAAATAAATATATATATATGTACAATATTCTAATAAAGATATTTTTTTTTTTTTCCATGTAATATAACCGTAAAAAATATTGCTGGCACCAATGTAATAGGGATACATAAAATTGTTGCAGTTTTTTCTGTGCGCACAGTTTTCATCAGAAGGTATTCAGTTACATCATCCAATATTGGTTGTGATGATATGTGCAATTTAGTTTTCCGTATAAAACAAGAATTTCACGAAAAATCGTGGCGTCTATTGAACCGGATGGCAAAATATTGAGGAGGATAATCAGGAGTTTTCTCAATTTTACGCGGGAACAGAAATTCAGGACACTCAATGTCAAATTATCTCAAAATCGTACGTTGAACGAATAGGCGGACATAAAATAGTAGCCATAAACATTGTGTATAAATAAATAGATATTTATTTATATATTCAACGTTGCGAATGTGCGAGAAAATATATGTACATAATAATAATTTAAAAAAAAATATGTTCGACGAAAGAAAACAAATGAAAAAATATGTATTATGATAAAAAATTGATGGAATATTTTGTGATACTCATTTAACTACACATTTTCCACCATATGCTTGTATTAATGCAGATATATATATATATATGAAACGAGTGACAAAATTTCCAATATGCCCGGACAATGAATTTCCCTCGTTACTAGGCGCTCATGAAAACTAAGGGGAAAATCGGAAAATGTCGACACTACTTTTCCTGAGGGATGAAAATTATTTACCCCTCATAGCATAATGTAAAAGAAAAAATATTTATATACACTATTTTTATTTTTATTATGAATAGTCTTTTTATAGACAAAGATATCACCAATTTTTATTTCATCTCTTATCACGCACTAATTTATTTAATTTATTAACATTATTAGTTATAATGTTAATTCAGCAATAATTCTATTGAATCATTAACTCAAAAGAAATGTGGGAGAAATCAATATATTATTTATTATTATTCTCAAATAATAATTGGCAGTTGAAAATACTCTACATGAATAATTGAATACGGAAAAGTTGATTTTCCTTCTCAACTACGGATATCCTCCTCATTTCTCATGAACTCCTATTTCCTCATCTCTCCTATTTTCTCAGCACTTGTACTCTTTACCAATACATCTATTCTCCTCCATTCGCAATTTTATCATTTGAAACATTTGCATTTCACTGAATTAAAATAAAAGATATCATGTACAAAAAAATTCAACTCTCAACTCAAGTGCGCAAAAACTCTTGGCAATCAATATAAAATAAGAATGAAAAATCCATACATAAAAATAAATAATTCTATACATGTTTCAATACAATACATGTATATATACAGAAATTGAAATATATCAGGGTGAAGAGTTCACATCCCATGTGAAATAGTATATACACACTCGTCATGGACTCCTACTAGCTATCAAAAAACTATTTATATTACAAATATATCAACTGGGCAAATAACATTTGTTAAAAAAAAAAGGAAAAAGAAAATTCCCATGTAATAATTTTCCCTTTTTCAAATTTGAAATTTACACCATACATATACATAATAATGTTACATTATTATTCCTTATCAAACCCCAAGCACAATGCATTAAAAAATATTTTAATTTAGCAGATAATTTTGGTGAATAAAATTAAGGAAATGACGTAATGGAAGAATCTTTGGGGGAGAAAATGCGCGGCACTTTAACAGGAGCGCAACTAGATCAAAGCCTTAATCATCTTCGCACAAAAACTAAAGGTTTTTTACACCCCCACAAACACTGATACACATATATATATATATATATCAGATACTATCATTATTTTGTAAGAAATATGTCTCAATGTATGATAATACCATGTTAAATATGTATTATCGATTATTTAAGATGAAAATAAATATATTGTGACGTTTTGTCATTAATATTGATATGAATAGGTGAAATGTAGTATACTCTAAACGTATATTGCACCACAGACCGACTGTGAGAAAAGGAACTGGCGGCAGACTATCAGGAGACTATGGATTTTGGGAAATATTGTTCAGAAATCCGTAAGTTTTGCGCACACTCTGTAAGATCAATAGATATATGTATATATTTTTATATACACAAATAAATATTATATCAATTAATATCAGAAAATAATATAATATAATGGTTTTATAAAAAATAAATAGGGATTAAATTAGTTGAGAACATTTTCTGCACAAATTTTATCGTCAATTTTCATGACGCTGCATTGGTTATAAAATTCCGTGAAAATATGGTACCCATGTACGATGCTAATGCGTATATTTATATGTATATGTGAGAGCAGTATCATTTTAATAGATATTCTCTGCAAGTCGCACGATATATAATAGGATGGTGGATACAGGAGAAGTTGAAGGGTGAAACCGCGTGTTTTATGTTCTGAATTCCCGGTGGATGTGAAAACACGAAGCGAAACGATGCACCGGAGGGTTTGATATTATATGCCCTTGCATTGTGCACAAGTTTACGATCTTTCCCGGGGATACTTCGAAAAGCCCTGGAAGCTCGTACCACACATAGCTGTGCCCGGGTAAATCTGCACCAGCCCTGATTCGATTTTCTCTATTTATATATATATATTCTTTCACGTATTAAATAAAAATATAAAAACTCCTAACATTTAATCTTCCAACACATAGTAACTAACTTTTATGACTAATTCATCGTTTGAATGAGTATCAAACATTTCAAATTTATCATTTTGATTTCGTGGAAATGTCTACGATTCCAGTTTATCTTTTTTTACTTGGTATATTATTATGGACCTTTTTTGTATTCTCTTGGAGATCTACCAAGATCGAATAAGCTCGTTAAAGAAGATGAATAGACAGTGGAAGAAGAAAATAAGGGTGAACGAGAGCGCAAAATGTAGAGAATAGTATGAGGGGTTAAAATGTTCACAGGGACAGGTGGTAAAGTATGAAAAGGGAATATATAGAGGATAAAATATCACACGTAGAATACGGCCACTCTATGTATGTATATGAATATATATGTATTCATGCATATATATGCAAGTCTGTGCGTGTGAAAGTGTGAGCCATTCACGGTGGGTTTTACTGCATATTGAAGCTATAACCCGCGTTTATGTTCGGCCCTTTTAGTTGATGCATCAAATGAGAAAGTATATATATATATATCTATAGTACCTGCAAAAAACTGATGAAATATAATTCCCGTTGCACTGTAGAATTTCTCTCTACTATTTTAGACGATAATGGGTACTTACATTCGAAGATTTATTTTCCAGAGTGATGTTCAGATAGCGATGATTCTTCATTTGTAACGGACAAACAGAAAAATGAACCATAACGGTCATATCACTTTCAAGTCGTATTCATTGAGTTATCGAGAGTCTTTTCAATATTTATTGTGAATATTAGAAATATTCTATATAATACTTTATACATTTCGTTTATTTATTTACATTCATCCCTCACGCGACGGTTCGGTTACTATGATGATCGGGATTAACCTTACTTTTTGACTATTTGAAATACTGCGAACCCAGCGCCATCTTAGCACCGGTCGCCATTTTGTAATCAATTTGTTAATATCTGCAGTTGATAAACGTGAAATCTTTGGTTATGTTAATTGAGTTAATCTCCATCAGAGTACGCAATCTACCTAATATGTACAGATATACATTGTGTGTATATTTGTCGCTTCCTGCATGCATGAACGTATCAAAAATCAGCCGCCATATTGATTTGCATTGTCATTGGCAGCAGAGGAAAATTGTGTTAACATTTATCTCCAACACCCAAGTGCACAATCATTTCTTATTTTATTTTCGTATCAATTATTGTATTTACGAGTGTATACGAAATTATTGTATTGGTTTAAAAACAAAATATCCGATTTTTTCCATTGCATAAAGTCGTTAAAATAAATATATCAGTTGATACAGAAGAGTTAATAATTAATAAAAAAAATGTCGAGCGGTGCACTATTCAGCAATAATGCTGTTCGCGGGGCGAGCAAAAATTTAGTTGAATTTAAAGCTGGAAAAATGACTATGAAGGGCAAAATGGTTTATCCGGATACTAGAAAAGGTTTACTTTATGTATATCAATCGGACGATTCATTGATGCATTTCTGTTGGAAGAATCGTACATCTGGAGTTGTTGAAGATGTAATATAATATTTAATATATATATATATATATATTTTCTTCATCAATCTTTGTCTTGTCAATTGTAATATTTATTAACCGTACTTTTTTCCTTTCTTTTTTCTTCTAGGATCTTATCATTTTTCCAGATGATTGTGAATTTAAACACGTACAACAGTGCAAAACTGGTCGAGTATACTTACTCAGATTCAAATTGTCTAGTAAGAAATTTTTCTTCTGGTTGCAGGTAAATCATCTTGAATTGAATCATTGTTGCCACTCTGGGATA
The DNA here is from genome assembly GCA_958496275.1 of Zele albiditarsus. Classification (NCBI taxonomy): domain Eukaryota; kingdom Metazoa; phylum Arthropoda; class Insecta; order Hymenoptera; family Braconidae; genus Zele; species Zele albiditarsus. The sequence continues at coordinate 6,962,995 of OY292413.1, read as the reverse complement.
TTGGAGACTTCTCTGAATATCATTCTTTTTACGCTTATCGATAATTGCTCATCATTGTTCACCAATGTGATCTGGCAGAATACTCTAGACCCCAGTGTGGCAAAAAACATCTACGAATAATAAGTAGCGGTAGTAAAAATGAATGATTAATTATTTAATCTTAAATTGATAAATGTTTTCAATCAATTATAGGATTTGAAGACTGAGAAAGACGATGAACATTGTAGAAAAATAAACGAAGTGTTGAACAATCCACCGACACCAGGTTCTCATCAGAGAAATGGTGGACCAAATCCTGAGGGGGATTTACAAAATCTCTTGAATAATATGTCGCAACAGCAATTGATGCAATTGTTTGGTGGTGTTGGGCAAATTGGTCTTGGAAATTTATTAGGAACAATGCGAGATCGACCACACAATACAAGAGCAACTACAACAACTTCATCAACTCCAGTAACTACAAGTGCAACAAGACCACCAGCGGCACAAACACCCGCGCCCACAACTGTTACAGAAACACTACGATCATCAACGGGTACGCCAAAAAATTCGGGCGCTAAAGTTACGGCGCCTTCAACAACTGAAAGGACACCATCACTTATGAGCGATCCATTACTTTATGATCTTGAAAGAAGATTATGGAATAGATCAACGCCACCAGGCACGGAACCCGTTGTTCAGGTAATACATAAACGATATTATTCATCCAATGTTCATATACATTTAGTTTGCCATGTTTGCTAACGAACTATCATCATCCCGACCTTGAGTAAACTCCCCTCGCGCGTAAGATAAGATTATCATTTTTTATTCTACCTTTTTTTTTTTATACTTCCCTTTCAACTCAAACCAATCGAGTGATAATGAATCACCGTGGATAGTTTTATTTTCTATTTTTTAATACTTCACCGCTAATTCTCACGACTATTTCCTATTATGATAGCTCGATTGCAATTTTCAATTCTTGCTATCTATTCGTTGCGCGTGCGTTTGTATAAATATACATGGAAGAACGTTTATAATGATAAAGAGAGCGAGATCGGTAGGAAAATTCGAATGGAACAACATTATCAATTAGAGGCGTATATGAAATCGTTGCAAGTCGTATCTATCTCAAATATCTACTCAAGTTATTAATTCCGGGGCAATTATGATTGAATTGATTGTAAAATTACTGGGAATAAATTGATATTAATCGCGGGAAATATTTTTGATTATGTGGGATTGGGGAATCGGTTGCGGTGATCGTTCCAGTATTATATGTTGTTCTCGGTCGGCTACAGCAAAGCTTATTGTCCGGCAGAGGGGCGTAGCAACCGAGCTGACAAATTCAATACCAACGGCGATAATGGCGACGGAATGCCTGGAGCGGACAATGAGCAAGCACTTGCCACCCGGTGACAGCCTGTCTGCCACGTTATCATCTCCCCAATTCTCCCAGGCGCTATCAATGTTCTGGTCTGCTTTGCAGTCGGGTCAGGCGGGCCCAATCGTACGTCAATTTGGAATGGGACCTGATGCCGAAATGGCTGCGGCCGCTGCCAATCTCGAGGACTTTGTTGTGGCATTGGAGAACGAGAGGGTGTTGCGTGACAACAGCCAACCATCAGCGCAGTCGAATACACAGCAGCAGCCTGATGATGAGAAGAAGGTCACCAAAATGGAAACGTCCGGTGACAATTCTGCCGTCACTGACAAAAAAGATGACAAGAAGAATGACAAAGATGACGAGATGGCTTTGGATTGAATTTTACACACTAGTAAATAAGAAAACAAAAAAGTATGATTGTAAACAAGTCTTAAATTTCATCTCTCAATTTCCTTTTTTTTTTTTTTTTTTTATTGATCTAACATCAAATACAAAGGCTAAATTCAATGGAATAAAAAAAACAACAGAATGTTTCTTCGTTTGCAGTTAAGTGTACAATATACAAGATTGTTTATGTGCTTTCGATGAATTTTTTTTTACTTCTCTTTTTTGTCATGGAGTAATTTGCATAAGTGAATTTTTCAATACGTAAATTCACTTTTACGTGAATCATCAATAATAAAAATGAGATTAATGTATAGATGCGTTGCAAAATGTCATTTTTCTCCTGTCACTTACATTTGTAAATTTCTATTAGGAAATATAAAGTATTATGTTGATTGATGTTTATGAATGAGGTAACACTGACACTTAAATCGTGAGAAGAGAAAAGGATGTATACGTGGATCTGGTTGGTGATGCAGGTGTATTTATTGATTTGCCACATAACAACATGAACTTGAATTGCAAAGTTGGCAATGACCTTGTCCTAGCCATGCGTACTAGCTCAGTAGATTGTCCTATATATCCACATGAATCTTTCTACGCACACCATGGCAGGCATGTCAACACTGCATCGGAAATGTTTGTAAACAAACACATCCTGGATTTTCCAAAACATTACTGCTACATCTCCATCAACAATAGTATTTCTAAATGCAGCCAACAATAAGGAGATCACATTCAACCCAAAAAGCCATTCAATTAATTATGTAGAATTTCCAATCAAATGTACTTGTTTAAAAATATTTGAATCAAAGCGCGGGAAAATATTTCACCAATCCTAATGAATTGTTTACGACGCACAAACTTGTTATTGGTCAAGGATAATAATCGATATACCACGTTGCCATCAGTGAAATACATTTCTCGGTTCATTCAAATCCAATTATTACCTTGTCTGTGTAAGTATATTCATTGATACCACAATTATCTTCCTAAAAACATAACATAATCTACAATTTTATCTCATCCATTTCCTCCTACATTCAATACACGACATGTGGATTTGTTTTCATAATCTAATATATAATAATGTTCATTCTATCTCATCATACTGTCCCAGCAAGTGAAAGACAGTAGCAGATGTTCGTGTTGTTAAGTCGCGGGGAGTTAGCAAATTGATTGTGTTATCCAGGAACAAATAACTGATGTTTCTTTAAAGCATTCATCATTTTCTAATAATTATTGTGCAATAGATAAACATATTCTTATCGTAAATTATAAAAAAATCTCGTTCTTACAGTTCCCATTTAATTATTACCAACTAATCAAAGAGAAATTTTTCTCTACAACATAAACATAACCTCAAATAAGTTTGCTACATTCTCATTGAAATGAATAAATAAATAAATAAATAAATAAATAATATAACGTTAATTTAACTCATATACGTAATATGGACGAGACCACAATACAAAATAATAAAATATTGTATTTCGTCTCGCGTGTGAATGTGTATGTCCCCTTCTGATAAGCACGTCGCTGATATTTTACAACGCATGCGCATATTCATCATGAATCGAACAAGTTAGTAATAGTGGGAGATTTTCACCATAGCCTAGTGGTAGTGACCGATGAAATTCTCTTCCACCAATTCCTCTAAATATTGTCACGGTGAACAGCGTATATTCGCCAAGTAGTCTCTCTTGTGTGTGTGTGTGTGTGTGTGTGTGTATGTGTCGCTGACTTTAGCGTATGAGTTCGTATTTCATCATTCTTCAAAGTGTTTGTAAATGTAAAAAAAAAAAACGTAAAGATACGAAAAATGTGAATATTAATTGTGTTATAATTAATATCAATTCAATATGATACTGTTAGGATATAGTGTTATTTATAAATAAACATTTAACCGGGTAAATTTTAGTATTTCATTTTATGTATAGATGTATATTTTTTGTTATTGTTGCCCAGCGATTTTATCCTTTATTTTATTTTTTTTTTTTTGTTACATTTTATTATTTCAATTCTTTTGCTTTGTAATTTAACCGTCCATTGTTGTGTGACGCTTGTAAAATATTGTTTAAGTTGGTTTATCGCGTATTTATTGTATGGAGAGTGAGTGAGAGAGAGAGAGAGAGAGATCAATTGTAAATTGGTGACGTAGTGTGTACAGTTTTATTTTGTATTGATGTTACGATTCTATTATTGCATATTGCTACCTTTTTTCATAAATGAAATACGAAATGTGATGTTGTGAATGCGAATAGGATATAAAATATATTATACGTGTGTTGAAGTAACCGCGCATATCACACACATATTCAAATGTATGTATATGTTATGTATGTATGTTCATTTCTCTACATAAGATGGCAACCTTGACACTAGATTGAATTTTGCGCGATGAACCAATTGTACAATTTTTTATTGGATAACATCAGTGTTTTGAATGAACAGGTGGTATTTTTGTTTTGATTTTATTTTTCGTGATAATTCATTCAAGGATTTGTGTGATGCAAGCTCGAAGGGGGCTCTAGTATTTTTTTTTTCTCTTCCTCAATCGCTTTATCCCTCGATATTCATTGGCGTTTTTTTTTTTTTTTTCTCTTATTTTCGCTTGTCTCTTTAACTATTGTTATCATTTTTTTTGCCGCTAATTTTTTCTCAATCACGAACAAGTTTGTAAAAGGGGGTGATGAAGAATAATTGAAACAATTCTCGTGGCTTTGTTAGTAGTTTGGTGCGGGCAAGTAAAGAGGAAAGAAAAAGAGGAAATAAACACTCGTACAGTGCCCCGAAATTATTAACATAATTTCAAAAGAAACAAATAAATTAATAGTATATTTGCATTCTATAAATTATTCATATTACTCATCGATAAGAGGTGGAAATAAATTTTACACAAAAGCAATTATTTGAATTAGTGTTTGAGAAAATTAAATTAGAAATAGATAAAAATTTTATCATTTTTATATGTTGAAATTTTGTAATTTCTAACAAAGAGATGACCTTGAAATACGTATTCCAATATTGGCGGGTGTTCCTGTATAGCACACCTCCATTCGCATTTTAGTCGTCTTCCAACTCTCATCGGGTTGAGTTCCTTCTCTTTTCCTCTCTCACTAACACACACACACATACACACACTCTTTCTACCTCCTCCCTCACCCACTTTTCCACCACCTCTTTCACTATACATTCGCGGTTGCTCCGTTTACACGTTACAAACATGACGGGAAAAAATTTGAACTTGATAAAAATTAAATAGTGATATCTACCACGGTGATTATTCAGTCATTTAATTTTTACTTTTAATTATCATTTTTTTCTTATCAACTAAAATAGAATTTACCAATGCGAGTTTATTGCCCACGTTTTTTCACCGGCACGCGCATGCCGATTTTTCTCTATTGTTCTTCATATATGTATACATATTTATAATATATACGTATGTATGTGTGAAATTGTGTGTCATTGTGCTTTCCTGATTATTTTTGCAGAGGTGGAGAAATACACGAGCCAGCGCTGAGGTTCTTATTGGAAAAAAAAAAAATGTCTCTTACATGTACAATGTAGCGAGGGGCCAAATGTGAGTGAGGTTATTACCACCATTCAACACTTCGATCAGCGGAGACAATTTTTTTTCTCCTTTTTTATTTCAGTTGTGTAGAAGACTTATGTGGTCTTCTTCTACTCGAAAAACGTCGAATAATTGAACAGGAAAAGACGAGAAATCCGTTTATTTACTTGAGATAAACTTGTACACTACCAACTGAGGTGAGTAAATTTAAGTTTATGAAATTATGATAGTTATTAAATGATTGTATTGAATTTAACACATATTAGTTACGTACTTTGTTATATTATAGTAATGGTTGGCGTGCTCCAAAATGTTTATGAAAGCTATTATCTATTAATATTTATATATATATATACATATATATATATATATGATGTTTTGTTTGCTTTCTTTTTTTTTATTTCATTCGTTGCTTTCTCGCACAACCTCAAGGCCCTTTTATTGGGGCTCTGTACGGGAATTGTGTGGCGAGTTCTCGTGGCATTAAATATAAGGAAAGAAATGAAAAAAACAACTTTCGTCAGAACTCGCCAACACATATACAAGGACAAAGAAACACCGAAGCACATCATACGAATGAAATAAATTATTGATGTGCAAAAAAGAAAGAAAAAAAATATGATGATGATACAAACGAATTTAAAAGAATTGTCGATAAATTTTGAGCCCTTTTAACTTTTAACTTTCATTCTTCGATCGTCTATGGATATATATATATATATATTTGTCGTTTCATTTATATTTTGGGGGCCACGCAAGATTTTTTATAACCTTCATCGTGTTCATATTCTTCTTGCCCGACCCCACTGTTCCCCTCTTTAACCTGTCCAACAGGATGAAAAATAATAAAGACGCGAAAAAAATTGAGTTTACAGAAAAAAAAAAATCTTTTTTCAATGTATATATGTGAGTGTGCGTGTTGTCCGTGTCGACCACAGGATACTTCATCGTTGTGTTTTGGTGTGTCTCGTGACTTGTTGAATGGAACGGAAATGAAACCGTAACGATACGGTGGTTGGTAAAATGTATACACATATGTAGGGAAGTTTCACAAAGACATTTTGAACATCATGAAGAAATAAAATAGAGAAAAATGAGAATAAAGACACTCGCGTGTTGTTCCTGTGCACTTTATGAATGCACATTCGTATACAAATAGCCTGAAATAATTTTTAGGTAAAGATTATCCATACAAATGTCTTAATTTCATGATTATTTTATTTCATATATATTTATTCCACAAACCTGACAAATCATATGGGTATTTTATCACGAAATTTTCATTTTCATTCTGTACTTTTGCTGCATTATAAATCGACGGGTTTTATCGTAATAAATCTTGATAAAATAAAAGCGAGGACAATTGTGCCTGTGACAAACCAGGCGACAAATGTATACCAAGTTTCCTCATCAAAAATATCCGTAAATGCTGGTACATGATTGTATAATGTGTCGATTAATTCAATACTATAATCCTTATTTTTTTTCAATTGATGTCCCGCCATTTTATTTCAATATTTTATTCCGCTCTTCTCAGTATCTTTGTTTTATCCGTTACTAGCATACACTATCTGTAATATATTTATATATATTCTGTTGCTCTCTTTATCTTCTATGTCTACTGGTCCTGATCTTTATTTTCTGTTTTCTCAATCTTTCCACAACTTTCTCTTCAGTTACAACCGGTGCCAAAACAGTTATATGTTTGTTGAACATTTGAAGAATATCAAGTGGTTCTAAATGATTACATTTGAACACCACGTTTTCACCGTTGACTAAAAAATAATGAGAAAAGAAAACATAGAGTACATGTATACAGTTTTGTTCTTAAAAATATTTAACATTATATATATAAACTCACCAAGATCAACTTTAACTGTTGGCTCCCTTCTGTCACACACAATATTGGTCTTTAGAATACAATTCAGATTCGTGTTGGCAATGTAAGGCGCCGAGATGTAGTGCAAGAAATCCCTAAACAAAAATAAATTGAAACCGTTTCATTTTCAATTTTTTTTTATTTTCTATTCGTTTGCAGACACAATGGCACAATTGGAGCAACTGCCAATTCCAGTGCCTGATTTAAGCACTCTGAGAATTACCACAGCAGTATCAATGCTTGGTAAAGCTTATGGTTGTGGACAATGCAGTGGTAAGTTAATAAAAATGAAAACAAAATGAATTTTCTAATCCAATAACCAAATATTCTACGTACGTTAAAATTATTATATACTTCTATACTATCAATTCAATGAACAGGAATGCACAACGAAAAATTCCAAAAATAATTTTTATGTGCTGCTTTTTCCCCTTGTACGAGATGGGCGAAAGACGATTTTCAAATTGCGCGTGCGCGTATTATCGACCTCTTATCCACATACATATACATGCATGAATGTATAGTTTGTGTTGGTGGATTATTTTGAAAAAATTTCAAACACGCTTCTAACATCTTTTTATTATTGACAAATCAAAAAAAAAAAGAAATATACAAAATTTATTTAGTCATTTAAACACTGCATTTTTTTTCCTAACCTCATTTACACTCCATAACTAACCTTGTATGCACAACATTCTCACTGAATGGATCAAATTCAACCGTTATTTTTTTAACTGGCTGCAAATTCACTATTTTTAAATGTTTACTTATTGAACTAATAACGCCACCCGATTTCCGTATACGACCAGTAAACGGAATCGACATTTTGTAAAATTTTTTATCGGACCGGTATCCCGATATGCGAAAGATCAAACGAAAAATGCCTCTAACCTAATATATGAATCACTCTCCATATCTGCCTGACTTCAGGGCTATAGGAGAATACAGATGATTCGGTAACACAGAGAACTACTTGTTTCTTCAGTTGACCAACCAGTCCCCATGTTCGACTTTACGCGCGAAATTCAAAGTGGTAGAAATAATTAAACGATGTATATCCGCAATATCTTCATGAATATCCGTGTGTGGGTATAGCAAACAGATAATTACGTGAAGAGACAATTATGCAAAGTCCTGCTCACGAATACAACCAATATCAGCCCTTTATTACTCCTCCTTGTTCAACCAGTAAACCCATTTTGAATTCCGCGCGCTATACCAAGCATTTCCATTAGTTTAGGCCTGATTGTAAGAAACGAAAATGGACACTACATCCGAGATATTTTCATGATTTATCTTTCCTCAACAACTTCAATCTGATTGAATGTACAGAGTATGTTTTGTATTGACTTCTGTATCGTACTGTTTCTCTTTTAATTCCAAATACTAATGATCGTTGTGAAAGAAAATACATTGATGAACTGTGTGAATATAGCCGCAATAGTGGCGCCATCAACCACGAAACTATCCAATTACACATCATTTTTTTTTCCACTCTTTCCTGTCCTCCATTTTCCCCTCCCTAACAACAATTAAAATTAATTCTCATTGGCCACACTGTTAACCAATGAAATGCGAGGTGGTGGCGGCCATTGTAGGAGACAATCACTCTCTCGAGTCTCGCTTGCAGTGTGTGTTGTGGGCAAGTGGTGTTATTTGGCCAAGTGGGCTTTTCTGTTAAATTTTTTACTTAATTTATTAGTGATAAAAAAAAAGTAATTTTTGGGTTGAAATTGCAACAATGTATCCCGTAGGCCAACGTAAGTTTCAATACAAACAAATATCAAATTATATTCATGTAAATATGTATGCAATACGAGAGTGAAAAAAGGCGAGAAAAAAAAAACATAAATATACTTATTAGCAAGACGTGCATGGACATTTGTCTAGGCGAACTTAGTATACAGTATGATTTCGCTTGAACGAATTTTAGGTTCTTCGTTCATTATGCTAGATGTATATATTTGATTAAATATATATTTCATTTAGATATTGTATCATCAAACAGAATTATGATCGTTTTTCAAAGTGCAAATTATCGAGCGGATTTTTTGTGTCTCAAGTTGTATGCTGGCGGGCGTCATAAAAATAGTACATAGGGCTCTAATCTCAAATAGGGTCGATGGAAATTTTTACAGTATGACCCTTCATGAACCTCTCTCGTTCAACAGGCAGAGTCCGACCAATGGTGTTGGGCCGCGAGCGCTTAGTACACATAGTCATTAATTGGGAAATACCTTTCTTGAGGTTTAAGCGTTGATTAAACATATCACACTGAGTCACACGCATTCATTTCATCTATGAAAAGCTAATTTTACTATGTAGATATGCAGTCCTATTAGAAATGTTCTGCTATGATGTAAAAAAACTTTCAGCATTTACCATACGTTCATGATAAATCGATAAATGATCAATTTTCTCATACGGATGTATATAGATATATTCATATACATATACAGATATATTGCAATACTCTTTTTCCCGATAATTTCACGTTGTGTATTTCAACACTTTCAATCCGCCCACAATTCACAATATTTAAATAACTACTTATATTAATGCGGATTTTTAGCTTGTTGTATTTAAGATTTCATGTATTTCTGTATATATGAATGATAATAATGCGATAACTCCACAATGATAATAATTCTTTTTATTACACAATTGGAAATGATTGAAAAGAAAAATATATGGAATAATTTATGTGAAATTGTGAGCGTAATCGAATAAATATTGCAATGTAATGGTTGGAAAATGTTATGATGGTTCAAAAATTTGATTATTTATTATTTATTGCAGCTCCCCCACCTGGGCCCACAACAAGCACGGCTGTTGGAGCTGCAGGAGCTGCAAGCAGCAGTGCTGTTGCGTCAAGCACGTTGGGACTTGTACCCTCACAACAGACACACACACCACCTCAACCGCCAGAACTGCCAGGTAATAATTCATATTCGAATTTTAAAGTCCATAATCCTCTCTATTACAAAAGACACTTAATGAATCGTTGATGACGTAGTTGCGAATCAATGGAGGTGTATTATATGTAATATATTTTTAATTGCAGTGTTCACATGTCCGCGAAGGCCGAATATTGGACGCGAGGGACGAACCATTGGCTTGAAAGCTAACCACTTTCAAATAAGTATGCCAAGAGGTTTTGTCCATCACTATGACATTAATATACAACCGGACAAATGTCCACGCAAAGTAAATCGTGAGATAATTGAGACAATGGTGCACGCATACAGTAAAATATTCGGTACACTTAAACCCGTATTTGATGGCAGAAATAATTTATATACAAGAGATTTATTGCCAATTGGCAATGATAAATTAGAATTAGAAGTAATTTTGCCTGGTGAGGGTAAAGACCGTGTATTTCGTGTTGCTATCAAATGGTTGACACAAGTTTCGTTGTATGCCTTGGAGGAAGCCTTAGAGGGACGCACACGACAAATTCCATATGACGCTATTTTGGCACTTGATGTTGTGATGAGGCATTTACCTTCAATGACATATACTCCAGTTGGTAGATCATTTTTCAGCACACCTGATGGATATTATCATCCATTAGGTGGTGGTAGAGAAGTTTGGTTTGGTTTTCATCAATCTGTTCGACCGTCACAATGGAAAATGATGTTAAATATTGATGTATCAGCAACAGCATTTTACAAAGCACAACCTGTAATTGAATTCATGTGTGAAGTTTTGGATATACGAGACGTTAATGAACAGAGAAAACCACTCACTGATTCGCAACGAGTTAAATTCACCAAAGAGATAAAAGGTTTGAAAATTGAAATCACACATTGTGGTACGATGCGTCGTAAATATCGTGTTTGTAATGTCACACGTAAACCTGCTCAAATGCAATCATTTCCATTGCAACTTGAAAATGGACAAACTGTTGAGTGTACCGTTGCCAAGTACTTTTTAGACAAATACAAAATGAAACTTCGTTATCCACATTTACCGTGCCTTCAAGTTGGACAGGAACACAAACATACTTATTTGCCACTTGAGGTATGAAATAATTCATTTTTCACATCTTTGCTTAGCACAAGTTCACGTTAAATAATATATTCATTTTATTTTGATACAGGTCTGCAATATTGTCGCTGGTCAACGATGCATCAAGAAACTCACAGATATGCAGACTTCAACAATGATCAAAGCCACAGCACGTTCAGCGCCTGATAGAGAACGCGAAATAAATAATCTTGTTCGTCGTGCGGATTTCAATAATGATTCATACGTTCAAGAATTTGGTTTATCAATTTCAAATAATATGGTGGAGGTTCGTGGTCGTGTATTACCACCGCCTAAACTTCAATACGGTGGACGTGTTAGTTCACTTAGTGGACAGACAAAGCAACAGGCCTTGCCAAACGCTGGAGTATGGGATATGCGAGGGAAACAATTTTACACTGGTGTGGAAATTCGTGTGTGGGCTATCGCTTGTTTTGCGCCGCAAAGGACTGTTAGAGAGGATGCATTACGAACCTTCACATCGCAGCTACAAAAAATTAGTAATGATGCAGGAATGCCAATTATTGGTCAACCGTGTTTCTGCAAATATGCAACTGGTCCTGATCAAGTTGAGCCAATGTTTCGCTATCTCAAATCAACTTTTCAAGCGTTGCAACTTGTTTGTGTTATCTTACCAGGAAAAACGCCAGTTTACGGTGAGTTTGCATTAATTGTTTGATTAAACGTCCTGAGTTGAGTGTTGAAATGTTTATCTGTGTTTCTCTTTACAGCTGAAGTGAAGAGAGTGGGTGATACTTTATTGGGAATGGCAACGCAGTGTGTTCAAGCGAAAAATGTAAATAAAACATCACCACAAACGTTATCAAATTTGTGTTTAAAAATCAACGTAAAACTTGGTGGAATAAATAGTATTCTGGTGCCAAGCATTAGACCAAAAGTCTTCAATGAGCCTGTTATATTCCTCGGTGCTGATGTAACTCATCCACCAGCCGGTGATAATAAAAAACCGAGTATTGCCGCAGTTGTTGGTAGTGTTGATGCTCATCCGTCACGTTATGCAGCTACTGTTCGTGTTCAACAACATCGACAGGAGATAATCCAAGAATTGAGTTCAATGGTCCGTGAACTGTTAATAATGTTTTACAAGAGCACGGGTGGTTATAAACCCGTGCGTATAATTATATATCGTGATGGTGTATCAGAGGGACAATTTCTACATGTGCTTCAGCATGAATTAACAGCGATACGTGAAGCATGTATTAAACTTGAGGCGGATTATAAACCTGGGATAACATTCATTGTTGTACAAAAACGACATCATACACGATTATTTTGTGCTGATAAAAAAGAACAAAGTGGAAAGAGTGGAAATATACCCGCAGGAACAACAGTTGATGTTAGCATTGTGCATCCAACTGAATTTGATTTCTATTTGTGTAGTCATCAAGGTATTCAAGGTACATCAAGACCATCACATTATCATGTATTGTGGGATGACAATCACTTTGAAAGTGACGAACTGCAATGTTTGACTTATCAATTATGTCATACTTATGTGAGGTGTACGCGTTCTGTTAGTATACCAGCGCCAGCTTACTATGCACATTTAGTTGCATTTCGTGCGAGATATCATCTTGTAGAGAAGGAACACGACAGGTTAGTTTGACTATCATATTCAATTTATAAGAAGAAGAAAAAGTGTTGGAAAATTGTAATGATAATTTGGTTGAATTTATTGTTCATGTGATTCTTTGTTTACAGTGGAGAAGGATCTCATCAATCAGGCTGCAGCGAAGACAGAACGCCGGGTGCGATGGCACGCGCCATAACCGTTCATGCAGATACGAAAAGGGTGATGTACTTTGCATAAAATTCGTACTGACGATTTTTTTCTCACATTATAGAAGAAAAATGTGTGTGTCATAGTATACCCGTACAACAGTTACTATTAATACTAATATTACTGCGAAATTTTTCTGATGTTACGTTACCTAAACTGATGCATCTTAGAGAAGAGAAAAAAAAAACAAAAAGAGGAATATAAATGCCATTGCCATTGGCGCATCTGCGGATTCTTTTGACAAAAAGAAATGAAAACAAAAGACTAAAGAGTAACAATCCGAAAGATAAAAAAAAAAAACTTAAGAGAAATACAAATTTTACAATTACATCTGCAGTGGCCAATTTATTTTCGTCTCAATGCGAGTTTAATGACAACCGAAAAGAAAAAAAAAATCAACACACACAAAAAAAATATACTTCGATCCAATTTAGTGAGATAGAATTTTTTAGATAAAAAAGAAAATGAGGTGTTTTCTTTTTTAGTTGGGATCACGTTTTAGATTTATATTGAGGAGATTGTGTATTGGGATGTAATTAAATCAAGCTGCTACTTCTCGTGTGATGTATAAAAAAAAAAAAAAACATATCCCCCATAGACACGTCCCATTTAATTTTAAACGTCAATAAAACGAAATAATTTTTCTCCATTCTTTTTTGTCATTGGGAAAAATTTCGCTTTTTGACGCAATGATTACGCTTATTTTTTGCCTTCTTCTTATACACCCCCCGATTGACCATAGAAGAGAATTCAATGATGAATGTATCTCTCTCTCTCTCTTGATATAGTAGTTGTACAATTTTGCATTCGCGCATATTTATATTAGTAACGACAAATTCATGTGCGCTTGTTGAATGAAAAAGTTGAAGAAAACTTCATTTTGTATATAATCGCGATAATCACAATAATTATGTCTTGCACATTGCATATATAATTAAACATATATATGGCTATTCGGGGATGGGTGAGGAATGTAAAGCGAGAAAGAAAGAGAGAGATGAAAAAAAAAAAAGATAGACAAGTCTTGCAATATCGTAATTTTAATTGCAACTGAAAAATTATATTCCTCTATGACAAACTGCTGATCGAATCATTGTAGAATAAGTTAAATAATTCTTGATCACATTATTTCTCAACAACTCTGTCCCCGGACGATGCACAAAATTGGCCACTGCAAATTTTTACGCTATTTCCATTTTTTTTTTCTGTTTTTCCAATTTGTCATATAAAAAAAGAAAGAAAATGGAACACATAAAAGTAAATAATAAGGAACAAACTCAATCATAATTCACGTATAGGAATGGAGAATAAACATAGCCAAAACGATGCAGATTTCAATGTGGACAAAAATAATTATCATAGAATGTTGTATGTATGAATGAATAATGTAAAAATGCGACACATTGCTGCTGTTTGTCTTTCTTTCTTTTTTTTTATTTTTATTCTTATTCTTATTATTTTTTTTTTTTTTTTTCTAATAATTTGTTTATTTGAAAATACTGTTTGTCAGTCCCAGTCTAATGTCAGGCATTGAGAAAAGAAAAACGAGGCTTTAATGAGAGAAAAGCGATTACGCTTATGCTGAAAAAAAAAATAAAAAACAAGAATAAATCGAAAAAAAAAAAAGAAAAAAAGAAGAATAAATAAATGAATAAATAAAATAAAACAATTAAACGCTTATCTGAAATGAATGAAATTCAATGTACACAAAAAAAAAATACACTCTCACACATTCGTGAATATTTTTCCAATTATGTTCATGAAATTGTGAAATCCGCATATAATTATTTACTGCACTTATATCACTTAGTTAAAATTTAAGTTTAATGTTACAGTTTGATTCTGGCGTTTATGACGGCGAATTATATCACGATTCAATATAGTTAATAAGAAGAAATAATAAGCCCATATACATTTGATTAATTAGTACGGTTATTACGATTTAACGGAAGTAACAAAAAAAAGTTATTTGAATTATTAACAACGTGTGGCATTAGATCTTGGTCGACGTGTGTCTCCAAATATGCCCTAACAATGCAACAATTATTTAATTATAAATAAATTATGAATATCTTAGCGAAATAAATGATAACCGGAACTGCAAAGAATTAAAACAAAAACAAAATAGAGCAACAACAATTATGAACGAATTGAGAAAAGAAAGAAAAAAAAAAACATACAAATAATAACCAATTAATTAATTCATGATAGCTGATTATGATGTTCGAATCCATTAGCTTTAAGTTAAGAAGAGCAATTTACGCCCACACATAAATAATGCAAAAAAAAACAACAAATAATATTAATAATGATAAAGTTAATAATAAATTGATCAATTGTGTAATCGTGAAACTTGATTTTATCGAGTGATAAAAATGGGGATTTTGCACGAATATTTCTATACATACGTATATGATACGAGTTCACAAATTTTTTTTCTTCCGTTATGACATTTTTCATACACAGAACGTGCCAGAATTTATCTTGGATATAAATTGATATCAATATTCCAAACATTTATTTTCTTCCTCAAATTCTTTATCACATTTTTTCCTTCACTTTCTTTCATTGTCAGTATTATAAAATGAAAATTGATAATTCATATATTCAATGTGGCTGAAAAAAAAAACAGAACAAACACCAAATTATTTCAATAAAATTTAACGCCGAAATTCATTGTGAAAAAATTGCCTCTCGCCGTGCATAAAAACATTTTAAATAATGGAATTTTTGATTCCATAAAATGTAATAATCTCTAGTAACAAAAAAAGAATACAAAAAAAAAAACAAGCAAATAAGTCAAGATTCACGGAAAGTATCTCATACAAAGGACCTTTAATCAATAAGAATATTTATATTTATTCCTAGTTCTTAGAAAACAACAAATTAATTCAGAAAAACAAAAGAAAAAACAAAAAAACAGTTAGGGTAAGTATAATGAGGAAGCATCAGAGTAACAAATATTTCCACGTTCTCCTCCAATCACTTACGGCAGTCATATGGGAAAAACGTTATTATTAGGATAAATTAAATTAGATAATAATTAATTTTGTCACGCCTCTATTTGACGATGGGTGTGAATTGATATTGAGCACCACGCCCTTTGCCACAATCGTTCGTAAAATGAAGAAAAGAAAAAGAATGTACAGAGTGCGTTGAAAATTTTTAGATCTATTATACATACACACTATTCCCATCACATTGATATTGCATATGAAAACAGAAATAAATTATTATTGGATTATTTCGTTGAAGAGACAAATATAATTGACGAGATGCAGCAATAGTAGTGAAAAAAAAAAAAAGCTAGTAATGTTAATGCTAATAATGATAATAATGATAATAAAAATGGAAACAAAATGAGAATACGTGTAAGAGGATAACACAAAAAAAAAAAAACTTACTGAACTGAATGGAGCCATAAAAAATTCAAATTCGTAGTGATTAAGATGATATTTGTAAATATTCTACCAAATTTTTATTTTTCAATTGTGTCCGAATACTAATTTGTTTATTGGTGTTGTGGAAAAGGAGACGAAAATAACAGAAATAATAATGAAAGGTTCATTAAAATTGCGGATCAGTGATATAATAATTGAAAGAAAAAAAAAAAATGTCTTCTCTAATTGATCTCCGTTTTTACTCTCAATGTTCTTATATATACATTTTCTTTCGTCTTTTTCATTGTATTATATATATTTTGTATCGATTAGTTTGGATAATCCTTTTAAACTTCTCTGCACTGTGATTAATCAGTAATACATATATGTATGTTATCACATTTATGTATAACCATCCAATAGCTGAAAAAAAAAAAAAAGAAAGAAAAAACGTAGCTTGCAAACGAAATAACGAGTTTTAAACTAATTTTTAATTCGAAAATAAAGTCAACAATATTAATGTGTGGTAAACGAAATATTGTTTATTGAATGGATAAAAATTGTCAATGATTATTAAAAAAAAAAGGTTTAATGAAAAGATATTAACATTATTGAGAGAAAGAGAAATACAAGATAACAGACGCCCAAATTTCACATAAAGTAGATCGTGAATCCATCAATTTCTAATATCTTAAGATGAATAACTTATATTTATACGAAAAGCAAAAATAAAAAAAATATTGAATAAAAGTAAAACATTGCATGTAAGATGCATATGTATATACACGTATAATGAAAAAATATGTTGAGAGACGAGGATTTATTACGTAAACAATGCTTCATTTGCGGCTATTGGAAAATGTAAAATGAAACTTTTTTTCCGAAGATATTCTTCGTATTTAGTTCGTCTCAATTACTCTCATGCTTATTTTGTTTTCAATTATTATTATTAGTATTAATCTTTTGAAGATGGATGAACAGTCGCAAAAGTTGCACTGTTTACACACGAAAATAACTTAAGAATATTTGAAATTTAATGTTCATGTGTACAATTTTCACAACTCGCAAGCTTTAAAAGTAAAAACAAAAATAAGTGCAGAATAAAAACATCATCTTAAGAAATTTTGGATATAATTAATTAAAATTAGTCTCAAATTTGCGAGAAAAAATGCTGTTGAGAAAAAAAAAAAAAAAAACATGAGAAATGAATTTTATTAGTTCATTTTTGAATTTGTATGAAGAAAGTTTGAATGAAGTCCACGTATAAGGTAGGAATGAAATATCCAATAATGAAAATTGGGCTCATCGATATCACACTGCAAAAAAATAAAGATAGGAAATTATATTAAAGTATAATATTTTTTTTTAAATTAAAAAAAAGAAGCAAACTAATTTAACATTTGTATTCATGTGTGCCGCACCAATTCAAAACAATATTCCGCTATTGATTATTATTCGTCATCGGATGAAATAAAGTCATTGCTAATAGAGTATGAAGTCACAGGCTGTCTCTCGCAGTAAATAAAATTATTTACCACTATATAAAAATATTTAGCACACGACCAAACATTTTTTTTTTTTTTCGTTTTCGTTTAATATATTCATGTAAATGAAATTTACTTCTCTATTTATACAAAAATCGTCGATAAATGACAATAATCATAGAGGCCCGTTCATCGACAATAATAAATGTTGACAATGTCAATGAAAAATGTCAGATAATTTTAGAATGAAACATCTGTACTTCAAAATCATCATGAAACTTGAGGAAAAAAAAATGAATAAAATATTATGCAGGGGCCATTTTTGGTTTTAATGAATTTAATTTGCAATATAAAATCCCAACACTTTATCTCTTTTTATCTCAACGAATGCCTGTTACTTCAAAGTACATACACATAGCAATGGTTTGATAGTGAAACAACCAGGTAAAAAAAAAAGAACAATATAAAAATTCAAATTATTATGGCAATGAATAAAATGGGCATTGTGCGATCATGAATTTTTTTTTTCAAGTGCCAAAAATCATCGGCAACGTTCATTCGAATAAAATTGTATTTCGAAATGTATGGTAATACAGTAATAGATAATAATTTTAATTCGTTTCCATTTAATGGAACTGAAAATGATTAGGAATATTTAATAATTATTGGTGAATGATGCAAAATGAAATAATGAACAACCAAAAAAAAAAAAAAAGAAAAACAAGATGACAAAGATTTTTGATCGCACATTGAAAGTACATATAATGAAAAATTTACTTCTATGTTTGTTAAAAGTCTCATTGGAGAATTAAAAAAAAAATGCCGGGAAATAAATGTTATAAATTATCAATAATAGTGAATATATCTGTATGGGTATGATTGTATAATGTATTAAGTATATACTAATTAAATCAACTAAATCGTAAATATAAATATATATAAGTATATATAAAATATTGTGTAAGTGTACAGTATGGATGTACAGCTGTATTGATCTGTACCAGATTTTCTCGCTTTTAGAGAAGTGTGAAGAATACAATTTTTTGTCTCAATCAAAATTCATTATTTTCGGCTTGGAAATTAATAATTCCCTGACAAAAATTGCGTTGGCAGGGATTGAATGTCAAACTACAATAAATATAAATAAACAAAACAAAAAATATTTACACATTTATTTACGTCTGTCATTACATTCATTTTTCGTAATCATATTTATCAATAGTTACAAATCGCTGCCTTACCAACAAATAGTAAATTCAAATTTCAATCTTTCATGCAAAAACTTAATTAAACAACTAATATTCTACAATAAACATTTATTATTAATGAAACTATCAATCATTACTGCTTTCATGCAATTTTCGAATCACAAAATCACACAGGTAGCGCCGTCTAGCGTATTTTTCCAGAAATATTAAAAAAAATGGCTGATAACTTATCGATAAAATGAACCAGATGGCACCAGTGTCGTAGTTAATCCCCCGAAATACTTTATACGCAGAAGCTCATTCATAGTTGCCGAATCGCTTACCAATCACCTTAAAGATTTCAAAAGTTAATATTTCAGGTTTTGCGTTCTGCATTTTTTCCTGGTAAATGTGTGACGATGCGTATTTGTCATCTGTGAACAGCTGATAGAGTGTGAGGAAAACTTTACTCCACACACAGTGCTCAAATTTGTCAAAGAAAAAGCTTGCAAGTTTATGCATGCACATATGTAATATATAGCTGCATTGAAAGCTGTATACGGATTTTATTTATTCATTTATTCATTCATTCATTTATGCATCGAGAAAATTATTCATATTGTATCACACAGTTGCCTGTGCAAATGAGATAGAAACGTGAACTGAAATAGCTACGTTCATTGTTTAATATTTCGATTTATAAAAGAGATATACCTTTATAAAAAATGGCGACACCACCAACTCACATTGAAAAAGATTTGGATTTGAGTAATGCAGGACGTGGAGTTTGGCTTGTTAAAGTGCCTAAATATATTGCTAATAAATGGGAAAAAGCACCAGGGAATATTGAAGTTGGAAAACTTAAGATAACAAAGTAAATTTTCATTTTTCTAATCAACATTATTTGTACGGTTGAATAAAATGTTTATATTGATTATTTATTTATATATTTCTCAAGGAATCCTGGCCAAAAAGCAGCAGTTTCACTCAAATTATCAGAAGCTGTATTGGCATTGAAAGATCCAAATGAAGAAGATATACCGAAACAACATAGATTAGATGTTAGCACTGTTACGCGACAAATGCTTGGTGTATTTTCTCATATATCACGTACGTTTGATTATAGAATCAATTTTTTTATTTTCTCCCATTTTTATCGAGGAGTGTCAATAGAAGACATTTGCACATAAACTCATTGTTCAGAGAACGTTAAAATACGAATACGAAATTGTATATATTTCCATGTAAAATTTCATGTAAAAAATAGAAAGTGCAAATTTCCTCATGTTGACAGACAATCTATGTTGAAAAAATACTATACTATTGTCAGAAAAATTGATGATAGTATGAACTTAATAATATCTGTGATTTTCTATAATTTTTTTTCGACTTGAAACTTCTCGTTTGATATAATAAAGGTCAATATTATTTTTATTGATAGTTGACTTCTTGTACTATTTTGTGATATTTAGCAAATAATGGATCTGATGCAATAGTACCTGAGGCCGAAAAATTATATATGGAGGGTAGAATTGTTCAGAAGTTAGAATGCCGTCCATATGCTGATACTTGTTATATGAAATTAAAATTACAAAGTATAAAACGTGCCTCGGTGCCAGTGAGACAAATGCAACAACTTGACAGGGTCGTTCAAAATTTCAAACCAGTGTCTGATCATAAACACAATGTGAGAAATTATTTTAATATTCATGAACACATTATCCATCAATCTCTTGGAATATTTTTTTATCAATATAAATTTTAGATTGAGTATGCTGAAAAGAAAAAGGCGGAGGGCAAGAAAATGCGAGATGATAAGGATTCAGTTATGGATATGCTCTTTGCAGCGTTTGAAAAACATCAGTATTATAACATAAGAGATTTGGTGAAAATAACACGACAGCCCATTGTAAGTGTTGTAATTTTTTTTCTTTAATTATGGCAATTGAAAATGAATTTTTTGATCAATTGATAAAGTATTTTCTTTTAATTTCAATTTATCTAGGTATATTTGAAAGAAATTCTCAATGAAGTTTGCAATTATAATTTGAAAAATCCACATAGAAATATGTGGGAATTGAAACCAGAGTATCGCCATTATAATAAAGATGAAAAATCAGGCGATGGTGGAAATTCATCAGCTGTTGGAAAATCGCAAGAAGATTCAGACGATTCAAGTTAATGAAAGAATTAGTTTTTTTTTTTTTTTTTCGAGTGTATAAACATAAATAAAATGAATTTACTTTTTTCATAAATATTCGTTTCGTTTATTAAATATTTGTAAATGCGATGAAAAACAACGTACGTACATTATCGTGTTTTTTTATGACAATATGTTCACTTGCTGGAAGAAATATTACGGAGCCTTTTTTGAGTGATAGAGCAATGGAGTTTGAGGTTGTTGTTGCTGCAATTTCGCCACTGATCACCAGCAAAATTCCAGCAGATTTATTTTGTGTTAATTCATACTCCATTATCCCACAATTTTCAGGAAATTCATATTTTTCTACGTAAAAATCATGAAAAGGTGGTGCAGGTTGATACACTCGACAATACTCATCTCGACATACGGGATTAAATTTTTTTGTTATTACTGGCTCACATTTATACGTTAACATTTCAATTAATGTCGGAACGTCTTTTAATTTTGGTGTCAATCCAACACGAACAACATTGTCTGAGCAAGCCATACACTCGATACAATCTGAAACGGACGAAATTTCTCAATCACACATGTAAGAACATCTTTTTTTGGATCGAAAAGAAAGGAAGAATAAAATTCCTACCACCAGATAAATAAGCATGTGGTTCATTTGGAGTGAGAAACAATGCCTCGCCTGGTTGCAATGTCATCGAATTTAAAAAATAAATTCCAAAGCAGCCAACGTCCGCCGGAAAATCCGAATGCAACTTTTCAAACAAGCTCGCATTCAACTCTTCTCTGCTACATTCATCTGAAACCATTAAATAAAAAATTATTCCTACATCTCTTCATCATTTTCATTGATTTCGAATAGATATTTGAAGTTTTCGTACCCATTTGAGATAATCTCTCAAGAAAATTGATCGATTGTGCTTCCACTGAGTCAGCATGATGTGTCAAAAGACCTTGCAAACATTTTTTTAAATGGATTTGTGAATGAGCCTCGTCAGATGCTACAAAATCATTCGCTATCGTTTCGCCAATAATAACACGCAATTCGGGAATAGTTTTCAAAAAGTATTGAATTTCAGGAACAGGACGAAAGCCACAAAGCGCTTCAAATGTTGTCAAGGCAATAGCAAGTTCTGGTTTGTGATTAGAATCTTTATAGATGTTTGGATGAAGTTTGTGCAAGTTTTCAGCCAATTCTTTGTCTGGATGTGCTTGAATGGATAGAGCTTTGTTAATTGACAGTACCTTGAAGAGAAACGGTAGTGATTTTCCATATTTTTTGATAACATCATCTCCCAGAACTGCTTCATTCTCAATAATATATTCATCAAGCAAATGTCCAGTAGATTTTATATATGATGGACCACTAACATGTGTCCCCATCCACAATTCTGCATACGAATCATTTTCCACCAATTCGAAATCTTTATTCGCAGCTTTCATCAATTGCGCAACAATACTATCAGTTCCTTTTTTTCCCCAATCATATTTTTGTACTGTACATTTTAATTCCATTATCCAAAATTGTAGACAAACCACTTCATTGAGGTTAAAAACATACGATTAGATAATTCAGTATTGTATAATAGTCTGCAAAAGACCCTGTATAAATAGAAAAAATAATTAATTGTTTGTGATCTGAAAAATTAATTAACACACAATCATCATGTGCATAGAATGGAATTAGAATACCTCTCTCCGTTGTTACCGGTGTTTGATACAATTATTTCTTATTCCTCTTATACGTTAGGTTAAATAATTGTTTCGTAATATCAATGTTTGAAATCCACGTCACAAAGACAAGGTATTTGTTCTTCCATTTCTTTTCTTATTCTCTTTCTCTGTCCTTTTCTATTCATCAACTAAGAGTTGATCAAGTGGTTGACGCCACGCCGGTCAATGTGTTTTTGTTATCACGAATAATAATTTTGGTTATATGGTAACATAACTCTGGAAGCAAATATTTATTTTGGAATTTTTTCAATGATCGGATTCCAGTTTGGTTCGGTTATGAAAAATGAATTGTAGGTTCAAGCAAATAATCATCCAACAATCTGTTCGATAAGTATGGGTTATCGCGTTTGTAATAACCCGCGCTAATGTAATATGCCTCTCGCGACTCTGTCGATTCAAAATTTTCTACATGCACAGTAGCGCCATCATTAAAAATGGACATAGATTGGTTTTCGATAAATTCATGGTCGTCATGAAAAAAATGTAGACCAGAGATGAGTAGAGAGATTGCCAACGCCCGGCTAAAACTTGACGCATTTTTGACTGATTCGAAGTGGCGCTACCTTATCGGACAAGCCTCGAACTGGACCCACTTTCTGATTGGTCGAGCCAATCGGACCCACTTTCTCATTGGTCAACGAAATATATAGTAATAGTTAAGCATGCATTTTTAAAATGTGGGCGTCAGCCGCCTCGGAGACTAAAATATACATGAGTGGAGGGGGTGCCGCACACAAGCACAGGCCGTGTTGGTGTGAGCCCCGCACTTCGGCTCGTGGTTCGGTTAATAGAAGAGGGCAGAAATACTATCCATATCTCTGTTCTCACCGAATTCGGCCGAAGATGAACGAAGCTATGTCGCTACATCTACCTAAGGGTATGTGCGAACCCTTGAATTCGATTTCATGATTTCAGGTTAAAATTGAATATGAGTATTGAGATGGAAATAATGTTTCCACCGAATTTTCATTTATTCGCCCTTATGAAAGATTCATATATTCATATGTATATAAAATAGAAAATTGTATTGGGAAAATATTTAAATAATGCGATGATGCTATGTGTAGGCAAATGTAGTCCGAGTTCATATAATTGCTGCTGGACCTTTCATATTATTCACTCTATTGGCACAATGGTAGCGTGCTTGCAAGCGATCTGGTATCATCCGAGTTCAAATCCGACCTCAAAGTCCTACTTTTTTTATTTCCACAATTTCCAAATTTTTCTACATGGAATATTACAAAAATGCAGACATTATTTTTTCAATGTGCGAATTATTTTCCACAATTTTTTTAATGCCTTGATATAGATTTTAAGTGAGTCAACATCTCACGAATTTTGAATTTCCACCACGAATACTGTGAATTTAGTACATTGAATATAGCTAGTTTCTAAATAGAACGATGTCGGGCAATCGACGGGACGAACGTTATCGAAATCAATAATCAAACTGAATAAAATTATGATCGAACCCAAAAATTACATTGAAAAAATATTAAAATTATGTAAGAGACCTATACGACAATGCCGCGTGTAGGCAAGTGTGGTCCGAGTTCATATAATTGCTGCTGGACTTCTCACACTATTCGCTTAATTGGCACAATGGTAGCGTGCTTGCAAGCGATCTGGTATTTTCCGAGTTCAAGTCACCTCAAAGTCCTACTTTTTTTATTTTCAGTGAGGATTATTTTCTACAATTTTTTCAACGCCTTGATATAGATTTTAAGTGAGTCAACATCTCACGAGTTTTGAATTTTTACCACGAATATTGTGAATTCAGTACACTGGATATAACTAGTTCCTAAATAAAACGATGTCAGGCAATCGACGGGACGAACCTTATCGAAATCAATAATCAAAATGAATAAAATTATGATCGAACCCAAAAATTACATTGAAAAAATATTAAAATTATGTAAGAGACCTATGCGACAATGCCGCGGGTAGGCAAGTGTGGTCCGAGTTCATATAATTGCTGCTGGGCTCACCACACTAATCGATCTATTAGCACAACACGTTCATTATTAAAATATTTAGAATCTCGCTCTCGTCCGAACGTTTCCAGTATCACGGCCGAATTCGCTTTAAGAAAAACAATGCTAGCGGCTCGTGGTTTCTTTACTTATTCATTTCGTATTACAAAGTATGTACATATATTACTAATGACTTTATTCATATTTCATTTATATCAAATTCCGAATTTATTACAATAATTCACCGGTCTTCTCAAATCTTGTGGTATCAATTCTCGAGACTTAGTCGGCCCCCGTGTTCACAAACAGAAACTGTCACGCGGGTCAGCTTTGCTTTTTTATTTGTCCTCTATGTATATATATAGGGGGAAATCCCGTAACGCCGGACGGCACCTAGTACCGGACACTGTTGATAAACAAATAATATTGGTGATGGTAAAGAGCTATAGAAGGAGAGAAAATCGAAGTAAGAATTACTATGGTTGCATAGTATCGGTGGACAACATTCACATTATAACAGAAATTGCTATGGTCATATTAAAATATACTATAATCTCAACCAATATTTACGATGTACCATAGTAATTTGGAAAAATGACATTAGTATAATTTGCTATCAAATTTTTGCTATGGTATCAAAATAAAAGTTACTTATAGTACATGTTGATATGTGTGAGCCCAACAGAAGCATATGTATATATGTTCAAAAATCACTCGACGTAGAAATATGACAAAGTGAAAGAACGAAGAAAATGCAAGTCGTAAAACATTGATTTACGAGCAGGCCACAGCAATGCCTCAGTTTGGGTGAAGAACTACTTCACGATGAGTTTAACTCCGTCACCAAGAGTGGAGAAATCCTAAACAGATGTGGTAATTGCAGAAACGCTGTTTTTTTTTATCCTGCATGTTGGGTCCCTAGTACCGGACACTCGATTTATCCTCCAGTACAACACACCATTTCTTTTCAATTTTCGAATATTAATGTAAGACGTGTTATTCTTGTTGTACTATAGTATTTCACAATGGCAAATCGATCGAAAATAATGGAGAAAGGAAAATGATCCGAGGAAAATACAAAAAAGGGCCATCGATGAAGTTTTTAGGGGAAAGAGAACCGGATCCAGTGCTATAGTTGGGAGGAATGGGCTCATGAGACGTGCGCAGACGTTTCTGAGTGTTTTAGTTCATATATTTGTGAGCATTGCAAAATTTAGCGATTTTAAATTGATTCTTTGTATTTGTATTCAAAGTGTCCGGTACTAGGTGCCACTCCTCTGACTTAAGCATTTTGAGGATCAAATTCAAAGATATATTTTTATCAGTTTTACATCAAAAAAAAATCTGAAACATCGTTATGTCACCAAAGAATACTCCAGAGTTTGTTGAAAAAATATAAAATATCGAAGTTTCTATGTACGTTATAGTTTTTTTAACGAATAATCTATGTGTCCGGTACTGAGGGACTTCCCCCTATATACATATATATATATATTCCTGGGTTTTTCTGTCCCGCACGCTCTTTCTATTCTCCGGTTTGTGTAGTCTACTTGACGACATTCAAAATAAAACCAGTTTCACAAAAGGTTCATAATACATTCTGTACACTTCACGATTTTTTTCATTGTTAATCGATGGACTGCGTGATAATTGTATCATTTTCCGGGAGAAGGCCTAAAAATATTCTTCAATATTATATATATCGGGAACGCAAATAAGTACTGAGGAGAAAGATCAGAACGAAATATGCAACTCGTCTATTCTTACATAAGAACCAGGTCAACATTTTTTCCTATAATTGAAAGATCAACTGTTTATAAAGTTGTATACCTCAAAATTATAGAATTTTTTTACAAATGCGTCCCGCTTACGAGTGAGGATAAAATATCGTTTGCTCTACTTCCCCTGATAGCGGTGACCCTGCCACTTCCCCTCTCTGCGTAGACATCGCTGTATGAGTGCAAGAAAGAGCGAACATTTTCTTTTTCGCTTCTCCTGTTCAAATAATGTTTTACGAATTTTTTTTTCCGCCACTTCTATTATTTTTACTATTTTTACTATTTTGTAAAATAGAAATTTTTCATTAAGTGCATCTGGTTGGGTGTACAAAAACATGAAATGGAAAAAAAAAATTTTGAGATTACACTTACAAAATTTGAGCGTGTTTCTGAAATAATTTCAAAACATTCGTGTTCGCAGACAATTTTGATCTAATCTACAGTTTGCGATAAAAAAATTCGTCAAGTTTCGGAAAAAAATGTTTCATTCTGGCCGCCAATTTGACCCCTCGAGGGAGACACGCGACGACAGCCGCGGTGGTAAGCAATAGTTCATGAAAGATGTAGCATCGATAACGGAGAAAAGAAGAAGAAGCCATTTTCAATATTAACACATGTAATTTATGTCTGTGTAGGAAGCACAGGACACCACAAGGGCCAAAATCACGCGGCGGGCGGGAAAACCCGGCCCGCGCATCGCCGAACGTATCAACGTCGACGAGGTCCATACCAGCTGCACGAGCGGACAGAAGCGCGCGATGGTCCACGGGGGCTGATGGATCGAGCGTTGGCAATCGTAATGGGTTCAATATTAGACCGATACGAACGCGGAGGGAATGAAAATAGGAGACAAAATAGGAAACATCGACGTTAAAGTGTCCACTGAGTAAAATTATTCGCTTACTTGTTTCTTGTTCAAATATGATCGAATTGATTTTAATATTGTAATGTATTAAAAATATATATTGTTCTCGGAAAAAGATATTCATTCGCAATAAAGTATTTTTCTGTCATACAAAAATCATGTTTATTTCAGAAAACTTCGATTTTAATTAAATCCAAAAAATATACTGTTACTCCCGTTATATATTCAATTCCATAAATATTCTTGCATGCACAAATAATTATAGTCATTGAAAAGCATGCAGACGTCCTCTATCGTAATCTGTTGTTTAATGTGGTACAATATGGCTTTAAGCAGAGATTCATTGGGGAAACTTAATGCGCCATTAGTGGAAGATCACAACTTGCAATTTATTTTTTATTGAAGATTAACATTGATATCTTGATATACCTATGCTTTTTGATATTTATTTCATTCTATTATATTTCGATAATGCCGAAAGCATTCCTGAAATCATGCAAAAAACAACGAAACAACAAAACACAGTAGTATGGGGTAACTCGACTCGCAAGTTGCCAAATTGTTCGCGAACACGCTTCCAATGTGCTAATAGAGCGATTAGTGTGATGAGCCCAGCAACAATTATATGAACTCGGACCACCCTTGCCTACACTTGACATCATCGCATTATTTAAATATTTTCCCAATACAATTTTCTATTTAATATACATATGAATATATGAATCTTTCATAATGGCGAATTAATGAAAATTCGGTGGAAACATTATTGCCATCACAATACTCATATTCAATTTTAACCTGAAATCATGAAATTGAATCCAAGGGTTCGCACATAGGTCTTTTACATAATTTTAATATTTTTTCAATGTAATTTTTGGGTTCGATCATAATTTTATTCATTTTGATTATTGATTTCGATAAGGTTCGTCCCGTCGATTGCCTGACATCGTTCTATTTAGGAACTAGCTATATCCAGTGTACTGAATTCACAATATTCGTGGTAAAAATTCACAACTCGTGAGATGTTGACTCACTTAAAATCTATATCAAGGCGTTGAAAAAATTGTAGAAAATAATCCTCACTGAAAATAAAAAAAGTAGGACTTTGAGGTGACTTGAACTCGGAAAATACCGGATCGCTTGCAAGCACGCTACCATTGTGCCAATTAAGCGAATAGTGTGAGAAGTCCAGCAGCAATTATATGAACTCGGACCACACTTGCCTACACGCGGCATTGTCGTATAGGTCTCTTACATAATTTTAATATTTTTTCAATGTAATTTTTGGGTTCGATCATAATTTTATTCATTTTGATTATTGATTTCGATAACGTTCGTCCCGTCGATTGCCCGACATCGTTCTATTTAGAAACTAGCTATATTCAATGTACTAAATTCACAGTATTCGTGGTGGAAATTCAAAATTCGTGAGATGTTGACTCACTTAAAATCTATATCAAGGCATTAAAAAAATTGTGGAAAATAATTCGCACATTGAAAAAATAATGTCTGCATTTTTGTAATATTCCATGTAGAAAAATTTGGAAATTGTGGAAATAAAAAAAGTAGGACTTTGAGGTCGGATTTGAACTCGGATGATACCAGATCGCTTGCAAGCACGCTACCATTGTGCCAATAGAGTGAATAATATGAAAGGTCCAGCAGCAATTATATGAACTCGGACTACATTTGCCTACACATAGCATCATCGCATTATTTAAATATTTTCCCAATACAATTTTCTATTTTATATACATATGAATATATGAATCTTTCATAAGGGCGAATAAATGAAAATTCGGTGGAAACATTATTTCCATCTCAATACTCATATTCAATTTTAACCTGAAATCATGAAATCGAATTCAAGGGTTCGCACATACCCTTAGGTAGATGTAGCGACATAGCTTCGTTCATCTTCGGCCGAATTCGGTAAGAACAGAGATATGGATAGTATTTCTGCCCTCTTCTATTAACCGAACCACGAGCCGAAGTGCGGGGCTCACACCAACACGGCCTGTGCTTGTGTGCGGCACCCCCTCCACTCATGTATATTTTAGTCTCCGAGGCGGCTGACGCCCACATTTTAAAAATGCATGCTTAACTATTACTATATATTTCGTTGACCAATGAGAAAGTGGGTCCGATTGGCTCGACCAATCAGAAAGTGGGTCCAGTTCGAGGCTTGTCCGATAAGGTAGCGCCACTTCGATTCAGTCAAAAATGCGTCAAGTTTTAGCCGGGCGTTGGCAATCTCTCTACTCATCTCTGTGTAGACTCTATAGACTCTCTAAACCGGCGTATTGTCCCTCTTTTTTCTCCCTTTTCACGCGTACGCGTTGGACGACATCGGTTGTGGATCTGTTACTTGTAAGAATTTTTATAAATTCTTGTTACAAATTAATTCGGATTGTATTCAGTATCACTTAATATTACTATTTGATTTTTATTACAGACGTAGTACACAAAAAACAATCAAAATGGTTGCACAAAAGAAACAGGTATGTTAATGCAATTTTTAATCGCCACGTGGTGGCCATGTATAACCTCAAAATATAATGTATTTATTTGAGTCGATAATTAGTATTTGATGATAATGATCAATTTATTAATTTTTTTATCTATTTATTTATAGAAAAAGGCGATGGAGAGCATCAACTCCAGGTTGGCTCTCGTCATGAAATCTGGAAAATACGTTCTGGGTTACAAACAAACGCTCAAGTCACTCAGGCAGGGCAAAGCTAAACTCGTCATCATCGCCAACAATACCCCGCCTCTAAGGTGAGACTGAGATGTAGTCCTCCTCGTTAAAATTGTGCAATAGTTGAAATTGGCTCATTATAATTGTCCCTCCCAACTTTTTTCACAACTATTCTTCTCCGGTTCATAAAAGAGAAGAGAAAGCATAAATTTTAACTATGAAACAATGTCTAATGGATATACAGTCATTTCGAATTGCACAAATAATATGTAGGAGTCCTGCGGAGTAGTCTCAAAAAAAATTGTGCTTGTGAGTGCACACGAGGCTATATCACTATCGGATTGTTTAACAATTAATTTCTAACGCTATCCTTTTTTATGGTTATCGATAACAGAAAGTCGGAGATTGAATACTACGCTATGTTGGCCAAAACTGGTGTCCATCATTATACAGGCAACAATATTGAATTGGGAACAGCTTGCGGAAAGTATTTCAGGGTGTGCACACTTTCAATCACGGATCCTGGCAATTCTGATATCATCAAGTCAATGCCAACTGGTGATCAAGCTTAAATTTCATTTTATACATACATATGATGGGATTGATTGAATAAAGGAAAAAATAAATGAAAATAACCGGTGTATCGGTTTATCCAAAATTGTTGTTACCACATTTATTCCATTCATTACTTAATATTAATTACGTTAAATAATTAAAATATGTCTTCTTCAATTAAGAAATTACGTATGCATATACATGAATGTATATATCAGTTTGTATATCCAATTAATGTACTTTCTGCGTCTTGGAAGCAGCGGGAGTGCCGAGCACTTTTTTCCTCAATGCAAACATGTGAAGATACAATTGTGGGAAGACTGAAAAAAACGTTCAATGATAAAATTGTTCATAAGTATAACTTATTATAAACTTTTAACTTACGTGGAATGTATAAGAACATCACAATAATCAGAAGATAGTTGTAGCTAAATGTAAAGTTCCATGAATTTGGGAGTGTATAACTCCATGCATGAGGATTTTCACTGGCATAATTCTGAGCTGCATAAATACATAAAAGTTCGCCAGTTATTCCAATTGGATAGAGCCCAATGAACATCGTATATCTGAGAATAATTAAAAGGATTTGTTATTTATATAATTAGTAAACATACTGTTTACAATGAATCTCTTCTACTTTAACAAATTTACCTCAGCCATGTGAGAAAGTGTGGAACGAAAGATATGAGATTAGCAAAATAGAATCCATAACGGATTATTTCAGTGACTGACCAAGCAAATAATGCAATTGGTAAACCAATAGAAGCCGATGCTGCAGATGACGGCGTTGCTAATAACACTCCACAAACTACAATAACACGACTGAAAACTTGGAATGTTGTTAAAACTGGATTTGAACGTACCAATCCAGTTACTGCATGAACAATCTGTATGAAATGAAAGTAAACTAAATCAATGAATTAATATTCATAAAACAGATTAGAAAAATTGTGATCGAGAGTGAAATAATATACTTCAAGCACAGCTGCGTTTTGGAAAATAAGCAAAGAACATTTCACAGTGTCCCATAGACTTTGACCTTTGAAATCATTAGTCAAATAACTTCTCGTAAGAAGACACAAAACATAACTCCATCTGTAACATAAAAATAATACAAATTTGAAAAATTCTATATCTGCTAGCAGGAGAATTTAATTATTCTATTCTATCACAACATACCCAACAACTAAAATTGCATTGTAAGCAATGAGATAAATCTTTCCAATTCCACCAGGACCACTGGAAGATTTCTCCGCTTTCCCAGCCATATGGATTTATTTATTTTCTTCTTTTTGTATCTGGATAAAGAATATCTGCTTCAACAATCAATGATTGACTAACACGAATATTGTTTGTCCAGTGACTTTGCAGTCTTACTGATTTATAATATCATTATTTGCATACTCTTCTATGCATTGTGATAATCAGTAATACGGAAGGTATTTACGATGTATATATATTCACGGTTATTCAACCGGATTTGAGTAAGCCAGACGATCTTTGACTCGTATTTACAAACTTGTCCATATTACACAACATAAGAGCTGTATGCGTGTCATAAAACACATACAATCATTCTTTTTTATGTAAATATGTGTTCATAACCTCGAAAAAGTAGCGCCAACTTCGAAAGACATGTATATACTAAGTGAAGATGGCTACGAACTGTGCACGCCATTGCTTCCGTGTTCAAATGAGATACGATTCTGTAGATATTATCAACCATCATCAATAGATCACAGCCAATTACTCAAATCAATAAACAATTGTTCAAATAAATTGCCCAGCGGAACATAATACAAGGATAAAAAAGAAACTAATCTAAAAATGACGGGGATGATTCTGAGAATTTGCAAACAGCATCGATGGATTCATCCTCGATATAGTTCAATCTTTAAGAGATTGTTCAATAATCAATTAATTTTTGGCAGAAAGGTTATATCAGGAAAAAACAACAATATGCCAATTGTCGCATTAGAATCGACAATAATAACACATGGTATGCCTTATCCAGATAACTTCAATACTGCTATGAGAGTGGAGGCAGTTGTGAGAGAACGAGTAGGTAAATTGATTTTAGGTAAATTATAAATTAAAATTGAACAATTTGGAGTAATATTCTTTTATTGATTTATAGGGTGCTGTTCCAGCAACAATAGGTATTATTAATGGCAAAATCCACGTAGGTTTGGATGAACATCAAATTAATAAACTAGCATTGGAAGCTAATAGTCCAAAACGCGCTATGAAATGTTCTCAAAGAGATATTTGCTCAATTGTTGCGGCTGGAGCCAATGGTGGAACAACAGTTGGCGGTACAGTGACAATAGCTCATCTTGCCGGTATTCCTGTGATGGCCACTGGTGGAATTGGTGGTGTTCATCGTGGTGCACAAGATACATTTGATATCAGCTCGGATTTAGTTGTCCTTGGACGAACACCAGTCGCTGTAGTTTGTGCTGGTGTCAAAGCTATTCTCGACATTCCAAAGACACTTGAATTCCTGGTAATTTTCTAGATAACAAATTCGTTCTCTGTCTAATTATAAATTGGATAAATTATTTACCTACCTATACTTACCGTAATGATGTTTGGTATGATAGGAAACACTTGGAATTCCAGTTATGACAGTCGGTGAAGCTGAAACATTTCCAGCTTTTTACAGTTTAAAGACATCTGATAATATATTATCACCTGCAAAAGTTTCTGGACCAATTGAGGCGGCAAAGTGTATCAAAGTTCAAAGGGATTTAGGAATTAGTTCAGGTCTGATATTCGCAGTACCGATTCCAGAGTCATCTTCTATTGATCCTTCAGAGATTAATAAATTTATTCACATTGCACTTGAGGAATTGCAAGATCGTGGAATTCGTGGCAAAGACATCACGCCTTATCTTTTAAAGAGAGTGTCAGAATTAACCGGCGGAAAATCTTTGGCATCAAGTACATATTCGCAATATCATAACCCAATTATATAAGTTTATTGTAATTATTTCCTTTAATTTTTATTCATTATTGTTGCAGATAAAGTGTTGATTGAAAATAATGCGCGAGTGGCAGCGGATATAGCTGTGGAATTGTCCAAAGTATCAACTGATGATGACAGTGTTTCAACGACTGTGAATTTGGAAGAGAGTGAAGAGAAAAAATCAAATGTTGTTGTAATAGGAGGGGCAGTTTTAGACACAGTTCTACATATTGAAGATCCAGTGGTGAAAGTAAGTGACAAAAATCATCTATATACTAAATAACCAATTTTTTTTCACTTTTATTCGTAATAATAATAGTTATGATAGTTAGTAATAATAGGTGTTTATACGCATACATGATGTACGAGCGAATTTTTTTTTTTTCTTTCTCATTTAAGTAATAGGTACAAGACATGCATGCATGCGTTTTTGTATTTTTATGTACATGCAATTTCACGTTTAGCGTTTTATATTTTACTTTTATGTAGAGCTTAATTCTTTGGAGTCCCTTGTATCCAACATCATCATCAATATTATACTGATAGCCCCGCGTGCAAAATAACTCAAGCCTATCTCCCATCTTTACACTTTTGTGACGCAATTACAGTCCGTTTATATTCAATTCATTTATTTATTAATTAAATTGTTTTGTTTTTTTTCTCCATTATAAAAGCAAAGCAACGAGGGTATACGAAAGCAGTCTCGATAATTCTTATTGGTTTTTTCTTTCTTCTCTTTATGAAGTCCCTATTCGCATATTACTTTCCATTCCCTTTATAACAATTATTATGTTTTTTTTGTTTTTTTTTCATTTTCATTCATTTTTCCTTTACTTAACTAAATACGAGTTAACTATAGCTATAAATTCACATATAGTCAAGTGTCATAGATCTATTCTCATCTTGTTCTCTATAGCAGGCACTATTTAAAGCTCCCATCTCGCACACTCATTCACTTATCTATGTATGGGACTCATTTTGTACGGAACATATCATTAGTTTATTTTTTTTCTCTTATTCTCTTCGCTTTTTTAATGACAATAATACTATCAAGTGGATTACAAACTTTTTTCTCTATATACTTGTATATATTATGTTCATTTAAGCGTCGTTGAAAACAGTTTCTCTCTCTCTTTTTTTTCGTATTTTTCATTTTCAATAATATACATTTATGCTTACTTTTGTTTTTATAAATGTGGTAACGCATCGGCTACATATGAATAATTCGTTTAAGAGTGGTAGGAATATTCGGTAGTAAGTTTTATGTTTTTTGTTCTTTTTTTTCTTTTTTTTTTTTTTTTGGCATGGAATATTATTATTTTTTCTCTTTTCCACACTAATTTGAAGATGAATTAATTTTTCTTCCAAGATGATGAGGGGAATATTTTTAATTGCCAATATACATTCGAATTATTTAATTTAATAATAAACATTGGTCGACTCACGAGACGCTAATATTTGCAATCCAAATTTTAATATTACCAGTAGGGTGCAATTGTCCGGATATTAAAGCGTTTTAATCTGTTTAATAATAAATACATTCATTTATATTTATATATTCAAACGTCAATATTTGTATATTCGGTATATATGTTTATGCTATTTGAATTAAATCGATGCTTAATCCGCGACTTAGGAATCAGGATCAATAAGCCTTTCGTTTTTATTTAATTATTTATTTTTTTTAACTCAATTTATGCTGAACGCGAGTACTATCCATCAACCTTTCGTTAAATTAGTGAGCGAATATTTCAAGTTTGACGTGAGTTATTGGCGCGCCCATTTGCGGTACGCGCTCTCCTTTAACTTCGACTATCATAATTATATATGTATATATACGTATATATATATATATTGTAATGCATTCTGAATTGATTTGGGGTCAAAGCGTAATTTACGTTTCAAGCTTTAAGTGCCATCGCGAGAGCACTGGGTCCTCAATAACTTTATTTTTTGTTTGGTTTTCGTTTTTGAATTCCTATTCCGTCCTTTTAAATATCAATACATATATTAATATTGGTCGTTTCATAATTCATAACATCAAACGATTTATTATTATGTTTTTTTCTTTTACTACCGAGAGCTTTTCATTTTGTTATTCATTTATTTATTTATGAATAGTCGAGTTATGTGAGTAGTGAGTAGTGTGTAGTGTGTGTGTATGTGTGGCAGTAAACGTATTTTTTACTAATTCTGTTATTTCCGCATCTAATTATAATTACATAGAATAAATTACGCCCCAACAACTCAACGACTACATAACGTCACAAAAAAATATAGGTGAAAATATATTTATATATGTATGTATGTTTGTATTTATATGTGTTTATTTAGATGATTATAACCATCAGCAGAACTGAACTTAACACGTTCAGTCTTTATCATGTACATTCTCATGTACAACCCATGAATAATTTTTGTTTTTGTTTATATTTTTGTTTATGTTAGCTCTCGCTATCTAACTCGCGCACTTTCTCTCACACACGCAGACGAAAAAATAGAAGAAAAAAATACAAAAATATTATAACGATTACTTGTAAAATGCAGAAAGCTCGACAGACCTATTGGTTTTGTATAAAAAACGATTCGACGCTCGTCGCCACCATCTCCATAGTCAGGTTCGTCTATTTTGACCAACAACTTTAATTCCAGTTTGTGGACTAGCGCCATTTGATAATAAATAATGACTATTAAATTCATGCATTTCATAATTATTATTGCCATTACTTTTTTCACGTGTTGAATTGTAATTGCGTGCGGTTGGCGTTGGTGTTGTCTCCTCCAATATTAATGCACAATGACTGTTAGTATCACTGTCAGCACCCGTGTCCTGTTGTAAATTAGTTGTATACAACAAAGAATGTTTGTTCCCATAATCTTGACTCAATTGTTGTGGCAAAAGTGCAACGTTATTGCCTGTAAAAAAAGCAGCTCAACTTCAATCGTTTTTATTTCTTATTCAATATTTTTTTTTTAACTTAGTAATTATTCATAAATCATGCACAATATAAATTTGCTATATACCAAAAGGGTTGTTACAATCTGATAATTATGTATTATGAATGAATATAGCTGAGAATAATTTTATGTGTAGAAGAAATATCGCGTGACTGAAAATGAAGGGGCGTTACAAGTTTTACTATTTTGGCAATAGGATTTATGGAAAGGGGCATACACATCTCCTGTCTGCATTAATAAATGGTTTTTTTCTTTCCTCGGCTAACATGTTAATGTTAAAATGGCAATAAAACGGAATTATGTTCTCTCGACATTCAATTTTTTTTTGCATATCGAAAAAACTTTAATCATGAAAAAATCGTACATTCGTGGATACTATAATAGTAATTCAATTAATTGCACGAATAAAGTAGAACATTAGAAGAGATTAGGACCAGGTTCATCACTTAAATTTAGTTATTGTGACAGTATTTCTTTGATGAAATTCGAAGATTAGTGAATGAAAAAAAAGGGAAATATATTGTCATAGAAAAAACAGAAACGCGGGCAGTTATAATTTTTTATTCAATTCTGATAAAAAATATATTATTTCTTATCGTCTTCATAATTTTCAACATACAACCCCCATTTAACATTGAGATATGAATTTATTTTGAATAATTTGAATTGCTAAAGGGAGCGTTGTTGAATACGTATTTTTATTGTCTCAACTTCTTTCATAAATATTGAATTTGGTTTCACAAACAAAAACATACCGTAAAGAATACCATACTCCTATGGTCTTAATCATACATAACAAAAAGCCCTTTAACTTCTTGGCATTTTATTTCCTTATATACATAAAGGAATATATATATATATATATATATATATATATCTATGTAAAGAGATACACCCTGTTGGCAAGGGAGAATCGAAAAGGCGTAAAATAGCCCGTACACCCATTTGGTTTTAGTCACGCGATACAATAAATTCATTATTCATGCAGTT
Organism: Zele albiditarsus; assembly: GCA_958496275.1. Lineage (NCBI taxonomy): Eukaryota > Metazoa > Arthropoda > Insecta > Hymenoptera > Braconidae > Zele > Zele albiditarsus. Next base: position 6,925,228 of record OY292413.1, on the reverse strand, counting down.
CCAATCCGATGGGGATGATATATCAATGTGTCGAATATTGTGGCCAAACCGTAATTTTATTTATTTTTTTTTTCCAAATATATAGACAACTGTCATCAAATGAAACTATATATAAGTAATGAAACATTATAGTTGTGGATTTTTGAGTGCCAAGAGGATTTTTATGAACGTTTTGTTACAGTCACGCGATATATGTAAGAAGATGGCATGCAAGATGGATGCGTAGGAAGGATAACTAACCGACAAACAGGGACGCAACGAGTCAATTTTATCCATGGAACCATTATTTTTTTTGATTTATTTATTTTTTTGATTTTTTTTTTTTTTAGGAAGCCTGCAATGCCAGTGATTTGTTGTTATTGTGTCGGGCTATGATCTGCGGTTGTGTGAGTTTAGTGCTTGAATAAGCGGTGCAGCAGGCAGACGACACTATTGGATAATGATTAGTCGTACCGAAATTAGACGGATTGTTAGTAACTGTTGATGATGATACGACAATTGGCAGTGTCGTACGTCTCGAGCCACCATAGTTGCACATAATGTTGTTTGATGTGATATCACCACCGGCAATTGTTGGAGTAGCGGTACCCAAACCCGCTGATGAACCGTGAGTTGAAGTTATGGCTGTGGTTATTGGTGTTGCTTGTACACCCTGACAAAATGATTGAATAAATTGTGATGACGCAGGTGGTGGTGGTTCACGTAATAAACGTATTTTTTGTATCATCTCACGTATTTCATATCTGAGTATACCGAGAAAACAGAGTTTAGCAAATGCAACAACACAAAATCCAACGACGAATAATAGATCCGCAGTTTTTCTCAACCAATGCATTAAATAGTCTTCACAACCATTGGCAAATGGCTGCCGACATAAATATGTTTCATTGGCATTTAATGTTTGTATATTATTATTGCCATCACTAATAATATCAATACCACTATTCGATATTCCATAATCATTTGATGATGTGTCGGGACAACATGTCTGTGGTAAAAATTGACTATCAAAGTCACTTGGTCCAGTAACACCGCAGCATGAAAAATCACGTTGCAAACGATCCCAATGATAGCTAAATCGTGATTCTTTATTATAATCCAATTGCAATTTGAGCTTTAATGCTGGACGTAATTCAGCGCGCATTCTCTCATAGCGAAATACCCACGCTACACCAATAATCACATCACCAAACAGCAATGCCAACAGTAATAACCAGTAAATATTTAGTAAACGAGCACTGAGACGTCGTGCTGCAATGCAACCGAGTAATTGGACAAGTCCCAGTTGTGTTGCTAGTGCTAGATACGCATATAATGCTGTTGGATCGAATGCATGTGGTACACCAGGCACCAAAAATCGTCTTGGGTCGCCGGAGAAAACAAATGTACGTAAAACGGCGGCGGCAAAACCAAGTGCACTTCCCAGTAGGACTATATTACATGCATATATCCATAATCGATAATATCGCATCGCGACACCTTGACCAAAAAATCGGCCTTGTGACGCCGATGTTGCTGATGTTCCCGCTGTACCCGTTGTGATTACTGTTGTATTTGATGTAATTGTCTCTTGTCTGCGTGAGAATTTATCACGTACCAACAGCTCCTCCTCCTCTTCCTCCACCGCTTCGTTATTGTTAATATTGATATTGTTATTATTGTTGTTGTTATTATTATTGTAATTGTTGCTGGTATTGTTGGTGGTGGTTTTACCAAGATAATAAGAATTCGTGCATTGAAATTTATCGTCTTTACACGAATTCGTAACGTTATTTATTTTTTCTTTCTCACTGCAATTTACTGTTATATTTATGTTATTATTATTATTGTTGTTGACGATTGCGTTGTTATTATTGTTACTGTTGATACTGTTATTTTGCTTTTTGATATTGTTGCAGTAGTGGCTGTCAATGTTGGTTACAACAGTGTCATTAATTTTTTTCTGTTCCTGTATTTGATACTGCTTGTCTTTATTCTCATGAGACAGAATAATTGGCGTTGTTTTCAAGCCAGTATCAGCCTCATAATCGCATGTATGTTTAATATTTTTAATAACGTACATGGGCTGAGGAGCGGCGAAACGTTGCAGCAGCATCACCGTCATACTATCGAGTTTCACTTTTTCGCCCTTGACTGCTGCTTTATACAATTGTTAATGATGATAATTATGATTACTGTTATTATATTTTGTTCAATATTATTATTTGACTCACGGTATTATGTTAAGGGCTTTCACGAACGTCAAAACACCAGGACCTATTTGTTTTGTCACGCGAGCCCTATTGCTCGACGTGGTGATGAGGCATCCATAATGCTCTGTAAAAAGAAAAAAAAAAAAAACAAAACAAGATACAAACATAAAATATAAAAAATATGAACGTTATAATTTTGAAGCGTGAAATTGAATTAATATATTTAGATATAGATTGTGTGCTCGGTAGACTGAATAATTCTTTGTTATTCAATTGGAAAACTCATTGGCCAGGATATTGTTCTATTAAATATTTAATTATCGATATACGATTGGAGCGAAACGGGTGGAACAAATGGTTACATCATTCGCGAGAAACTGAAAATGAAATGTATGAAAATTGTAAATGTGAGAATTGAAATTTCATCAGGGAGATGAATATTCCATTCAATTGATATATGTATATTTCTTTTTTTTTTTATCACATTTGTATATACATGAATATATTATTGATGTAATAAAAAATTTCCGCGCGATCATACTATCATATCACTAGGAGCTTTTGATATAAATATGTATATTATCTCCGATATTATTTATTGCTTTCGAATTCAAATGATATCGTTTTTGGTTTGGGGGTTGATTTGTAAACGGTTGCTTGCGCGCATAGGGCAGTGGATTGTAACCATCGATCCGTTCGTCTTTCAGTGTAGTGCAGGAGTAAAGTTCCGACACAGTTGAGGGAGAGTAAGCGAGAGAGAACACAAATTCATACATACATATATATTAACTATATATGTTATACATATCGAGGTCGCTTTTATCATACGCATGGGAAACGCGTGTATTCACATACATTGTTCCACTTGAATTGCAAATAACTGTCGTAAATCGTAGACGAAAAAAAAAAAAAATAAATAAAAGAAATAAAAATATTCAACAGTGGTAGCTCCAGTCAATTGGAATAACTTATTATTTATCTCACGATTTGTGTAGTCAATATATTCTTTTTATTACTATAATATGTCATTTTCTTCTTTATTCATTTCATTATCAGTTTCATATAGATAAAATTGATGGAGTTGACATCTGGCACAATGCGCCATGCACACTTTCATATCGTGTACGTTGATATATTTATAAATAAATATATATATATATATATACATTTATGTGTGTACAGTCAGATTGATAGACACGAAAGGTGGTACCGAAAAGGGAGCGAGAGGAAGAGAGATAAAGGGTTCTTGCTCACGCTAGAATCACCACTGTGGATTCAGTAGTATTATGCAATTGTACCCTTTGACCTCTCTTGTCGTTTCAACGTATATGTATGTATATATATATATATATATATATTTTATTAGATTTATCTCTATATATTATTTTCTCGCTTTACTATTCGAATCCTCCCCTAATTCTAATCCCTCTCGGTCTGTTAATCCGTGAGCGAAACACAGAAATTCAACTATATTAAGCGAAAAAAAAAAAAAAAAAAAGAGGGAAAAAATGTGAGTAAAGTAGAATCATATAAAAAATGTTATTTTGTATTTCATGATTGTTCTGTACTGATAAATATGGATCGATTTTTGCACATATGAGTAAGCAGCAGTACACAACTAAATACACATAATTGTAACTAAAGTTGTGATTGTATACATTGTGCATTAATATGTATATGTATGAATATATACAAATGTATACATGTAGGTATACAAATGTTTACTTCATCGATAATGCGAGTAGTAATTATTCTCTGTCACCTGTGTATTATAATTAATGAAATATTGTATGCACTTAGATTATTGTTATACAACAATTGTGCGACAAATATTGCCATTAGTTTTTGTTATAAAAGCGAATTTTTAAGATATCGATACATCAAAGAGGGGAAAAAAAATGCTAGTGAAGATATTATTATTTTTTTTTTTTTTTTTTTTTCATTGTATTCAACAATACTCACCTCGAGATTTCAAGTTGTTTCAATCGGGTTTTGGCATCATCATTTTTTTTTTTCAAGGCTAATTGAAGTATTTTATCCTTATTCGTGAGCATCACTTGACATTTTGATTTTATTATTAATTTGTAATTTATTATAATGTTCTTTATTTCTTTATTATCGTAAATAGATTGAATAATGTCTCAACGAAATTTTCAGTGTTCAATAAAATTTAAGTCCTTTAAAGTACCGCTTTAATGAGCAACTGAGGAAGATAACATAAATCCTTGGCAATAATCTGATAGTTTTTATACCGCTTCTGTGATAACACAACAGATGCCTGTATGGGGTCTTTGTGCTGGAGCCACTTCACCATTCGTTAGACACATAATCTGATAAGTTATTTAATTTCTTTGTCAATAATTCGTCATGTTAATTGACAAATAATGAAAAATTCTTCATCTTCAAAATAACAATGTATTCACGATTACGAAAATTATCAATGTAAATATGTTTGAATTTTCTACACTACACAATTGCATTAATGTCATTGAATTTTACAGTGAATAATATTTATTACAGTGGTGTACAGTCGAAGATAAGACGTCGATGACTCTCGAAGATGGCGGGCGTTTATAAACTATCATATTCAATCAATTTTTTAACACTTTATTGTTTATTTAAAATGACAATTTTATATTTTAATATTATCAATTGTATAATTGCATTAGCGAAACTTCACCACGCATGTTTGATTCATAAATTGTATAATTGTGCTGTTGGATTCGTCGACAAGAAAATACATACACAGACACACACAGACACTTTATGATGGGTGAGAGCTTTCTATATTGCTGGTGCTCTGAGTACTATTACCTCGCGTGTGCAAGCTCGTTTTGTCGCAGCTGCGACCACAGCAGCGCCTTCAAGCGCTGGCGACCAACAAACTAGAATGGTTGGAAAAAGCTTTGGGAGAGCTTGCGCACATCTACTCCCCTCATGTCTCCACTACTACTCCTATAAGTCCTATTCCCTTATACGTGGACATTTTGTTACTCATTGCATGTAAAGAACGCTACTACCCGTTGCCTGATATGAAGAGATAAACCAAGAGGGTTTGTACATGGCTTGAATTTATGCGCTTATCGATCGTGTAATTGGCGCGCGGGGGTTATAGAGTTTAGATTTAAATTTAGCGCGGTAGGACAACCACCCCTGGGTGTAATATATAATATGTTTCATTTGAACGACTTTCAACTCATTTATCTTTACAGCGGGCGGATGGTGTGTATGTATGTGGATAATAGTTCGATATGAATCTTCATAGTCACGCCAATGTTCACTTAATTACTTTTTAGGCATATTTATTATTCATGTATACCCTTTCATAATTGATTGAAACATATTTACCGTTCTGTCTAATACTCATTTTTAATTATTAAGAATGATTGAGTATTATTTCAAAATATAAAATAATTTTTTCGTTTATTTTATTTTAGTTTGATGGAAACGCACGCATGGGAATTTTAATAATAGATTGAAATCCTCGCACCGCTCTTGCTGATGCTCATCATTAATTATCCGGAATTATTGGATATTGTTTTGATATGAAAAATATTTCATTTGTTTTTTGTTTTCTTTTCGTTTATTTTGCTGTTCAATGAACGATATATAAAAAGCAGAATTTCGATAATAAATTATAACGTTCCCACTGCACTCATGGACATTTATTTTTATAAATTTGTAATGATTGAAGAGTGCTTTAAAAAATGAGAAAATATGTGACGTCTTCTTTTTATTTTTTATTTTTAGTTTGACGGTAGAACGCACAAGGGAAGAAACCGGAAGAGTTACGGTGGAGTTGGTAGAAACGTTGCAGCCGCTCTTGTCGCATTGGGAATAAATGGCACGAGATTCGTTACGGCTGTTGGAGATGACAGACCGGGCAAATATATTATCGAAAATCTCGAAAAAGCTGGAGAGACTGTTAGAAAATTGTCGGATAAAATGACTGCAAGGTAAATGAAATATTATATATGAATGCATATATATCCGTATATATATATATATATATATAACGTTTTCCAATTTATTTGAGTGCAATTTCTTGTATACAGATACACTGGAATAATTGACAACAATGGCGAATGTCGTTTGGGTATTGGCGAAATGGACATTTTCGAATCAATTGATTTAAATCTCATTAGAGATAATCAATCGATAATTGAACAAGCACAACTTATCATTCTTGACGGAAATCCACCACTGGAAACAATGCATGAGGTCATTGACATCGCATATAATTGTCTTATACCAGGTAAATTGGATTAAATTTATTTTCAAAGCTTGATTTATAATTCTCGTATCGAACATTGGAAAAAAAAAAAGAATTATTCTTTATATACAAACTTATAAGAATTTGTTGCGTATTGATTATTAAATTCAGTTAATATTCATGAGGTTTACAATACGGAGTTTTGCTATTTTCTGGTGACCTTTGAAAGTGTCCATGCGTCCAACTTTATGACCGAGACAAATAATTTTATTTATAAACTTTTATTACAATGGCGCACGGTACTCTAAGAACGATTGTCTAACCTCAAATATTTATAAACAAAATCAATTAGAAAGTGTATTACGGTGTATAAAACGTAATGGTTATTTTTAGATATATATATATATATATATATATACTACATATATCGTGATACAATTATACTCAAAAATAGATACATGTATATAATTATACAGACATACGTGCATTGTTCATTGGTCATTGACTTTACTTATGCAACTGTAGTCACAAATATAGAAGTTTTTTGCTCTCTTCAAATTTAATAATGGACGGAGTGAATTGTACTTATTCGAAAATTATCAAAAAAATAATTTTTCTCTATAAATTTTACATATATCCCATGCGGTGGTGTGATCCGTGGTGGCTTTGTGGATTTGGTTGCATTTGAACAACCAAATTGCGAGATTCTTTGCGCAATTTGTAACCCGCTTGTGCGTCAAGATATAAGAAAAATGCACCGAGTGTGTGTAACATAAATGATATAACGGCAAGACCATATGACCACGATAGATGGTTGAAATTGGGATAAAGTAGCCAGTCACGTCGCCAACATTGACCACCAAAAACTGAGACAGCCAAGAAAAGCAGTGCACCTAATTAAACAAATGGAGAAAAGGGGAAATGGAATTGTTTTAGTTCATCTCAAAATTCAATATATATATATATTGTTTACATGAGAGTATTAATTATTTACTGACCTGCTACTGCATTGCACGCACAAATAGTAGACGAGAGCATCCATTCGTATCGTAAGACAAATCTTAATGGCCATCGTACCAAAATTAGCGCAATTATTGCTTGACCGAAGAATGAAGCCATAAGCGCTACAGTTACGAATGTTTGTACAACCATTAACCAAAGTGGTAAAAGCCATTCTCGAATAACGTGAAATTCATTTGAAAATATATGATGACATCCTTCAAACATTTTATCGAACTGATAATAAGGATAGCGAAATTCATGGAAACAATATTCCCAAAGGCCCATGTGTTTGAATTGACTGAATGTGTCGTCATAAGATTCAATCCAGTATGGACTAAAAAAAAACATAAACACAAAACCATTATAAAATGTTCTTTGAAATAATTAAGATGCTAATATTTTGATGGACTAATTGCAAACCTGGTGAAAGCCATTACGAGTAACACACCAGCTGCATAAGTAACAAGGCCGCCAAAAACCACTGCGTCTATTTAAAAAATCATGATTCAGTCAAGATTGAATTGAGTAACCCCGTCGTGTGGTGAGCGGACTCGTAAATATGAATTATTCATTCAATAGTTGGATAAGTACCGGATGTTCAAGCATTCGGTAATTTATAAAACAAATAAATAATTTCTTTTTGAAATATACTATTCCACGAATCGATAATTGATGAAGGAAGTCAACACTGATTTGGATATTTTACAAAGTCTGTATCAGCAAGTCTATATATCATTTTTCTTTACGTTGTGAATAAGTATTTATGAACCATTCGATTATGATACAAAATTACGGTATCTTATCTGAAGAACTCTTGGAAAATTTATATCACCAATTGGTGGGATACAATTCTAATTATAATTAATCGTGGAAGTGAGATGGTTCTTAGTTCTTGGATATGGTTCTTGGAGGATTTTTTGTTTTTGTGCAAAAATCATGACCAGGATTATTTTCTCGTTCTATTTTCTAATAAATATTAATCATTTGTTCTACGAATAAAAGAAGAATAACATTCGTTCAGTTATTAACTGGCATCATCCATGTCATTATTTGTTATTTTTTTTTCGTAATTTCGCATTGATGGATAAATAAAAATATTATATTTGTCCAATTCTCGCATACATAGCATCCGACAAATAATTTTTCTCAATATTCCATTATCAATTAAATGGTTTCAGCCAATATTTACTTCATTACATGAATAAAAAGTTGATTTCAGATATTTGAGGTTAGGAGTGGGTTTTCGAATTTTTTTTCATGTACTTACTTGAGGCTCTGTGATATTCTTGGTTATTATGCGTGCCCATTTTGTCAGAATCTCGTTTTAATTTTTTCGTTAACCTCGATCAATAATTAAATTAATATAGCAGTCGTTTTTTTTTTGTTTGAAAAATCTCCTTCTGATGTACACAATTGCCAAACAACCTCACTGATCGTTGTTCGTTCTTGCCACGCCTCGAATACCAATCATAATTTCGTTGTAAACACATTCATGACACATACACGTAATTGTGTAGTAAAATGTGTGGATATACGTGGTGACATCTGGAGGATTGAAAAGTTAACTTCATTCACATATTAATTTTTAAAGACCAAAACATCTTTTTATTTCATTGAAAGTTCTACATTTAAATTCATAAAATACATTGCAAATATTATTAAATATATATGAACACAATTCATTGTGAAATAAAAAATATTAAATGTATTGAAAATTGACATTCGATATGTACAATAATTCCTATAACTATGGTATGATTATATGTAAAACATTTTCAAGATAAAAAATCCAGAGAGGAACAATACGTTCATTGTCTAATAATGAATAGTCATGTTTTGAAATTGTTTTTCGTTTTAATAGCAGATGGTATGATACTATATTTATATTAACGTTATATCGTTTGTACTTTTATGGACGGAGGAAAGAAATTATACGTTAGACATTACAAATTTTATATATATATATATCTATAAAAAGAATAGAAGTGAGAACTTCTGATTTAAATTTAATCTCGATTTTTGGACGGATTAGATCTTTGAGTGAACATTAAATATCTTCTGAAGATATATATTCAGGTGCTTACATATATATATTTATATATATTTAAAAGCTGGTTTGCGAAAAAAAAAAATGAAAAAATATGCAATGGCATACTTATTTTCGTCCCTCTTACTTAGGACCTCGATTCCAGTTGAAAACGCGTTTGAGATTCTTTAAGATACTTTCGTTTTTTCTTCTGTACATTTGCCTCGGCTATCAACAATATTGCTGCAATAACCATGAGGATACTGCCAATAACACCAAGAACAAAGGACCATCCAAAGAAATTGTTTGTATGACCCGGCATCCATCCTTCAGTATTGCCCAAACAAGCAAAAACGATTACAGCTAAACAGCCACTTGCACCTCCAACGAATGATAAATAACCAATTGTTTGAATCAATTGGACATATCGTATTTGCTCTGGATCGCAGCAAAGCGTGTACAGTAATATAAATCCAAATGACACCAGTCCAAGTAGAAAACAAATCGTGAAGAAAAATTGTGTAACAATCATGAAAGCTGAAATTAAAAGAGAGAACGGAAATGAATATTAAACGTTGATAAAAAAACTTACACGAATCAATTGAATACAATGATGATAGATCATAATTTCAAATCTATGATTTTCGTGAATGCTTTGAAAGGGATATCTTCAAGAGGACAATGCGACTGCGATTTCTAGGATTCTCCTCAAGGAATTTATGAGATCAATTTGTGCAAGTGTCATTATATATTTTTTTGGCGGCGAAAAACAGTGAGGCAATGCAACATGAATGATATTCATCAGTTGTAGAAGCCATGAAGCTTTTCACATCCCAAATTATTTGACGTCTATTGTCTCACAATTTACGCTGTTCCAACTGTAGTAAATTATCCAATTCCCGATTACAATCGTTATAACTGTGTGAAGTTGATAATCCGGATGATCATAAAAAACAGCAAAATTCAACAAAGCTACTAGCCACTACAGTGAAATGTAATGTTTATTATTTTCATTGAATTCTTTACCAACGAAAATGAAGATTCATTAAATATTCTAATAATCCTCGTACCAACGATAGTCACACTTGTAACTAGTACAAATAATTAGATAATTGATTCGTGATAAATAGAGAGTTGTCTCCAAGTGTGGAAAGTCTTTCGTAGAAACTCTAGATAACAAAAAATCCCATGGTTTTCACAACGAATACAAATGATTCCAAATTGCATTTCACCACCACTTTCCTATCGCTAAAAGTATATGAAAAAACACAAATCTCAAACACTACTTAACAAATAACTTTCTAGACAACCACGTTCCCTTAACTATATCATAATAAAAATATCAAACAGAAGTACAATACAATAAAATAAATATTTGCTTCAACCCCCGCAAGATATTAAATATCAAAACAAATTAATAAATAAACCTACGAGGTAGAAGAAATCCGCGAATTTCATCGTAGCCGGCAGTAAATGGATCATAAACCCATCGACAACCAACAAAAAATCGTCCAGGTGCGACAGCTTCCTGTGGATCGGGCAATGATCTAAAACAATGTGTCCATAACCCCAATCTATCCAATCTTGCTCCAGTTATCCTATAATCACTAACAAGCCATGCAGGTGTTCCAAAAGCGACGCACACACTGACAAGGGCAACAATAAATACACCCACACCAACACCACCTGATAGACTTTGTTTTTTCATTGTTTAATAATTGGAAAATTAACCTCAAAAATGCATATACATATGGGATGGGTTATATTAATATTAATACTAAAAATTCTATTTCACAAAATATAATGATTATGTGAAATTGTAATGAGTAATAAAAGATCCCACGTTAACCACACCCAGGAGCAAAACTGTGTATGACACTGCGATAGGATAGAGTCTCGCAGCAAGGCTGAAAAACCAACACACAATCAACAACCTGAGTCAATGGTGGGCTTGGTCATTCGTTTAGATTCGGTTAGGTTCGAGTAGAATCGACAACACATATATGAACAATTTTTTTAATGTGTATCATCGTATACACTCTACAGATTGTATATATGAATATGCGCGACTTTGAATGGTTTTTAATGCCTATACACTATGTGTGTACTTACATCTGCATCATAATTTCAAAGAAAATTTCCCACGATCGTGTACAATGTGCGGTCATTTGTGTCGTACGTGTTTGTCGTCAGATGGAGGACGAATTCTATAAGCACATACATGTGTTATTTAATATACATGTCTTTTTCTTTTTTAATTCATGCATGAGTTGATAGGAAAAAAAATTCTTCTGTTATGAAACATTCTGTAGAATGGAAGAAAATTGAATTATGTATAAATTTTTATTGGATGGGACAAAATACAGACGCCGAAAAAAAAGATTTTTCGAGGCTTTCATAAGAATATTATTTGTTCTTGTTTTTCATTTTTCAAGCGCTATGTGTTTTGTATGATATAATAATTTTGATAGGAAAAAAATACTTTATTCACTGCAATAAACAGATGCATATACAAAGTAAAAAAAAATCATTCAATTATAAATTTTTATATGAATAATTAAAATATCGCTATTAATAAAATATTAAAGGAATTACCTCGTAATCTATAGAAAACATTTGTTTTTTCATCTTCTTGTGGTAATTGTACATTTTTCCATAACATGATTAAAATTATTACTATTATATATACAAAATATTAGCTAGATTATCTCCAAAATTTTATGGTGGGAATTATATAGATTTTCTTTCTTTTCAATTACAACTCTATTTATAAATCTTTTGATATTATGTTTAATGGACGGCATTAGTTCCTTTCAGTTGAGTCACTAATTAATTTATTATTAATTTCATGCGAATTTTTTTCATTCCTTCCTTTCCATCGTTGATGGTGAGTCACACGTATCAGTAACCTCCCACCATTTTTTATTTCCTTTTCGCTTTACGTGGAAGAATTAATAAGTAATTATATTGTAGTTTGTGTTTTCCCTTCGTCGCCCAAAATTCTTTCTGTTCGTTTTCTATGTCGTCTAGCTTCAATGAGAAATAGAATTCCACCAGTGAGTAATATGAAACTTCCAAGTACAGCTAATGCAAATGACCATCCTAAACCATTGTGTTCCCAATTGGGCATCCAATCTCTAGAATCGCCACGTGCTCCAAATATTATAACAGAAATGAGTCCACAAATAGCTGATAATGTTACATTTGCTCCAATAGCCCACAATAATTCTTGATATCGTTGTTGTTCTCTTGAGCAACAGGTGTATAGTGCAGTTAAAAATCCACCAACCAATAATAAAGTTAGGCACAATGTAAAAAAGAATTGTGTCGCAACGAAAAAGTCAGGCAGTAAAATATCGTGAATTATGTAATATTCTTCTTCAAAAACCCACCAGCAACCATGAAATTTCGTGTCATACAAATGATGAATATCTTGGAAACCCTTGAAACAAACTTGCCACAATCCTGAAATTATTAATTAATTATTAGATACAAATATAAATATAACTTGAACAAAAAACTCCAATTCTAATATTTTATAATGAGGTTATGTGAATGTTGTAATAAATCACATACCAATTTTATAGAATTTTGGATTGTCCAATTTCCCATCAGTTGAAAGCCAGTTGGGTGTGGTGAAGGCTACCAATATCAATATAAATGCCACTGCTATGCAGAGAGTTGCAATCATTCCTGTTCGTGATTTACCCATTATATCTTCCTATACTTTGTATTTATTTAATCTTTCACACCAAATTATAACGATTGTGTGTGTGCACAATTATTATAACAATAAAATAAAATTTATTCAATCATTGAGCGTTAAATGATACGTAAAACAATAACAACAACAATATTACAGTATGCTTTTGGGTATTGCGACACTGTTGTTGTACATATTATTGTCACTAGAGGCGTCATTGTTTGGCGTCGTTATTTTGGATCACGTAGTCGTTCGCGCGCGCAATTGCTTTAACGGAATTTTCTCTCTTCGAATATCGCGCCATCATGTATTCTTGTTTCAGTTTGGTACGAGCCAACCGATGTGAAAAAAGTATGTAAAATCTTTGAGTCTAATGTAAAGTGGAATAAAGTATTGCAATTCATTTCGCCTAATATTAAAGAATTAATCAAAATGGCGGAATATTTTTCAATTAATATTCCGAATACTCCATTGGAAAATATGGAGGTGGATGAAATAAAAGAGATATCGATGAAATTGGCGGAATACATTCCAGTTGTATTCACAACGTTGGGCTCTGAAGGTCTTTTGGTAATTATTTTTCTATTTCGTAAATATTCGATTGAGGTTAGTTAATTATTCCTAAGAATATTTTTTACGTATTGTTTCAGGTTACCCGACGAGCTGCGCCAACGGATTGTTTCTACGATTTTGCCGCCATTTTGAAGAACAAAGAAATGTATTCAATCCAGGCTCACGGGAAGATTGAAAGCAGAATTTATCCAACGGTATTGGAAATCGATGAACATTCTGATGAACAATGTAGTGTAAGTGGTTGTGGGGATTGTTTGGTAGCTGGGATTGTTTCGGGTATGTTGAAAGGGTGGGATGAACCTTCTTGTGTGTCGTTGGGACTCAAAGCCGCAGCAATATCTCTTCAATCGTTCGAAACAACGCCATCGACGCTTCGGAATTTGAAATCATGAACATCATAGGTAAACTATTCTCATATACATTTTTTCTTTTTTGTTCAATCCTCAAGGCGATAAAAACTATTTCTCGCGATAGAAATTCTTCAGAATTTGGTTGATATGAGAAAATTTGAAGAATAGGTGATAAGAATTTGTTGATTTTAACATTTTTCATTTTTTAATGGAGGACCTAAATTTACATATACCAACACTGCAAGACATTATGAAACAAATGTAAAAAATGGGCAACTGAATTGAAGATGGTGACATCAATGGGTTGAGTGCGAAATTGATAGAGTAATAAGTTCTGAAAAAAATATCGTGAATTTTTATTTATACATTAGACTCACACCTGCAAGTTCAAGAGTTGTTGATTAATATGTATTAGAAGATTCATTACAGTCTGAATTTTCTTTCTTTTTTCTCGTACGCTTTGGAGATGCAACATTTTTTTTATAGACAACTTTTCCATTGTATTTTCGCACAAATCTTTCAACATCAAATTTTCGTTTGCATCCATTATAATTCAGCTAACGAATTTTTCCATATACTTGACGTTCTGTCCATCCATGGTCATGAACTCCACAAATTGCGCACATACATCCAACATAACCATTTGAATGAGGACCATCCATACTATATTTATTATTGAGATATATTGACCATGCCAATGCCTCTTCTGGTGATTTAGTCCATTCTAGAATTTTTTTTTTGTCCAATTCGATTCGTAAAAACCCATGCATTCTGCCAGTTACTCCCAATTGATTTTGCGCGGCATTCCATAAGTTACCATGAGTCTGCGATTCTTCAAATTCTTCTAGGGTCTCGGCAATTCACAATCAAATCGACAACGGTATTTTGCGTCTTGTTGTGTATTGCTCTTCTGCATTCGTGTTTATAAGCATATATAAAGGTGATATTAAAGGGTTTAGTGGAAGAACTCATTGGTGATAAGTGTGAAGGAATACTGTGAATTTTTATTAATAAGTTAAGCTTATATTACAAGTTCGTATGTTGATAATAAATAAGCAACTAAAGTTACAATTAATTCTAATTTTCTATTTTTTTCTCTGCAACATTTTGGAGATATCATTTTTTTTATTCACAACTTTTCCGTTGTATTTCCTCACAAATACTTTAACATCAAATTTCCGTTCACATCCTTTATAATTCATATAACGAATTTTTCCGAATACTTCACGTTCTCTCCAACCTTGATCATGAATTCCGCAAACCGACCACATACATCCAACATAACCATTTGGATCACGGCCATCCATACTATATTTATCATTGAAATATATTGACCATTCTAATGCTTCATCAGGTGTTTTAGTCCACTCAAGAATTTTTTTTGCCCAATACATTCGCAAGAATCCATGGATTTTTCCTGTTTGTTTCAATTGATTTTGTGCTGCATTCCATAAATCATCGTGAGTTTGTGATTCTTCAAATTCTTCTAAACTATAAATATATTCTCGTTTATCTTTCCGATGTTGATTTAAAGTTTCAATAGCCCACGAAGCACTGCCAATCAATTTATCATAATTTTTATTGTAAAAACAAAAATTATCACTCAATTCACGCCGAATAATTGCTTCTTCCATAAAACTTTCCACGGATTCTTTATATTTTTTCTTATACCCTTCCACTTCGAGAATTACACGTTGAACAGATATCATTCCAAAGTGAAACCATGGTGATAAACCACTGCAAGCATCTTCGCAAGGATTGTTCCGTTTTTCATTGTAATTTTTCAAACGTTGAGCAATAAAATTCTCCAAATGATTGAGCGCTGCTCTATAACCAGGTTTGCACCACTCAACTTTATCAACTGTGCGATTTATTTGTACATCATTCAAACAATTTTCCCAATCAATTTTGGCAATTTCGAATTTACTATCATATGGATGTTTAATTATTGGCGGAAATTCTGTTAAATATTCATCCAACTTCCCATTTATTTTTCCTCTGATTGTTCGCGCTGCATATTCCTGTTTCGTTGAAGTGACCCAACACGGTACAATGTTGTGTGCATCCACCTGTAAAAATAAAAACAAATATAATAAATAATATATATATATATAATCGCATGAAACAGCCGTGGATATAAAAATAAAATAATTAATACCTGACAAATGGGAACGTTTGAAGGTAGATTTTTTTTCAAATCATCAACCCATCCCATGGGAATTCTTAATGGAAAAAAATCTACAACTAACGCTCCCATATTACGTTTTTTAACTAAATCTAGAACAACTGTATTGGGCACACCGTGTAAGAGATGAAAATTAATATTCAACTGTTTGCAATCAGTGGCCACTTCTTCCAAAGATTCAACTAAAAATTTATAGTGTCTTAATGTTGCATCCAGGAATTTTGGTAGGATGCAATAGCATACGTGTAGAGGTACACGATTCTTCAAAGCCAATTTTTGTGCAAACAGAAAAGACCAATTGTCTACAAAAATAGAGAACGAAAAATAATTCAATAAAATAATTTTTGCCAATTTAATATAGAAACCAATTCAACCTTGTATTCTGCCATCTCTAAACATCCAATAGAGTACTCCATTGCAATTTTTCACAACTTCAGTAGCGGTTGAAAGAACTCTCACACGTTTTTTATTGAATGCAAAATCCATAATAGAATCCGCAACCTTATAATAAAATAATAATAATTATTAAATAATGCTATATAACCTGTAATAAAAATAGAAAAATAATTAAATAATACTATACATCATTTCGACGTTCGATAAGTCGATCAAATAATTTCAAAGACTTTGATTTCTTTGCTGGTGGTTCGTCACTCATTTTCTCACCAATTATTCATTCGGCTGCTGAGTACTTTTGATCTGTCTTTATATCGATGCTTTGTTTATATTGATTATGAAATGAGGTTAGGAATATCAAATACCGCGGGAAAAAAATACCAAGTACAATTTTATTAAATGAAAATTATTGGAATAAACATTACATCGCCAAACACAAACAAATAAAGAGTATATATCCAAAGAGAACAATTGTACTGTAATATTATTTCGACCATGTAGACAATTAATGTTTATACAAGAGAGATATACAGCAAAAATATAAAGTACAAATAATCACGTGGTTTATTTTACTTTCACTACAAACAGTACAACATCCCACATAATAAGTATTTATGTTCATCACCACAAGATGGCGCGACGATGATGAATGAATTGGTTTCAATATGTAATTGCTACTGGCAAAAAAATTTTGAAAATAATCTGAACAATATATTTTATCAGCTGTGCTATCTCCACATAGCAGTATTTGTTCTCGAAATTTATTCAGTGGACGAAACGTTTCAATATACAATACTTAACCTAAAATACTGGTAAAATATTTCAATATATATTTTATTATATGTCTAAGCATATATTCTTATACATCAGAATTTATGATTTTTATTAGCTTTTTACTTACAAAACACCTACTCCTAAAAGTAAATTAATCTATCTTCTGATCTATTTTAATTGTTCGAAAAAAATGGCTTCGAGTGGACAATTGAATCAATTGTGTTAGGATTTCTCAGCACTGGTACAGATACGATCCACTATAGAGTAAAATTTACTTCTTTTCTCTTTCCCGCCTAAACTCAGCGTTCTTGTGAGTATTTTTTTTTTCCAGTCTCCCTCCCTCTTTACTTATCTTAACGTATATATAAATATATGTATATTGATAGACAGTTTGTTTGTATGTTACATGGGATCTGTCGTTTTTCTTATCGTTACTTCTAAGAATTCTTTATGAAGATTGTGCTATCATTTTACTCAACACACTCGCGGATATCACAATGCTGTTGGCAATGGTATTTTGTAACCTATCCAACCCATTCAGCTGAATATTAAATAAACGAATAATGCAATCATTGAGTTCTTTAAGACTTTGACAACACACACTTTCACATATTGAATTTCAATAAATTCAATGAGATTTTGACATATCAATGAACAATTCACACGTCAAGCATTCAAATTGTATCGTGTGTATAAATCTCATTCAAGTAGTTGAAACTAGAATACTTTATCAATATAAAAAAAAATTTTTTTGTGGTCTAAAGGTCCTGCAATACCGCATACAACCTTTAAGTTCCAGTTATGTGAATTGTGGAGAGCATGAAGGAATATATTTCACTATATTCCCCTCTCCCCCCACAATTCTTCATCAAATTGTATGGGAATCTTTTCTAAAAATTCGTTATGATGAAATTTATCTGTATTTCAAGAGCCATCTTTTCCCAAATTCCCATTATATTATTTCAAATTAATTTATAGTCATTAAAAAAAATAGTTCTTATGTTAGTGTATAATTATACATATATATGTTTACATATATATGTGCTTAAATGACTTTCAACGTCGATCCGGAACTACTCTCACACGAGAAAGTTTGTGATCCAACGTTTGGAAGACTGAAAGTTTTTTTTCTCCCATTTTTTTTCCCTCCTTTCTGTATTTCTTTGTTGGTGTGTATTCCGCTGTGTTCGCATATACAGATATATATATATATATATATATATATATATATTTAGTTCTATTTTATCCTCGCGTTTGGTTCCTTTCTCAAATGAAACCGGTAGGACGCGGGTGTGCCTCTCTTGCAAAGTTGTCCATAGCAACGTTCTCGCACAGACCAATATTCCCCTTTCAATACTATACATGCTTACAACAAATACAAATGTATATTATATATATCCATTTGACAATCTCCAGATTGGTTTTATGAATAATTGGCGTTAATAATATATGCGTTTGTAAATATAATATAGATGTAGATAAAATAAGAATACGGTTAAAAATACTGTTTAAATATTTGATTTAATGATAATTGAAAACATATTTTCTCTTTACTAATTGCAACGTTCTGATGACTTTTCAGATTGTCGAGATTCATCGTGGCGATTTGAGAAAAAACTCTCTCCCTGACATACAGTTGTATATATGTGAAAATACATATATAAGAAGATACAGTGATTTGATGATGTTTGCTACAACGAAAATTAATTCAACTAATCAAATACTAGGACTATATAATACTTTCGCTATACGATGAACGAACATATTGGATTCAACGAAAGTTATATTGCTGTGTGGTAAGTGCCCACTTTCAATTGTAACGGAAGAAGTAGCCGCGGTCGTGACTTTCCATTTCGAGAGAGGATATGGGGAAAAAAATAAAGAAATGAAAAGAAAAAAAAAACAAAATTGGAATAAAAATAAAAATACAACTGAGGTTGTATGTATTCTGAACGCAAATAATAAATTCTTGTACACTGAAAATGTTCAAGGGTTTTATATTGCAGCCACATTTTAAACACTCAGTTACGTTTTACATGTTAATCACCTATTAAATGAATTAAATGTTCCCAAGTGTTTCAAAAGTACCTACAATTATTATAGTTGTAAAGATAAGACATGAAACGTTTGAATCATCAGTGTATCAGAGTTTATTTATTTGTTGCGAAAATTTCTAGCATATTTTGTTGAGCGGAATTCGAATATCAATAGAAAAGAAATTATTCTAAATCAAATCTTTGTCTAAATTAATAATATAATTGTAAAAATAGCTTGGTATATCATATTCAAGTTCATTATTTTGAATTATTCTATTAACTTGGACAAAAGTTTGTTTGGAAATTTACTTCTCCAGCCGGTACACCATTTCCGTTTCACTAAAACAAATGACAAATTCCTGCAATTTATCGTTTCATCTTGAATACAATTAAAATAAAAAACATGATGCAAGAAGAAAATTATTCTCTTTGTTTACGCCCACATCGATCGTCAACCCCACTTTTACGTATATATACACTAAATGTTGAATGGCAGATTGCCCAATCTGCTATTCAAATGTGTATTTGGTTCTCAAATGCCTGTGAATTGAGGGAGAACGTTATGGAGCATCTGAAGAAGAGACACAGAAGTAGAGGGCAAGTAAAACTTGTGTGTATGTATGTTTGCCACGTGATCGGTTAAAATAACCCGAGGACACTCGAGGATTTCGTCAAGGCCTCGGGCACCGAACATCACCAATAAACAGTTGAATAAAATTTTATTAATATTGTATTTACGAAGTTTGTTAAAATTATTTTCTCAATACAGAAATTCTTCGATTTAGTACTGAATACGTTTTTGTAATGTAATTTGTTACTATCTGCTATTTAGTTGCTCAACATACATCCACACACGTGTATATTGTCTTCCGGTAATGTTTGACTTTCGCTTTCGAATATGTATAAGGTGTGTGTATGCGTCATACACCTAATTCCCTATTATTTCTCACACATCATGGTAAAAATTAAGGAAAATTTACTTTCGTCCATTTGATTCAATCAATCAACAAAATTGTATCTACGTACTGTGTTGTACATGTTCTATTTTATTTTTTTTTTCAACAATGTACTTGTTGGGTTTTCGAACTCACGAAGATATATAGCAGTAGAGGAGCAAGGGAACTTTAATCTAATCGTTGGGGGGAAAACGTCGCTTTTATTTTTTATCATTTTTATCACATATAGACTTGAGTATACTTATATACGATGGCGAGGCAACACGAAGCGTCCTCGTTTATCGGCTGTAACTCAACTGTGCACACACACACACACACACACACACCACTCTTATATATTTTTTTCTTTCTTCCTTTTTTTTATGAAAAAAATATTACATATATTCATGTTTAAGCATTCAAACTATGGAAAATGTGTTGTTACTTATGTATACGTTTTATTTTTCTACAAAGTTCAATACTTGGCGTTGTATTTATTCTTTTCTTATTACTGTTTTATTATCTTCGTTTTTCAATATATATTATGATGAAAGAAATATTTTCAAAGTCGTTTGAAAATATACTATTGTTAAAATATCTTTTTATCATCGTGAACATATTTAAGAATTTTTTTTGTAGTGAATCGTAGTTAGTAAAATAATTGATTGTAATTTTTTCATTTGAATGCGACAACCGGTTTTCGCCAGAAGCATAACAGATAATTTTATTCATAATCATCAATATGACTTTTTCGCCTGTATATATTTTCGAACTATATATAAGCGAGTAAAAGAATAATATACATACGAAAATAATACTCACCGCTATCGAAGCGTATAAGTATAAATAAATGCGAAAAGTAAAGAAAATAGGGAATTATCCTGATAAGATATACATATATAGAAGTGAATTTTGTTGTCGAGAATTGTGAATTATGTTTACAGTAATAATGCGTTGTTGTATATAGCCTTCATCACCACTGCGATTTCTCCATAGGCGAAAAATTCATGCGTACATACATAACTATGTGAATTCAATTTTCCTCCAGGATTTTCCACATTCACTTTTGTTTACCTATAGAAAAGAGAATACGAAAACAAAAAAAAATATCTATCGGTGATAAAAAAAGTTTTATTTACTCTTTTATACTTGACGAAGGCTTTCGTAGTTATTTTTTTACCTTTTCTTTACTTCCCTTTTTTTTTTCTCTCTTTTTGAAGTTTAAAATTCATGCTGTGTATTGGTTTGGTGCCAGTCGAATGTGTGTACGAGTAAAAAAAGAGAGAGAGAGAGTGGAAGAATGGTGGAGAGATATAGGCGAGTTAAATGTTGAAAAAGCAACGAGGCAACGCACACAAATACATTAATATATATATATATTGCGTGTGGTTGGGTGTATGTGTTCAAAGCGAGAGAGAGAAAAAGAAGAAAGAGAGATAAAGAAGTGAGGAGAGATAGTTAGAGGGAGTGAGAGAAAGAGAGACCACTGATGGAGCATCTTTCAGACCACGGGTGGGACTTATATAAGAAAGCAAGATGGCAACCGGTTGTCCCTGAGCGCCCCAAGCATACCGTTTATTTGCACATTTTTATCTATTTTTCAAAGTGAAACCAAAAGAGGAGGATATGGGGGAAGTAAAGAGAGAGAGAGAGAGAGAAAAAAAAAGAAATGTACGAGCGAAAAGAGGAGAGACCACATCATCGAAGCCTGTTTCTTCCGAGAGAATCGCATCAGCTTCCCCTTCTTCACTCTTTTTCTCCCTTTTCATCATTATTATTTTTTTCATTTTTAAAACAATTTTTTTCTTACTACTTATCCCCCCCCCCCCCCCCCCCCCCCCCCCCCAATGTTATTCTCTCTGTCTCAATTCATGCCATTCATACTGATATTTATGGACGTATATAATTTTTGTGGTATTATATCCTTGTTATTGTTTGTATTTTGATATGACAAACGAAAAGAATAAGATGAAAAATGAAAAAATAATAATGGAATAAAGAGAAATTGTAATTTATCATATGCAATTATTTAATCCACTTTATTTTTATGCGATTTTAAGACAACTTAACGTATATTTATATATACATTATACATGATTTTCTTGAAATTAATTTGTCAAGTAAATATCAAAGGCATTATATAATAGAATACATTATGCAAATTTCATATCAGTCATCTTTATTTCAACTCTTAATATCGCGCATTAGTGCCTATTTTATTATGACCATGAATTAATTTTTCGTAATGATATATGAAAAAGAATAAATTAAGTTTCAATTTTATTTCTTTGGGATATTTTTGTTGGGTCATATCGAATGTGTTATTGAGATTTGTATGTATAATATTGTGTTGAGGGTATGTAGTAAAATTGAATAAAGCTATAGAGGGAGAGAGGCAGGAGTGAGTGTACACATAATGGATGATGATGGTTATTTGAATTGCCGGCAATTCCGTTAACTACTAGCGTTAACCACCTCGTCTTTTGCTTCAAGTGCCCTTGATTCCACGTGCGCTTTAACCGAATAACCGACTGACTGTATGTATGGATGTCCAAGTATATCAGTCTATATATATTAGCACTATAGTAAATAGAAGACAGGACGAAAGTGCAATCGAGGGTGGAAGAGAGATGAAGAAATGATGCATTGAATAAATGAGAAATAAGACGAAGTATATATATATATATATATATATATATATTAATGTGAATATATTTTTATACGAATGGAAAAATAATTTTGAATCTCAGTACAACGTTGTTAGAAAATTCTACAAAGTGAATTATTTTCGAGAGTTGAATTTGAATTTGTCACAGTTTTTTAATTTTTTCGTTCAACTATGCTGGATATTATGTAGTTCATACTGGTCACATCAGACTAATAATAGTTCAAAACCACATTTTTCCAATACACAGATTTTATGGAAAGTAAAATCTTCGTTTAGAATAGTTAAGGGGATATTCGGTGGTTTATAGTCCAATTCAAATATTATTTTTAGTATTTATTTTCAAGTTGAAAGAACATTATTGAAGATTTAAGATATTTGTTTATGTATATTTTTAGCATTACAAAAATGATGGGTAAATGAAATTGTGATAAAACTTTTTGGTTATAGAATGTTACATGTCTCTTGCTGTGATGAATTTTTTTTCAGTGCTTGCCAGACACTTTGTGACACTTCTGTTCATCAAAAATCAATTATCAACTTTTTTTTACGATCGCGATAAGTGTGGCAGTCGTCGGTACTAGAATAGTCACTGAGAAAAAAAAAATATTCAAGTTATTAAACACTAAAGGGGACCGTTGTGATTTTCGTTTTTTAGTTCAGCTTTCACGTGATGTAAAAAAATTGAAGTTTCGAGAATATATTATAATAATCCTGATACGAACGATTGCCACACTCATAGTATTTACAAAAAAAAGTTGGATAATTAATTCCCGATGAACAGAGGCGTCAAAAAGTGTGGCACAGTTCTCACAAAAGTCTCTGACAATATATGACTTCGACAAGTAGTAAAAATCAGTTTCAATTTTAATCCAACACTACAAATATTTGTACTTCTAAAAATTTATAATAATAATGCTGGAACTCCAATGATATATGCTCATTCAATTCTTTGTACAAAAAATCTCAATAATCACCTTAAAAAAAGGCCTTCTAAACTAAATCCCTCAAAGGTCACAATTTAATTAATATCAATATTTGTTTTTATCTCTATTTATGAATCTGTGGCATGATAAAAATCATGAAGATCTGTTTCACAATTTATTACAGTTAAAAAAAACCACACCGACGCCAATCTATCTCTTATCACTGGTTGATGAAGACGAAAAAAATAAAAGTTAATTATTGTTCACTTGTACATTTATCATGTGTGCAGAATGATTCGTGTTAATTTTGCACGTAGGCTAATATGTAAGCATTAATTTGGCAAGCATCCGAAACGCCCACTACAACCAAGCCCACAAAGAGGAAGAGAGAAAATGAGAATACTCTTTTCTTTCGGGTACACCGCCCTCGACTAATTTTAGTTCACTGTGAATGAGACACGTGGGACATAAAGGTATATATCTGCGAAGTAAATTAAAGTTTGGCCGTCAAATTAGCACGAGTGAGAATGAGAAAGAGAATGATTGTGTTGGCCGTGTGCCCCGGTGTGTATAAACTCTATACCCACGTTATCCAAAAATTTTTGGCTGTTTTGCATGTGGTTTGTGCGTGCGCTTTAGTCTCGCAATGCGACACAAATGAAAGAGACTGAGCAGGAGGTTATTGACCGTCACCACATCTTGGACAACTCACATGACCTTCTCTTTTATTCATTTTGCATTACTCATTATGTTTCAAGAATTATTTTAGTATATTTTATTTTAGATATATAATGAAGTAGAAAAAATATATTTATATATTGGAAGATTGAAATACTTACGTCGTTCTAAAAATTCACCGAATACATATTTTCTTCTTTAAATGAAAATATAAATATCTTGCGCAATAAAAATATAAACAGATGAATTTTTTTTTTGTCGACTTACGTCAGTGAAAAATTGGACGACATTTTGTGGATCTCGATTTGTGTAGACGCAGTTGACATTTATTGTCCAATTTTTAAATATATAGTAACATAAATTGAATGGAGAAATTCAATTGTTCATGGTGGGGAATAGAAGAAATATTTTAAATGTGAGGATGAATAAATTCAATATCAATTAATTCTTTGTTATAATAGAATGTATTAAATAGATATAGTGTATTGTTGACAATACTATGTATATATATATGCAATTACAATATTTCCGGGGTATGTAAAACTCATATTGAGCGTCCACAATTTTTAGCCGAATTTTTGTATACAATTATATAATTTTATCATTTTTTTTTTTTCTGATTAAACAAATTCTATATACGTTTCTTTGATCACTTTTATATTGGTCACATTATGAATTCAACAGTCGCTCTCGTTTGAATTACCATTTGACTCTCTGAGTGTGTTCGGAAAGCAAAAGTTTTATTTAGTATTTAGTAAATGCGAATTTTAATACAAAAATCGATATTATTTTTCATTGTCGTAGTCAAATGGTATCCAGTGGCTTTTATCGTCTGCCAATCAGTTAGCACCTTTTTTATTGCAATGTGTATATGGAGAAAAATAATCTGTTGGAAATAAAAATGTAAATTATGAGATTGAACGCGAACGAAAAATAAATTACTGACTCTTTTGATATTTTACAATTTTGTTACATTTGATGAGCCACAAAATTAATCATATCTTTTGTTTTTCCCTCTTTTCTTGAAACTCCATATACAAATGTTATTGGAAAAAAAGAAGGTGCTATTATAAGAAAAAAAATGACCATTATTCCGGAAAAGTGTTCCACCATTTACGACGTGGAATATATCACAGTGAAATGAATAAGGCGAAGAAAAAAAAAATACAAATAAAAAAACACGGCATGAGTATAACAATATACAGAATAGTAAATAGTGTTGCGTATGTGATTAGGTGAAAAAAAAAAAAAATTAAATTAGTAAATAATATATAACAAATAATCTTATAAGTTAAAGCACAATTGGAAAATAAAGAAGAGCTTAATGTGTATTTTCACCTTTATTTTCATTTTCTTATTTTAAATTTTGTTTATTTTCATTTAACTTATTTTTTTTTTTAGCCATTATTCACTTTGAGAGCCAAGAGATCGACCATTTTTATTTTTGTGTTTCTTATTCATATCATACAAACGCGTTAACACATTCTCAACTTCATATTCATAAATTTTATTTTTCATTTTCTTTTATTATTTATTTCGTTTTGAGTTTTTAATGAAGAAACGCAAGTATAAAATATTGTATAAATATATAAATACGATTGAAAAAATAAATATATTAAATTAAAAAAAGGAGACATACACGTTAACGTATATTTAATCAATTATTATAATCATTATCATTATTATTAATATTATTTTAGTGGTCAAGTCTATCGTGGGTGGGATGACAAAGTATATAGGATCGGCTGAGGTTTTTTTTTTTTTCAGTTTTGGAGTAAGGGAGATAGATATGCTTGTGTCAAGTCTAACATTTTCAATGCACAGACTCAAATAGCAAATTATATTAATCTAAGAGAACAAGTGAGAATTTTCATGTGTTGAAAAAAATGTATTTCTTTTGTGCACGATTTAGTCTAGGCGCTGTATTAACTTTTTGTATAATTTTGAGTCCGGTGAATGAAATTCAATTGAAAGGTTAATCGACAATTATTTTTCCAAGTATGCTGCACATAATTTTGCAAAATACAAAATTTTCCTGAATTCTTTGATTTAAATATATTTTTATAAAACTTTTCACTATCTAAATTACAATCATCAATGTTGTTAATTTTTATTTTAGCTCGACTGTGTGCATATTGTTTCCTCTTTGACTATTTAAGGAATTGTATTTGTTGTGGGGGATGAGCGGATACCGAGGATTCATTCAAATAGAGAAAAATATTGATAAAAATTAAATTTTTCTCCATTACACTCTCTCTCTCTCTTTTTTTTTCTCCTTTATATTTACGTTAGTTGTTTCAATTTGAGGAAAAAAAATCACATTGATTTACCTCTTCACTAACGAAACGGCACTTGTGGTATGTCTGTAGGCAAATCACATTGTCTTCTTCGATCTTATGTCGATGCTCATGTGTATAAGAGAACGATGAGAGATTCGAAGAAGTGCGAGAAAAAAAAAAATATACAGCGTATATTATTATACGCATGCATATGTGTGTATAAATATATACCAATGTAAAATATAAGGCGTACAAAATTAAATAATTGTTAAATAGATAAACACTAAAGATTTTTTTTTGTTTTTCATTTTCATTTTTTTCGTATTTTTTTGTTTGTTTTTTTTTGTCGATAATTAATAATAATTTACGGTGTGGGAACATGTAAAACCTAATATTCTGTGTGGATATATATATATATAATAATAATGATGGGGGATTTGGTGGAGAGTAGAGCGCTGCTAAAAAATCTCATCGCACCTTGGTAAATTCGATTTTTGCATTTAAGATGCCGCGAAAACGGAAAAAAAAAAACAAAGCGATATAAATATGGGTGTGAGAAATTGTAAAAAGGAGAGAAGAAAAAAAAAAAGAACCTATTAAATAAATCAATCTGAGCGTTGATAATTGACAGGTTGTAACACTGCATACACGGCAATTTTTATTGAATTGTATTTGTGGCTGTGTGTTTTATTTGTTATTATCTTTTCTTTCGACTGTGAAAAAACTCCGTCGAGTTTTGATTATAGTTTTGTCGATAAATCGGGACTAGCGTGCCGCAAAAAAAATCACATCATATGCTTGTATTAATTCATCATTTGATCAAAGGTCAAAAAAAAAAAACAATATGTACTATTTTTCCATTCATAATCAATCTGATGTATGTGATTTTCATAAAATAATTTAGTGAAGAAAAAGAAAATTAGAAACAGGGTATTCCGTCACGAGAGCCCCGATCAGTTTAAATCTTCAAATGTTTGTTCTCGTAATATTTTTGTTTAAATATGAATATATATATATGTATATCTATATCTATATATATTTATATATAATATAATAATATAATAATTATTATTCTATTAATTAAGTCTATGATAATATTTTCAAATGATATAAATTAACCGAAAACTATTCTTGGTGTTTTTACCATAAGAAAAAAAATTAAATGTATGTATATATATTTATATATGTATAGACATATATATGTATATATATACAGAAGTAATTCTTCGTCTTCATTGCTCAATAAACTCGTTAAAATTTCATTTACAAATATATGTTTGACATTGGTTTTTACCGTCAGACAGTATGTCCCAATTGATTACCTTATTTCGTAATTATTCAAATGGGTATTTGAGATTGTGTGAGCATTGCGGCAAGGCTCGATTTTTTTTTCTCTATAATTCCGCCGTTCTTTTCCTCAAATTAAAAAAAAAAAAAAAAATACACGATCATCATTCTTGAATTTGTCATACAATCGTCTCGTTCATTCGGTCATCGTACAGTAGGATGCTTAATTTTTTTTTTACTGTTATATAATAGTAAATATTTTCTATTGCAAATAGTTACATATCACATTTTTTGTTTTGTTATTATTATATCATCTTTTTCTTGTTTCGAAGGAAAAAAACAGCGAAATAAATGCATTTCAAAGTTCGAATTTATCTCTTCGCATTTCTCTTCATTATTTTTTTCTTTCAATATTTCCATTTCTTTTTTTGTTATTTTCCCATCACTATTCGCTCCAAATTTTTTCATTGTGCTTTCATGAATTTTATCTCGTTAGATCTTGTCATTTTTAAAAATCTTGGCACACATCACCATTGTTAATCACACATTTCACCGAAATCACATTCACTCTCGCTTTCTCATATAATCAAGTAACACATTGGAAGACACGGTTAGAATTATCAATATATCAATATTATTATACCAAAAACTACAATATTACTTTTTGCAGAATTGATTTTTTATCCCATTGCTCAAATCGATAATAATAATAAAAAAAAAAACAAAGAAAGAAAAGAAGAATAAACTAAATAAAATAAAATAAATTAGATATGTCGATAGAATAATTGGACTTGATTTTTTTTTCTACTCTGCGAAACGTAAAAACAGGGGTAGTGTATCTTTCATCACATTAAAGGGGGGTTAGTCGCTTAGAATATTGCAACGGTTCACCTGCTCGCGATTTTTTTCCAACAAATCACGATTTAAAAAAAAAAAAATTAACTCCACTCATTAAATCTACCGCAATAAATTCGAAGCATACATGGAGCTAGAGCACTATCGAATGTGTATAAACATCGTGTCGTATCCTCATGTAATTATTCATAACATTAAACAAATATATAATATATATATTAATTAAATGAATAATAATAATAGTCATTAATGATGAATCAAAACTCGAAAAAGAATAAATGAGTAGTAATAAAGTCATTAAAGATAAGTAAAGAATCGAAGGAAAAAAAAATAACAACGGTGAAAAAAAATGTGTGTGTGTGTGTTTGTGTGTGGGTCCATAGAAAATCTACCTGAATTTTAAATTTTAAGATTATCAAAGTCACTGATGGTATTGCTGATTCGGTTGAAAACCGGAAGCCTTGACTCAGCATTCGGTGACAATGGCGATGGTGTTCTTGGTAAAATATCATCAGATAATGGTGACATAACTCCTGGTGGGCTTGGACTATGTCTCGTTGCTAATAATCCAAAATCTTGTCCAAAACTGAATGCAGTTGTTGGTGGAATATTACCAGAATCATCGCTGAAAAAGCTTGCCATTGAATTTGTCGGTGATTGGCTGAGACTTGAAGTTGGTGAGACAGATTCAGCAGTGCTTCCAAGTGAAAATGTTGGACTGAGGTTCAATGGTTTTGGTCTTGCAGCACCAATAACTGAACTTGTTTGACGATGATGATGATGATGATTATTGTGTTGATGACTTGAGTGAATATTGTGGTGATGCTGCTGTTGATGATGGGTTGTCAAGCTTAATGAATTAGCTCTAATTAATGATGAAGTTGAAAATGTTTGTTGCTGTTGTGTTCCTATGCTCAATGAATTCGTTCGCAATAATGGCGATGGTGAATTAACTGCCGCCGCTGCTGCTGCTGCTGCTGCTGCAGCAACAGCTGATGGTGATTGTGCAATTTGTTCCAGTAGTGAAATATTCACATTTAAACTTACTGCAGTAGCACTTGGATTTAATAATGGATTCAAACCAATAATATTTGGTTGTGCACTACCCAATTGTGCACTAACCTTTTGATTATGAATTCGTGCTTCCTCAAAATTATGAATAAAATGACAACGTGGTCCATATGGACAAAAACCAATTGTATGAAATGTACGACACAATTCAGTTTTATATTTTGGATGACGTGTCAAATTACGTAATTCATTGTAGCCATGAGCGAATTGACATTTG
This sequence comes from Zele albiditarsus, assembly GCA_958496275.1. Classification (NCBI taxonomy): domain Eukaryota; kingdom Metazoa; phylum Arthropoda; class Insecta; order Hymenoptera; family Braconidae; genus Zele; species Zele albiditarsus. The sequence goes on along the minus strand of OY292413.1, from coordinate 6,894,865 downwards.
TCACCGTACTTGCACATCCCTGACTCCTCATATGGACGACACAATTCTGTCTTGTATCTTGACGTTGGTTCACTCACGCTCCGATCCAATTTACGATGCTGTTGCTCGATCAGTGTCACTAATGACGTGTAACTACGTCTTAAGGGCGCATGACCACCAGCATGATTGGTCGGTGGATCCTTTGACTTTGATTGTACGGTTGCATTCTGTAATCAAGCGAAAAAATTTATCATTGAATTAGTTCAATAATTGTACTCAACTATCAGTAATAACTTTTATTTTCTACGAGGGTCAGGTAATTAGGAAGGTATAAAATTGAAGGTATTTAGACACAACTGAGTGTAATAGCTCTCTTCATGGCGCAGAAAAAAAAAAAACTTTCTCTTCGACAAGCTGAAGGTCGAAATCACCTTCGTGACTATTAACGACAACTTTCAACGGACGATATAACTGGGTATATAAAATGGGGAGAAACCACAGCGAGAAAATATATATGGATGGTGTCAAACGAGCAAAAGTCGTGTGATATTTGTATTGACAAGACCACCATCAATATATAATATATACGTATATTGAAACAACATTGCATAATAATTTTTTAAACAACTATGTACTTAGTCATAATATTTCATGTTTAATTATTACCTATTGCTTTATCGAACATCCGTCATCGTCTCAACAACGTGTGTACATGTGTTGTGTGTTAAGAAAATTATTATCACAATATTAGTCATCATATTTACCATATACTCATAAACTTTACACTTTCACTCCAAATAAATCATTGTGATAAAAAAAAAAAAGAAAAAAAGTAGTATATATAAATAAAATAAAAACTTGTTTGATAGCTTCGAGGTTATTTGAAGGTAGAAAGTTAAATGTTAAGAAAATTATGTTTATATATATGTATATATATATAATATATACATAAATAAAAACTGGAAACGCCACTAAAGTTTCGTGTCTTAACTGCTTGTCCATTGTTTGTATTTCTATCTTTGTTATTCTATATCAAGTAATTTCGCTTACTCAGTCTCTCGGTTGGCCGGAAGTCAACAGACCGTAAAAGGTTTCCCTTTCCGGAGCAAAAGAGCGTGTCTAACCCTTTCGCTGAGGCTATTTGGCGTCTCGAAGTAGCCACTATATATATTGCCTTAACTAACTTATAAACACATTATAGATATTTCGCTAATTTCATTGTAATTATTTTGCAATAATTATTCATTATAATTTTTTTTATTTCCTTTCAATTCAATGATTTATATTTATATATTTTTTTGTGTAATAACTGCTGAGTCTTTTCTGCCTCTTTTTTTTTTCTCTCGTTTCTTTCACCTTCTTTTTTTTTTTTTTTCCATCCAGCAATAATGCTGAACAAGGTGCACGGCTGGAACTTCTCTATAGGCTTCTGTGTGTCAGGTTTCTTTTCAAAAATATGAGAAAATTTTTAACATGTACCAAGAGAAGAAGGGCGTTTTGGTATATACCATTGCTTAAAGAATATATACGTATATACATATATAAATACACTGTGTGGAGCAATATATTTACAATGGGGCAGGGCAACGAATCACGGGTGTGTGTCTTGCACTGAGCGTGCAGTGCACGTGGACACACACATGTGTGTGGAGCAATCCCATGACAATGGGGCGAAAAACGCGCAGGGGTGAATCGCTTCAATGCCCTGCCCCTGAAACGGAGACGAGAGCAACAGGTTTCCCTCCCTTTTTTTTTTTTTTTTCATGTGACATGCAGTAGACATATATATGTATACATACATATAGAAAGTTCACAAGACTCCATTGTTAAATTTCTCAACATTATTTTTTGCTATTTATTCTGTTGAAGTAAAAAAATATATATATATAAAACCACTACGTAATTTTGCAAATCTCTTCAACCGTATTTTAATTTCATTAATTAACAGTTGAATTAAATTTTTATTAATGAAAATAAATTTCACAGAGGTATATATATATATATATAAAATGAAAGCGATATGGAATCAGTAACTTTGAGCAAATGGCGTTTGTTAATTGGATGGAGAAAATGAATAAAAAAATAGATAAATGAAAGCTTTGACCCCATGTGGTGTGTTTGGCACTGTTCGAGGACGTAAATATAAAATAAAAAACGATTATGCGTTGCGCGTGTTTGCGAATGAGCAAAACAAAGGAGGCGGGAAATGACAAGTAAATTCTTTACAAGTGGGTGGGTAGCAAATGGGAGATACAATATTCACGCCGGAAATCGTACGAGGGATACGATTAATTATATACGCGTATAAGATTCGTTTTGAAAGAAAAATAAATAAATAAATAAACTTAATGAAAATGAATATACATATGTATTTAGTCAATGTATATGTGGACAATAAAATGAATGAATATATGGCGGATGTAATTCTTTGAATTGGTGTCGTGTAGATACTGAGAAGATTGTATATATATATATATATATATATATATATATATATATATTGTACAGACACATAGAGAAAGGGAAATTAACCGGTCGTGTGTCGTATACAAAAATGAATTACTGAGTCGACAAAAATAGATTTCTTAGCGTAGGTCGGTTGCGTTTTTAAACACTTTTCACTTGAGAAAAAATTTTCAATCGAATTTTTTGTTATTGTCGTTGCATCTCTTAAAATTTTGTTTTCTTTTAGCGTGAGAGAATATCGTACGATAGAACATTCTTTGTTCACTTATCAATACCTACATATATATGTACTTATATAAATGGAATTTTATGAACGGACTGAGCAGATAATACAATGACGGTGCGATACTGATAGGAAGAACAAAAAAAAAATAGAAAGTGATTCGTTAGTCGATTTCCTTAGAGAGACATCGTTATGACTTCTTTTTTTTTCTATACACCATAAATAAAAGTGAGTATCAGTCGAATAGAATGTTATAATGCCCTCCCCTTTTTTTTTTTGCTCTTCATGAAACATTCGCATTTATTTATCCATTTGCGTATGATAATTCATTCGAATGTGGAAATGGGGCATACAAAAAATACTCGAGATTATGTAAAAGAAAATAAAGAAAGATATAGTTCAAAAGTAATATACGCCAAAGAATAATTAAAATTTCTCAATTTCAGAATTATCAAATGGATATAAATAAAAACAAAGAAAAAAAAATATTTATAAGCACTAAGATAAAAACAACTCGACATAGCAACTATAGACACACACACACACACACACATACAAATATCTACACAACGCACTACCAGCTTCAAATAAAATCTTGTACATTGTGATTGTTTTTGTTTCTTTTGGAGTATATAAACGCAATAGAACTGTGTGCGAGATTCAAGTGCGTTTCGTATACACATTCACGTACGCTTATAACATATATACATACATATAAATAAACACACATATATATATATAAGAAAAAGAGCGAGAGAGGTTTCACCTCGCACCAGCGGTCAGAGGAGAAACCCAAGAAGAAAGGAGTAGAGTGTTGGTTAAATTTCCCGCGGTGAGAGTCTCTCGATCCTTCTCACTCTCATGATTTATTTTTTTGTTATCATTTTCTTTTTCATTTGATTCGCTTTTTCCTTTATTTGTTGTTATTTTTTTTATTTTTTTTTCGTTTGCTACACCTTTTATTCGCGCTTGTAATATCTATGCGGAATCGCGACGTAATTTTTGTTTCTTCTCCATTTACCTATACATTTGTTACAATTTAAGAATTTCAATTACACATGTTCTGTTATGTCTTACACATATATATATATATATTAAATGAAATATCAAGTTGTGTATAATTACCTTGAATAGATGCTCGTTACATTCGAAAATAGGGGTGCTCATTACTGCAGTAGACATTTTCTTTATTTTAATCGTTGATTTTTATTTATAAATCGATTATCGTTGCGTTTAATATTACTACTGTATATTGGTGTTGACGAAAATGAATTTACGCACAATTACACTCGGTCAACTTTCCTTCTTTGTGAAACCGCGTCGGTTGAGTCAGCACCACGAACAAGACGCCTTCTTCTTTTACTCGTTTCTCCTCTCACACGATATTTTCACTTCTTTCTCTCTACAGTGTCTCGTTTCTATCTCCTCTTTTGCTCTATCTTCTAAACGTGTATGTTCTTGTGTGCTATCTATAACAATTTTCGCAATTGAATTAGTCACTCAATGAACTATTCTTTGTTTCTTACTCGACAATAATAATTATAATAATAATTAGACAATGTGAGATGAGCAATGATATGAACACGCGACACAATTTAACTGCCACACTCGTAGACAATTGTCGTAGCACGTTATCATTTGTATTTATATATATATATAAATATAAATATATATATATATGATCAACACTCAGGATTATTGAAAAAAAAAAAATTATGAACTTAGCGAATCGCAAAAAAAAAACAAACAAACATAAACAGACGTGAATTATTTTTATCACTTTTCGTTCAATATTTGTCTTTACAAAATGAATAGTTAGTGAAAGTGCTGATAGAAATGAAATTATTCGTTGCTGTAATTATTTAGTTTATTTATTGATGCCTTTTTCAATACGTCTGTTGACGAATGATAATACAAAAACAATTTTTTCGTTGTTGATTAACGGGATTGTATCGCTCACCGAGAATTTATATGTTGCTCGTAAGGCGCCCGAGAGCTGACTAAATGCGATGGTTATACGCGCGCGAGTTGGAACAAACGTTGCTTCGTAAAGCAACAGCGTTGTATGAGCTTCGTGGACATGCGTGAGGCGGCGCTAAAGTATCAGCCAATGAGTGAACGGGACCAAAGACACAGACATGGGGTGAGAGTGAGTGAGCGAGCGTATGTGGTAGGGAGAACTGGTGGGAGGGAGAACGAGTCAAATACAACTCTGTGCCGGTTTGTGTCTGAAGAAATAAAACGGTGCGACTTACTGCTTGGTAGAAACGATATGTGTATCTGCATCTCTGTTCCCTTCGCCTTTACTTATATCAGTTGCTGCTTGCAAACGTTTATACAAGCGTATAGAACCCCGGTTCTCTTTCTCTCTCTTTCTCTCCGTTCTTCAAGTGTAGTATAGAGTCTCTTTGAGCAAACCCCTTCATTTCCCCTCCCGCGCCATTGTCGTTTTGTCAGGTTTTAAGAGACTTGGCAACAGTGCTGGAATCCCGCCGTTGCCGAACCTTGCGAAAAGCTTTTGCTGACTATAGGTAGGTAGATAGAATAGATACATACATATACATATCTATTCATTTATATATATATATATGTTTGACCGGGGAATTCTTTTTTTACTTTTTTTTTCCTTCAGATCATTGATAAAATCTAAAATGATGTTTAGAAAAATCTGAGGGTCGAGGGATTTGTTTTTATTTCGTGAGCGACGGTATTTTTTTATTCTTTCTCCATAATTCTTCGTAATTAATGTTGCTTCATTAATGACTGGTTTGTTTGTGTACACAAAAATATATGTACACGAAGACGTGGAGTTTATATTAAAGTGAATGTGAGTAAACAAAAGAATATTGTTACTTGTATGTATATTTATTCTCTCTCTTTCGCGCTTGTGGTGAATGTATACTTGGAGTTGCATGAATGAAATACTAGGTTTCTATTCATGCATTGAGTTGAAACAGTAGCGGAAAAAGAATAAAAAATGAATTGTAATTGATTTTTTTTTTCTTCTTTATTTTTGTTTAGTAATTCTTGCACTCTGATTCAGTTCATGTGAATTTTCGCGCAAGATTGAATGAGACCCCTATATTTATGATGTGTATGTATATACAGATATAAAAAGTCAAAAATAGTCAGGGCACCCACGCTGATATACTGCGATGAACCCCTATCAGCCCGCATGCAGTATATTCCATGGGAAAATTTCCGAACACAATTGTAATTGAACTATTTAATCTTCATTTGTTTCCCTGTGCCCTTGCATTTTTTTTTTCTCCCTACCCATTTTTCCATGCTTTGTTTCCCTCCTATATAGATCAGTTCTTCATGAACTTGAGAGATACAGGAACGTTTTTGAATCATTGAAAATTAAACATTATATTGAATTGAAGTATTTAATTTAAATATTTTCAAGGCTCGTTTTTTTTTTTTTTTTTTTATTTGTGTGTATATATATTTATATACTTCACGTGTGACCTCCGATAGAATCGTGAAATAGTCACGGCTACCAACATTTATAGAACCTCGACTCCGGATACATTTGATTCTATTTCCTGGTCATCGAAACGACATTTTCAAGGTTTCGACACTGTGGCTTTGCTATATGACTTTCTCTTGTATTCATGCCCAAATGTCATATCTTCATCTTTATACAGATACACTCTTCCATATGTATATATATATATGTTTAACATAAACCATGTTTTATTTTTTGAATGTATAAAGATATATATATACTTATTTTGATATACAATGATGAATAAACATAGCTCGTTAAATAAAATGAAAAAAATGGGATTAATTCTGTCAAGGGTAAATGGCACGGCGAATAATTCATAGATAATTCTTATTAGGCCACATTAAGGTCCCGGAAATGTTTACGACAAGCATATATATGGATAGGTATAATTGTGTCAGACTCTATGACATGGGATCTATGTAATAAAGAGGGTTCGAAAATTACTTGAATGGGATTGCAACACGAAATTGAGTGTGGAAATGTGAAACGTAATGATATAGACGTTTATATATTGAAAACTTTGGAATTATCTTTACTATTCGTCGTTCTCAATTGCACTCAACGTATCAGCAAACCAAGAATTTCATGCTAATATTTTATGGAACAATATTTCTGTATACGTATTTACGTATCGATTTATTATTTATTTATTTATTTTTTACATAAATATATTTGATAAAGTATTTTCTTTTTCATATTTTATCTCATAATATTTTATTACAAATTCAATAACTCTTCTTGCCGGTTTTTATCAAAGTGATTTTGGATAATTTATTTCCAATACAACATTGCATCACATTTTGTTAATGGGCGGAATTTCCGTACACACATGCTCAAACTCTTCAGCAAACAACATCACATTATATTTACAACTTGATAAGCTTGTTAATTATCCGACCGATGAATTTCTCTTTTAATTCCTTGGTTTTTTTTTTTTTCTTACGTTCTCTGTCACAAACTTAGCATTTACCTTTATTATATTTTTATTATTTCACTCGAAATAGTACATCACAATTAAAGCATCTGTTGGACATGTGCTTTTGTCACTATATTTGTTCTCTACCTTGGATTTCTCTGCATGTGTTGTACAGCCATGAAAGAACAAAAAGCGATATATATATAAAATATATACATTTATATACATGGAAATATTTTATGGAGCAATACAATATTCTCGAATTATTTTATGTACATCATATAGCTTAACTTTACTCACACACGATAAATTATTTTTTTCCGAACGACTCACAGATATCAACTGTGAAATGATTAGATACAATTCTTAATGACACCGTTATCACAACTACGAACATGTCAATTATCGTTATACGATTAATTGCAACATTCCTATGTTAGTTCATACAACATTGTTATATTCTTTAGTATCATTTCAAGTATTTATTTATCAATTCTTTTTTATTTTTTCCGATCAAGATGAGAACATAAATTTATATTTATATATATATATATATATATATATATTTACGTGGGTTTATTCTTACTTCCTATCTCGCATATCAGGTGAGAGAGCACACGTATATGTCGAGACAGGACTTTCACATTGAGCGCGCGCGCAGTAATTTCCAATAATAAATAATAAAATGTTGTTGCGTAATAACCCACCATGGGGTTCTCTACATCCCTGGTATATACATTTTAATTCTGTGCGTCGTAAAATTGAAAGAATAAACCAAATATTTTTTTTTTATTTTTTGACAATTTATTGACACACTCGTTAGAGATCAATACGATGGCAATTAAATAGATATTATGCGGAAATGCGTTGTGAATTACAGACATAGCTAATGTTGTTGACTGCCGGCTTCGTAATACTCTTAAGTTATTAGAGATGGCGACTAATATAAATATTTGGTGTTGTGTGTATGTGTCTTTATGTGTGTGTGTGTGTGTGTGTGTATACATTTGTATTATGGTTCTCTTTACTTTGACGTTGAGTTGAGTCAAGTCACACCGTGAGACTTTCACCTTACCGTGACTTTCCCTTTCTCCCAATGGTCGAATTCAATTCTCCTTGCATAAAAATAAACATAAGAATTATATATTTGTTTTTATATTCATTGGTGAATATTTTTTATTTATTTTCGTTGGAGTAAAATAATTTTATGATATTTACTAGCTTCAATATATTTATTGGCAATTTTTATGGAGAAAGATGAATTAAAAATGTGTTTTTGATATTGCTACGTATTTCGTGCACTCATGAAAATGCTGGGAGAACATTTAATCATTCAATATAATATTTCTCAAACTAATATTGACTTGAGAAAAAAATTCAAATGCCGATTAATCAACGACGATTTCCGTTAGAAATATTGAATTAATAATGTACTCTTATACCTCTTGTGCATGGGGAGAAAAGTTGCACTTTAGATCTTTATCCGCATATTTCTATGACTAACGTACTGGAAATTTATGATAATAATCGTTTGCTGTATTTCATAACAGTAAGAAAAAAAATAATATAATATTGAGAAATTGAAAGAACCTTAATGACGATTTAAGTGAAAAAGGAGATTGATATAAATTCATATATTTTGAAATAAATTCGTAAATCTTGAAAAATCCATCAATAAATCCAAGCTGCTATTTGGAATTGGGAAATTGGAAATATTTTCCATAAATAAATCCCCAGAACAATCACTGTAAATCCCCAGAACATTTCAAAACATTTTCGAAACACTTGATTTTATATTGCACATTTTAAAATTACCTCAATACAGATAATGGAAAAAAAAAAAAAAAAAAAACAAATTTAACAATTAAACATTAAGAAATAAAAAAAGCCATATCGATCAGTCAAGTGAAAAGAAGTGATCTAAATTTTCGAGTTCAAAGAACTTTACTTATCAATCCAATATCTACACACTTTGAACGTTTATAATTATTGAACCATCAAAAAAAATAACAGTAAAAAAATCTTTTATATTTTGATATTCATCAGTATCGTATCAAATTCAATAAACAACATTTTTTTTTCGTTAATTAACTCGGGCCCTTTTCATGCACCAATGAAATACAATGCCGCATGATAAAACAATCTTGAATTTAAAATATTATTCTGGATTATTCTCTCGAGTTGTGATGTATGATTATACGTTATGTATATATACTTGACGCAATGTCGATGCGTTGATGTCGTGGAATTTTCCAATGTCTCTCTCTCTCTCTCTCTCTCTGCTTCTCTTATACACATTGCCTATTGTATGTATGTGTGTGCTATCATTACTGATATACAACTCTCGGACTACGTGACACGTTGTGTTGCGTATCGTTGTGCGACAACACAACACATACGACTCATTCAACCACAACAAGATTTCATTCTAACATGTCTTCATTTTATTAATATATATATATGCATATGTAAGAACATGTATACAAAACACACATGCGTAACTACATATACGTAAATTGTATAAATGACAACGAACTATACGTTGAATTTTATAGTGACAATTTATGCCAGAAGCGAAAAAAAAAAATTATTGTCTCACCATAAATTCTCACATTTAATATTCTGTATTTATTTATTTTTTTTTCTTTTCTTTCTCCGTCTCTTGTTCGTTGTATATTTTCTTTCATTTCCGGTGAATGAAGATAACCTTTAGCGCTTTCTCCACAAAATTCATGGACTCGGTGATAACAAAGAAAAAAAAAAAAATTGATATATGGAAATGGTGAACTCATATAGATATGGATATTCTGATGGATAATGATGGCTTTAATATTCTTTTCTCAGTATTAATAGGAGAGTATATACATATGTATACATGTATATACGATGCGAAGAACTGAAGACCAAAAGGCTTCATGCACTTGATCAAACAATGAGATCTCTATACACCGAAAATTGCTTTTATTTCTATTTCTCTTTTCGCTCGTTCTTTCCCCCTTGTGTCTTTTATTGAGGAGTCTAATTTCGTACACCGGAAGTGGCCGCAGCGTTTGGCTATATAACTGGCAAACGAAACACATCACACACACATACACACATGTACACCTCGGGAGATCAAAATAGTTTTACTATTTAAGGACCCTTTTTGTATTTCTTTCTTTGACTTTTTATTTTTTTAATTTTATTATTATGTACAGGGTTAGGGCGAGAGAAATAAACAGAAGGCCACACACGAAAATAGTGTGTTTTATTTGAATATATATTTTACGTTTATTATTTTTTTTTTAGTTTATGTATGGTAAGAGGATTTGACTCATCGATGTCTGTTGAAACATCTATGCAAACTTCTTTTTAATAATTCATCAAAATTCTATTTGTTCTATTGAAATGGTTGGTTTGCTAAATGGATTAATTTGAAGTTATCTAGATTTTATATAAATATTCGATGATACGAATAATTCTAGTGTGCTTAATTTTTATGTCAAATAAATTAAAGTTCACGAACCATTGCTTATTGAAATCCAATTTTCAGTAATATAATTACATAATTCGCAATTCTTGTTATTGCCATTCAATTACTCAGTGTTTTTCCTCCAGAATCAATTGGTTAATAATTGAAGTTCATCAATTAGATCTTGTTATAACTTCTCCAACGTTCCAAAAGACAAAAATCTATTTTTAGAATTAGATTGCAAATATCATCGAACCTAATTCATCAAATCGTGTTAAATTGTTAGCCAATGAATTGTGATGGAAATAAGAGATACAATGACGAATGATTTTCAAATATAGTCGAATATTTTGAATTGTTGAAGGAAACCCTTTTTTCGAATGTAAATATAACCTGGAAAATAAATATTCGATGTAATTAAACAAATCATCATATTTTTTTGCGTATATATTTCTTCGGAAATTTTAAAAACATCTTTGTCGCACATTTTCTCAAGTGTATCTCCTTTCCGTTCCAACTGTGCATCCAATTTTTCAACTAGTGCATGACATCGTCACCTTCTCTTCTTCTCGCATGTTGGTGATTTTATATTTTCGACTTCAGTCATATACACTTTCATACCCCGTGCACACGTGGAAAACAGATGGACTGAACGAGACCCCCATTGAGATACAGTCTTTTGAAAGCGGTATATGTTTTGTGTGTCTGCACGGAAGAAAAAAAAAAAAAAACAAGTAGCCAACTCAAACGTTCTCTTCAACTTGATCCTCGAAGCATAAATATAATTGCAGTGACAAAAATTATTTTATTTTCTCTCTTGGGAGAAAAAAAAAATACTAAAATAAATATCACATGTATAATTTTTTTTTTTTTCTTCTTTTCTAAGTGGGTCAATATGACCGGGAGAAGTTTAAGGTTACCAATTTATATTGGTTTATAAGTCATCAGGCGTATAACTTGTAACTGCCAAAAGGTTTTTAAATGCCTTTTGCTCACAACCCTCCATATCGTTTCGACGTGTCTTCTATATACTTTTCAGCTGCACCTTCAATTTATTTTTATTTTTTTTTATATATATATTTTTTTTCTTATGTGTTGCCACACCATCAGTCTTGAAAGATGAAGGACATATAACCCAATGTATCAAGAGTGAGAGGGAGAGAATACACCCTCACTCATCCATGTCTTTGCAACAATTCATTTTAAGATGCTTTAGAGACGTGGGAAAAAAAAAAGAATGAATCTTTTTATGCTGGTTGAATTTTTTTTTTGAATAATACGCACTTTCAATCAATTCTACTTCTCACATATGTTTACTATGGGTATATATTAATACATAATGTACCTCTATATTAATGTGCTGAAATCGTATTGAGGGAAAACATGAGGGTGATGATCTGATGTATTTGACTTTTTTTCTCGGATTTTTATTTCTCAAATGGTTGAGATGGGACAGTTGACGATAATGGTTAACAAAAACGGAAATAATTGCGACAAATTAATTATATCATATATTTTCATGAACATGTGATTCACAATTGAACACAACGTTTCTTCAAAAATGCAAATACACTTTTCTGATAAATTAAACCGACTCAATTTCCAATCCAGAACAAATCAGGTACATTTTCGACATTTATCAGAATATCAATGAAATATTCTAAACCCATTCTTTCACAATTAAATCTCTCAAAATTTCACTCTGCCAATTCTTCCTTCATTAATTCTCCAATAAACATTTTTAAAAATAAAAAAAATACCAGTCAACTGTCATTATATATTACATCTTAATAATATTTTACTTCAAAGCCTAATGATTTTTCATTTTAAAAACTTGTTTGTAACCCAAATGCACGTGCATTTCCATCGCTACCCTCGTTCATCATCCAACCTCATGGCCATTAATATTTTTTTCTTCATTTTCCCTTCTCCCTTACCCTCTCTTTCTCTCACAAGTCCTGACATAAATCGGTTAGATGTTATATTGTAGGTAGGTATATTATACCAAATGAAAGAAACATCAGGCCACAAAATGGCGATACATTGGATGAGGTATACGCCCTTGTTGTTGATGCTGTGATTGCAGAACCTTCCGTAGGCGGCAGCACACTCGTAACTTGCATCCCTGAACTCTTAAGAAGAAGAATAAAAAAATTAAATAAATAAAAAAAAAAATGCGGGTGTATATAAACCTGGGTCATGATGGAAACCTACATTGAAGAGCTTGAGAAATACATATACACACATACCCAAGCACGATCTTAAAAATGGGGAGATAAAAAAAAAGATATATATATATTCATATACACATATCCAACCAACCGACTTTTTTTATTTCTTTTTCGTGGATCTCTTGGGTCTTTTGGTCATATACGAGGGTTCCCCGCATTCGTCTCTACTCCCCTTCGTAAGAAAAAAATACGGATAGCGACCGGGACCGTATGTATAGAGGTGTGGGATGAAGGAGAAAAAGAAAAAAAAAATAATGGGGAGAGCAAATCATGAGTTAGGGGACTTGTATATAAGGGAACTGTGTGTGTGTGAGGGTGGATTTTGGGGCCCACACCATAACGGTAAGAACCTTTTAAACCAAAAACGAACCATGGCCCTTTGGCCTTTCTATACATAACACAACATTTATATATATATATATCTATATACCTTTATATATAATGTGTATTTCTTTTATCCAAGAATATTTCTATGAAGCACCTGCGGGGAAACCTGACGAGGTTTTTTTGCCTGATCAGCAGCGTGAAAATTTATTCGCTTCGTATGTATATAATAGAATACGATAAAGAGAGAAGAGGGAAGCAAAAGAACCTGCTTGAAATGGCAACCTGAATAATAATAATAACAATAATAATAATTGTTTTATTATTATTTTTTAGATGTGTTTTTTTTTTTCTTCTCCTCTCTCTTCTTATTTCTATTTTTTTAACGGGGGAAAAATGAATGAGAAAATGATAAGGGAAATAATAACAGTTGAAGGTTATATACAGTGAGATAAGCAAAAGTTTATTTTTGAATACATGGGTTGTATCTTTGTGTTGTTCAGTGCCAAATGATGAAAAGTCTTTATATTCGTGTGTGCGTGCGTGTGTTTATGGGGCCTCTTAAACTCTTGAGACTCATGTATACATATAGGTATATGGATATGTATTATATATATATATATATATATGAGTGTTGGGTGAGTAGAGTGCTGACTCTGGTCCAAGCCGCGGCTATATCGGACTGCCCAACCTTGGATGAGTAAAAAAATCATCAGGTATCTTACCTTAAGGTTTTTATTTTTTTTTTATTCCTTTTTTTTTTTTTTTTTACCTCACCGATGAGGCCCCGCTCTTTGCTCCTCTTGCGTCTTATACTCACACGGGTTGTTCTCGCTCACTCATTCTCTCATTCTTTATACGTATTCATCTCACTCCTGTCCACTCTCTACGGCTTTACGCGGATTCTGTTTTTTTTTTTTTTTTTCTTCTTCTTTTCCACTTTATTTTCTTTCATTTTATATTTTACTGCATATACACTCTTGTATATTTTCGTACACATCTACGTGTTGAATATATATTTTCACCTTCAACTCCGAGGACACTATGTGAGAATGTGTGTGAATAAAAATTCAGAACTGAAAAATATTTATTTATGTGCGTACGTGTGTTTTTATTAAATTAATAAATTATTTTATGTTTCTTAACTTCTTTTCTTTTTTTTTTTTTTTTCATTATTCTTTTTGGTTTTTATATTTTATTATTATTAATTCATTGGTTGAAGCACACATACGGCTTAGAGTGATGCCAACGGCTATTTCCGTTGAGAAAGGTCAGTAATGGTAAAGGTCTAGTCTGGGTGATAGAGATGTATATAAGTGTGTTTGTGTGTATGTGTGTGTGTGTGTGTGTAGTATGCATTTTCATTCAAAGAAGAGGTGTGAAGTGCGGGTGGTGCAATATGTGAGGATTAAAAGCGAAAAAGTAATTTGATATCCTCCGACAAATTATCGGGAGGAAATATTCATAGTTGTTTATTTTTAATTTAATTTCTTCTTTGTTCTTTTTATTTTTGATTTACTTCTTTATTTTTAATTCAGTCTCAACCACGTCCAGGATTTTTCTCTCTTCCTTGTTGGCACACACTTGTACGATTGTGTGACTCTCTGAATGTATTTTTTTTTTTTTTTATTTCTTCTTCGTAGTCGCTCCCTTCAAGAAAATTTGTTCAACGTCCACGTGTGATTCTTTTCGTCTCGTCCCTCTTCTCGACGAGGCAAAAAATCACGCAGTCAAAACACGCCCACCACTTTGGCTTGAAAATTGTTCTGGTATATAATCGTATGATGTGAGTGCGTGTTTGAGTATATGTATAAGTAATAGTGTGTTTGTTTGTGTGTATGTGTATGCACAGTAGGCCCTGTCAAATGGTTTGTTGGACGGATGATATAAAAATTTATGCGACAGCTTGCTTGACAATTTTTCACTCATACGGAAACTCTTTGTTGAATAAAATTTTAATGAATACTCATAGTGTGCTGTTTATACAATTGAATGAAAAATATATACTGATCAAATCTCGAATTATACGAATATTGAAGAGAAATCGTAAATAGTAAGATAAAATTCAAAATGTATCGCAATGAATTCCAAAATTTATAATGGAACTCGAAATATATTCCGATAAATAATAAACTTTGAGATAAGACTGAGTAATATTTGTAACGACTTGCTAATAACAAAATGATACTCAAAATACATAGTAATACACTACAAGTTCCGAAGTTTATTTTAAAAATGATTCAATACATGAAATAAAAATTCGATACCAATTGAAAAGTCTCGAAGAGTATCTCTAAAGATTAATATTTAAATTTCTCATTGGCCAATCGTCCACCACCACGTGACAAGTTATAAAACCAGATACAACTTCAATTCATACCGCTAATATTATTTATTGCTCGGTAAAGAAAGAAAGAAAAAAAAAATGTGAAACGCGTGATATTTTATTATTTTATGAATGCGATAACAAATCTTAAAAATGTGTATATATAAAGTTAAATAATGTTGTATATGACTGTATCCAAAGGCGAGAGTTGTGTGTAGTGATATAGATTTGTCATTGACTGTACAGTCAGTTGTTTACATTTTAACTGTGTGCGACGTTGCCAAGTGTAGAGACCTGTTGCTGATGTTAGTTTGCACACACTCAGCCATGTCGCGCGAGAGTAGATCGGTCATTAATTAAAGCTCTATCGAATGACGCACGTGCAAAAGCGTATACCAAATTAATTTACATAACATATTTAACGTTTTGATGAATGAAACCAATATCATAAAATAAAAATATGCCCTATATATTTATCGTTATAATTTTGATTATAGAAATTAATTATCAATATACAATATACGTATACTACATTGTAAGAATTATTTCAACAAAGTTTAACGATCAGTATCCAAAGTTCTATTGTTTTAGAATTATCAAATTCATATTGACTTATCTTCTATTGATTGTAATTATGATTGTAGCATTATTCGACATTAATTATCGTTTGTGATGGTTTGTCGTGCTAGATAATAATTAAAAATAGAATAAAAAAAATAAAGAATAAAACGTCGGACAACTCATCGTTCAGTGGTAATTCGTGTAAATATATATTTTTTTTGCTTCTGTTAAAAGATAACAGATTATTCATATCTGGTTTCCTGATTCACACATGTATGAACCACGTTGGTTGAATCGTTGTTGTCGTCATTTGAGTTCGCACGCACGAAGTCACAATCTCTTAAAGATACTTTTTTTTCTGTAAATTCACAAATAATTTATTCTCAATGTTGTACATAACCTTGCGAAATTGGTTTACGCCCTGACAGTTGACACAATTATTCGATGTGTATTATCAAGTAATATTTTATGACGTTTATTTTTCATTTTTTCATTCCATTTATATTTTTTTCTCTCTGCTTGTCCATTTGATGATGAAGTAGCTGTGGAAATACTGGAATAATATTATTTATTTTTTTTTTTTTGAAACATCCAAACACACATGTTCATATGTCAATATGTAAAGTTGCAAGATCTCGTAATAATACCTACCTGAGGTTTTTTTTTTTTTTTTTTCCTCTTTTGCTTTTAATAGGTTTGGATTCTCTCTGCATATAAGAACCTTGGTTCACAGGTAAACACACATAATTCATAAATGATCCGAGTATAGATGTGCATAGATAACGTGCACGTTGAATTCGTGATTATTACAATAGCTGTATAACTCTTAGGATTATATATACATTAGGTTTATACATGTATGTATAAAGCAGAGATATATATAGCTATATAATACTTGTCATGGTTGGATAAGGTCCTTCGGAAATGGGTGAACACAACGTCAGCAAGTTTCGCTCTTACGTGAAAGAAATTAATTGGAAAAAAAAATATAACTGAGTAAATAGTACAAAAAAATAAATTTAAACGTTATGTGGAAAAAATATAGCCGCTATATGAATAGATATATATATATATATATATAGTGGAAAATTAAATGTAAAATAATTCTTTGTTGATTTTTTTTTGTCGATTCGCACGTTTCACATTAATTTTCTTCCTAATTTTATTTTTCGTTTTCCTATATACGTGAATTAATATGTGTTTCCGCAAACGTATACAGCGTCCTTCCATTGAATCCCGTTACGGCTCTATGACTTTTTCTTCTCTGAAACGCAGTAAATATATTTATGTGTATATACATATGTATTTACTATTACCAGTTAGTTTATTGAACAGTCAGGCATTTTAATTTTGTATTGTCAATTATTATCACTTGAAGATCCTGGGTTTTTCATACAGTTTCAACTAATTTTAATCTCTTAAAATGATAGTATTATCAATGTGATATTATCTATCTGTCTCTCAGAAAATATTGTATATACTTATATATAATTTCTATATCTAATCGGTCAGACATCTTTACGTTTTGATATCACACATTGACAAACCAGAGCATTGCAATAACATGAAATATAAAAGATAACAGTAATCCTTTACTTCTTTTTTCTCATTTCGTTTAGTGATTTCAGAAGCTTTCAAAATTTTAATTCATATATATGAGTAATATTCATAGAAAAATAATTACAAGACAATGACGAATACTTGAGTCATTAGAGTATCATATTGTCATTTTTGTTTCTATTGTATATTGGGACAAAAAAAAATTTTTCCTTTTTCACCTGTTGAATAAGGGAATATATATATTTATATATGAAGGGGCGACCCTTCGGATGAATTTGCAAGGTGCGCCATTGTATTATTCTTGCCTCTAAGACCTCTAACCTCCAGAGAGATCGTTCCTAATTTTTTTTTTTTTTTTTTTCATCTGAGCAGGGTCCAACGACAGGTTTTCTTTATCCCTTAAACATATATATATATATTTTTGTAATACACAAAGAGAAATTATACGTGCGACCATACGTGTAAATAATATTACACCTGCACCATTTAAAAATGTCTATGGTGTGGGTTTTTTATTTATTCATTTTTTTTATTTATATATGTATCTATGAACCTCATTCTAATATTTTCTTTACATTTAATTTTAGTGCAGGACTGGCTATGATGAAATCTTTTTTTATCCTCTATAATGTAGTATAATATAAATATAATCATTCATTGAACAAATTATCATAGTCACATAGGTAGAATGACAAAAATAGAATTTAAGACGCATATGAGGGAGGAATAATAATACTGAGTCATTTCTTCTTGGATATAGAGTGTGTGTATTTTAAAGAAAGGGAAAATATGGTGAAAAAAAAAAAATGATAGAGTGAGAGTGTATGTGACCTGGGGGAAAAAGCCCGGCCCCATGCCAAGACGACAAGTGCACCACATGTTCCATTTATATACACGACGTTTTTTTTTCTTTCTTCCTTCACTGTGGATGAAAATAAAAACACCCCCCTTATATATCACACGTGTGTGAAGAACAAAGTTAATTCTATTTTGTATTATTAATAATTCTATATGAATTTTAATCCTACCAAATGTTAGGATTCTCGTTCTTCGATTTTTTCTATCTGGATATTTCTTGACAAAGAGTTGTAATAAATATGTAGTATTACTCGATTGTATTTTTTTCGATGGATGAATATAAAAACGTTCAACCATATTTGAAATACGTGTGAAGAACGAAAATAATTTTCATAATATCAATAATTTAATTTTAATTTGAATAATGCCAATGTTTAGATTTTTCTTTCTTTTATTCGTTTTTTTTGTGTTTCCAATATTTCTTTCACAATGAGTTTTACACCCAATTGACAGTGAGGGTTGCTTGCTGTATACATCATTCTTCAACTTTTGTTTTTGTGTAGATGAAAATAAATACGACCACCCATATTTCACACGTATGTGTAGAGAAAGATATATTTTATTCAATAACGTTGAGGATTCAAAATAAATTTTAATAACACAAAGGTTTGGGGGTTTTTTTTTTTTGCTTTTTTAATATGTCTTGACAGGGGAGTTTAACATAAAATTGACAGCGAGAGGTCTGGATATATATATATATATATCTTCCCTTAATTTTTTTTTCTTTCTCCAAGATTGACTGGGGTTTCAGAGTAGTTTTCCTAGTTATTTAAAAGATTCATCTTGATAAGATAGGTAGAGGGTGCGCAGTGCAACGGACCAGACAACGTTACAAAGAGGATTATATTTTTATTTATTTTTTTTTTTTCTCGTGACAGTCGCTTGGACTCATGTGTAGCTGCGAAGCTTAATGTGCATAAGAGAGGGCGATGTAGATGCGCTTTCACACTGTACGTATTACTATACCTTGAGCACTTTTCTTACGACCGCGTGACCGTGATAAACGCAGTAGGGTTCCCGCCCAGTTTTAGAACTCTACAAGAAAAGCGAAGATGAAAATAAAAATGTATAATTTTTGTTGAGGTAGGATAGACAGAAAAACAAAGTGATGGTAAATGAAGGTTAAAACAATTTCAAGTATACCTGCGTTTCATCGTTGAATTTTTTAATTGAATTTAATTTCAATTAATTAAGGGGCTACATACATTTAAAATGAATGGAAATAGGGGGGTGTTATTCTACCATTTTTATTCATTATTAAAATTCCACTTTACTGGATATTTATTCTACACGTTGTAATGCGAATTATATGAACTTTATTTTGTCTGAATTTAATTGAGAAATTTTAGAGAATATATAAATTATGATTTTCTTTGGCAAAAGTGTTTTGAAAATCAACATAATCAATTTCGAAAATTACTGAGCTGATTTGCTTGCAATTTTTATTTTTTCACATTTATTGTAGTCGAATTTGATAATAATGAATTTTCGCAACAAGATTGGTGAAAAATAAAAATGAGGGGATTGTTTTCATAAAAACCGTGCTTTCTATATATAAAATGTAAGAAACGAAATAG
This sequence comes from Zele albiditarsus, assembly GCA_958496275.1. Classification (NCBI taxonomy): domain Eukaryota; kingdom Metazoa; phylum Arthropoda; class Insecta; order Hymenoptera; family Braconidae; genus Zele; species Zele albiditarsus. The sequence continues at coordinate 6,874,879 of OY292413.1, read as the reverse complement.
AAATATTGTGATACACACTGTAAAAATGTTATGATAAGTACTAATTGATAGGTAAAATAATCAGTAAAAATTCAAACAATTCGGTGGCGTGATTTTCGAGATATCTCTGGGAGATACCATACATTTCACATTCTCCATAATTATGAAATAAAACACAATTTTGAATTTATAAAGAATTCTCAAGCATAATCATAGTTTTATCCGTTCTATTCATGTGCAATCCCACAAATAATAAATAAATAAATAAATAAATATAAATGTCAAGATTATTTTATACTTTTCAAAACGACAGAGACTATATACATCCAAGTTATTTCCTCCACTTTTTTTTCCTCTCCTCTCGCAGCACCATCGCGAGTTTTTTTTTTTTCTTCTCATTCTTCCTCTTCTTCTTTATCGAGTTTTTTTCCCCTCCCTTGCCTCGTTCCAGCGTCCTACCTAAACAAAACACTTTTGCCCTTTCCTTATACTTTTCCTTTTTCTCTTCGTGACTTGGGTGACGGTTGAAATAAGGCTCAACAAAGTGTTCTCAACCTCCACACACTTTATTGCATTATAAAATATAAAATCGCCCCTTCATCTATTATCTATACATCTACATCTTTAATTTTTTTTTTTTTTCCTTTTTCCAACCATATATATATTTCTTGCCATCTATCATATTACATAAGTGAGGAATATTACATGTCTATGATTGAAAACACATCATATCAATAAAAGTGCACAAGGTCACGATAATTATCCGATTGATATAACAGCAATAATATTTACATGTAACCAATTTTATTTCTTTATTATTTTTCTTCATTTCTTATATAATCTTGGCATAATTCTGTCGACTTCCACACATAAAGATGTTTCCACACACAAACTCGACATATATTGTGATAAATCGTAAATCTAGTGCTAAAATTTGAGATACGTATCGCGAAAAAATAGCAAAATACAAGATATAATTGAAATATACTTCAGACAAATCATAAAACTCAAGATGGAAAACCAAAAACTATTTTGAAAAATGAACGAGTTCATGATAGTGCTGAAACAAATAAAAAATTCGATAAATAAAAACCGGAAAATTCAAAGCAACGATTTCTAATTGGCTAATCATTCACCAATCACGTAACACATTTCAAAACCAAAGTTAGAAAACACATGATATAAATAAAAGTGCAAATTGTTATGATAATTATCAGCTGAATATACCTGCAATAATATTTATATGCATTAAATTCCCATTTCTTTTCTCTCTCCATATAAACCTAATACATTTCTATTGCACCTACACACATAAATATTTGTACATATACACATGTGAAAGTAAATATGTGTGGGAGCACGTGTGTAGTGTAGAGATATTCGCGAACAAAGGAGTAGATTCTGTATATTGAAGTATGTGCGTGGTTGCCCTACCTATTTATATATTTATATTCTCTTACATATATATATATATATAAATGTACATATGCATATATACATATACTTGGTTCGTTCTCATACACCTCACGCGCTTGGGCACGCAAATAAAACGCACACACGCATGGCCAACAGTTGACGGACAAAGGAGAGGTTCCGTATCGCCGCATGTGTTCATGGCCGTGCGCACATGCGCGTACAATGGCTCTCGTCATCGTCTTATATTTATGATTGCACTTTTATCAGTATATAGATGATGGTGAGTGGCTTCCGTTTGCTCATAATTATATAGATGACCGCGGACCAAACATGTATGTGCATCAAATAAATGATTCCAATATAACAAGGAGATCAAACAAATAGAAATGAAAAAAAAAAATAAATAAATAAATGAATAAAACCTTGGCTGAAAAATACCATAGAAAAAGTAAGAAAGAAAATTAATAAAAATAAACATAATGACATTGAAGCTGTATCAACAAGTTTGTTGAAATATTTTTGTTTGATAATTTTGTCGTTTGTGCTTATAGCAATCGGATGAAAAAAAACACGTATGTAAGAGAATATGCAATGCGAGAGAAAGGGAAAAAGAGAGAAAATGAAGCACATTATTATCATGCGTGTGTGATGGCTTCGAGTCACCGACCAACGGCCTGCACTGATTCAGTGCAATCCAGGTGCATACATATGTGTATTCACACACATATATATATATATATATTTATGTGAGTGTGTATATGTATATCCATAGGTAGACTGCATCATTTTTATTCGATCTCACCTCCATGCTCACGGTCAAACTCACGCCCACGCAAAATTGTGGTTGTGCAGAGTCACTCTGATTTTTTTAGTCTATCTATAACTGACGTTAATGTAGTTACAAGACCAGCTATGGATCTAAATACATATACAAGAGATAAATGTATTGAGATAAAAATTTATTTTTAATTTTTTATAACATTTTTTAATTCATCAAATCATTTATTCTTTTTATTTTGTTTTTTTTTTTTTTTTCGTACCGAGATTAGATTTTATCACTTTGACTGATGAATAATGAACATCGTCGAAATTATTTATAAAATTTCTTGATTTATCAATAAGCATTAATAAATTGATAATTTTATTGCATTTATTATTAACTGTATTCAATTTTTTCTGTTCGACCAAATTTAGTTTTGGTATATACTTGTTTTGGTGACTGTACACTTCTTGGAATTGTGGGTATCACGATTGTGGGTGCGAGTGAGAAACGTGAGCAAACAAACTGAGATGAGAAGATGAAACTCTCTTTTATATATACGTAGATGTTAAGGGTATATATATATATATATATATATATATATTTTGCCTCTCCCTAAGAGTTTATATCATTTCATTTTGTGTAGCACTGTCTCTCTATATACTCACTTCTCTCATAATGCCCCCCCCCCCCCCCCCCCCCCCTCAACATCATTTGGATTTATTCATCCATTAACTTGATCGTATACGCGTACTCTCCCGCAATAGTTTATATCTTGTATAGTTATATACAACTACGTCAGAGTTTGAGCCACAATTATCAGTCATCACCTCGGGTTATCGTTAAATTAATTGGAATAACATCAGTCGTAATCATATATGCATAAACAAAACATGATATTTCTCAAGTGTATTAGCAGATAGTGTTATCGATCACTGATCAATACTCTTCTCTTTTTTTTTTTATATATATATATATATATAAATAACGTAGATAAAAATTTATGCAGGGAGAATTGTCAATTAGCCCTTTATTGGGGGATAGTTTAGCCAGGATGTGAAGCTTTGGGAGTTTACTGAGTTTATCGTTTAATTTCTGGCTTTTATTAGATGTTTGTTCATCAAATATATTGTGTACGTTGCTGTATATGAAGAATACCTTCTAATATTTTATATTAAAACTTGATAGGAAGAGAAATTGTAGTGTTGCAACGATCTTTTAGTTTTCTACAATACATGATAATATAATGCAATTTTTGTTTGATAGATATGAGCTGAATTGTTTGGATAAACCACATTTTTAGATTTATCATTAAACACTACGTAAATGAAAAAAACTTGTATCGTCAGATATTTCTTGACGAAAATATCATTGTGAACTTAAATACACACTTTGAAAGTTTGAGGGTGTGTGTTAATCCACTATATTTTTCATTATGTATTCACAACGCCCACTGTGGATTTATATTATAAATTTCTCACTACTCTCTTTAACAAGTTGAATAAAACTTTCCAAGTGTTATACTTGTTTTTTTTTTTTTTTTGAATCCAATTGTTTCCATTTTACCAATGTTGCTCAGTAAAATTATCTCTCAGAGCTGTGAAATATATATATTTATAATTATAATAAATAGAAAAAAGAGATATATCAACATAAAACTATTCTTTTTCTTTAATATGAAAGCTCTTTGAAGTCATATCAACATCAGGGTTATGACTTCTGTAGAATATTGTTATAATATATGAGAAAGAGATACTAAGTATTAGAGATGTCAATTTTTATAACATTCATACACAACTTCATCTCATTAAAACACTTTATTATTTATGTTAATCTGCTGAGCTGTTCAGTATTTTTTGAACATTAATGTCAAGCTTCAAGTTTATCATTTCAGGAGTGTTGTAGTCTCGGATTATTTTTGATAACATGTTGCATTGTCAGTGTATTATTACAGAAGTTTCATTTCAGTGGTTTTGCTTTCACCACGGAATGAAAATATTCGTGATATTATATGCAGAGGCGAATTTTACGTCCTTTTAGTATGATTTGTTCCCTTGAACAAAGAATGAATGTTTTCTCCACGACATCATAAAAAAATTAAACGTTAAACAAAAAATTCTCCTGCATGATCCACAAACATATTCAATCACAATGAACTATCATTTTTAAATGAGAGATTGAAATCTAACCGTTAGTTCGTTCAATTCTGGCAAGGCCAGAGAAAAAAAATTGACTAAACAAATTGTGACCGGTTATTACAGGTCAATTCGCACCACTGGTTCCTCTATTTATTTATTCAATTTTTTTTTATTTTCTACCACTCGTTTCCTTATTCCTCTTTCATATTACCAATCAATTTTATCACATAACATATAAATTGACTGTTAGTCTGTTTCACATCTCAACGAGTATACCAATGAATTGATTAATAAATAAATATACTTGCATGTAATAGATGTACATGGGGGAGACCATGAGCAAAAGTAAAGAGATCGAAATGGCATACACAGAGAGTGGTGTGTAGCATCTGGCAATTTTGGATAATGACGTCAGAGGCGACAAAGATCTATCAACATATAAGTGAGTGAAAAAGACGTTGTGTGTGGGGCTTGTATATATACTGACAAGGAGGTATAGAGACCATCGAGTTGACCCCACTCATTGTTTCTAATCCCACAATAAATTGAAGCTGCAGCTGTACCGGGACAATTGATACAAATTTACTGTACAGTCTGTGTCATTCAAAGTTTAATTCCAGTATATATGTATATATATGTACATACACACGACTCATCAACTTTTATATATTATTTTATATAGGTACTTCAGACATATTAATTTTTATATTTTCACACTCACTATATACGTAATGTTGGTATATAACATTTTGCCCTGACCTTTTCTCGCGCACTCACATGCATTCGTTAATTGCGATAAAAACAAGTGTAAATACACGATGGGTCGTTTGCCTAGCGCACACCATGTGCATTTACTTTCCTCTTATATATTGTGTACATATTCATTTCCATTTTATGTAATATAAAGGAAATTGTGGAGGAAGAATTGTTATTTGATAAAGAATGAAATATGGGTTTGAATGGATAAAACAAAAATTTATTAAGGTTCTTTTTTTCTTATTTTGGGTACGTTTGTGTCCATTGGCCAAAATAAATTGAGAATTATATTCAGTTGAGGTGTGTGTGTGTGTGTGTGTGTGTGTGTGGATGTGGTTGAACTGATGTATATATTATATATATGGGAGGAAGTTCAGAAACGTGACGCCATTATTCAAGTACACGAAGCTGAGAAATTATGATAAAACTTTAGTGCGCAAGAGAGAAATTCAGAGTTGACGATGTGTATATTGTGTATATGAAGAGAATAAATACCCAACACTACCATCGCGCGTCTCCCATTCTCCTCTCTCGTGTCGCGTCATGCATATGAAATGGCGGTTGTCGTTACATGTGTTTAACGCGTCGTCTGTGCGCGCATGGACCCCTCTTTTTACTTGCTCGATGAGAGCTGAGCTGACTCTTGTGGTGAAGAACCTGACAAACTTCTGTTCAACCTCTGGAAATCTCTCAAAAGAACGCACAAATTGTGCTTCTGGAATTATTTTTTACAACGTAGCTTCAATTTTATCTGAATAAATTTTGCATTACTGATATTTTTATTTAGATTTTTTCGTTTACCTTTTTTTATTTCAAGATAATAATTCATCAAGATTTTTTATTTATTTTCTTTAGTAGAGGTTGATTATAGACTACGGTCTTCATTTGAATGGAAATTTAAATTGTTTGAAGTTATGTAATTGAATATGTGCATTTTGTGAACAAAAACGTTGGCAAAGTGCTGAGAGCTCATTCGAAATTAAAAAATAGAATTATATTAGAGTGCAAGATGATGTCACGTTCGTTATTCTTTCTCCTTCACTCACTTATAAGGGATGTGTGCACTCTTCCCTTCATGAGCTTTTTTATATCAAAAATAAAAGTGCAAAATTTATTCATCCCCATTGCATAAATGCAACAAAAACATTCCATCTCTTGCAATTGCTCCGACGCCAGAACCTCAATAAATTACCTCTATACTTCCACATATAAAAATTATCTCCCCATTGAAAAAGAAAAAAAAAAAAAAAAGAATTTTTTTGCTACTTCTTCACATACATAATAAAATCTCTCACAATTTTCAAGTAGATACATCAAATTATCTCTTCAACAAAAAGTGAAACAACAAACATTCTCGTATCTCAATAAACAGTTCTTATATAATACGATTCATTAAATGTTTCCTTATCAACTATTTTTTCCCATACAATAAACAATTGTGCGAAATTTTCGTCTCTACTTGGTTCATTCTCCCACTCGTTATGTGTTCATGTGTATTGTGCATTGAATCATAATCTTCCTATTTAATAATACAAAACAAAGGAAAACATAATTTATTACTTAATATTGCTTTTATCCACAAAGCTATCTCAACAATATCTTTGATACCAAATAAATCCCTAAACCAGAACCTATAGCATCTAGAATCCAGAAAAAAAACAAAAAAAATACTTACTCATCTATAATAATCAAAACAACAATTACAAAATTATAACTTCAATATGAACATTAAAATAAATCCCCACCATTTTTTCACCATGTTAACAAATTAGAACTATCAAAAGTACATAAATTAAAATTGTCATTTAAATTTAAACATCATATGTACAATGTGTTATTGCCACAGTGCGCCATTTCAACATATGCGCGTTGGTCAGTCGCTTATATGAGATAAACTCTTATCGTGGCTCGTTAAAGAGGGCTCTTGCGAGCATTTATTGGACAACACGCTTGGTGTCGGACTGATAGAGAGAATAGACCCAAGAGGACAAGTAGAGCGAATATATGTATACATATACATATATATACATACATACATATCCAATGTTTAGAGAGCAGAAGAAAAGTGCGCAAGAGAATATAATGCCTCGCCCTCGAAGTAAAACGTCCAATCAAATTCAATGCGCAAATGAGAGACGCGTGATCTGTCTCGTTTTATATTTTTCTTTACTTTTTGTATTTATTTGTTTTTTCTTTCGTTCAACCTCTTCGCCGCATACATACACAAGGCTTTATTTTATTTTTTCATCACGCGCACGTTTACAACCATTGCGGAGATACGCATATACAAAAATTTAAAGTAGATAAAAAAAAAGATTTCCATGAATATAAATTGATGTGATTGAAACGAACTATTGCAGTGTCAATAATAAACATAGAGTGAAATAATTTGCCAATGTCTTTAATCTTGTTTCAATATATGTATATATATATATATATATATATATATATATATTTCTATGTGGTGTTGTTTTTCGTCTTTCACTCTGTCTCCTTTTGCTACCACCATATACTCTCTGATGCTTGGCCGCATCTCGTCGTTGAAACCGCCGCGAGGATAATAAAACCTGTTTCTCGACTCTTACTTTTTCTTTCTCTTTCTTCATCTTCTCTCACTCCCCCCCTTCACCACCTCCACCACCTCCTTCTTCTGCTCCATCATCTCTGGCTTGTCTTGGCTTCAGTTCAGGGTATAATGCCAGCACATCGCTCTGACGGGGTCCCTCCCTATCTTCTTTTTTTCGTGATCCGGTCTTCGGGGTGCATCGTCTTCATATACATATAAAAAAAACCTCTGTATATATATATATATATATTTCATTTCACCTTCCAATTTTCCATTACAAGAATACACATATACATAGAGATATCGTGCGGTTTCTTAACGAGCATTGGCAATCAACCCTCTCATCAATTGATACCTTCATCAATTTTTATTTGTAATTAGAAGAAAAAAAAATTAAATTAAAATTGTGCGGTTGAGATTTTTACATTGGGTTTTGTGGTTTGGTATATACTTTATTTTGAGGTGTGGGATAATTAGATGGTAATTATTATTAGCTACTGTATGATGTATATGTATCTATGTTTGTTTGTTGACAATTGAAAACACGTCGCCCGTGTGAAAATAAATGGTCCCACGAGTCTCGTCGTTTAGAGTAGCAGAACAATCAAAGTCTAAACGCACTTTGAAAACTATCTGTATATATGTTTATTATATATGTATGTGTATTGTAGTGCAATCATATTTGTAAAAGCCGACAGAGTAGAGCATGTCGTGTGTCCTATTAGCCACCCGCATGTTGGCATATTGTATCGTTTCAAGAGCGTCTACCAATCGACATTATAATGATTTAAAACTACTCATATGGTTTCTCTCCCTTCACTTCTAATGTATTTATGAACATTTTATTTGTCTGGAATTTTATATGATGACAGTTGTTTTTATTTGATTATATACGGGTTTGTTCAAATATTTGACGGGTTGATGTACGATTTTCATCTAAATTGAAATCGTATGAATAATTAATTTATTATATCGCGTGACTAAAATCAAATTTGCGTATGAGCAATTTTGTTTTTTTTTTGTTTTATTGCTGAAAAAATAAAGTAGGGATTTACATATTTTCTATGTATGAGGAAATGGAATTTCATGATGTTGAAGAGGAAGTGTTGTATGATTGGAATCATGAGGGCGTAACATATGGCTTTTTGGTTGGATCAATTTTAATTTTTATTTTTGTAATACAAGTTGAAATTGCAAAAAAAGATACTCGTGTTGGTTGGTAGGATTTATTACATGCCAAACGAGCCATTGATATAATCAGAATTTGTGCAAAAAGTATATCCTTTGTGCTACATTATTAACGGAGATCGAATGAAGATCATTTATTAAAATTTTTTAATGGGAATATATTTGTTCTTCTTTTAATTTCACTTCTCGTCTTAATTCAAATGATTAGGCAAATTAATGCGGATACAGTAGCTGTATTTAAAAGTAAATTTCGAAATTTAAAATCAATATTCAGAATTTTAAAGTCGTATTTATATTTTAGATGAAATTAAATTTGATTTAGAATTAAAATAAAATACGAATACTTTTTTTTTCCTTTCATAATTTCATTTGCATTATTAACAACATATGTATGTATACCGGAATATATTTTTTCATCCTCACAATTGTGTGACACTCTTCACAATAAGCATCGAGCCGGAAGTCGATGTTGCGCGACTACCGGAACTCATTTCCGCGTTGTCGATAAATAGAAGAGAAAAAAAAAAAAATTTATAAAACAGTACAAATCAACGAATAACAATTCATAAACAGGATTCATTGAAATTTGTGTGATTGAAATAAATATATATATATATATATATATTCGCATGTATGTAGATGGTTTAACGTCAGAGTTAGAGGAAACTTGAGAGGAAAAAGATAATAATAAAAGCCAAGAGGATTCTTGTTAGTTGGCGCAGGTATCATACGTTGACATTCCCCTCGTCGAAGAAGCATCGAGACACACGACACATCGTGCAACAATGCACCTCTTTATGTATTCTGTGCGTCCATATATCGACGTGCAACCACAAGAGTGACGAAGAAAATTCTCTGGCACCGATTCTTCCTCACTATCATCATAAATATAATAATATATACACAACTCTATCTAAACTAAATAACATTCAACTACAAAATTATTTATACAGCAAAGCATTCTTCAATCATCATTTTCAAAATAAACTGTGCAGATACGATTTTAGAAATTGATAGTGGAGAGGATTTAAATATATTTTGAACACGTGTGTTGTTATATGGAAGCAGGGAAATGAGAATGATAGAGAGAAAGAGGAAGATGAAGATAAACTTTAAGATGAAGATGGAGAAAAAAAAAAAATATGAAAACATATACACAGCAAAGAGATTCGAACCACAAGAAAATAAAAATAAAGAGTGGGAAAAAAGAAAAAGAAAAAAGTATATTGAAAAGAAAAATAAATAAATGAAAAAAAAATTGGGTGCATCTTGTTTTGTGGGTGTCGGGTGAGGAAGGGAACGAAAAACCGGTTGGTCTGGTCCTTAATTCAGAGTCGAGTACAAGCTCATGGGTATCTTCACAATTTTATGTCTTTACTTCTCTGTTTGTGTCATCTAACGTTAGCGTTATTTTTTTCTTTTTTTCCTCTCTTATGAGTATATCATTCACACTCGTATCATTTCCCTTGACATTTAATCTTCAACCCCAAAACCTTGGAACCCAATTAACGACTAACACGATGAGAAATTTATTTCCATATCAATTCTATATGGTTGTAGAGAAAAATCTGACAAATAATTTTCTCATCTTTGCAATTGTCTTCAATAAAAAATAAACTATAAATTTCGGGTTTTTAATTTTGTACAAGTAATATTCGACTACCGTGTAAATTATAAAAAAAAAAAAAATAAAATATCCGACAATGCATCCAACAAAGGCGATAACGACGCAAGGGAAAGTGGTGTCCTACTTCCGCGCGGCGCAAAGCATATATAAACATACACTCGAGGTAGACGAAGCGCGCAGAAGCGCGTGCACCATTGAAGAATGTATGTGCATGTATGGGAGCGCGCGCGAAAGGAAAGAAAGAGCTATTGGATACCATGTATGTATGTGTAGTTGAAAACCTCATACATATACATATATATGTATAAATGTAGCTGCATACATATACACAAAATTGCCTATGGTGGATTCCTTTATGTAATCGAGCGTGTAATAATGTCTTGTGAGTGTGTCGCAAGACTGCATGAATGAGTTGCGCACGGCGTTGTTGAGTATATGGTCCTGTAGGTTAGTACGCGCCCAGCACAATTGACCATCACTGAAGATTAAAGTTTAAAAAGCTTTAATTTTTACTCCTACGATGAAAAATTAATCTGTCAAAGACCTCTTGACCTATTAAGTTATTATTTAGAAATTATTTACTTGCGGTAGTTATTAATTTGATTTAATTTACGAGCACCAAACTCGGATGAATTATTTAGAAGCTTGAGCTAATGAATGAATGAATGTATGGATATTATTGTTGAGTAATGAAATAATAAATATATTTGGGAAATTCTGAGAAATAAATGCTTAGTAATTTTTTTTTTTTTCTTGTATTTATTTACAATGTTCATGACACTCTTGTGCATTACTGACGAATGATCAGAAATTATGTATATATAAGTGTATATAACACGCTTGAATAATCTTTTAAATCGTAGAAAAAATATTTTCGATAAATGTTTCACACAAAAATATTGAATTTATGGAAATTAATATATACGCTGTTTGTGTTTTTAATTGTGTATGTCAGAAAATGTTTTTGAACTATTTTTGTATTCGTGTGGACGGCATCGTGATGATAGTGAATTATTTGAAGAAAAAAAACACACTTCGAAAATGCCTCACTTTTAGATTTTTTTTTTTTTCGTCTTTCTATCTTTCTTCGCATTTTTGATTTTTGTTTAATGACTATACTATTTAATTTACCACCCATTGGAGAACACTGGTGTCACCACCACCAGTCGATACAAGACGTGTATCATCTTGCAAAAATGTTACATTTGTTACGTGACTTGAGTGACCACCATAACTATGAGAAATTGACTGAAAAATAAATATTAATAAATTAAAATTATTTATCCATTGATAAACAATTATTGATATATGTTCAGTACTATCATTGAATATTTTCTACATTACCTTTGGCTGACTGGCCGGATAAGAGAACAGTTTGACTTTACCAAAGTCGTCACCAGTTGCGATAAGTTTTCTATCGCCGCTTCTAGTACAATAATTCACATCGGTACCATCGGCACCTTCTGGCCATATACCGATAGTCTCGTATGATATAACGCATGTGTGTGTCGACCATTCGACATCTCTCAGACTTGACGACTGCGGAATTTGCCGACAAACACCCGGATTCCCTAAAATATAAAATATTTAAAAAATTCAATATTAAAACGAAGAAAACCTTTTGTATTTATATTTGAATAAAAATTACTTACAATATAATAATTCATAGTCGCCACTATTGCTGCGCAAATATTGACTATCCGTAGACCAATCCAAATGAGTGATGAAACTGGAATGCCCCTATTCGAAAAGATAAAAACATTTAGTCAATGAGTAAATAAAATAGGAAAAATTTGATGGACTCAAAAAATTATTTAATATCAAAGCAGGAGTGATTCCTTTATAAAAGCGCGTGTAAGTATTCATTCAGATCTCGTGTTTAATTAATTATTCGTGATAGTGATTATTTATCTGAAATTCTTGCATTCCAATATGAAATACAAAGTCTTACTCGAGCCCGTTGCATCCGTCTTGGCTATAAATTATTGATAATCGTAAATAATTCTACGTTTTTGTAAATTTACTTAAAAAATATATACATTTATATAATTATGAATATTCATTTACGTACCATGCATCGTCCAACTCTGCTATATTTTTTGGCGTCTTCATTCACTTGATAAATATAAATGTGATTATCTCTGGATCCAATTGCGAGTAAAGTTCCATCAGGCGAAAAACACGCAACCTGGAGCGGTTCTGAACCATCTGAATGATGTGTATAGAATTCTCGTGATTCGCTATCAATAACCAGCCACTTTCCAGACACGCAACCCACAACCATTATATTTCCATCAGGTGAAAAACAAACGCTTTGTGCTTGTTCCTGCAATAAAATATAAGAAACAAATTTATTATTTCTCCGACCTTATAGAAAATTTTTATACTCAAAATAAATTATTCTATATTATTTACCCCAATGTCTTTGCTCCAAACAACAGAATGACTTAGACTGTCCCACATTTGTAACAATCTATCATGACCGGCAGTAGCAAATTGTGGGAGTGTTGGGTGTGCAGCAAGACCCCAAACTTCTTCAGTATGTCCCAACATTGCTGGACAAAATCCCATTTCAATATCACCAACTAAAATACAATTTCTGGTTGTACCAATTAATAATTGTGATCCTCTGCCCTCTGATAATGTACGTATTCCACCAAAATGATCTTCAATCTGTGCGCCTTCACCAGTTGATTCTAAGGAACTATCGAAATAAAGAATTCGACCATCTTTTCCACCACCAGTAACAATATTTCCATTTTTCAAAACACATATTGAAAATATTGAACCTTCATGAAGATTCTTGACTAATCTGGCGATGGTATTGGTACCTGGAAGTTAAATATAAATATTAAATAATGTTATTCGTCGGATGATTAAAATTCATAATGAGAAAAATGAATTGGAAATAGTTTCACCTCTTGCCCAAACAATAATATTTCCATTGCTATCACCGGTAAGAACGTCCCCATTTTGATTAAATGCCACACACGTAACATATCTTGGCTTCTCACGACTTTCAAAAACTCCCATTCGTTTATAAAGCATACCACCATTGTCTAGAGACCAAAATGATACGTGGCCTTTGCCGCACGAAACTATCTGGTTGCGTTCAAGCGGATGCCAGTCTGCGCAAACCACCGTGTCGACTGAACACTGCAATTTTCGAATTGTATTATATAAAATTTCCATAATACTATACCCTATAGGAAATAAATTTCTTGAAATACCATTCTTATGCATACCTTTGTCTCTGTAACTTTGGTTCCACGTTCTCCTTTTTGCCAATCCCATATTGATATATTATGATCAGATGTTTCATCAATAGCACATAAATAATTTCCACCATCAGCTTTCGAAAATGAGAGACAACAAATTGAACCGTCAAATTCACCGCTTCCAATTACAGTCAATGTTGTCAAGCTTACGGCATTCCAAATACGAATATGAGGCTGAAATAAATAGACATTCATTAATAATAAATAAATTCTTGGAATCAAATTAATTTGTATATATATTTATAAGAATTTATTTTACCATTCCTTCTCTTCTATCTGTTCCTGCAACTTGACCAGTTGCTACAACCAATTTATTCGGATGAATTGCAATGCATTTAACATCATCAGTGTGTCCTAAATAGTGCCGTTGACTGTGCTCTTCCATATTATAAAGAACCACTACAGCAGCGACGAAATAAACGATTTCACCGGTTGGTAATAAGTGAAGATTGCTTCTACAATCACGTCCCCGGTATCCATAAACCCAATCCAATTTTAATTTGCTCTGTGGTGGTGTATTGACTTTGTGTAGGTCGTAGGTGTCTATTGCGGGTGTTGGAATATAGAGTACAATTGGTCGGCCACGGAGATAAATCCGGACGGAGCCATCTTGATCGTTCAACTGCATATCGCGTGTACTATACAACAGTACAAAAATATAAAATTTAGATTTTAATTCAGATGAATAGATAAATACCTAATACATTTATTGATCTTATCATATAAACACAAGTGTTTATCTATTCATGCAACCGTGCAGTTTTAAAATGATAATGAACGAATAATGTTTCTTTGCAGGAAAAAAATAATTATTCGAAGATAAACTCAACGCGATTCTCTCGAATTTGCGACTGAAACTACCGACGACCACTTTAAAAGTCTCCTATGTGTGATTCTCCCACTCGTTCTCGCTACACAACATCATTGACGCCAGCAACCGCGACGACTTTTTTTTTTTTCTTTTTATTACTTTGTCGAGGGCCGAGTGAATCATATTGTCGCGGTGAATGCAATGTTTGTAAGACCTTGACTGGTTTCTACTTAAATCCTTGCGCGGTACTGTTCTGCTCATGTTTTTAATTTTTGGTCAGTTACCAAGCATCGATATTTAATTTATATGTACACATATATGTACAGATAATATATCAGCACGAATATTCATTGAAGAAAGTCGAAACTTTGATTACGTCAAGACAACGGAAATGAATTGCTTTCTTCATCAACGAAGCGCGTCAAAATAGTTGAATAATAATATTACAATTCTTTCACGTACACATTAAGCAAAAAAAAAAATAAATTGTTCATGTGATTACATACATGTATATATATATATATATATGTACATACGTATAAATACACTTGAGTGAAAGTTGCACATATGAAACTATTTACCCGTGTTTGACGTTGCTCATGACTGGGGGCTTGAACAGGTTGAACAGTGACTTGGTTGATGTTGACAATCTACAAAGTCACGATAATGCAAACGAAAAGACATGCGGTGCAATAAATGAAAGAAAAGAGAATAGGAATGAAAACAAAATGAGAAATAAACGTATATAATAGACCAAGAGAAGTGATGGTAGTGGTTCATTGAGAAAGAAAAAATAAAATATGAACCGTGGAAATGTCGGTGAAGGTTGCTTTGTTGAACAAAAATTTTCCTCAATAATTTACCTCGATCCAGACAATTGGGAATTGTTGCTTGATGATTGTGGTGAGTGTGTAAAATCACCAGTTGACGACCATCGCTTGGCACGTCTCAAACTACTATGCGGTGGCCCATTTGTCCTCGTCGTTGGCGATCTAATTTAATAAATGACATAAGTGATAATCCAAGAGCAGATAAGAAAGTCGTTTAACCTGAATTGATTATTTGTGCTTGTAATAAAATGGTTAGGTGTCATTTATTAAAAATAAATTTTTTATAATACCTGGAAACTGGCAAAGGCGTTGCTCGTGGGCTTGGTGATGGCACCGGTGAGACACTGCTGCTGCTTGGACTATCAGAATGTAAAGAACCCGTTGACTGATAGTGCACAGAACGTCTAAAATTCATGTATTCAAATTAGTCTCATTAAATGCCACTTAAAACTTTTAATATTACCTCTGGGGTAATTGCGATGGGGCCGCATAACTGACTGGTCTTCTGGGACTTGAATTTGAATCTCTGACATCCTGAGTGGAACCAGATGATGATGAAGTTCTTAAACATGACGCGTTTGTTTGCCGAACTCTTGAATCTTTCTGAATAGAATTTTGGGCGCCTGAAAACATATTGAATTCATTAAATTTATTTGTATTATTAATGTCATTTATTTTTGATTGTCCGTATAGGCTCTGACCTTATACAATGTTTCTTCCTGCCATACAATTCATTTCTCGACATGTATATGTCTATTTAAATTTTATGTTTATTTATTAAAATATTTTAATGTTCATTATTTACGATATTCTTATCACTGTATATCGTATATTATCAATATATTCATTTTTATTATTTATAATTGATAACATACTGTTGAATCGTCCGAAATATAAATGACGGTGTCAATTTATTAGTGATATTTTCAACGTCAACCTATAAACTCGAAACACTTTTCACTCAATCATCCGATAAGGCTCTGTCATTTTTTAATATTCAATTTCCAAATTGGTCGAAAAATATTTAAACAATATTTATTATGAATGTACAGCACGTGAATCATTATAATAAGAATCAATAAGAGTACCTTTCTTTTCTATGAGTCAATATTTATACGTATATTTTCAAATTGATTTTCCCTGAAAAAAAAATCGTCGTATTTCTATTTGAAAATGTTTATTTTTAAGTTAATAATTGAAATTGATTTTCAATCTCTCCTCTGATAATATAGAACTACTTCAATACCACATTCTTAATTCATTTTTATTTGCGGAAATCATCGATAACGTTCCTTCAAACTTTTACATAAAAATAAATATTAACTTGGGAAACATAGTGTTAAAAATTGAAATTTATTTCCAATCTTTCATCTACTGGTAGCTCTACCTCAATCGCACTTGTTCAAATTACTTATTCGGCATCTTAATCGACATATTTTCTTCGTATTGACCAACATTGATAACAACTCAATATCTATTATATTTAATTCCTCTCTTCTGCCACTATATCTTCACTACATTTCTAAGACAAATTAATCAACACAAATTGAACTAAAAATAGTTATTCGTCACTCAGTAATTTGCGACTTAAATAATATATGCATAGCAATTTAGAAATGGGTTGAATGACAAGTTTGAATCATGACAAATATGAAAATATGGCTGTAACGTAAATGACCTTAAGTGTAATATCGCGTGTGCCTTTAAAATTTCTCGGTTAGGTATATATCGTCACGAACTTTCGCCTCGAGAATTAGGTTGACCTCGTAGGGTTTCCGCCGCGCGCTCGATGATACGAGTCAAGGTAACTTGAAGACGGGTGTGTACTCGTTCGAAATAACAACGATGGAAACACAATTCGCGAGTCACGCTCATCATTAAAATTCTCCATATAATAAAAATTAATTTGAGTGTTTCAACAATTCCATATTTATATATATTCTAAATTTTTCACAACTTTCTCAACAATTTTTAAGTGAATTCAAAAATAATATTGAAATAATTGTACCTCTTAGAGATGCATGACCATTTCTCAATGGTGATGACACCAGTCTGTCATTTCGTCGTTCATTTCTCTCTTCTTCTCTTTTATCTCTTCCTTCAAGTTGAGCAATACGACGCAACGCGTCCGCTAATGTTGCACGTAGACAAACAATCTCGTCCCTTTGTGCTAACGACTGTCTCTCGAGATCTGCCACACGACCCAGAAGAGAACCCGTTTCACATTCAAGCATCTCATCTGTAAAATAAAGTCAAATAATATTGTAATTTTTCTCCCAATTCTTTGTAATTACACAAAGAAGATTGAAAAACAATTGAATAGAAGATTTTCATATATGTTCAACACTTTTTGTCCCACTATTATAGAAAATATTATTTATATTATGATAATCAATTGGTGATTACGAAATTCTTGGCATAGTTCCAAACCGTCTTTGAATTAATTTATGTACGGGTCGGAATGACTTTATCATATTTAACATGCGATAAATATTTTCTGTTTGAAAAATAGCCGCGTTTATAAATAACACACATATGTATCTGGTGACAATTCTTAACGCCTATTCAACACATCAGTTCTCGTTTTTTCTCATTTTTCCATTCGGGTTTATGGTTTAAAAGTATATTAGTGTCTTAACATTTTTATAATCATGAAATTGAATAGCCATAGATCACGACACGCGATATTAAAATATAAATGTTTGAGAGATTGTTGATAGATCTCATAAAAAAATTAAATTATACATATATTTACTCACTCCAAGCCTGCTCGGCTTCATCAATTGTATCCATCATGTCTGCGGTGGACATTCTGATTAACCCCACAACCGATGACCTCTTTTATACATATCGATAAACATTATTCAATATGAATTTACTAACCACGACAGTTTTCATTTCGTTAAATATTTTTTCAGTGTTGAAACTTTCTTTTAACACACACGGCACACATAATCTAAATTGAACATTGTACTTTTTTTTTCCTATTGTTCTAGCTATCCAATAACTTGATTATTTATATTATACATTCACAATAAATGAGAATAAAATCAGAGAATTGATTTAATAAATATTTCTCATTGAAGACTGTGAAGATGAGTAACCCATGCACATATATTTATATACATGTGACTGCAGCAGAGTGAGAAACTTTGAATGATACGTTGCGTGTGCAACACTGTGTATTATGTAACACATGTTGTATAGAATTGGTCTGAACTGCTATACCCGTAATATTTTGGTAGAAAAAAAAGATGACATATAAAAATGATACAAAAGAAAAAAATTCGACTTAATATTTTTGCTTTCACACAACTTGTACTTTTATTCCTCACTTTCTACAGCACACGGTAAATCGATATACTTATATATCAGATATTAAAGGAGAGCAATAAACTGTAGATTATATTGATATACACTTAAAGCAAAAAAGTTTTCATCAATGAAATAATTAATAATCAATTTTTACTTCAATATATATAAAAAACTTTTTCAAGTTATTTATTTTCCGTATTTTGTTTATTCGCATTTATTGCGAAGTTTTGTTTGTTATTATATATTTTTATCCATATGCAATTTAAATACATAAAATATTGTATCTTTAATAACAATTCGCGATTGGAATAAAAAAGTACAACAATTGTTACACGATAACTTCATACTTTTATTAAAGATGCGAGTATTCAATATGAATTTGGATGGGCACACCAACATAATTCCGCGTGCGCAGTATATACAAAAAAATGTGTGTGTGTTTTCACCGTGGCAGTTCCAACGCTACTGTCAGTAAAATTTACTGTATACGTCCAGCTGCTTAGGCACGATCAATAACACCGCCCTATAGCTGTTCTCTCTAGTTGAGATCGTTCGGATAATAATGCATTTACTTATGCTTCATTCCTCGCGCTCATAGATAAACAAATTTTCGAATATGTATATGAAGAATGGAATTATCTGTTCATCTACATTTATTTATATATTTAAATGAAGTAGTATCTTTTATCTATATTACATAATTCATTCCATTCTCAAGTTTGAAATTAAATGAAACTCTTATAATTATATCCGCTATTCAATTTATTTTATTGTCCTTTAATACAAAACTCACAATTGCACGATTACAATATGGAAGGACGTATATACAATCATTAATTTCCGGTGCGGAGTCTGGATGCTATGTAATACATATGCGTATGTTCGAAATAATACTCAAGATTAGTCGCTAAATGATTTTTATTTAAAGTGAAAATGAAAGTTTATGCTATAAAATAATCAGTATTAATTATGATGGTGATAATATGATGTGAGGAAAGAGCAATCATTGGATACAATGATATATTATTTTCAATAATTGTTCATCTGTCACGAGAGGAAAAAAATAAATTTTAATGAACCATTTCATGCTTTTGTTTCATTAAAATTATATGTTAACAGTTTCAAAATTAATGTGAGAAGTTTAACTATTATTTCTTCTCAATTTTGTCTTCACTATCCATCCAATATAATAATGAATAAAATTTGATGAATGATCATTTATATTTTTCTGAAGACAATGAAGATCTAACTGTTTTGAAAATAATGTGAGAAGTCACAATTGATATTTCTTGTTAGTTTTGTCTTCACCATCCATCTTATGGCATAGATAAAATTTAATTAATGACTTAAAATTTTTATTTCAACACAATTGTACTCGATCTTTTTTGAAACCGTATGGGAAAACCAACTGTTATTTTTTTTTTCACAATTTTGTTTTCATCATCCATCTTAAATTATTAAAAAATATAAATTTTGAAAAAAAGATTTTAAATATTTTTCTGAATATTAATATAAATTAACTCTCTCCTAAAAAATGAATGTGTGATTCCTTTTTGATTCTGCTTTCACACTTTATTTTATGGCATGAATAAATTTTAATTCATGATTTCTATTTGCTGTCTGTAAAAAATTTTGAATTCGACACGTTTGAGTTTTGAATTATGTATACCAAGTCCGGGTGTTATTTCTTTTTCATTTCGTCTTTATCATCCATCTTGTATGGCATAAATAAAATCTAATGAATGCTTTTCATGTATATTGAACAACAAGTCCTTGTGGTTTCGTAACTCATCTTGTATGCACCTCTGTCAAATCATTCAAAATTAATCATGCGAGAATTCATTATTCGCAGCTAACCGCGTGCGCACACGTTTGTTAATTACTCACGTCGAAACATCCTCGCCTTCTTTTCTTTTTTTTTGCTCTTGACGCGTTGCCTTTTATGCAGACGCACTAGACGAACATAAACACAAACACATACGTGTTCACACACCTCTCTTTACGCTCGAATGCATTTCTATTCTCCCTTGATCAATATGTTCGTGGATGAGTCGAGACAAACGAGCCGCAAAATAAAAATAAAAATTTGAGTCGCATAAGCGCGTTCGTTCAGTTTTTTTTTTTTCTCTAAAGTGTTTTGCAAAGTACATCAAATATTCTGTTTCAAAGAAGATACAAATTTGTTGCAGTTTTGTCAGAGAAAAGTACCAACAGTATTTCAATTGAATACCATTAAAATAGTTTGGAATTTTTAAATGTGAATTCTGTATAATGTAGAGTGGGTGATTTAATAGTTTACAATTAAACTACGCCTACTTTATATATACATACACAAATATATATGTTGTTATTATGTAGATAAAGTAGCTGTCAATGATTATAAACACACCCACCGGGTATCTAAAAATATATACAGCAATCGATCCGTTAAATGGGTTTGTATTTTTTGCGCGTAGTCATGATAAAAAATTCCACCTTACGCGATCACTCGTAATGTTTTTTTTTTTTTTCCACTTTTTTATATTGGGAATAAATTCAAAACATTTATCGTGTGAGTGAAAACCGAACCGGTCGTATGAGGCATTTGAAGCCTTGTTGAATTTTCAAGTGTTTAAATATCGTATTCAAATTTTGTTTTTATGTATGAGGAAGTAATATTTCATGAGAATATATATGGGCCGCACGATGTAAATTACAAGGGTGTATTGTGTCCCATACACCCTTCTTTATTGCCACGAATTCAATATTTATAAAATAAGTGCATAGCTTTGGCAGGTATAATTATTCAGAAAATATTCATACTACAATGCTTAAAGAGCATGTATAACAATGATGATCAATGAAAGTAATTTGTTTTGATGCTTTTATGAATGTTTAATTTTTTTTCACTCTAGAAAATTAAATTTTGCAGTGGCGATTAAATTAATATGGATGTGGGAGGTGTGGTTATAATACTTTAGTTGAAGATTGAATCAGGAAATAAAGAAAAATATTGCAGATTTTATTACAAAGTAAATGATGAAATTTCATAATTTAATTACACTCACGAGATATTGAAATCCCAGGGGTAATATGCTATAATAATTTTAGGACACTTCCTATGAAGGCATAGGGATAATCACACAACAGTCAAGGCAGAGAATTTTTTTATTAATTCACAAGACTCTGATTTTAGTTATACAAAATATGCAAAATAAAATACAAATAAATTTCTTACCCATTTCCTGACACGAGTCGTAAGTGTGATGACCGTTTACGCGCATCGTCCCACTCGTATTTTCTCTCTCATATTTTAAATTCCCACCTGTATACAAAATAGATAAAAATAAAAATATATATGAATAATAATCTGTAAAACAAAATAATCAAATTAGCATAATATTGAATGCTACATAAAATTAAGTTCTTTCTCATTCCATTTGCGAATCGTTAGAGGAAAGTAAAACTCAGATTGCACAAATACACGGGAGCCTGTACGTGCGACAAACGCAATTGAAAAGAAAAAACAATATATAAATATATAAACATGTGTATACTTAAAGTGTAACGCAAAACCAGTAAGCATTGACCCACCGCGAGCATTACCTTATTCGTCATCATCATCATCATCATCATCATCACACAACCCGGTTACAATTTTTGCTTGTTTATTTAGATCCCTTAAAGGACATAAAAAACTTTCTTTCCGTTTATCAGACCATATATATGAATTCATATATAAATACCTATTCCCTACAATTAAACAAAAATTAAAAAATCCTACGTGCATAAAATAGATCTAAATCTAACTAATTCTATTTTATTTTTGTTTCCGCAGTGTGATGGAGGGATCTCACATGTCACGCATGAGAAAAACAAAATAACCTGTACTATATCCCGAGCAATAGGACAATTAAATTGGGTGATGTCAGTAGATTACACTGTATAGATATAGGTAAGTAAGTAGCCTTACTACTTATGTTTCTCTAACAAACAAATGTATATACCTCTAGCAGGTCACTCAACTGCAACATACAACACGAGGCGTTTGCATTTGCATTTGCATATTTCGCAGAGGCGTATATATTCTATCCACATACTGATGCTGCTGTGTATACAACAGTCGCCTGGTTCGCGCATATATACATACAGCCAACTTGTTGCTCTCGTGTGAATATCTTTATATACTCTTTCTTTTTATCTTTTTATGAATTTAAAAATTCCGGAACTTGTTTGCATCCTTGGCATACCAATCAACTGACTCTTTATCATCCAACAATCGATGCGGTAATAATTCTTCTTCTTTTATTTTTATCATCTTCAAACAATCGACAATTATAAAAATTGCACAAATAAATTTTTATCGTCGTTTTTATTATCAGTATATTGGATAATATTTATCTCAGTTAATTCGGAAACGTCGAAACTCGTAACCATTATCCGATGTTTGACGAAGCCGATGTTTATCATATAATGCAAAAGATAAGAATTTATATATATATATATTCGTATATATAAATGTTCATTTAATCGTTGTCGTGACGACAATAGGGGAGCTGAGATGGCGAAGAGAATTGGCAAAGGAATAGGGTCCGTGTATATATGTATTTAGATATATATTCTATATATATATATATATATAATATATAAGGGGCTCACATTCGTATGTCTTGCGAGAACCGTGCGACGTCGTCACGGTTATCGTGGTTCTATGGGAATGGAACTCAGGGAACGTGACCCAGCGCATAGTTTGCAACTATGTGTATATGTGTGTGTGTGTGTGTGTGTGTGTATTTGTATATACAGAATCTACTCGGATTGTTTTCGTTCACACGTGAATTTTTTCTTTCCTCTTTGATATCAATTCATTTAGTTTCATTTTTGTTTTTTTCTGTATTAAGTTAATTTATTTTATTTTGTCATCGTTATTATTATTATTTTCTTTTTTTTTTTTTTATGAAAAAAACAACAACTCGACTCAAAGTTTATATAATCTTGTTTACATTATTATTGGCACGAGCTGACAAAATTTATATTTGCCTTTGTGTCTTCACTATTGTAACATCTTCATAGATATATATAAATTGGGGACTAATAGAGATGCGTGAAATAAATTGTATGATTACAAAAGTACACTTGAATATATGTATATAGATACCTTCTAACGAGCGTTGTTTGATGAACAAATCAAGCAGTATTTCGTTGTATGACAGATAGTAATTTTTATTTATTAATTGATTTGACAATTATGCCATTTATTTGCGTATGATATTTGCTCACGATTTTTCTTCATAAAATTCTGTTGATTTGTATTTTTTTTTTTTTAAATTCACTCTTCAATGTTATGTAATAAATATTGACTATTTGTTAGTCATGAGTTATTTTTAAATATGAACATTAGGAGGAAAAAGAAATAATGAAAATGAAAGAAAAAAAAAAAAAAATGACAAAGATGAGAAAATATTATTACGAGTGCGTGGATCCGCGCGATTGAAACCCCGGCCAGGTACTGTTGAGCTGTTGAGTGTGTTGTGCAGGCCAACAGGTGAGTCGTATGCCAACAGTTGGAGTTCAGTGACGGCATTTGGTATTTATATCAAACATGCCGACACTGGGCCCAACTATCACCTCAGCTAATTGTGCAAAAAATTAATTTCAAGATTCTCTATGGCTTTTCTAATCATCATAATTAATTTTTGATTCTGATAAAAAAATTGATTTCTCTTGAATCAATGTGTTTACATTTTCATCAATAGTAAAATTCAATTCAAATTTTTTTTTTTGGGCCGCGGGTAAATTAAATTAAAGATTACACTCCTGACTATTTTAATTCTCCTGCATGAAATCCAAAGTATTCTGAATAAATTAAATTTGTAATAGTATCGAAAGAATGTTTATTATATTAATTTATATAAATTTATAATATCAAAAATTATCCTAATATTTTGTGCTTTTCATTTTAATTTGGATTTTTTTTTTTTATGCAAAGAGATTTATTGATAGAATCAGACCTCTGGTGGCTACTTTATTAATCTAAAAGATCGATGATGCGCATGACAGTACACTGGCGGGAATTTTTCAAAGCAAAAATATGAAACATCTCAATGACAATTCTTATGTTGGATATTTTCGACAATACCTGAATGATTATGAAGTTTTATCGACGTATTTGGGTCACAATTGTCAAGCTGAATTACCACTATATGTATCTTTGTATCCACTTGTGTCGACTTCCTCCCTATCATTTGCGTTAGATTTTTTTTTTTTCTTTTCCTTTACCTTCTTTATTTCCCTTTTCTTCTCTGGCTTCTTGTCGCACCAGCCTTTTTTGTTCCATTCTTTGGCTTGGCCAACCCCAATTCCTTTCTTCAAGTAAAAGTTCTTTTACTTTATGTTACAGCCTTGTCTCTGTTTCTCCTTTGAATCTACTCAGAATCATTCATCGCAAGCCACTTCCGGCAATGTATATACGCATATACACCACAGCTAAGACTCAACAAGCGTGACTAGAATTTTACCACCTTTTCTGTTTTACAATGAAAGAAAAATAATAACAAAGAGAAAAAAACAAAGTATAACAATCCTTTGATCAGTTATAAGACTGGTGTATTATGAAAGGGATAATGGGGAACTTACAGTACTCTTTCTGGTTACAAATACATTCTACTAAGAGTTGGAATTACATTCAAAGGAAATACAAAATTGTTTATTGTAAAGAATTACTTGTTCACCGAAAGCTCAAACATGATAGGTGCTGCGGTGTCCGAGGGGTTAAGGAGTTGGACTCGAAATCCAATGGGCTTTGCCCGCACAGGTTCGAATCCTGTCCGCAGCGAATCCCTTTTTTTCCTCATGATTTATTATCAATCATTTATCAATTAAAGTTCGATGACACAATGCATTCAATATGTTTGGATCATAATCTACAAGTAACTGAAAGTTATACACGAATATAAATTATATCTGGAGCTTTTTATTAGCAGTTTAGATATGTTACAATTGTCATTGTCATACAGGAAGGGTAGATAATTTTTTATTATTTATATTTGTAGAGTATTCACTTGTGCAGTTTAAGCAGGAATAGGAAACAACACTCTTGCTCCTGTTTATTCCACAGTCTCCATTTAACGTCATATGTTCTCTGGTGAGAATAAAAGGAAAAAACAGATAGTAATGTTGGATAAAAGAAGTATGAATTGGTTGATTGAAATGATGAATGATTTGGTGAAGGTATCACTTTCTTTTTCATGGTCTCTCAGCGCGGGATTTTGTTTCGATCAATTGATTGATTATAATTGACCGATACGACGAGCAATGATCCGAACAAATCATTCTATTGATTGAATTATATTTATTTATTAATGTAAACTTACGGATGGGAATTTTTTGGAGATCGGTAGTTCAATAGAGTAAGTTTGCTTTTGTCCTGGTTGAGCAGGGCAAACTGTTGTTGCGCAGGCGTCTGTTTCCATTCCGAGGAAGGGTAAATCGATCACTTTACTGGCCCAGTAAGCGCGACTTTCCAAAGTGTCACCCTGGAAGTCTATTAAAAACAATAACAATAAAAATTTCAATTGAACCAATAATTGATGATGTCAAAAAGGTGATTCAGAGTTCAATAAGATTTTCAGTCACTCAGTAATGTACTAAGACTGTGGTTATAAAATAAAAACCACTTTATAAATAGAAATGGAACAATTTTCAGTAAATGCTTCGTAAACTTTTTACATACTATTCACTATTATTTATTACCCTTTTATCCTAGTTTCATTCCACTAATCTATTTGTGTAATTTTCTCACAAATATTCTACAATTAATTCATCAAATTTGCACTCTCAAATTTTTATAATTATACTCCAAACATTTACAATGATCAAATCATTTAATTTAATCATTGCCAACATAATTATTTGGATTTCTTTTTGAATAGAACAAAAAGAGACTCACTTGCAGTGTAATCAAAAGAAATGCTGGCATTTGTAGACTGTTTTATACGACAGGCTTTGCCTTGGGCAGCTTCCTTGCACGGATTCACACGGACTTCGTGAATCGTGCAATTTATTACGGTTCCTATTAGAAACAGAAACAATTATATTTTTCACTTAAATTATTCATAAGTTTCACAAGTAATAATAATGTATGGAAAAAAAATAATTTAACTTACCCTCGGGGTATTGACACTCTTCAAAGTGTATAACTTCGGCATTAGTAAATGCCAGAATGGCAAAGAGAACAAGTACGTTGTAACTCATCATTTTGTCTGTTCGTTGTGAGTTCGCGAAATGGAGTGAGCTCAATGGGACATATTAGTTCTCCGTGTGAGCAGCGAGCGTGATAAACGGATACGACGAATACAAATTGAGTCATAGGTCAATTGAGATAGTAGTGCCTTCTTCTTTTGCCATCATCATACATCATCTTTGTAACATTATAAATTCTCTCATTATTTTTTTCACCATCCATTTTTTTCTTTTTCTCTTCAATTGATAATATTTATTTCTTCATTTAATTCTCAGAATGACTATGATTAAGTTATATAGTGAAATGATATTTTCCAGTGATATCATTGTATAAAATTTGATTAATTATTTTTAACTGTCATATTTAATTTTTTTTTTTATTATTAATGAAATTATCACATCTTAACGTAGTTTATTGTTCAAATGAATTAGCTGTGCTGACGCGTATCGGCTACATCAAAGAACCAGTCAAGTCGACACAACTATTATAAGAATAATTGGCTACAATTGTTAAATTATGCGTTTCCTTTTAAAACTGGACCAACTTATTACCTTTAATGATTTCACAGTCTCTATTAGGTATTGATGTGCCGAATTTTCATCAAATATTTATTTTAAATAACAATATATATTGTATAGTATTTGTATAATTGTGAAATTTCTTGATATAAAATTTCGCATTTGAATGCGATAGAAGTCGTGAAGTTCGTATCAGGTCATTTAATTGATAGATAGACAAATGTTAAAGGATCATAATAACATATGTACACGCGCGACTGGTGTGAGTTGAGAAATATCGATTCACACATTCTCAATGTCTCAATTTATCGTATAAACAAGCGGATAAAAAAAATATTCCCACAACATTTCATAGAAATTGATTGATTTTATTAAATACAATTAACAACAATTTGAGTTTTCTTTTTTCTTCAAAGTTAATAGATAGTGGACGTGTCATTAGCCTATTATAATATAAAAATAGTCATGGAGAAAGAATTTAAAAAGGAAAAAAAGAGATAAAGCTGTTGTACAGCACCAGTAAAAATTATTAAAATTAACTAAAATTATTTTCGTTTCATACGTATTCATACAAAAATTTAAGTAAACAACCGAGAACGCACTTTGTTGGCACTCGAGAACAGCAACTGTTAGCGTCGCTGTATATTTCTTTGGTACCTGACACAATTTGCGGAGCGATCGAGTTATTATTATCATTATTTATTATTATTATTTATTAACCGTTCATTGAATATATATTACAGAATAAAAAAAAAAAAAAAAAAATAAGAAGAATGATAGCAAAGCATTCGGTAACTCTTTGGCAAATAATTCGCATAATTTTAATTTTCTTTTAATTATTTCATTTTTTGTTTTTTTTTTTCTCTCCCTCGGTTTTTCGTTTCAACTCTGTGTTGCTTTTTGATTTGTACTTTAAAGAATACATATACAACATTGATAAAGTTGAGAATTATTGTTACGAACATATTAAATTTATTCTCGAGTTTCATCGAGGTAAAACGCCTAAGAGAAAAAAAACAAAAATACAAATTTTCGATTAATACTGAAAATTTCGGAATGATTTGATATATATATATATATCCCCGAGATTACTTTTAAACGATTTTCTCCTTCCAAGGCACTCACTCACCCACCCCATTCATTAAATTTAAACCACATAAATGGGATCTTTGCAGACGGATATTCTAGCCTCCTGTAATATCCTCAATCGTGGTCCCAAAGGAACACCCATTTTTTGCAGTCTTTCCTCACTCAAATACGGTAATTCGACCATTCCAACTTTTTCTTTTTCAAACGCCGATGCATATTTCTGAAAATAGAGAATTGGATGAAGAAGTGAAGAAAAAAAGTCATCCAATTAAATTAATACGGATAGATGGATTAAATAAATAAATAAATATATAGAATGGAAATAAAATACCAATTACCTCATAACCAAGTTCACGAAGGAAGAGTCTTATTAGCGGTGGTTCTGTGCCAAAAAATTTCGTGAGTTTTTTCACTCTCGAAGGATTTGACAGTGCTGGTAATTCCGAGTCTTTAATTAATGGCTGTGACTGTGATCTCACCATAGCCATACTCGTTTGCGCTCTCAATGCTGCAATTTCACCTCTGATATTTTCCATTTCTTGAATCATCAGATGTTGAGTTCTCATTTCTGAGGACAAATGAGCAACTGAACGCGCCAATGTCACCACATGAGATTCCAATCGTTGAAAACGTTTGTTAATGCTTTTAACATCCTTTGTTTTTTTCATTCTATCGTCAATAATATGTGAACGTCTTTTGTCATGATGTCTCGCTACTGGTCGTGAAGAAACTGAGGATGTTGGCAAAGACGAGACAGATCCATAACTCGTTAATCCTCGAGCTTTCCGTCGCTTTTTCACACTTCCACCGAGTAACTTTAACACCTGCAATGCGACAAAATTACATAATATAAAAGAAAATAATAAATAGAAATATATAGAAATAAATTCAGAAGTTCTTTTATATATATATATATATCAATCAATTATTCTTCTTCACGTACTTCGCTATACATATTCTCCAATCCTTCCAATTGTTTTCTTATTGTTCTCGCATCATTTGTACTCAAATCTGAATCACTTCGATCCAACATTGAATCTAAATCAAGTCCTGTTGTTGTTGATGTCACATCTGCTGCTTCAACACCAAAGACTGAAAACAATTTGAATAAAATATATGCAATATAAAATACCAACTGTAATATAAAATTGTAAAATGCAGTGAGAGAAAAAATTTCTTTTCACAAATATATATACATGAATTTAACTCACGATGAGAAAATTTCTTTGCAACGTCTTTCTTTGATGTGGAAGCGCCGCGATGCTTTGTGCCACTCGGGAAATTCCTCTTATCCGAGCCTTTGACATATTCACTGTAAGTAGGTTTTGCTCCATATGGCAAACTAAGCCGTAAAAAAAGAAAGAATATAATGAAATGAAATATAATACTTTTGAATTAGATACTGATTTCTTATCATATAATTGGTATGAATAATTTGTGAAATTCTATTAAAGTGTCAGTACGCTGTTTTACCTAGAGGAATATCGATTCCGTGGAATTCGGGGACTCCCATGAGGCGAGAGTGGTGGTAATGGGGGTGTCACTGAAGACACGCTCTCTGACAGAGTTGAATGAGCCATAGCTGGAACGTCCCTCGGCTCGAGAATACTTCGCAATTCGGATTCTACAATGTCTACCCACTCGGCATCTCGTGCTAAAAATTCATTTCACATTATAACAAAAAGAAAACGAAAAAATATCGAAATGAATTCAATCGATTTTGTTTTTCTCCATCATGAAATGAAATTTAATTACCTTGGGGAATTTGATCTTCTGGTGGAGGTCGTCTACCACTGGAATAAACTGCGGATCCTCTACCTGAATCAACATTACTCGAACTCTGTCCAGCTTTATCATAATCCGATCCCGAGCCCTGATTTTGTATTTTTAAACGTGACATACCATGATCGACATCGTCTCTTCGTCCCTCTTTAGATTCCCGACTTTGATAGTTCATCTCCAATCTTCTTGTTGTCTCTTCAATTCGCTTCGTTGTCTCATGAATCTGTCCAACATTATCTTTCCTCGTATAATCATTATCGATTACTTTGTTTGATCTGTCATCTCTTATTTGTGACTCTTCTGCTCGTCGTTGGAAATTTTGATCCTTATTTCCTGATTCACTGCCAACATCTTGACATGATTCTGATATCTGTGAATCTTTTTTCATTGATATCACTACATCATTATCTCTACGATTACCAAAACTCGTTTCAGGTCGAAATTCATCATCCTTCCATCGTTGATTTTCATTACGTTCAAACTCCTGATGTACAGAATTCTCAACAGTAATTTCATAATTTTCATTCACACCAACTCCATTCGTTCCATTATTTTTTACATCTTCATTTTTATTATCATTTCTCTGATCTGAATTTCTATCGTCATGATACAATTGAGGTTGTGAAACAGCTTTCTCCATACACTTCAATGAATTTTTACGATGGAAATCATTGTCCTGATTATTCTCCTGTTTCATATAAACTTGTGATGACGGTGCTGGATATCGTGGTCTACTTTGATTATAATGATAATAAACCTCTTGTCCTGGTATTCGAACATCCAAAGCCTGTCTTGATGTGCTCGGTAAATCAATTTGTGAACGTGATATTGTTTGTCGAACTTGTTGATACTGTTGATAAGAAACACTACCAGGAAATTGTGATGGTTGGGTTCGCATTGCAGATCTTGGACTCTGTTGATCCGCGCCCAATTGTTGTTGCTGATGTAATTGTTGCATTAATTGTCGTTGATGCATATTTTGAACATGTTGATGAGAAAATCTTGGACTATTAACTATTTGTGATTGATGCAAAAGTTGTTGGGGACTTTGATAACTTTGATTGGTACCTGCTGTTACAGGTTGCATTGGTAAACCATGTTTACCAACTGGTGGACTTTGTATCTGGGACATAGCATTACCACTTGGTCCTTGAACAACGTAATCATTGCGCGTTTGAACTTGTTGCTGATTGTAAGTGGACACTTGAGTTTGATGTACAGTTTGAACACCACCCGGTGGTGTAATGTGACTTACATGCAATTGTGCTGATTGTCCTGGTAAACTTGGTTGTACTTGAACAGGTGATTGCAATTGTCCAGGCAATTGATTAATATTCTGTTGTGGCGTTTGATAATATGTCTGAGCGTATTGCTGTTGACCATAACTATTTTTTGGAAAGTGTTGCATATTTATTGGTGGAGGATCATGAGCTCGTGCTTTACTGTATATCCCATCATTTTTTTTTGCCTCATCTTGCTCTACGTCATTGCTACGACTCGATTTACCAACGTCCTCCATTACATTATTCAAACTCACTTGG
The DNA here is from genome assembly GCA_958496275.1 of Zele albiditarsus. Taxonomy (NCBI): domain Eukaryota; kingdom Metazoa; phylum Arthropoda; class Insecta; order Hymenoptera; family Braconidae; genus Zele; species Zele albiditarsus. The sequence continues at coordinate 6,843,064 of OY292413.1, read as the reverse complement.
CGTTCAGGCTCAATGTCTTTTCGTGATGGGCCAAAACGACTTGAAATCATGTCCTTGATTGTGTGATAAGTTTTTGTGAGAGTTTTTGTACGTTCTTCGTCAGGTTTCGGAATACGTGGTACTACACCAGTCGATGCTGATCTATAAATAGAAACCCAATCCAATAAATAATTTATATAAATATAATATCTATTTGAATGTTTTAACGCTAAATTTTTTCATACAATAAAATTGCCACAGTAAATATATTTAATTTACTTACGAATAATTCTCGTGGCTTTGGAAATTCTGTGGTGCTTCTTGTCGCTGCTCCTGCATCTGGTTAGCCTTAAAAAATATAAATCATGAAATATACCAGGTATAAATTTATGTATAATTTTTTTTTTTTCCCCAATATATTTTTTTTATATTTTAAGATTATAAAGATTGTATTTTGTGAGTGTGTATGTGTGCGCGCGCATATTCCTGGACGTGTACGTGTCTCACAAACGTGTTACCTGTCTCAGAGCGATAATTTCAAAGTCCTCGACCGTGCGCCGAATCCCGGAAAGGAATACGACTGGAATAACAAGAGTTTCTTGATGGTGACAGCGACAGAGTGTTCGCGGATAAGATTCTCGTGCCCGTCAGTTGTTATACGCACTTGGCATACGGGAGAGAGAGAGAATCCTCTCTACATATATGTATAATACATATATATATAACTATTTGAAAATTTAACGAGTAGAAAATATATGACAGAGAGATGACAACGCATAAAAGAGTCTACTTATAAAGAAAGTGCATACATATTTATATATTATGAGGGTGGAGTCTATGAGTCAATATTTGAAAAAACATCTCACAATTTTTTATCGTTACTCCTTCAAATATTAAATATAAATTCTATTGTCATTCAGTGGGTTTTCAGTATTGTTTAACAATTGAATTCATTCATTCTCAATTCCCTCGATTCAAACAAAGTATTATTTCATTCATTTAGATAATTTCTGTTTTTTTTTTTTTCCAAGGTAACTTTGAACAATGTTGTGAAATTAATACATGTCATCATCGAATTTCAATATGTTTAGATAGCAATCAAGTAGGAATGTTTTACAATATCATTTCAGTTAACAACTGTGTAGGTTCTATTCCACTTACATATGCAATTGAGAAGAAAAAAAAAAATTCTATGGGTTTATCTCTCTTCTTCTACTATCGTGTTCAACATTTTACATAACACCATCTCATTATATTCTTCCTGTAAATTAATTCGTACTATTATTCTCGATTTAATTCAACTATTAATTCTTCCGTTCGTAATATTATCATATCCGATTGCTACTTATTGAAATCTAGCCATATATCAATCTCAAAACGTTGTAATAAAAAAAAAAACACAATAATGTGTTATTTGAAAGAAAAATGAGAAAATTAATGTGATGTAAAATCGTAGCTCAAGAATTAATGAATTTAATTTATATGAAACATAAATATTCATTGAGTCACATATTTTATTTCTACGATATTTATACATAGGATTTAATTTCGTTTTATTCCACCCTGATTTTGTGCTCTTATATATCTTCACCATAAACCCCAAGGGTCTTGAAGATCCATTTATATATATATTCTCTTTTTTTTCATGGCAATCCATTTATTTTTACAGCAGTGCACAATTTTTATGTGAGGATACAAGTAACGACGATACCAACAACGATGACGGGCTTTTTTTCCTTTCACCTCTGTGTTACTACACTTAGCATTGGTATATGTGTCTATCAACTATATGCGTGTTATTGTTTTTTTTTTCTCTTCTTTCTTTTCCCTTCTTTCTATCGTTGGCTTTCATAATAATTGCGTTGTTCAGTACAATGGCAAACCTCCCACGGGACAATTATACATCTTACATGCGTTGGTGCTCTGACTCTATCGCTACTGCTGGTTCAGTTGTATTGCAAAAGTTGCATATCTCTTGTTTTTTTTCTTTCCATGTACATAAGTACAATGACTTTAAAATAAAACGCAGTGAAAATACTTTTAACTTTGCCAATGGTGTCAACTAATGTGATATATGCATAAATTGAACTCTATTCAGAAAAGTCGCCTCGATATTTTGAATTAACAATTATCACTGATGCAAAATTCAATATTATCTGAGCAATAAAAAATATATAATTCTAAAAACAACCTTCATGTTCAAATACAATGTTTCGGATGACGATGAAAAGTGTGTCAAAATAGTTGACCTTTTCTTTCTCCCTCTCGTAAAATAAAATAAAATAAAATAAAATAAAAATATTTCCGAGTGTCTATATTTGACGAATAAACACGTTGTTGTTTTTGTTTTATTTTTTTTTATTCACGCGTCTTCTACTATCATCATATGTCACCGCCTCGTTTGTTAAATTCCCTAAACGGAAGTTATATTCGTTTGAGTTCACAACACATCAGAATCCGATTTATTCATGACTTTGAAACAGACAGACACATATACGTACAAATGTATACAAACAAATGTAGAACAAAACTATGGATGGCTTTTATGGATATATACATTTGCGGGTCACATATATAAGAAGAAAAAAAATTACTACGATACAAGACAAATCAAGTCAATTCTCACAAGTACAAATAAAGTCCACGTATAGACATTGTCATCATCACTGTCATGATGATTCCACCATGCGATCTAGAACGATCGTCTTATTTGTTTCTTTTTCATGTGTTTCTCGTACTAAAAGGTAACCGATGAAATCCAGGTCACACTCCTCTGTCACTCCCTTACATTCATTCATTTATTTTTATATAGATTTTTATTAATTAATTTTAATTGGAAATACCTCTTGAACCCAAGCTTGCTGCTTGACTGGTGCATCCGGTGCAATTGCAACTCGACCACCACTTCTTTGCTTATTATACTCGTGAAGAATTGGAATCTTAGTGTTTTTATCAGTTGTCGTCAATACCACTTCGCGTTCAATCTGTAATAAAAATAATTCAATATCATATTCTATTAATTATCAAACACTTGAAATGTATACTTATCGAAGTGAAAAGAAATAAAGAAAAAAGAAACATAATTATAAATAAGGAAGTATTGTGTGAAATTGTATTTGTAATCATTGAATTATTTTCATTTTGTTAATTAAACTGTTTCTATAATGAATTCCTCTCTTTTTATAAGTCACAAGGAACAAAAGTATAATAAATATTGCCACATAATATTTACACACTGATGTTTATAATGTGAACTAACTTCACCATTGTGATGTACGTACACTATGAAATTAATTTGGGTTTACAACATTCATTATACATTCTCAAATTTTACTTATCGTCCTATATGTACTTATATGGTGTCTGTATATATATATGACGAATGTAAAGGAAAAGTGACGTGTGTGTGATACATATCCAAACGGCAATCACAATGTCGTTTCCGGTAAACGGTATTCCAATGGGATTTATACGTATATATGTTTATATATCCAATGTGCCTTTGTCTTCCGCGATGAATATATATATATATATATATAGATTGAGGTGGAGAACGTCTTGAGAATATTCCCAAGAAGCGTAACACACACTTTGCTAAAATACACGCCTCTTTGTACATACATCTGTTATATATTTATGTGTAAACATACATCCCCTTCAATATGTATGTATACTGGTGGATATTGCTGCCAAAGATTTCACCGAGTCGTCAGAATGATAATATGAATTATTAATCGCGTGTATTATTTTTTCTCTTTTAATTAATTGAGATTTTATTTTATCTTTTTTACATGTGAAGGATTATGGAATCACTCGATTGTCTGGATGTTTTTTTTTACTGTGAGAGTTGAGGAGATTATAGGGTGGATTTATATGTTGTAATTTGATCAACCCTTTAAAGCTTAGTATCGCTTTTGGTTGATGAGTATTTTTATTTTTGTGTTAGATGCAATGTTTTTTTTTTTTATCCTTTTTGTAGTAATTGTTAATGCATATTTGGGTTGCTAGGATTAACAAAAAGGTTATTTTAATTACCAGAGAGTGTATATTATAAATGATGGGATTGCGGGGAATTAATGGTTTTGCTGTGTTATTTTTGTTACTTATTAACAGTTGGTATTGATTTAAACATGTGTAGAGAATTTTTTTTGCGTTGCTAAAAATTAGGTCAGCGTTGATGTTGAGAGAAGATTAGTGGAATCAATCAATGTGTTGGATTAAAATTGAAACAATCAGTCAGGAATTTTTAGTGAACGGTATTATTCTGTTTGGAACATTTGAAATATATAAAATTCGATCTCATTTTTATTATCAATGACCCCTAATTATTCAGCACATAAAATTCCACGTGTAATTTTGTCGAGAGGGAAAATGTACGCTTGAAAGGAGTTTAGGTTGTTATATCATCAGACGAAATATTCAACACAAATTCCAATTTTTTATATAAAGTTTCTTCATGTCTAATGATATTCATTAATATTTATGATGGATAATTCTTGAAGTAGGTTATCAAACATTTCCTGCTACAGATTTATGATGAAAAAATATCTAATTCATTTCTGGCATAGTTTCAGAAATGAATATAAGAAAAAAAAAAATGAAAGGACCTTGTCGACCAGTTAGATAGAAAGTGATCTAAATGTATCGACCCTGAAATGTCATTAATAAATTGAGGCCACCATCAATATTTTGAACGCTCATCATGATTAAATTAACGGAAGAATGATTGTGAAAATGTTCTATATTTTTAGGTCCATTAAATTATCGAGCATGAATAACAAGATATTTATTGCATTAAATTTCATCATGTCCTTGTTCCATATCCACGAAATAAAAATTTTACATGATAGAATTACTTCAAAAAAGATTTTTTTATTCTGTTTTTACAGTTGAAAAAAAAAATTATATATTATATTCTATCAAATAATTACCGGAAATTTGTTGCTGTGAGTTTGAAGATTGGGCGTGCGTTGATTTTGATTTGAAGATTGCTCTTCACCGTATAATGGTGGCATTCTGTATCTTGGTCCAGAGCCGTTTCTTGTCAATTCTAAATTAGTTGTTGTATTCACGCTATTATTATTCGACATCGACTTCGATGATGATATCGGTTTGTAGATCGTTTCTTCATCTGTAATCAAATAACAAAAAAACCATTCTCCAACATTATCAAGAGTAGAGAAAATAATTGACGTTTGTACAAATCATTCATTTATGCTATAACATTGTGTTGTTAATATAAAAATATTTCTTTCTCAAGTCAAGAACTAAAAACAAAATAGTTACATCTCAAAAACATTTCTTCTGATTAAAGAATATTATTTTAATGAATATAATCATTCACAATATTTTCTTCATCATAAAAGTTTCAAACTTTTCCCCCTAATAAATAAATAAAATTAATCTTTCATTGTAACCAACACTTCCTGCTATTATAATTTTAATTCTTTCACACAATTGACAAATAGAAAGAAAAAAAAACAATTCATTAATATTCCAATCATACCTCCTTGATTGTGATTTTGTCGTCTAAGACGATTTTCCTGTTTGACTTTACGAACTGTCGTAGCCATTGCACACGCGTGTTGGCTGACCATTTCTATCAATTTCCACTCGTCAATAATACCACCCTCAATTTAATCATCTAATAGAATAAATAATTTCAACAACACATTTTCACACTATCAATAAATAACAAAAAAACAATAAATGAACTACAATAGGTCGATAAATGTAGACAAGTGTCTACCAAAGTGACTCTCTCAAGTTGAACTGAACCAAGAGAACACACCACAAACTTTCCATTGAGCGAACGTTCCATACACGGGGTTCCGCTGTTCTGACTACGCTTCCGGTATCATCCCACTACTTCTTCTTGAAAATCATTCGTTTGGCCCCCATAGTACCAGTACATATAAAAGTATATAGTATCGTAACATATAAAGAGACAGTGAAAGAAAAAATAAGAAAGAAAAAAAAAATGATAAATAATTTATTCAGAGACTCATACACCGTGTAGGTACGCCCTCGTGCGTTCATCGAGTAGCTGGAGCGATAGGTTCGTGGACCGCAAGACAACCTGATGCATGAAGACTCATTACTTGATAACGATTTATTTTTCCACTGTATTATCCATCATTGAATTGTTCTTTTTTCATTTTTATCTCGGTTTTTTTTTCTTTTTTTTTCACTTCCATCTACTATCCGTGACATTAATCTTTGTAAGGTGAAAATAAATTTGAGAAATTGGATCAAATTTATGAATATTAATAATGTCAGTGTAAATATTTACTGTTACGTTCTATGAATATTTATTTCATTTCAATATACTATTATGTTTTTTTTTTTCTCTTCTTTTAATATATATCATCGGTGGCGATTAATTTTTTATGTAATAAAAAATTGACTAAACGTGTGAATTAAACATGAATTTGTCCATTAGCTATCACTATGTCAGTGTGAATAATTAATTATGAGCTCTATGAATATTTGTTTTATTATTATACAATTAAATACGTTTTTGCTCTTATATTCTACATATTAATCATCTTTGAAATTAATTCATACCAGGATAAACATAATATTATAACTGATAAAATGAAATATTGTTATGAATTTTAGTTATGTCATTGTGAGTAAATTTTTACAGTTGGATGTTATGAATATTTGTTTTATTCTTATTCAATTTAGTTCTTTATTTTTTTTTTTTTTTTTTCTCCACTCTTTCCTAGTCCAAGTCACTTTACTTGGGTCATAAGACGTGGAAGTACGCCTGGCTGAGTGCGGGAATCGCTTCAGCCGAGCATAGAAGGTCCGGTCGTCTCCATACGCATACACATTTATATATGTATACCTATAGTTCATCAAGTCTTCATTGTCCTTACTACGTTTTCAGCTACAATATGTGTAAACATACACTTGTAATGTTCGCTTGAAGCAACGGATTTTCTCACGGCAAAAAGTTCTACCTTTTTTTTTTTTCCCAATTCTTTTGGACAAATTAACTTACAATTCTACGAAAAACAAATTTTCTTCTCTGAACACTTTGCAATAAAAATTCTCTATAAAATAAATTTTTCCACGGAATGCAAATACTAACATATACATTTATGAAATAAATATATATGTATACGCGGTAATTTCTTGCGATTATCCAGATCTCACATGCAGTGAAACCAAAATGCAAAAAACAACACCTGAAGGAAAATCTTGTCTTCTCTCTTTGGCCTTGATGGAATCTTGTTTTGCGTGTTCGTTGCAAACACGTTTATATATTTTGCTTCTATATTTTTCATGGATAATCACTAGACACGAGAAGAGAATAAATCGATGAATATATATACATATATATACATCTACATACAAATATATATGATTATACATAGAGGAAGAAGAGCTGTGGAATCACTGTGATAATAAACTGTGGTAATAATTATTTCGCTAGTTCCCTCATTCAGATAAAACACTGAATTAATTATTTATCCATTCACTTTTTTCGTTTCCTCTAAAAGATCAATACAATAAATTGTATTGAACATTTCTTCAACACCTTATTATTTTTACTATTAATAATTTTCATCGCCTAACATCTGTCGTCTGAAGCATGATATAACGGTATACAAATAATTTCATTTTATTGCTCACCTCAAAACTTTTATTTCCTCTCAAATCATTCTTTACATATAAATTTATATATAGAGAAATAAATATATACCTATACATATTATATACAACAATTTTACATTGAGATTCACGTAAGAGGATACCGTTAAATGTCCAACCGATTCTAATCTCAATATAGCTCGTTCGCATCGTGCATGAAGTATTTTTATTTGCTGGAGAATGGTTAGAGAATATTTTTTATCTTCTTCAATGAAATTATCCGAGTGAAAAAAAAAAAAGAAATGAACATTGAAATAAAACAAAAGAAATCACAAAAGTAAAACGATCTTCTATGATTTTTCCTTGTTTTCTTTTCTTTTTTTTTTTTTTGTTTTTTAAATAATGATGAGAAATATCAGGAGAAAAAAAAAAAAAGATGTTTATCGTTTGGAGACCGGTTTGTTTGTGTATGTGTGTATGTTTATGTTTGTAGTAAGTATAGAAAAGTGATGCTAGTGCGCGCGCGCCAGAGAAAGAGAACCGGTCGGCAAAACTATATAGTGCGATTTCACGAAGCGATCTAGGATTCTACACCTGTCACGACTCCTTATCCTTTACGCGGTGTACACATATACACATACATGACGAACTTCCTTCCACTGATGATGGTGCGCGCACGAAGATTTACTATATATATATATATATATCCATTGTGGGTATTGCAATATCACCATTGCAAGCAGCTGCCACTTTGATCGAGTAAAATACATACATCTTTACGTTTACAAATGTATATAAGTGTGTGTTTTCGCTATGTGTATATGTGAACGGACAAATGTATGTTGAATGGACAAACGCGCGTGGCTTACAGAGCATTGAACGTGCGCGTATATGAGAATAGAGTGAAAAAAAATCAAAAAATGAATAGGACAGGAAATTGTTAAAAAAAAAAAAAAAAAATACAAAGGGACATGAAAAAATATATGATGAAGAATTTATGCGAGAAATGTGATCTCTTTTTTTTTTTTTGGCTCAAATTTTTATCAATTGTTTCATTGATGTTTTTTTTTTTTATATGAATGAAAAATTCGAAATTTGGTTTTTTTGATTTTGTATTTGTTTGGGTGTTGGTTTATTTGATTAATGTAATTTGGGAATTGTTGATTTGTGACTAGTGATTGGGAAGACCTGAAAGAATTGTCGGGTTGTGAGTGAAATGTTATATACCAATTTGAACACCCCTTTGAAACAGGATGTTCACCACAGGATGTTATTCTTTTTTTTTTATTGTATAATTTTTTTCAGTGATTGTATATGCATTTTTGAGTCTTCAGAATATTATGAATTAGTAGAAGCTACATGATTTAATTATCCAAGTAGTGTTTGTTGGAAATAATTTGAGTGATTATTTATAATGAGAACAATTTTATGTTTTTTTTTTTTTTTTGGTTTTCAAAGAAAGAATATAATTTTGACTGATTTACAATAGAGATCAATTTGGGGAATAAGTGTTCAAGGGTTTTCGGATCTCTCAGAATATATCCTGAGGCAAAATAAGACGAGAAAAAAAAAAAAAAAATCCGAAATTCTAAAGAAATGTTATTTATTCTCTATTTCATAATTCTAAAGAATGTCTGACCCCATTATCCCTATTAACAATTCACAAATTCTCTCTACACTAGATTTAAATAAATAAAAGAACTAATATAATTATCACAGTTAAAACATTTTTTTATATTATCATTCAAATAATATTCCAATATATTTTGCTAAATAAACGAAACATGTAAAATATGACAAGAGATAATATTTCGCCTATAAGTTTTCTGATATTCTCCCGCACACTTTAAATATTCGTTGCCATGAATAATATATATAAAAATTTAAAAATATCTTTCACCCACTCAATATTCCCATGCTCTAAATCAATATAATATTTCAATAATCAAACACTCCTCAATTGACCTGGCTTTTAAAAATGTACCTTTCAATGATTAATGTGGAAATATTTTCGGTCATCATATGACCGCTATATCAATAGAATAAATAAATAAACATATACAAAAATGTACATAATATATATATAAATCTATGTGTCGTTCATCATTCGTGCATGGATTATATATCCGACAATATATACTCGTTCAACCAGTTCCCTGCTTGTATGAAAGAAAGAAGCAGTTTTCACTTTTAAATGATCGGCACCTCCGTTGAAATATCAAGCGCGTAGCGCCGATGATTCATATGTCGACGACGTGCGCATATAACATACTTTTTCCGGTCTTTAATGAATATATCAAACGACTACTTTTCCTGTATCTTTAAATTATTTTTCCTTCAACACATCAATTATCGTTTAATAAAAATTTTTTCTTCATCCACAAAGTCACGTACATAATATACAAACAAATATAAAGATAAAATTCCTTTTGTTGAACAAAGAGACATTGATCGATAACTCACGAGTCACTATAAAAATGTCTTTTCTCCTCTCACACTCTTTCCCATTCTCTCTCTCTCTCTCTTCCTACTCGTCTGTGTGATGGGTTATAAAGTCAATAGCTCTATTGTCTGGCTTATATGAAAATGTTAGTTACATTCAATTTATATATCAACTCACCTGAATTGTTTGTTTAATACTCCGCTATATTTTTCATTACACGCACACCACTCAATGTCCATAGAATATATTAAAAAAATATTCCACCTCCACCCAATCAAATACATATCCAAAAATAATTATCACTTATCACAAAATATTCAAACATTTACCAGAAGAAAAAATAAAACCAAAAAAAAATAAAAAAAACCAAATGAAAATTCTATGTAAACATTTACTATAAAATAATTTAATATTGATATCAAGTAGCACTTCAAAGAGCCACAAAAAAAATTAATTATCAACACAATAATATTATTATGTATATATAAATAAATATTATATATAAAATATAAAATGTAGCGTTGCCGTGACTGACGCGGTGCGTCGAGCCGGTTATCCGCACGCTCGCTAAATGCTTCGAATGGTTGGTGGAAGAGAAGGCGCTAGGTAGGTAGTATATAGTATAGAATAAGGAGAGAGACTGTGGTGGGCCTGAAAACGAAGGCAATGTAAATGCATGAAGAACCGTGAGTCCCGCGAGTTGTCCCCCACTCTATCGCTCTGTTCCTCAACCACATTCGCGCCATTGTATACATACATATACATATATAACATATAATATTATACGTATATTTTATATATATATATACATATGTAGAGGTATGTACCGGACGCCACCAGATGCGAGAAAAATCCCGACCTAACTCTCTATACTGGGGAAGAGTGGAATCCACTGTTGTATGGAATTGTGCTCGACTCTTCTTGCACACCATTGGCCAGGACACGAGAGATCGGCGCCACGTCTCTCTAACCAGCTATATAATATATATGTATGTATATGTATACAACTAACTATCCAGGCAATTCAACCTGCAAACACATAGGCAGACATGTATATGTATAAGTACGCTTAAAAGCACTTTTAAAAGCGCATCATTTGTGAACGTCAATAAATTTAGTTTATTGAGAACACGAGTGGCACGATTAGTTCTTCCACTTGTCGACATGAAATAAATTTTTTTTATTATTTTTCCATTGTGTTTTATTATTTTTTTTTTCACTTTGATTGGTTGAGTGGTTGTTTGGTTTGTTTTTAAACTAGTTTTTGGGGTTGAGAGTTTCAATTTGAGGGATGGTGAGTTGCTCTTCGTTGATTGTGAAGTTGAGAAGTTGATGGAGAGAGAGAGAGAGAGTATTAATTATTGGTGAAAATTTGGCATTCAATGATGGAGGAGAATTTTTGTTGGGACGTTAATAATTGTTATTAATCCTATTTCATTTTTTGTTTTCTTCTTTCACTTTCAATTCCTCATATTCAATTTTCAGTACAACTCTCAGTAGAGTCACTAATTTTCTAAATAGTTCATAAAATCCACTAATGATCGAAATTGCCTTCTACTTCCTTATTTCTCCATAACAAATTTTTTTGACAATTAAAAAAATCATATTTAAATTCTATTTCAATTTTACCTTGTATCGAGTCATCCAAATGCTGTTTCTGAAACAGAGAAACAGGTGATGAATATGTCGAGTATACCACACACACACATATATATATATAAATTTTCAAGTTTGTGCGGTTAGCCTCTGCCACAAACAGGTGCACAGTATGGCGAAGACGAAGACAAGAAGGAACAACAACGAAAATAAAAAAAGAATATAAAAGAGAGACAAAACTTTTGCATACTTACATCTTGGCACGGTCCTTGATTCACATTTTTCAACCGCATAATATTTAACCCACACTTGAATTAAAAATTTAAACAGATATTTTGAAAAATAATATAAAATAATTCAATATAACATAATATAATTAGTTTCCAAAAGTGCAATGTACTCAAAGAAGTGCCTGAAGTGTTTCATATATATTGAAGAGGAAAAAGAAGAGGGCAAATATCAAGAAGCCAACATCAACTCCAAGTGTATATACCAAGTTATGCGAGTCTGTATATAGCTTGAGTAAAAGAGAGTTTCGTGATCCACAGCCATTATATGCTGTTGGAGCACATTTTCTCACGAGAGATATACCCCAGTCTCTATATATAATTATATGTCTAGCGTGTGCTCTTGAAAACCTACAGCTTCATATATATATATATATATACATGTTTCTGAATAATATTTGGCCACCGCAAAAATATATAGAAACTTATATACCCCATCCGGTAAATCCGCAGAACCAAATCTAATTTCTATACTCTGAACTGTATTTATATGTCTAAATGTTATAGGCCACCACCATCGACACCAGCCTTTTTTCTTGCGTGAGTTTCAATTCTTTTCTTGACTATTTCTTTAGCAAATTGGGACATTAATTTTCTGAATTATAAATTGGGGTTCGCTAAATTGCTGCGGTAAAAACTTTGTTTTATATGAAAAATTTGACTGTTATATAGTTTCATTAATTTTGAGTTTAAAAAATAGATGACAATATTTTTTGATTTAAATATCTGGATTTCAATTGTTGTTGGCAAATGATTATTCACTTTGAGAGAATAAAAATACGTGTGTGCGTGTTTGTGCACGAGATTTAGTGAATTATTAATCAGAAGGTTTATGAATAACTGATTTATATTAATTATGGAAAATCTGAATCGATATTAGGTGGAAGGATGAATTCCGTTTATATTTAATTATTTATGTGTGAGGCTGAAATGTGTGCTGGTTATATTTCGTGACAAACTGACTGATACAATATATATCATTCTGTACACAGAACACAGGGAGGTTTACACAATATCATGAACGAAACTGTATAGAGCTCTACTCTGGTATGGTCCGAATATCCATCACAGTGCAGAGCGCCTACAGTCATTAATTTTTTTTCTCATCCCTTCTCCTCTTTTGTTTGTTCCAGTACCACCTTAAACCCCATATCTACTGTTTCGCGTTTGAAAAATTATCCAACAGACATTTTTCATTGTTCTTTCCTTTTTGTTTTTCCTCTTTTTTCATGTTACAGCTCATACATTTAATGAATTTTCCAGGATAAATGACAGAATGTTGGAAATTGTTGGATAGTTTTCGATTTTTCAGAAACATGTGTGTGAATTATTCTGAAAAGTGTTTCGAAATATTTATTTCATTGGGAAATAATTTGTATTTCGCTAAAATTGTTTCTTTGATAAGTGGCACGGATTTTAAATCTTCGGAATAATAATATTTCAAAATGAAAGTGGCATAATTGATAGGTATGTTATTTGAAAATATACATACACTTTTTCATTGTAAGTAGAATTGAAATGAAAGTTTATAAGAAATATTGGAAAAGCCAAGTATATTGAAGATTTTAATTGCAAAAAAACTGTAGCCAAGTTGAACTTTCTTAAAGTTTAAAATTTTTCACAATCTCATGTAAATTATTCGGAAAAATATTTTAATCCTTTGAGTTTCTCAGAGTTACTTTTAATGATATCTCGTGACACTTTTACCCCTCCCCACAAGAGATAATTTATATTCTGCGTGAATTATTTTATTAATCATTCAACCAGATATTTACATTTTAAAAGTGAAAATCTTTTGAAATTAAAACGAATAAACAATCACGTATTTAATTAAACAACCAAAAAAAGATATAAATATTCATACATATATTTTACATGAAAGTCAATAAAAATATATTTAACAACTAACAGAAAATCTAAGAGTATGAATAAAATTATCATTCATTCCTAAGAAACAATTAAAATTATTATCCCTGGAGAATTCAAATGCCTCAAAAATATATCAGTTCTTCAAACACTTTACAAAATAATTTTTTAGATATTATATTCCAATAAATTTTTCCCCACCAGAATTTAATTAAAAATTCTCCTCAATTTATCTTTCAAATTACGAAGTCGATACGGGAATTATAACACAGCTTAAACTATACTACATCTATACATTAATCCATTTTATAAGCTTGTCACATTTAAACCATATTATATTTTCATTACAACTTTTTTTACTTCCTATTTTTTTTTTTCTTTTTTCTCATCATCTTCAATAGATATATGAAGATAGATCACCTGACCGATTTATACACAGCCTTCATATGTTGTCTGTATATATAACAGCACAAATACACATAAATATAAATGTATGAGTGGATGGCTTAGGTAAGAGCGCGCGCGAATCCTCAACATGGAGGTTAGAGCGAGTAGACCATTGTGAAATAAAGTAAAAAAAAAAAAAAAATATACAACCCAAGGGGAATCTACATTTGGGGCGCAAGCGCGTACTCTAGGGTTTATTACGATCGGCCTCAGTCTCGGCTCGCCTGGGCTGTAGAAAGCATCGTTCATACATACACTCAACATCACAATCAAAAAATTATTCGAGTTATCAACCCCTCTAATAAAATAATAAATCTTCACACAATTCATATACAATAAAATCACGAGAAAATTAAACACAAAGGAATGTCGACAATTAAAATTTTTCTACAATTTTGCAACATCTATACACACACATATATATAATAACAAGAATATTTCAAGCTCTATGCCTCACGCGATGGTGATAGTAAATATCCTTCAACACATTTTATAGAACAATGTAAAAATAAAAAAAAAATTTATGTGACGTGACATATTTTTTTTTTATCCTGCATCAAATTGGGTACATAAAAATCGTAAACAATATTTCATTCGTCTACATTTTCTGTTTACCATAACCCATAACAATTTTTATTTCCGTGTGACACTTAATCTCTATTTATTTCTCTCTTCCTTTCTTTCTTTTCTTTTTTACTTTTTTTTTTTTTCCCCATACTGATGTGTTTGTGTGCGCGCGTATATACCAAAAACGACGCTGCTGCTGCTGCTGCCTCCAGTATCTCAAGAGATAGCCGCGTGAATCGATCATACCCTCTCTCACTCTTCGCTCTTTACCCCTGTGCTTTTCCTCTCTCACTCGTTCTATTATGCGCTCGGCTGATATAAATACAAATATATATGTGTATATATCAAAAGATAACAATCACTTTGATACGTTCACCGATGCTGCGGACACGAGAATTACCGAGAGCTCAAACAAATCACCAAAGGTAAGCAGTTTATTTTAAATACACATGTACATTTGCCCACATCAATTTATAAATATTATTTCAATCCATCTGGTGGTGTTGATATTTATTCTTCATTTTCATTTTATTATAATACGAATTAAAATATTTAATTATTTACAGAATGAAATATTAATGATCTATAATTGTTTCCTGGACAAAAATCATTTGATATATCTGCAATGAATTCATCATTAATTCTACGATTGATGAGACAACAATTGTTTATCATAAATATGCTGGACTTTAAACAACGTACGAACAATTATTATAAATTTGAATTACTCTGAATTTGTGATTGAGTGAAAGAAAGAAAATTGATAGAAGAACGACGTGGAAAAATAAGAAGAACAAAAAGAAGTGGAAGAATTGGAAGAAGAAGAGGAAGAAGAAAAGAAAAATCGGCGAGTTAAAAACTTGGAGAAGAACAGGAAGTAAACTGAAAACAAAAGGGGATGGACAGGACGAGATGAAAGAGTCATTGAGGCGAGGAATGAGTTGAATGGGAAAAGGGTGGTGTGTACGTGTGTGTTAGTGGTGGTGGTTTCCACTCGCGTCGATTGAAAAATTCCTTAAGAGCTTACTTTGGACTCTGTCTATTTTCCTCCTTACTGTCTTACTCACTTTCTCCCTATCTCACTCACCGCTTCTCACCTACTTTGGAGGCTTTTCCATTTGTCTGTGGACATTAATTTGAGTGGATCGTGTGAACAAACAAAAATAGAAAAGAAATATAAATCTAGAAACTGATCCACCAAAAAAAAAAAAATATTTGTCGCACACCGAAAAATTTCCTTTCAAATCAATTCTGACTAAAATATTAGAAAAATGTTTGTGTTCACAATCATATCTACGTGTCAAATCACCCCTCAATAAACCCACTCTCTGCTTCGGCATCATCAATTTCCATCAAGGGAGTACACGTCAGAACAAAAAAAAAAAATAAATAAATCAAGTAAAAACATAAAGTGCAAACAGGAGAAAGTTCGATTCTATTTATTCATTACATGATGAACAAATTGGATCACCTATTTTTATTTCGTCAGAACTTTTTTTTTTCCCCTCTACAATATAATTAACGTAAAGTGAATTACTAAATATATAGTGGAAAGTGAATTGAATTAAATTTATATCAAGTACTTCCACGCATTGTGGACAAAAAATAAAGAATTAATAGATAAAAAAACAAATAAACATAAAATAGTGAAAGATAAAAAAATATCTTCTTATTTATTTTTCAATTTTTTCTCGTGTCTATAACAAAATGGGCTGTGAATTGACTAAGCTGGCGTCATCGACAACACAAAATCAAAGTGGGCGAGCATCACCGCCACCCCCGGCGGCAACTGATCCGCGACTACCCCTAACAGCACGCCAAAAATATACAATAATCGCAAGCTGGAAAGCGGTAGCGAGGGCGATGGAGCCAACTGGCATTTATATGTTTGTCAAGTAAGGAAATATAACGAAAAATTCCACATTTCTCATGCATCTATCTTTATTTAGTATATAGAAATATACTCAGTTCCCCTTTGCAACTGACTTCGTGATGAGACAGCATGCATATATACGTACAAACAAATATATTCATACATGTATACACATACACAAAACAATATCAATAATGATAACTAGAGCGGAAACATCAATCGTCTATGGGTGCCCTACTCTCTTTGTTCCTTATTATTCCATCGAATTTTTAAAGAAAAAGAAGTTATTTCTTCTAGTTCCGTTGGATTTAGAGAAATATTAATTCTTTCGTTATTATTCCGTGGAATTTTGTGACAACATATTATCTCTTTCCATCAGATCGAACGAAGGAGGACAAACAAATTATTCTTTATGGTTGGTTTGAATTTATAATAACGAAAAAATTATTCCCCATTACTCCATTAAATTTTGAAGAAAAAAAAATATATATATAACTGACTCTAATTTGGAGAAAAAGGATTTCTTATTACATCGATGGATTCAGCAAGAAATTCACATTTATTTCTGTTATCCCATCGAATTAACGGAAAAAAAACATTATTTCTGTCCAATTAATAAAGAAATATTTCTTGTTGTTTCGTTGAATTCTGCCAGACTAAAAAATCCCTTCTCTATTATTACATCGATCCTAAAAGAAAGAAATTATCCCTTGTCACCTCACTGAATTAAGAAGAAAGAAAAAAAAAATAAATAGTCCTCGTTATCCCAATATCTTGAGAAAAAAAAAATTATACTTTCCCATTCCATCTAATTTCAAAACGAAAGTAATATTAATCCCCTTTATTATGTCTATTAAAAATAGATGAAAGAAAAAAAGAAAGATTTCTCGTAGTCATTCCACATAATTTAGAACAGAGAAGAAAAAAAAATCCTTTCTCATTCCATAAAAATTAGAAAGCAAAATTACTTCCTGTTATTCGATGTGAATTTAAAAGGAGAAAAAAAAATAAAGCAGAAACAAATTCACTCTCCATTTCATCACGTTTATATCATGATATTTTAAACTTATATTAACGTATGTACAACACGGAGAAATAATTCTAATACATTAGGTCACGTCATAAACGATAAAACGAAAACCCACGATATTCACCCTTACCTATACACTATTAATATCATCCATTAATTTGACGTGAAAATACCCCTCTTTAAGAGTGATACACATAACGACAAATTAAACCCAGTAATTTAATTATCAATACTTTCGGACAATAACGATATAAATACTGTTTATTACTTACAAATAGCACTGTTAATACTCAATTCTTCATAAATTAATAGCAATACTTATTAACAAGTGAGTCATCATTGCATAATCCATTCACTTAAGACGAACATTATTAAAGGATTAGTTTGGGATTTAGTTACTCTTCAACTATTCAATTTATTTCACTCAATTACATCCATAGACATAACACTATCAGCACGATCGTGTTCATTCACTGGAAAATCTCAACCGCAAACTCTGGAATTTTTAGCATCAACCACACAGTCTGTTTATTATTTTTTTTTCGATCGTTCATTTACTTTAGTTCTTATTATAAAATCGTGTGTTGTTACTCGAGAGAATTTTTCTAATAAATTCTACCCGCACATTCAGAAAAAAAGAGATAACAATCGTAGAAAATTAATTGCTCAAATGACGTCAGCCAAGAGAGAAAAAAAAAAGCAAATGTAAGAAGAAAAGCTCTAAATAATTCCAAGAGATTCCAGTAATCTTCTATAGTAGTATCACAAACAAACACTATTGAAAGCAATAATGACGTAATAATATTGTCTTGTGAATTTACATGTTCATCCTCAGTATTATGGAAATCAATAATCGCACCCCATTTACAAATTACGTATGTATATATATATCCCTGTCACTTCCTGTCAAATTTAACCAGTTGCTTCTAACATCACCCTTCCATTCCAAAATAATAAAATAACAATAACTATCCGTCATTCTCTCTAAGTTTAACACCTATTTCTATACATATATCAAACTTTTTCTTTATCGTTATTCATTTTTATCACTATAACTATATATATTCTTGTGCGTGTGTACTAGACTCTTCGAGGAAAACAATGAGCTACTAAATCTCTTTACCAAGTTTCGTGAATTGAAAACAAAGGAAGAACAAACATCAAGCTTGGAACTGGCTGAGCATGCGACAGTAGTAATGGAAACTTTGGATGAAGGAATCAAAAGTCTTGATGATATGGATGTATTTTTAACCTATCTTCATCAAGTTGGTGCGTCGCATACGAAAATTAATGGATTTGACAGACAATATTTCTGGGTAAGTTTGTCAATCAATTAACTAAACAATTGATTGACTAATCAGTCAATCAATCAATCAATCAATCAATTAGTGTGTTAATTCAATTAAAGACAAGTGTATTGTTGTTGATGAGGAACACGTGTACTTCATCACATATCCATGCTCTCATTTTTTCCACTATTCACAATCAACTTTGACAACAAAAGCTCATTTTTCCCTGTTGGTTATTGGGATCGTTCATATGGCTCAATGTATAGATATATATGTTCCCTAGATGAGGGAAAACCATACGTGAGCCATCACACTGGTCATTTTCTATTGTTGAATGATACAGAGAGGAAGAGCGAGAGTGAGGGGTGATACAAACGAGTAGTGTGCACAGAATAATCATGAGGTGGATGCACAAGAAGAGACAATAATCTAGGCGACTTTCTGTAGATGCATTCATATTCATCAACATTATTATTTTTTGTATAAAAATAGAACCTCATCCGCCTACACGTATATTTATTTATTTATGTATATATATAAATATATCTATAGATGGATACAATATTACATGGTGATATGTTGCGTGTTTAATATGTGAAAATTTATTGGTTTCAGAAAATCGAAGCACCCTTCTTGGAAGCTGTCAAGCGAACTCTTGACGATCGTTATACAGACAACGTGGAGAGTATATATAAGTTGACGATAAAATTTATAATTGAAACTCTCATTGACGGCTATGATAAAGCATTAAAAGACTCTGGTAAATCCTAGTTATTTTTTTGCATTTTTTTTTTTTATAGAATTATATGAAAATGAAACAAAGAAAAAAACTAAAAAAATTATGCCAAATACCAAATGAACTTACCAAAGTTATTTATTGTTTATTTTTCGAGAATTTCCAGTCAATTTTTCTATAAACATAATTATTTTCAATATCTTCCACACATTAATATTTATTTATTTTATTGCTAGTGTCGAGGTGTATGAGTGTGTTTAGAATGGGAAATTTTGAAACAGAAAATATGTATGCAAGTGTGCTAAATGAACACAAAAAATAATGATTTAGAGTGTTGTGTAAATCAATATGATGAAGAGAAATGTGTGTGTGTGTGTGCGTGTGCGTGTCAATTTAGAAATGAAATTTCATCGTACCGAGAAACATATTAGGAATGAACATTTATATAAAGAAGAAAAAAATTAACTACCGTGAAATTCAGGAAAAAAAAATTTTTCGCACAGTGTCATATTCACCCCATTCTTTCCGAATAATTTATATAAACAACAAAAGCCAAAAATCTGTCTCCGATCTCATGGAAAACAATTTTTAAAAAAATCCTCAATTTAATTTGTATTATACAACTGACTATTTTTATTTCTTCTCTCCAAATCAAGTATATACAAAAAAACAAACATAATTGATTAAAACTGATGAAAAAACAAAACGATATATGCACCAAAAAAAAAACATAACAAATAAATGAATAAATAAATAAATAAAATAAATAACTATGTGTTACCAAAAGTCTTCAACAAGCAAAGCCAAATCATACAGAAAAAAAAAGTACACATAAATATATATCAATATATAAATATAAACATGCATTTAAAAGAATAACACATTGGAGAATAAAGAACGTATATGTACATACATATCTCGTATAAATTGCTGCAAGAAAAAAGAAAATATCATGCAGCCATTTTAATTGTTGCATTATGTGTCTGTTTGTTCTATAATAAGTCTATAAAAGGTGTATTATTGTATCTAAAGATGATGGGAAATTATATATACATATATATAACGTAAATGATACACGATTAGATATATATATATACAGATATTATATATACATACTATAAAAAATCCAAACAATCTTATATTTTTAACACGTTGTAGAAATCATATACACGATAACGTTATAATCAATTTTTTATACCTCAACAATATCCGTGAAATATTTTTTTTCTGTCAAATATTTTCAAGTAATATCTTGCTCAACCTCCCCATTCGCCTTTTCACATATATTCATATATATATTCATGAGAATATGTGTATTATGTATATATATATATATGTATTGTCAACGTGTGTCCTCTGTGTACCATTAAAGTGATGGTTACACTGCAGATGGAAGCAAGAGGAAAAATGAGTGAGCTTTTTAGGTCAAGTGCCGTTGTGACTAATAAGGTAAGAGTATTCTCAAAGACCAACACGTCTCAAACATAAATATATATGTATACATAATATATAATATATATATTATATATTATATATATATCACTATTGTGTGACAATCGGACAAGAGTACTTTTATCACTTCATTAATGAATCGCGTAGTATTGGTAAATAAGTTTATGTATCCCTCGAATCCGTGATAGTTTATTTTATTGACAGATGGAATTAGGGTATGAGTACATAATATATTGTGTTTGTTACCGTGACGAGCGCATGGACGATTCAAATTTCACCGCACATTCAATAATACATAGTGGGGGAAAAGTGTCACACAAGATGGCTGTCGCCGATTGTAGCGTCTCTATTAGCAGACAATGCACACTTTATTCAGAAAATTTGTGCGCTATTTCAAATTATAATTTAGAAACATTTATCTGTTTGTATAGATTTAATCTATTAGAATTCAATTTTAGTAGCGGAATCAATATGATAGTAAAGTCGAGACGATATGAATTCAATTTGTGGAGCTTGGACTTTCGACGGCAAGGATTAGGGAATTGGGTATTGTATTCATTGAGTGCGTTTTACTTTTCTTTACATATCGGGTGTTGCAAATTCACGATAGCCATTATCCTGGCCATAAATTCATCAGGTTTGGAAATTGAATTAGGTGTTGGAGCCTTTTTTTTTTGGACTCTACCTCATATGTAGTACCAGTTATGACCCTCTCCTTATACCTGACTGCAGGTACGGTAGGTGAAATCAAGAATATGACCTGGTATTGTTTTGAATTTTACTCGATATCCAATTGCAATAATGCATTGGTACCAGTCAAAGATATTTTCAACTCCAATTTTCCTATTTATATAATAAGCATTCTTTCTTGATGATTGGGTAGACCAAGTACCAATTCCTGTGACGCATCGAAAATCAGAAAATGTTTACGCCCATTTGATATTTGATGCGTATAAAATGTAATCGTCATACCAAGTTCGTCAATATTATTTCAGACGCTGGAGGGAACAAGTCAGAGTTTCATCTCAAATTATTGCGCATCAATATTTTTCATCATATTAATAAATAAATTGGTGTAATGATTATTTATATTTTGTATATATATCTATGTTAATTTATGTCACGATGGGTTTAGATAAAAACCATAATGCAGTGAAAAATCAAGTTATAATATGTACTTATATAAATACATTCATCAGAGATCATTATCACGTGATTGTTTCCAGACTTAGATCTATTCAAAAATTTATCAAGAAGGTAAATAAAATTTAATAATGGGACATCATCACTGTGATGTGTGGAATGAAAATATTTTTTGTTTGTTATGCAGTTGATTGAAGATCCTTCTTTGGATGAGTGTTATATTTGATACATTTTGAAAAATACTTGTCGAAATTTTTATTGAAGAATAACGCTGTGAACCATTTATTAGTTCTCCAATCAAAATGAAGAATTTCAGAAAAAATTATTGTGAAAATTCTATAGTTTTGAGGAAAAAAAATGGGCTTATAATTTTTAATGCGCATTCATTGACCTTCGCATTCAATTACGAATACATAACCTAAATGTTCTTCAACACCACAATAAAAATTCATCCAAATACATTCTCAAAAACCACTATGATCAGATAAATAATTGAAACAAATTCATTTTCTCACAGTGATGATTACCTTTTTTGTATTGCCATAAGCAATAAATATATTCGAATACATTTGAATTATTATTAAGAGTAATACCGTTTCTTACCAACAGCGACGCTAGCTCCAATTGTCAACAAACTTCCGAACACTCGGACATTTCCCAAGCGACTGAAGCCAAAAGTCATCACTGGTCACTACTATTATCTGTAATCAACTATGTACAGAACTAAACAAGAAAATATAATAATATTCGACATCTAACATTATAAATATAATTGAATTTATTTATTGCATTATTTTATTCGGCGTGAATTGTTCATTTGGTAAGATAAAATTCTTTTAGAAACAATTTTATAGGTTATGTAACATCATTTGTGTTTACTCTGAACTAAAGTTGTTTTATTAAATTTTTATAGGTCGTTGGGACACTCTAACACTCCCACATTTAAATGCCAAGCGTTAAAGATGATTCTGAGCCTGAAGGCGAAGAAATGTCGCACGATAGTAATAATACTGATCAAAGCTCTGTTTCTGGTGATAGCAGTGCAGAACACACTGATAGCGATGATTCTTCAGAGATGGATGAAGATGAGTGTGAACGGAGGAGAAATGAATGTGTCGAAAATCTTGTTGATTTAGAACGACAATTTACACTATTGAGAGAACAGTATGTATTGCTCTTTCATAAATTTTATTCTATATGATGATTTATATTGGGGAGGTTCTGGTGGTACATGGTATCTAAATTATGATTGAATGAAATGATTTATATACAAAGATTTAGGTATTATTATGGCAAGTGGGGTGGAATATTTACAATAGGGAATGAAATAACAGGGAAAGAGAAAGTTTTTATCGTTGAATAATATCTTTTAGTAGAACTCAATACTCTGCATTCTCTGTCCATTTTAAGTAATTGAGTAGACTTGTGAATTTTGTCCCGGTCATTGATAGGAAAACTTGAATATTTTTGTTCGAGGATGGAGGGTCGCTAAATTGATTCATTTAGAACTGTCTGGAACTTATTGTGTACTTTATTGATGTGAATAATTGTTGGCATCTCAGATTAATTATCTGAAATATTTCTATGTAACTCATTTTGAGAATTAGTTTGCATACATGTGAGTATAACACTATCATTTGTGGCGATAACACAGTTGTCAGCGATTGATGTGGAATTTAGCATACGACCCTTGGCTCATGTCAACGAACATTAATATCAATAATTGAATTAAATTGGTTTATTAACGATTATAATCTCTATATTTTGTTGACATCAATCTACAATTTCAATCAATTTCAATCTAGCCAATCATATAATACTACATTTTAATTTCTATCATTTTTTTATTCAACAGCAGAACCTCCTTCGACTTGTAAAAATTCTTGCTTGAATGTAAATATAATTTCTCGCTTCCACAGACTCTATCGCGAGAGGATAACGCAAGTCGATACTAAATTAAGCGAAGTTAAAGTCGGAAAGTCTGAGGAATATTTGGTACCATTGGAGCGTTTAAGAGAAAATATGAAAACAAAAACAGAAGTAGCGGGTGTATTGAAGCAATTGCGATTGCAGAATATACAAAATAAATTTCTTGCAGAGGAACAGGCGGCTCAACAAAATTTTGAAAGTGAGAAAGGACTTGTTTATGATGCAATCTACAGTGATTTGCAAGAAAAAATTAGACGATTGGAGGAGGATCGTAATAATGTGGATATTCATGCGGATTTGTGGTTAAATTCCAGTGGACGAAAACGTCGAAGTCATACGGAAAGACGACGGGCAGTTTCAGTAACAGGACCGTATATTGTATACATGCTCAATGACTCTGAAATATTGGAGGATTGGGCATTAATCAAGAAAAGTATGAGCAGTCGAAAAAGTGATATGCTATGAAAAGATAAAAAAATCTCTCTTCCAAATAATTGTTATCCCAAGTGTGTCTAACAATTTTTTTCTCTGTCCATGAACAAAAAGAATATTAAATATAAATATTTTAGGATATTTTTAAATGACAAGAAAAAAATTAATGGTGTAATATAGATAAGTGTTAAGGTTGTAATATGGTAATTTTATAATTAAAAAAAAAATTGGATACGAATCATTGACGTACAGTCCGAGGGGCCTATCGAATCAACTACTCAATGAATGAATCTTTTGTGGAATCTCGTTTTTATCAACAGTTGAAATAATCCAACCTTTTGCTTTTGTGGTAGAATTATTTGAAAATATTTTTTATCTTTAAACGTAATTTTTATTCATGCTATTTACAACACATACGTACAATACGTAATCCTTGCTTAAAATTATTCTAATCGTTCAAAATGTAATGTGTTCTCGTTTTGTTTTTGCTTTTTTATAGTTCATTACTTCAATTTTCCGAGGAACACACTTCACAGGATCTGTTGTATTTAAATTTGCCAACATATTTTCTGAACGTTTCTTTTTTTTTTTTCAACAATGAACACCTCGCATATTGATCATTCGCCTGCATGTGTGTACGTGTGTCGCATGCGTGTGATATGGTACAAATTTGTAATTTATTTTCAATTTAGGAACAAATGCGCACAATCGTACACACGGTAGAATTTTTTCCATTATCACTTACACACTCATCACGCTCTATCGCTCATAATTCTCATCTCTCTTTTTTTGTTTGTATCAACATATTTGATTAGACAGTTATTGAAAACGCGATATTAATATAGAGAATTTTAAATTGAACAGAAAAATAAAACAGAGAAAAAAAAATAGTCGTTACCAAGAACACAAATATAATATTACATATTTCAAAATTATGTTTACATTTTAAACGCGAAGTATTTATACTATTTTCTATTCAATTTAAATGGGAAGAAATGATGAATAACAATAACAGTACCTGATACAGAATTAATCTCACTTGCTCGCTCTCTCCCTCTCACCCACCCTCGATTTTCTTCCAAAGAGAATACACCCCCACAGCGCCTAAAAAAAAATTGCCGCGCACATGTGGTCAACAAACCGAAGCATGAATTATGAAACATCTAATATTTTTTTTTATTTTCGTCGGGTAGTTGACTTATATTTGAAAAGGACATTGAAAAATGGCATATTCTATGCTATATAATAATGTATATTTTTTTTTTTGTATTTATATATAATTTTATATATATACTCGCCGATTACACTATGCCGTAAAATCTTTTGTGAATTTGATTTGAATTCTTCTTTCTTCTCGTTCTTTTTTTTTTTTTTTATTATGTACAAATAATTATTTATCGCAACCTTGCGGATTTTTTTTATGGCATAATGACACCTCCACATACACGACTCTTCCATTTTTCTACTATAGCTCAATAATCGTTCGCTCCTTCAAAACTTGCTTCGTTGTTTTTGTAAGAAAATAACGAAACAGTCTTCGGGTCCATATTTTGTTTTGTCCTCATCAACTCTTTCTTGTCTCAATGAGAGAAAATAGAGAAAAATATATTTACATGTACGGATAATTCTGATACATAAATTAAATTATTTAGTGAACTTCCTTTAGTTTTTTTCTTTGATATAGTGTAATTGGATGAGACAAGATAGAATTTTATAGGCGCTTACATTATATTTATTCTTCAAAACTTATTGATGTGTTTGTTTGTTTTGTTTTTTCCGCTAGCATTGTAATTGTAATTATACTTTCTTGGACATGTAGATTTTTCTTCTCTACGATTATAAATGTGATTGAAAGAAAAAAAAAACGCAGCAAGAACAAATGTCACACTCTTTCTCACGATTTTTTTGTTTCTTTTGCCGTCGACATATTTTTGCACGATTAATTATTGGAAATATCGTCCAATTTTATTCATATCTCCGTCCGATTCGTATGATGTTGAAAATTATGTTTGATATTGTAGCATTGGTGCAGCTAAATTAGGATGATGCGCTGTATTCATTCTCAATGCTGAGATACTTTTGTTGTACCACTCATCCTCTGCCGACATTCCTATCGAATAAACAAAAAGAAAAACACAAAAATATTAACAAATATGAATGAGCAATGATTAAATTATCTTGTCATATATTATAATTATTCATTATCAATAATTCAAATTGGAAAATAAAATATCACGATAATAATTAACGGAGAGAAAGTGGAAGCAATTCGATAGGCAATCCTCGAATATTCTTGATTTGATTTAAAAGCGATATGCCATCTCGCGCCGGAAATGATGTAAGACGGCGCCTGAAAAGGAAATGGAGCGTCTTCGAGTGAGTGCAGATTTCATATTCTACCCTCTTTGCTATTTCACAATTTTGAGCATTGGTATTTGTCAATTATTTCCGGTGTCCCGTACAATATTCCACGGAATATCACCCATATAACGAACAATACAAAAATACTTTCACAATATCAGTTTAAATACAATTAATATTTGAAGCCAAAGAAATATAAAAATAAATGACAGCATTTAATTTCACCCCAGACTGATTCCAAAATCTAATACACGATATGCACTTTGGCAAACCAAATTGAATGCTGTAAACAACTAACAAGTAATATATAAAATTAACTATATCCAATGAACTGATTTTTACATAAGTAAATTCATACCCATTGCATCTTGTCGCATTCCCGTAACTGCTGACATATTTGACGCCGAATGAGACATTGAGAATGGCTGGGGCATACTTGGATATGAAGACGCACCCATCTGTAAATTAAAAAAAAAATAATTAAGGTATAAATTGATGAAAAAAAGTAGCATATTCTATTTTCATTAAATTTAAAAAAAAAAGTTTGGCCGTTTGGTCATGTCCGCATTTGGCCGCATGAATTATTGGATCAATTAAAACGGGTGGGCATTCAGTAATCCGTAGAGGGCTCAACTAATTACTCGAAATGCAATTTAGTTCTACATAGAGAAATATATATATATGCATATACATTTATATATATATAAGCCAATGAAGCGCGCGCTTATATGACTGCTACCACGCTAATTATTAAATTCGTCGGATCAAGATTATTGATATACATATGTGAAGGTACTATACATACAGGATGAAAATTAATATCAATTCATACTTGTGGATAACGATTAATTCCATTTATACTGTTGTGCGGATGTGCATATGGTTGATACCCTCTACCAGCACCAGGATAAATATTTCTCATCATTGCACCCTGACACGATGGGATGGGCGCCAATGCTTTTTGTAATTGTTTCTCCTGTTTTCGATATTTTGCTCTTCTGTTTTGGAACCACACCTGCAAAAACCAAAATCCATCAGACAATTAATTTATTATATTTATTATTTTTAACAATATTTGCTTTGAAGTTATGGATATATTACAGGGATTTCCCTTGAAACATTTTGATCCCGGGGATGGAATGATAAATATAGTGTTGATCTTTTCTTACATTTAAAATCATTTTTCGAGATGTTAAAACTAAAAAATAAATTACTTCAACTTGCAGTGCAGTTGAATCCAACCCAATACAATTATTTTTCCATGAAAACTGTCCTATTGAGTTAAATACTTCCAGTTAAAAAATTGCATATTTTAAATATATTAATTATTATACAAGAGCTTTGACACAACACAAAAGGTGTACAAACAAAAGAACAATAAACCCATCATTTTCCCCATCTCCAACCTCTATTTCTTTTTTATTTCACAAAAAGCTCTAAAACTCGCCCCAACAAAAATAAGAAAACCCTAAATCCCACATTTACCGAAAAATATATTAATCGAATAAAAAAAAAATATACTCTACTAATAATAATCCAAATACATGACAAAAATGAAATAACTGCTGAACAATTTCCCATCTCAACTGCAAAAATAAAAAAAGTAATAAATACATGAATAAATAAATAATTGAGACAATGAAAAAACAAAAATAAAAAATTGTGAACGACGAGAAAATTTCATCGCCATTTTGTGTCAGGAGAATTTTCGTTGTTTCGTTGGGATTACAGTGGGACGGTGATGGGAGATATAGTGATGAGAGGGATGTTATATCGTGGTAGTTGCGAGGGCAGGATGGTTGCCATGGGATACATCATCACGGTATGGTATATGGAACCAGTAAAACGCGCCCCGTTTCAACATCATCTCCCTCTAATATATATACATACATACATCCTAGCACATTGCCAAAGGATAAGAAAAGCCTGCGGGGGTGGAAAGCTCTCTGTAAGCTCTAAAGGGTGGGAGAAACATCACAACTGGCCCTGCGCTATTGGACGACACTCAACACGTGACGTCATGACGAAAGATCTCATTGGCCAACGCGTTTTATCGACATTTCCGAACTGTAGGCGCGCGCCCGGGAGAGTGAATCGCGAATAACATGGCGTACACTATGTACCGCGATTACACAATTTTTTTTTTCTCAACTTTTTGTTTTTTTCCACATTTTTTTTTTTTTTTTTTCCCCCCGTTATGGTATTATCATACAAATATACATTTAAGGGAATATGTATACAATGGAGAAAAACATTTTCACCATTTTCTCACTGGCTTTTTTCCAATTACTCTTTTAAAAATATTATCACTTTTCTTTTTATATTTATTGTATAGTTATTAAAATGTTTATATACTTTTTTCCTTCTGTTACCTTGGGTTAAAAAATTAATTCTTTAAGTTTGCATGTTGCAACTGAAATATATATTCAATTTTTGATACCTTCATATTTGTGTGCTTTGAAAGAAGTGAAATTAAAAATTGGATGCAGTGTCAGTGGAATTGCCAAATTATTTATATTCATTTTTTAAATGTATTCATTGTATATTTTTTTGGAGAATTTATATATTGCTCATACTATTATTGGAATTTACTGTATAAAATAAGTAATTTTAATAATGTTTCATGGCACTCGTGTACTGTGTGAATATTACATACAAAATTTCATCAGTATATCCAATTATTTGTATTATTACATTAAGTTTCGTTACAATATGGATATGGCTCATCATTATCATCATCAATTTGTTAATGTAGCCATTTCAAACATAAAAAATCTACTGTCTATAAAAAAACAACTGAATTAAAATTCATCCCCACAATTTATAATGCAATACTGCTCCAATGAACAAATTGAACCATATATGTCAATCAGTTATCTAATTGAATAAAAATTTATTTATTTTCACACTCTCACAATTCCCAATGCAATGAAAATATCCATGAAATATAATCTCCACTTTCTCGTATTCGACAGCTACTATTTTTATTCCTCTCAACCAAAATGAACAATAATAAATATTACACGAACGTGTAAAATTTTTGTGAAACCAAATTTAGATATAAATATTCAAAGGTTTAATAAATTTTTTTTAAAAATAAAAATTTCTGCATTTCTTTTTTTTTTTCTTTAATTTTGCATATGTTACAAGAAAAAAAAATATATATATATATAACCAAGGGATTTCATCTTACTTAACGTCTTATATATGTGGAAGCTAAAACCATGTATAACGTAAAAGCTCGAAAGCTAAGAAGAGTTTGTAATTCAATAACCATACTCTCTCTCTCCTATTCTTGCTGTTTCCCTCTGACTTTCTCCAGTCTACTGGTTCTTGAGATAAGGGCAAACCTAGTCCATATATATATATATATATATATATATGAGACAAGATATAGATAGAAACTATAGAGAATCATCAGAAGACACTTTCATCCTCAAGGGAAAAGAGTAAGCACACCAAGAAACATATTTTATATATCCTGTATCAAGTACATAACAAAATGAAAACTACTCATTTGCGTTCTCTCTCAATTTCACGAAGGGGAATTAACCATCACATCCCCGTGAATTATATGGACCGTATATGAAGCGACAATTTTTATTTTTTCACCAACATAAATTTATTGCCAAAAAAAAAAAAGAAAAAAAGAAAATTGAATGGGAAAAAATAAATAAATAAAAATTGTGAGATAGCCTGAGGCCAGTGGCGAATGTGGATGATGATAAAGTTGGTAGACGAGGGTGAGCGACGATGTACCGGAGGCTGCCATTATATCTCAGCCGCCATCTTAAATCGAATTTTCTCCACCCTAGATAGATCTGAAATGTCTCGGCCTCGAGAAGCGTTTTCTTGCTGATGTCTCTTTCTCTCGCTATCTTTCTCGCGATTCCTCTCGGCCATTCTTATATTCTTACAAACCCCTCTCGTATTTTGTGATAGATACTCCATATATATATATATATATATATATACCCTGTCAGATAGGCAATCCCTTTTACGAATCCCCTTTCAAGAAATGAAATTCCCAAGCGTAAAAAAAAATCTAAAATAAAATTGTTAAAGATATATCTATTTCGTTTTTTTTTTTGTTTGTTTGATATGTTTTATTAATTGAAAAGAAAAATGAATTAATGTGTTATTGATTGTGTATACAAAAGAAGTTGGGTTCATTTCTGATATATTTATTGCCAATTGTCGATGATGATATTTAATTCGGAAATAAGTTATTATATAAATTTATGATGAGTAAAACAATGAGTGGTATGTATATATTTGTCGTTGATTGAATGGAATTAAAAAAGATGGTGTTAAACGGTGGAGATAATAAGTCTGGAAATAATCACCGAAGAAATCCTATTAATCGGTGACATGAAAAAAAAAAGGGGGAAAGAAAGAAAAAAAGTGAAAAAGGAATAAAGAAAGTGAAAAACAACAAGGTTCCGGTGGTGATGCCCGCAATATTGAGTTAGTCGAGTTTTCATTTGGACTTGGCCATATTCTCTCGTTCAATTTTTTTCTCCTTTTTTTTCTTTTCACTTCCAGATATTCATTCATCTTTTTCTCTCTCAGTCTATTTCTCGATAATTTTTTTTCACCTTTGACTGACAATTTTTGCTCTTAAAGAAAGTATTGAAATCTCAGCGCATTTGAATGAACAATTTGAGGGAAAGTTTACAGTTTTGTGTCATTTTAAAATGATGAAGATTGAAATGAGAATATTAATATGAATTCAAATGAGAACGTCACAAAGATAAAAAATTCTTTATCATTTATAAATACTCTTCATTGAAAAATGAATAATAATAACGCTAGTCTACAACAATATAATGTGTACGAATTTTAATACAAAAGATTTTAGCAAATATTCAATGACTATTTATGTTATTAAATAGATAATTTATTTACTTCAATAAAATTGCACCAATATCGAATTTATTTGACGAATATCTATTCCATTATGTTATTTTATATTCATTAATATAATTCAATTCATTAAAGTAATTCGAATGTTTCATAAAAGACAAGAGAAATATTTCACTCCGCTGTATAATATTTTTCAAACATAATATACTCTTTTTATCTCTATAAATGATTCACTCGTGATTTATTATTAAAATTATTCAATGTAGTATTCCACAAACAGTTTAAAAATTGAATATAAAAACTTGAAAGATCCTAAACACCATTTTCATGAAAAATAAGTGATAAAAATTCATGAATCCTCAAAGCCTCAATAAATTTCGAGTAAAATTAACAGAAAAAGTCTGCTAAAAATCTTAAACATTCATTCAGTAACAGAATAATATTTTTCCAGTGAATAACAAAGCCCTTCTAACACACACCTAAATCAAAACCCAACAAAAACCACTTCAAAACACCATAATCTTCATAATAAAAATATTCAATGAAAATTCTCAACTAAAATGTCACAAAATAATCTCCACTGTATCATATTCACAATAAATATGTTCATTCTAAATCTCAACCAAACACCAATCTATTCATCCATCTACTACTCATTAAAATATAACAAGTATCCAAAAAATACAACAAATAATTCAGCATTTCATCATACACAAAATGTTTCCGTAAAAACCAAAAACAAAAAAAATAAAGCGAATAAAAAAAATTCTAGAATTAAAATATGGTGAAATACCGAAACGTAGTGCGGTACAGCACAAATCCTTTGTGAATAACTTATATAGGCACTGGGCATACACACTCAACCAATACATACATATATACACTATCAGTATAAAAGCAAACCGCGTTTTACTTGACATGGCAGTTTAACAGGGTTAAGTCGTGGTGGTTCTCGGGCTTTTAACGCAAACAACACCCGTGCATTATATATCAAAAGCGCGAGATGTATAGCTGTCAACGACTGTTTTAATATGTACCTATCTCATCTCACTATTATTTATATGTACACCACTATATATACATATAGCTCATCCAAGCCGTTGCAATTTCATATAATATTACCATCCATGTATTACACATTCACATTTTATACATGCATACATTTAATCAAATTAAAATTGTCATTTTAATTACCACAAATTTTTCTTTCCATTTTTCTTCAAACTATTTTTTTCCCCCCTCTCTCTCCCTATATTTTCTTCTCAACAATTCTCTATTTTTATATGACATTATAAATTGTCTTTTTTTATATTTATAGAAAACAAATGACCAAGGGAGAGAGTGAAAATGAAGAGAGGGAGCTACACAGAGAAAAGATGACAGCGATACATATAGTAGAGAGTGAGCGTCGAGTTGCAGGAAAGCACGCAGGAGATATCTTGAATCGACATTTGCGCTGGTAATTCAATTGGAGCGCCCCTGCACGCTCGCGTCTTTGATTCAATTACACGGAATGAGTCACGCTGAGAGAACGAGAGCAAGTGAGAGAGAGAGAGAGAGAGTGAGAGAGAGGATGAAAAAGGGAACAGGATAGAGATGAGTGTGTTCTATAGTCAGTATCATCAGTTTGGACTATGACAAAAATAAAAAATAAAAAGAAATAAAAAGCTCACTACGATCAATCGATCGTTTCGTTGAAAAGCTTTTCCATTTGTGTATTGCACTATGTGCATATGTATGTTCTCTATAGGATATAAATCACGCATTTTTCGTGCACGTATACCATTTTCAAAAAGCACACGTCAAAGCTTCGCATCCATATATGATGGTTTTATATATGGGTATGATATGCCGATATGTATACTTGCATATGGGCTTATACGCGAAAATTAATCGAGTCATACACGGTCGGGAGATATATATATCCCTTTATCCATGACCCGACTCGAAATTATTCAATATATCTCGCTACATTTTATTTTCGAGAATTTGAAACAAAAAAATTATTAAAAATATTTGTTTGAAGAATGTTTGTATATATATATGATAGAGTTGTTGGTGCTGAATTATCGAGGAAGTAGAAATATTCTTAAAAGATAGGATATTTGAGGGGTGAAAATTAAAACCCTACAGAAGCAAGAAATTTTTTTAAATCAAGAATTAAAATCATTCTTTAATTGAAACACAAATTTCGTGACTCTATCTGAAATAAAAATACTTAAAATTCAAATATTCCTCTGAATTAATCACAGAGTACACAAAATATCCAATTGAACTATTAACTGTTCATGGACAGGAAGAATGACACCGAAAGGATGAATAATAATTACACCTTCAAACAAACATTACATTCTATTCATATGAAAAAAAATATTTCATCCTCAAACAATGTGTACAATATTCCGACAATATCATTTCAGAATATATGATTATTCCTGAATAGATAAAAATAAATGTAAAATAAATTTTTGAACCATTGCAGGAGGACCGGACACATTTTGAAACAAACCTATAGGATTGAATACACGCAATATCATCAATATTGAGTGCATATGTATTCACCTGGATTCTGGCCTCGTTCAATTTCGTGCTCCTCGCTAATTCCTCTCTGCAGTATATGTCCGGATAATGGGATTTCGCAAATGCCGATTCCAATTCCGCCAGCTGCTCCTGCGAAACAATTGGAAACAGTGTTTGAAGGCACGTCGTAGTCGTTCTACATATATGCATACATATATAACAAATATATACATACACCCATATACATATAACAGATAAATCTATTTTTATTTATACATCCAGAATTGTACACGAATTCAACGTGCAATGTAAAATAATTAATTTATATGCATCAATCCCAAAATAATTAATTCCATCTATTTATCTTTTATTTCCAGATTATTATATCCTCAATATAAATACCTGCGTAAATGTAGTCCTGTGTCGTCTCCTTGCTGGTGTCGGGCAACTCGCTGTGGTTGGTGTGTGGCCAATGTGTGGACTGGACGCACAGGGTTCAGGTTTCAATTTTTTGAAAGCACCCTCAGCACCTAAAAATAAAATAATCAAATAAAATACACACCAAAACCACATTATGTCCTTATCATTATCACTAACATTGCTCATTAAATTTCTACCACCATACTACTATAATATCTCTAAGGATATTGTAACTAATTCTAAACACATACAAATGTATAATACAGATATGAATGTATATAGGATAGTGATAGATAAATGAAGAAGACGATCGAGCTTGCGAGTCACGCGTCCATTTCGCGTCGTCGGTGTTCATCTCTTGTATGTATTCTGCTACGCTCCATGGACCAACCAGACAGTGTTGTTATATATATACATGGGTAGCATAAAGAGCAAGTGAGGAAGCAAGAGTGAGTAACAGAGAGAGAGAGAGGAAGCGGAACACCGAACCAACCAAGTCCCTCGCACTATGCTAACTTGGTTAAGGCGTTAATGACCTAATCATGTTACATGCTGATTCAATGTTCGAGGATGAATGCTGTCCACTTTACGCGCCTTGCCCCCGTTTACACCATTCAGTTATACTCGATTGAAACTCGGTCAAGTTCATCTGCATCGTTTACCAATAATCTTAAATTATTATTTATATATATATACATATTTATAAAAATGATTGAACATTTTATTCGTGAGATATTATTCGAATTCACTCTCAGGGTGATAGATTTATTCGAAGGATTTTGAATGATAATGATGCGTGTATATTGTGATGGGTGTTCATGTAAAGAGGATCAAGTTTGACGTACTCAAGAGCAATAATATATGTTAGAGTGTATGTATACATAGTGCGAATTTTTCATGTGTGTTGATGGGGTGAAATGCTACGGGGTGACACTCGACACCGGCCTCGAGGCGAGAGTTCAACATATAGCAAGACCATCTGTCATCTCGATGTGTATGTATACATATATACTTACATATTTTTTGAATGTATAAAATAATTAGCAGGAATTTAACAGTTTATGGAACCATAAAACTAATGTAATGTCCAGTTGCCTGATGATAATAGAAAATCCTAAGTAATAAAAGGATTGAAAGTGAATTATTTGGAAAAAAGAAAATGTTCAGCTGCATTTTTCAACATCTGCAAAGGATTATCTCAGTGGCGTGTGCCCCACTTAATAAATGTCACGAGAGTTTTACACCCGTTCATTAACTGAGAAACTTGTCGGGTAAATAAATAAAATGTTTCGGTTATGAATAGATGTATGTTAGAGAGAATGAGTGAAAAAAGTGAGTGAGAGTGATGAGCAATTGGCCATTCCGTCGGTGGTGTATTTTCACTCGCGATGGTCTGAGCAAACTATGCAAATTCCGAGGTTTCGAACTCGTGGCTTTGGAATAATACATGAGGGACAAAACCGCGCGCGTACCTTTTCCCGCACAAACCCACCACTATTTTTTTTTTTTCTTCTCTCCATTTTAATCTTCACTCGTCTCTTTCTTTTTTATTTTTCTCCGCCGCAAAACGCGTGCATTCATGCAGTTAATCATCCGCTTATCATATTGCCCTGAATTTTTTAATTCATTTTTAAAACCTAATAAAGGAAATAAATTCCATTTATCTGATGACAATAATACGAGTACAATATTTGCAACTGACTTCATTTCTCTTTTAGTAAATCTACCAAAATGATCGATTAAAAAAAAATACAGTGAGTTAGTTATCAGCAAAATAATTAATTCTATCAAGAGATATAAATAAAAAATGTAAATCAATTGGCATTTGATATTTAATTGTGGCAAAATATGTGTATTCATTTCTGCCAAAGTGTCAATCCGACTATAGAGCACATTAATACATTCTCCCCTTGAAATGTAACGTAGGAGTGTCGAAGTGCTTGTTCACCCCCTTTGTACCCTCCGCAACATTGGAGCCCATCAGTCGACAATAATAGTTCAACAACAGGTACAACCATATGCCAGAGTCTCTTGCCGACACGACTACATGGACTAAATACATATACTCTCCCTCTTCTCTCTCACTCTATCTCCATTGTTAATTGAAAGACCCTGACACCCCCCGTGTTGCCGCAACACAACCAGTGTCACCACTCCAAGACTCAACAACCGGAAAATTCATCCATCTCGAGTAGCGCTGTCCATTTTTTACAACAGATATGCGACCGTTTTTTGTTTATCATATCAGAGGAGAAAATGAATAATTATGAGAAGAGACAATTCATTAAAGAATAAAGAGGAAGACATTTAACTTTCTCATAGTAGCAATCAAAAATTAAAATAATCCATCTTTTAATATTAGAAGAGAGAAATGAAATTCCAAATAAATAAATAAAAAGAAAGATATTTAATTTTTTCAATATTGTGATAGAACGACGGATTTTATCAATGAGGCAAATAATTAATTTCCTAATATTAAAATTATTGTCAATACTGAATAACAAGAGTAACTTACCAACACTACTGGGATTTCCAACGCTATTTCTTCCTGGTGTTGCAGCAGGTGTTGGTGGACTAGTGTCCAATCCCTGATGTACACCATAAAGTCCAAAATCCTGTTCATTAGAGCTTGTACTACTGCATTTTCTCTTCTCTTGATTATGATTTAAATGAAATGAATCATTATCTACAAGACCAACTCCGAGTAGTCCAAGATTTGGCCTAAGTTCGTCCATTAGTTTATTCTGTCCACAATTAGCAGAGAAATTTAATTGACGACTGAAGATTGCTGGGAATATATTGAATTGTTGATGATCAAGACTTAATGCTGTGGTGGGCAACGAGCCACCTACGGAGGTCCCACCGACGGAACCAACGCCGCCGCCAGGGCCGTTGCCACCAGATAAGTCGTTAGCCAGGATGATGCCGGGGGTGGTGACCTTGCTGCGAGGTCCTTGGACGTAAAAACTTATCTTGCGACTTTGGATGCACGATTTATTTTACTTTCCAATTCTACGAAGACATAATCCTAAATTATCAACAATTTATCTCTGTATTTTTCTCTTCCTGTTCTCTTCTGTTTCTTCCAATTCCAAACAATTTTCTCCAAACCTCTTGATCTTCTTCGATTCACAATCACATTCAAATAAAAGCTTCAATTCATACAATCATTCAATAAGTTTCATAGACTCAAACCGTTGTCCGTCAATTATACGTTACCACTCTTGATAAATATAAAATAAAATCCTTAAATGTTGTCTGAACGACGAATAATAATAGAAAAAATCCTCAACTGCACACAAGCATTATAAAAACAAATTGACACAACCACTTATATAATCTGTCCCGCAAAGGTAGTGAATAAAAGATGTTGAAAAAAAAATATATATATATATAAACTGCTTTCACTTCAGTTTTATTTCAATAATACACAAAACAAACAAGGACTTGAACAAGTGCACACAACAGTCTTGACTTAACGTTTCATCGTTCGTAAACAAGTGTATAATAAATCCCCATCTCGCGTTAAATTTCCTCCACACATATATATGTATATGTATATGTTTATATCACATATATATACATAAAATAATATATATATGCATATATATATGGGGATACATACGCGGCCACGATGTGTCCCGATTCCAAATTCAAATGTTATTAGTAGCCTGATCCAATTAGTTGTCGCCACTCGTAGTTGGAGGAATGGGGGGCGGTCAACCTTCTCCAAGATTATAATAATCTTAATAAATTGTGTCAGTAATAGATCTGTAGTAAACGGACTGGCAAAACGCTTTTCCACTTATTTATCAATTTATATCAATTACTATATAAATCATCCGCATTTGTTTCGTTTCTGGTATAATGTTTATGACACAGATATGAATAAATGAAAAAGTGAATAGTTATTATTTTTATTTTTTTTCTTTGATGTTGATGGTTCCGCGAGTCGATGTGCCGGAATCGACGCCGATATACGATGGATGATGGATATGCGGGGGCGCACACACTGTGTTCGCCGTGAGTTCTTGTGGGATTCTGTCCGCGAAATGCAGTTATCCTGGTGACTTCAAGGGGGATGCTAGCGTGTTAGGGGGGTGGGAACAACGCAACCCCCGGACGTGCTCTTGGTGGAGGGTTGCAAGTTTTGCCCCCGTCGATCCACACACAACTATATACCACCACCAACCCGCCACCACCACCATAAAATCATCCCCTTCGCGCAATTCTTGACTAGCGCGCTCCAACTGGTTCCCAACTACCAAGCGTCGTCATGGTGATGACCAATAGGACACTGTAAATGCGCATGGGCTCACCCCCGCATCCAATATGGCGTCGGTCCAATGAAAATTCCTCTGGAAAATAGCCTGCGAGCGATTTTCTTCCCCGATCTCTTTTTTCCTCTCTATTTCTCTTTACTCTTCATCCCCTCTGTGTCTCAACTCCATTTTTTTTTGTTTCTTCGTTTCGTTCATTTTTCAATCTTTTTTTTTTCCACCTTATTTTATTTTATTTATTTTTTATTTTTCATTTTTATTTTCTTTCGGTTTTTTGTTTGTTTTTTTTTTTTTTTCGTTTTTTTTTTACCATTCTTCTTTTTTCTTTCTTCTTTATTTCTCCGCTCTGTACTTTACTCTTGTGCTGGTTACACTCTTGTATATAACTGTCTACTACAACGTTCCTCACCAAGAATAGGCGAAGAAGAAACGAAAGAAGGGAAGGAGTGTGTACCTTTCTTTTTTTCTACGTCTCTATTCATTTTGTTATTTGTAATTTCTTGTTTCGTTTTATTTCATTTCATTTTATTATTTTTACTCTCTATATCTTTGGTGAGTTGCTTTACTCACTTTTTCATTATCACGTGGCTGATAGCTTTTAAAATATCATTTTTTTTTTTCATCCTTGAAGCATTTGAGGTACGTGAAAAACTTGACATTATCGATAAGTTTGTGTGTTGTAAAAATGTTTCTAATATGTACATTTGTATTATTGAGTAAGAAATATTTTTTATTTACAACTGTTGTAAAAAATTTTTCACTGTATATCAAATTTAAAAAACTGTCTCGTGACAATTGTAAACATAAAGCAAATTTCGTTTTATCAATTGAATGGTAATTGCTCGTTCTTCTTTATGTGAGATTCACCAAAAACAGAACGCCCAAAACGACACGCGCCCCACACGCACATTGGTCCATGTCGTCTTTGTCTCGTCAACACTATAATTTTCTCTGCACAATAAAATTGATGACAATAATATAAAAGCGGGCCAATTCAAAACCAAAAGTGTACGGTTGAGGTTTTATTGTTCTCACTCTGTAAAAAAAAAAAAAAAAATGGTTAAAGCCGAAAGAATATAATAATAATAAAATAACATAAAAAAACATCGTAAGAATATTTTGTGTGAGACATTTTCCCATGATATGTACTCACAGAATGTATTTTTCAATCATCACCACTTATACACAATGTCAAACATAATTGCATCTTCAATATTATTCATTAATAAAATTTATCCACTAAATAATAAAAAATACAACCGCGAAATAGTTTTAAAATGAATAAGTAGCCAAATGTATATATGAACGAATTAATACAGAATGCAACCCTATAATCTGTACATGAAAAAAAAAAAAATAATAATGAATTCGAGGGTAGATTTTCTGATTAGATGAAAGAGCAAAAGATAAAATACGGTTTATATTACGAACTGGTGACTTTATCAACTTCAATCAATTCTTTTTTTCTCCATCGAATTCGTTTTAAAAAAAAAATCATTCTCAATAACTATTTTTCACAAATATAAAAATAACAATTTTTTCCAAATGTGTCATATATATGTAAAATAAAAATAACGATATATATATATATATATATGTACAGCATACATTGCTTTTGTCGTGAATGTTCAAAGTAAAATTGAGGGGGGATGATATAGAAAAGAGAGCGCGTGAACACTGGTGTATATAAATTCGTGACAACGAGTGTGACAGATTTGGACCACGCCCCGCCGTTATGGCACCCCCGCCACAAGAACAGAGAGAAAAAAAGACAAAGATGATTTTATATACATAAACATACTTCTATAAATCCCACACATATCAACCTTTATAACTGTTTTCCTCTCGATCTATAAAAAAAATTTACCACCCAATTATAAATTAATAAATGTTCATTATCCTTCATCCAAATTCTAAATAATATTCATTCGTTATTCGCAATAAATATCACAAAATAAAACATGAATATTACAAATACAATTATCAAAATCATTAATAAAATATACATAAATATTAAATAACACTAATTCACTATTCATAATAATATAAATATCAAACCTCTTCATATCATACATCACACACAAATGATCTCAATAAATTATTCATATAAAAAGTCATAGTTTCATCAATAAAAATATTTCTCCATCAAAATATCCGATTAATTAATTCCATTGTATTGCCTGATACAAATAACTGTTAACACTTTGATTGGACCTATACAAAAAAAAAACGTATGACAATAATGCCGATAGTTATATGTGTTTCGACAAGTGTGGTTTTAACCCAAACGGCACGTGTCACTATACATAAAATCAATTGGCCAACACGTGTCAGATGCAAAAAGCTGACTATTTTGACTGCCACGTTTAACTCAACGTAGAATATAGATTCATTTTCATCACTCTACAATTAATATACAAACTGTGTCATATTTTTTTATATACTCCAAATTAACTGAGTCAATTTTCTCCATCTAAACATAAATAAATAAATAATAATAATAATACCATACACAATTTATGTGTTTATATAATTTTCTATTTGTTATAGGTTAGAAAAGTTTGACTCCCCGAAAGAGCAACTCCACGAGAAAATACTCTTTCCTATTCTTCTTCTTCTCACTACTTCCGCTCTTTGTCAAGTGAAATACAAAAAAAAAAGAAAAAAAAAAAGAGTTTTTGCAAAAGCTCTACTTGCAAGAAGAGACTTGTGTATACACCCGAAGAGGTTATAGTATAGAGAAGCAAAAGAGGGTCGAATAGTAGAGTTGTAGCTATGGTAGAGAGAGAGAGAGAGAGAGAGAGAGAGAGGGAGTTCAAGAGAATGAGAGAAGATAAAGAGAATGAGATGAGAGAGGAGAGGATAGAAAGAGCACCCTACTCACGGGGCGGAAGCGTCACGTACTACTCTGAAACAAAAACGTAGCGACATCAAATGCAATTACGAGAGCTGCGAGAGCTCCAGAACGCGCACGAGGATGGTGAGAGAGATGTTATATATGTTAGAATAGAGACTAGGATGGTCCAGGGGTTGTGAAAAACAGAGAGGGCGA
This sequence comes from Zele albiditarsus, assembly GCA_958496275.1. Classification (NCBI taxonomy): domain Eukaryota; kingdom Metazoa; phylum Arthropoda; class Insecta; order Hymenoptera; family Braconidae; genus Zele; species Zele albiditarsus. The sequence continues at coordinate 6,800,894 of OY292413.1, read as the reverse complement.
ATGCTTGGCCGAGCAAACGAGACGACGAGTAGGGTGAACAGAGAACGAATCAAGTGATACGAGAGACGATGAGGTGAGACGGAATATAGTGTGGGTTTGCGTGGTGCGAAGCAATGATGGTGAGACATCAGAGCACATTCTGCAACATCTCTGAGAAAAAGATATATAAATAAATACGTTAAAATAAATGTTACAGTGTGTTATATACACATAAAGCTCATTGTAATTTTTAGTTGCAAGTAAGTTATGTAATTATATTCTAGTTAGTATATAAAATTATTTACACTAGAAATTATATTCGTCTTGGAAATTAACTTTGTAAATATTACCATCAAAATATTCAAAAATATATTGGTGATATGAATTTTCCTTTTCTATGCAAATAATTAACTACAATTTTGTTTTATAAAAAAAATTCATGTAGTTTTGTAATTGGTGCTTGTGAAGAAGGAAATTTTTTATTATCTTTGTAGAAGGTCATGCGTAACTTTTACTGAAATTGAATATTACTTTTGTTAAGTTGCATGCAGTCATGTAAAAAGTATAGAAAACAAATTCCTACTTTAAAATTTGACATTTAGTATTTTTTCCCTACATAAATTTGTAAATATTTTTTCATTTCAATTATCATTTAATATAACTTATAATACAATATATATTACAAACATTTATATTCTTTATATGTTTTACTATTAAACATTGGAATCAGATGTGAAAATAATTTTAAACGTACAATTATCCACTATATCAGTAGCAACCCTGTTGCAACCCCTCTCAACGTCTTGTCATTCTCCCTTCTTCACCTTCCACACAGTTTCTTTCTCACTTTTTCAACCCCATCTTTCTCTCTCCTGCCACCCCATTAAAAAGTTGTTAAACGCAGCCTGTCAACCATCCCCCTTCCAGTAAATTGAAACCCCATCAGAAGTCTACGCTCGCAGGTATCTCTTCTTCACTCTATATACATATATGTGTTTGCAATGTAAAATGAAGGGAAAAAGAGAGAAATAGATGGAATATAAATATATATATATAGTAGTTGAATTATTCTCTGATATATCTTCATGCAGGAATATATATTTTTTTTTTATTTCTACCATTCTCTGAATTCATTCTTTTTCTTTTGCTGTCGTCAGTGACGAGCTATTTTTTTTTTTATCCTACATCTCAGTTGCACGATAAATTTTTTATGTTACTCTGTGGTTGCTTTTTATCTTGAGCTTCTCTTTGCCTTCTTTTCTTTTTATATAGATGTAATACTTTGCGATTGGACGAAAGAGCTTTCGAACTAGTTTGATGTTTTGCAGATCGACAAAAAATTGTAATACAAAAATAAATAATAGTTTCTAATTCTCAATCAACAATTGATCAAGACACTGTAAATATACACTGAATAAAATAATAATTCTCTTTCTTCTTTATATACAAAATGTAATCTGACTACTGTGAGGCTTTTTTTTTTTTTTTGTTCCTCTATATACTCATTCATATACAAGCGGTGAAATTTAAGAGATAAAGGATATAAGGGAAATAACATTATCTTGATATAAAAAATTTATAAAGTATGAGAAGGGTTGAAAATACGTTTTGCAACTACATTTAATGCGCAATTATCAGAGTTCATTGCCCAAAAATTTACCCCAAGAAAAAAAAAAGATGAAAAATAGCATAAAAGAAAATAAATATGATGAGGGCGGGATTGAAGGTAAATAAGGGATGAAAACCACTGCGGGATCGCTACGAGTTGAGACAAAACCACAACGGTTAGTTTTATTCGCGTTTTGTTCCATCCCACGTCGCCATATTTCATTCCTCCACCTCCATTCTATATTCGTTCATTTTTCTTTTCATCCCTTATCAAATTTTTTTCTTTCTCTTCCCTTCCTCATATATATAAGTACGTGTATACACGCGAGTCGACACGCGGGCTTAGCTTTCAAGTTAACGCGGTTAGGAAAAATATTTTTAAAATAATTTTGCACTTAACCTGGGAAAAAGTCGGATGAAAAAACCGGAAATCAAGTTTTATTTTTCTTTCCCTTCTTCATTTATAGTTTTTTTTTTGTTTCTCTCGACTCGGTTCATTGCTTCCTTGGTTTTTATATAGATATAATTTAAGTACGTGAATATAATTCAGTTATAAATTGATAAAAAATAAATATAAATTACAGGCGAATGAAATAAAAAAAATATTCAAATAAAACTAAAAGGTAACAAGAAATTCTTTAACTTCCCAATTCTTCTTCTTCTTCTTTTTTTGTTTGTAATATTAATCAATCATCCATCAGAATTATATATTTACCCTTCAACTTTTATATATCGTTATACCACATACATATAAACATATTTATTGTCGGGGGACATGTCAAGCAATCTACTGGACGCAGCATGGTCGAGTGCATTTAACGAGACCATCACCAACACGCAACGTCAAGTGAAAAAAAAAGCCATTGACAAGATACAAAGATATATATATATATATATATAATAACCAACATACCCCATCTAAAAAAGATGAAAAAAAAAAAAAAAAAAGATTCCTCGCGGATATGAAATTTAATCACACGAATAATATTTTCATTTCCTCAATTTTTCATCTCATGTGCGCGCGCGCGTGTATTTCAAATTGAATTCAATTATTTCAACACTGAAACAAAAAGTAATGAATTGTTTATCCATACATAAAATAACATTTCTATGATTTATTTTCGATCTTTATATAATATAAAATATAAACTACTGAAAAATAAGAGAAAATGCACAATAAAAATTTTAACTCCTTGAATCATTTATCTATATTATAAATTCATTAATATTTCATTTATCTCGTCAATTATTCTCTGTGGAAATACGCAAAATCCACAAGGATATAAAGATAGATTTAGAAGATGAGAGAAGAGCTTTAATATAAACACTATATATATATATATGTCTGGCCGAAACCATCATAGGCTAAATAGCGGAACACAGGCGACAAGATATATATACTTGCGCGCAACCATGCGGAAGTTATGAATATATTATTCAACAGACATGTTTTCAGTTATATATACATATATAATATACATATACATATATATATATATATATATATATATAAATACATTTAAAATATAGTGAAACAGATAAAGTCCGATCGGACAACACACATCGATCAATGGATTGGCGCATCCCTTTGGGCAATTTTCATGCGTCAAAATTGTTTACGTCAACGCGTATTAACTATAGATATAATATTTGAAAAATGCAATATTGAAAATAAAAGTGGAAAATAAATAAATATTTCTAAACGTATATGAATACCATAGAGTATAGATCAAACAAATAGATTGATAACACTCAACCAAAAAAAAAAAAAAAAAAAAAAAGATAATAGATTCATAGAATCCTCATTCATTCATTCATTTCACAACTTTCAAATCCATTGAATCGTAAGTTTCTGATGTCGATGGGTGGTGAAAAAAAAAAAAAAAAGAAAGAAATCGAAACAAGAAAACACAGTGGGTGTCCCCAGTGCGTATTTCACTCGAATGGAAAATTTAATCAAACATTTTATGCACTCGGATCGATGACTCTATCGGCCGTCATTCAACGAGATATTCCCGCCTGTTCATTCGCTTCTTCCTCAAGAAAAAAAAAAATTGTGGAACCTGTAAAATACAATAACATATTTTATTACACCAACAATTAATAAATTGCTTTTTTTTTCTTTTTTTTTAGATATTACATTGAGTTGGAAAAATTGTGATGAAATGATTACAAGTGAACAAAATATATATTTTTATATGTGAAGACAAGAAAAAATATAAAAAAATGATAAATAAGAATTAATAATGATGTAAATCCAAATAGAGATGTTGAGAGAGAATACAGTGAAATATCCACACTCCTGTACATTGTTTGTGGCTCAGAATCAATAAAAGCATAGCTTTAGGCTACGCTCGTTGCCATGACAACCCGAGAGAGCTGTTCTCCCTCTTCCTCACCCTCCAACATTTCCTCCACCCTCTATCCACTGACTTTCTCACTCCCAACTACATGTATGAAGTCATCTTCTCCCCCTCTTACACACTCTCACCCTCTCTTTCATCTCATCCCACTCTTCTCTTACTCTCAATTACCACTCAAAAGTTGCCCACCAAATTTTCAACTCCAAAACAATTTTCATCTGCTTAAAACAATCCCCCGACATTAATCGTCCCTTTATCGTTGATCTATAGATCAATATATACATATATCATATTTACATAGAATAAATATCCAATGATTATAAGAATTAATAATCAAAATGTTTTAGAAATGTTTGAATTCGTAATATTTATATTATCCATATCAACTTTGGAGATAAATTAATTCATGAACAATAAATTTCTACACATTATTTTTATCACTCTAAACATAAATATTTGTATAAAGTTCAATTAGTCAAACTAAAATTTATTTAACAAAGTGTAATCGAACGAGTAATTGAAATAAAAAAAAGTTCTTCTTATCACTAATGGAAATATATGAAAGTTAAAAGTAAAATTGATGATTCCAACAAGTTGTTAATTGTAGTAATTTAAATGTAGAATTAGAAAAATGATTTTCGTGAATATGAATTAAGATAAATCCAAAAAAGTGTGGCAAAACACCCGCTCTCGCACTATCGCGCAGCATTGCATTCACGCAGGTCCTTTGAAAAACGTCGATAATCGGTCGCGCGTGCGAATCAACGAGACAGAGATAGGATATATTTTCTTATTCGTTGGAAAATAGCTGGGTAAAATATCAAGATAGGCTGCGCCCTCGGTACGGATATCAAAGCATACACCAACACCTGTACTGCATCACAACACGTTGGAAGGAAGTATCTAACGTGAGAGAGAAACATAGAAGAGTGTGCTGTACTATACAAATATAAATCGATTGACACGTGGACAAACAGGTAATAAAATGATCCACGTTTATTCGTACAATCAAAGAGACTATTCTAACATTTTATTTTGCCAACAAAAATTAAACGAAAAATTATATTTGAATATAAAATGATTTTATATTCCATGCATTATCAATATTTATTATCACGAATGTTTAATCTCAGACTGAACAAAATAATTCCAAGTGCATTCAAAAAATAAAAATAGTTAAAAGTGATATGTATATATTGAAAGAGATAATGTTTCGTTGATAAAAAATAACTGTCAAAATGCGAGCACATGTGAATGAGAGGTGGAGAGCAAAATGCAAAGGGAATTCGTCTCATCCCCGTGTGGTTTGCATGTCACTATATAACATAGAATGGGGTTGAAATGGCGGGGAATAAACCAATAGGGAGAATAAAAATGTAAAAAAGCAACGAGGTAAAAAGGCAGCGATGGACAAACGATAGTCACGGCCACGAGATCAAGCGCCACCGGGCTATTTAAAATGCAATCATCATGACACACAATATCGTATTTCTCTATATTCTCTGTATAGTATATATCAAACGCAACTTCAATCAATTAAGATTTATTGATAATGAATGAAAGAAAAAAAGAAAATTTTAACTCATAGACTCACTCTCTATTCAGTTACGTTTATAAATTATAAACAATAATATAAATATCATTTCTAAATCTCGATAATAAATCCAAAAACCATCTTTCAATTTATTACCGTCTGAATGACAATTCACTATCTACAATTTTCCAAATTATACCAATATTTTTTTTTACCACTAGATAATAAAAAATAAATTAATATCATAATAAAAAATAAGAAACAATCCTTGAATTGATCGCAAGTGACAATAGTAAAATGTTATCAATTGTGTATGTTAAATTTATCCACATAAGTTTTCTGGATCTGTAACAAAAAAAAAAACCAACAACAGTTCAGTAATTATTCTTACGACAATTTTCACGTGAATTAATTCACCAATAGAGCGATTTAGTTGCAAATTTTAATAGTACTCAAATAATCTGTAAGAGAACACAAGTACATATGGGTCGTGTGGTACCATCTCTCACTCTCGTCCTTTCACTTACTCTTCCCAAACTCCCCACATAGATATATATATATTCTTTGAATGGGCCAAATGATATAAATTATTTATAGATTTCGTCACTAACGGGGATAAAGAAAGAGAGCGGGGTACAGATCTCACTTGCTCCTATTTCCCGAGCAACTTTTATAGGGTGGCTGTGTGTTACAGTGTACCATAGGGGGGCGCGTCCACTTGCGAACACAAGAGTGCGAGAAATATATATACATATATGTATAGAGTGAGAAGACAAGTCCTCGGGGAACTAGCTCTCAACATATGCATTCTCAAATCCACTGGAGCTAAAACCCAGCTAGTACCCCATCGTCCCAATGTGTCCATCATTACAACCAATACAAGTTTATTCTAACACCTACTTTTTACACGTAAAACCTACAAACAAGAACTCGGAATATTTACTGTTTGTAAATAAATTATAACTATCTTTTGCATTTGTGTTAAAGAAGAAAAATTTACAGAGCTATTTAATGTTACCGCAAATAAATGAACACGATTAATTCACAATGTTTACAATGAACATCGATGTCTCTAGAGATGGATACGCGCGACAAGTATTGGCTTGTGTCCCTTGTTGCGAATAGAAGGGCGCATGGTGTATGTATCGTTGGACCCCCTGGCTGGCACCAATCTAAATCAATGGGCTTGTGGGTAATCGCATAATAATTACCGTAGGCCCCACGAATAGCCCATCTGTCGAATGGCCCCGCGGGGCGGTGGATATTCAGTGGGAGGACGCCAGGGCATTTTGATGTGCAGACGTTAACCCCCTTTTTTTCTTTTTTTTTTTTCTTTTCCAAGTGCACCGAGTTCTTATTACTCATTGACACAACTGAACTCAGCAGGTTCTACTGTTGGTTACATACAAGTACGAATGTTCCTCACCCTTTCGTATAAATAATTATATCTATTTTTATTCCATATTGAATCATATTGAATATGATTCGTTTTTTCTGTTACAGAGATTCATTTGAAACGATGCTTTTCATATTTCTTTTCGTGGAATGTCTTCAATTTAGCGATGGTTTTCGTGGCCCACATCATCCACGCAGTTCAGTTTCACATCATCATTATACACCACAGGGTGACGTGAAATTAACACAGGACTCGCAATTGTTGCACGACACCGCGTGTGTATTTAAAATTTCATGATGAAGTTAATTTATGTTACATATGTTTAATTTCTTATTTCAAATACGAATTTGTTTTATTTATTAGACATTTAGTGGAGGACATGGGAAATTTTGCAGAGCATATAGACATTTCAAAATTGTCCGATCAAGAATTGGATTTCTATTACTTCAAGTAATTTATTCATTGATTCAAAGTTGAAATAATAAGTAATTAAATAATTATAAAAATTGAATTCAAATTCATATTTCCATTTAGAGCTCACGATACGGATAATAATACGAAACTCGATGGATTGGAAATGTTACATGCTATTCAACATACATTCCATGAAAATGAAGATAATGAAGAAACTGCAACAAGTGATGACAATAATCGATTGATATTGATTGTGGAATTAATTGACAGAGTTTTAGAGGAAGACGATCTTGACAACGATGGATATCTCGGTTATATTGAATATGTTTTAGCACGAGAAAAAACCGCTAAGAATTCCGATCAACCAAACAACGAATTGAATTTGATATGAAATAAATAAATTATTCAATTATTTGTTTTCATACTGATAAATATACCATGAATTTCCGCCAATAAGCCTAATAAAATATATATAAATATATATCTTTCATTGAAGATTACCATATGTCGTATGTTTTTTTCCCCATTTATTAATTCATTCATTGTTTTTCTCTTAAAATAAATTCGCATCGCTAATTCTTCACACCTCTATACAATAAATATTTACTCCACTATTGGGAGCGGAACATCAGTCAAAACAATACATTTTTCCCATAAATCTCTCGCCACTTGGACCTGCAACAGAAAAATATTATTACTTAAAAATATTCATTGAAAGATAACTAATAAATGAATAAATAGACTCACTCGATTGTCTTCTCCTTCAATTGGTAAATCGTCCACTTTGATAAACTCCGGATACACCGAAATTATTTTAGCCACAGCAGGTGCAAGTTCAATTCCAACTTCGAAACATTGAACCTCATATTCATGATATTCTTTTGAATTATCAGTTGAATAATATAATCTACATATACCCTCATCTTCAACTAATCGAACGCAATGTGATCTTGTCAATCTTATTCTTGTGTCAGGTTCAATTTCAACTCGATTTACTACGTGTCCACCAGCCCCCATTTTTTCACCGTCCTCTAGAACTGAACATTCAAGTTCAACTGGCGCTAGAGCCGGTGGCAAAAAATCATGCATGTGACCTTTCGCCATTCGATCCGCGGCCGCATCAATATCAATAGCATCTATTACTTTGTGTAATAATTCTTTTGTCTTGGCAATAAAATTTTTACGGTATTCATTGTCGGGATTATTATTTTTATTAACAAATCCTACTTTGTTCAAATAATCCAACGGAAGTCCTTCCCGCAATTCTGAATTGTCGGAGATTGCTAATTTTAATGCGGGAGGTAAAAGTTTTTCCAAATAATCACCCCAACTATTTTTTTGATAAACACTTAGAGTTAAATGCAGACTGTGACTATCGGCGTGTGTTTCACCTTGATGAATTGTACCACGTGGAAAATATAGAAGATCACCAGCATTGAGAACAACATCGAGAATTGGCTCGCCAATTTCTGTAGGTGGAAAATTATCTGATGAATATCTGGGTAGATATTCTGATTTACTCCGAGGTTTGTACAATCTCCAACGTTTTTTTCCCTCAATTTGAAGTATAAATGCCTCGATGTCATCATAATGAGGAGCAAATCCTTGACTGCCCGGTGGTGTTAAATAAAAATTCGAACCTACAAAGCATCCAAATAATTCTTGAAGTGTTGCATTTAATGAATGGATTTTCTGAATATATGTTTGAGGATTTAACATTCGAACTGAACATCCATTTGAATAATAATCCCAAACGACACTGGGAAGTGCACGTCCTTGTGGATTATGAGTTTCTCTTTGACCATTTGAATAAGATGTTATATCAATATTTTTAGTATAAAGAATATTGTTTCGTCGTAAAATATCATCAATCATTGGCGTTGACATTAAAAGACGATAATAATTTTCTTTATTCCGTTTAATATGAACAGGAGTTTTCTCCCAATTGTCTTTGAAAAAATCGTCAACATTCAATGGATGAATGAGCCATCGAAAGAGATTTGTTGCATCTTCTACAGGATTTATTTCATTCTTATACTGTTCTCCTTCTTCAGTTGATTGCGAAGTAGATGACAAACAAATAACTTTAGCCATTTTTCGGTCCAATTTCTGACGTTGTTTCAATTTCTTCCCTGTCTTCAGAACCACACGCAATTTTGGTTTTGGTTTCTTTCCATTCTTTATCAATTTTGGTGCAGCATCTTTCTCAAGTATTTTTCGTTGACTAACTGGAGATAATTCAACTGTGCTAGCTTTTTGTGATTTTCTTTTGTTCGATTTCTTCATCTTAGTGGGCACAGCTTTTTGTTGAACATCTTTATTCATACCATTCGAAGAATCGATCCGGTTCAACAGAACTGATGGACTAAAAGTGGTTGTTCCACCAGGAGACAATGGTTTTCCTTTCGATATTGGTAATTTGATGGTTTGATCTTTTGTAGCAGGCAATTGTTTCTTCTTATTTCTGCCCAGTATACCCGGACTCGTAATTTTACGTTTCGCTGAATACATAGCGAAAGCCGATGTAGGTGTCACCGGACTCGCCATCTAAAAACCAAAACACGATTGGGTTATCAGCTGAAATTTATCTGTGAAATTCATAACCTCAATATGATTAACTATTAAAATAACATACCGTATATTAGATATTGCAAACAATTGAATTCACGGGAGCGAATAGTTGCGATATTTTCAATCAAATTTTGTTGCAAGTTAATGCTACTATATATACTAATGAAATACACGTGGTTCTGATATTGCAACGTAACTGGTGCGTTTCGACACTAGGAAACGCAGGAAATTGTAATATCCAAATCAGCTGGGATTGGCGAGGTTCGAAACAGTTGAAAACATGATCATAACCTATAAATGTTGTTGGCGCCAAACATGGAATTTCGATTGAGTGTCTGATCAGTCGTTATATCACTCATATCATGTAACAAAGTCCTACTCTTCTCTTCCAGATTTTTATATCGTCTTCTTCAAGGTGTTGCTGTACTTCTTATTGCTACTGCTTTTCCGTTATTTTCCTCAATTATTGTTATTTTTAGTGGTTTTTTCAAATAAAAAAAAATTAACGATTTTCAGAACCCCTGGCGCCATCTAACAGATTTGTTCACGAACTAAATCTCGAATTCACGAAAACGGGCGATTTTAGAACCCGTGGCGCCATCTAACAGATTTTTCCACGAACTAAATCTCGAATTCACGAAAATTTGTGGTTTCAGAGCCCGTGGTGCCATCTAACAGATTTCTTTACGAACTATTTTCCGAAAATTACACCGTGGTTATGAAACAAATCTGTTAGATGGCGCCACCCGCCTTGAAAATCACCAAGTAAATTAAAAACCATGTATTCAGTTCATGCCAAAATCTGCAAGATGGCGCTAACAGTCCCAAAATTTGCAATATCTTGCACAGTGTTCTTATCGCGAGATTTAGTGCCGCTATTTCTTGATATTTATATTATGTAACGAATTTCCATGTATATATCAATGTGAATGGTGTAATAAACGCACTGAATCAATCAATTAAATATATGATCGATGTAAAAGCACATGTATTTTTACTCTCTGAATATATAAACGTATACTTATAATTGTAATTCAGCAGAAGTAAACAATGAGTTTATGCGTAATTACTATTATTGCAGATGAAAATACATTACTGTATGTGGTTCGCAGCATAATCACACTCATAACTTAAAGGCAATGACAGTTCAAGATAAATTTGATTTGTGAAACAATTCAAAATGCACAGAAATAATGTAAGAATTACTTATATTGGTGTTCGTGATCCATTTCCCTCTCTTTCTCTCACTGTACCTCTCTCTCAGATGCATCATAACATTTTTTGCACAACTTTCGATTCACAGATTATTAATTGAATCATATGCATACAATTTTTTATTCAGAGGAATGCTTCAACTGGACCACAATTGACAAACAATGGGGAGGGCGGAGAAATAAATGGTAATACATATCACAACACAAATGAACATCGTGATTTACAATCGAAAGTTATTGAACAATTCAAGAAAACATGGTTAACTGCTATTATTGGTTGCTTATTGTGTGTTGTTGGGATATGCCTTTTGTGTTGGAATGAGGTAATATCGAATTTAAAGATTTTATTGTTGATAAATAGTACTGAATTATATTTATATAGGGGAAGGCTGCTTCAGTTGCAAGATCTTTACATGAAGCACTTGAAAATGCTGCAATAATTACAGATCCTCTAAAAGTTCCAGATGATTTTGAAAATCGTTTAGTTCATGTGAGTGGTCCCATTTATGTTGGGGAACCACTAACAGAACCTGATTATGGTGTTGTTATCGAGAGTATAAAGCTCAAAAGACGCGTACAAATGTATCAATGGATTGAAATTGAAGAAGAACGCACATATGCCAGCACTATTGAGACTGATAAAACTTATTATTATACTACTGAGTGGAAAGATAAATTAATTGATTCTGATGATTTTTATATCCGTACTGGTCATGAAAATCCCAAGGAAATATTTATTAAAAGCCAAATTCAAATGGCCGATGAGGTGAACATTGGAAAAATTGCACTTGGCCAGGAACTCAAAAAAAAATTCAACGATTTCATTGAAATAACTAGCGATCAACGACCAGATAGAACTGATATTAAAATGCACTCTGGATTGTATTATCACAGTGCAGATTTGTGGAATCCTCGTGTAGGTGATATCAGAATTTTATTATCTTACGCTGGAAAAGCCGGTGAAATTTATTCTGTTGTTGGAAAATTAGTTAATGGAAAAATAGTTCCATTCGTAACTTCACAAGGTGATGAAATTTTACTTCAACGAAAACACAAATTAACTGTCGACAGAATGTTCCATCTTGAACATGTCCATAATTATTGGCGTACATGGATAATACGGTATAGCATTTGCATTCTATTTTCTCTCAACTCAAAAAAAAATTTCAATTCATATTCTGTTCAATCAATTCCAGAGTTTTGGGTTGGTTAATCTTATTAATCTCCGCAACGTGTCTCAACAACATATTGAAAACAATAATCGAGAATTCACCACTACTCCATGCAATAATAGCAATTGATTCAGTTACAATGTCTGTCTCAATGTCAATCAGTCTTCTGGCTATAGGATTTGCTTGGATGTGGTATCGTCCGCTAGTTGCAATTTGTCTCGCATTTGCAGCAGTATTACCTTTCTTATACTCCGCTTTTTTTGGCTGTAATAATCAACCACATCAACGAAATAATTACAGAAGATTTTAATTTGACCCAAGTTTATCTCAGCCCATTCGAGTATTATACATATAACCTATTTATTAAATTATACATATGTATTTAATTAAACATAAATAAAAATTAATTTGTCGGAATAATCTCTGTTTTACCGATGGAGAATATCAATTCCAAACACATCTGCAGCAGAATGTGCGCGATTGAATACATTCGACGCATCATTTGTTACTTGTTTTTTTTTTACATCATTTCGTGACATAAACCATAAAACGTTTCATATATAATTGTGATGTGACGATGAAAAATACATTGAACAACTGGGACATTAATTAAGTTGCCCAATTGCTTAATGTAAAAGAGGATTCCATGTCGAATTATCTTTTTTGATAACACTCGCACTCCAACATCAACCATCCAGGACATTTAATATGACTGAAGAAGTTCAACATCTGGATAACAGTAATACAAGTGCTAATGCACCGTTATTACCGCCAGAAAATCAAGTCATGAATGTAACAAAGACCAAAGTCGATAATAAAAAGGAAAAATGTAGGCCAATGACCAAGGTGAACAATACTCTTATATTGTTACTATAAATGTGTTTCTGTCCATTCACCTGGGTTTTTAGGTTATGTTTGGATGATGGCTGATGATATTCGAATGATTGAATGAACATTTATTCGTTGAATGATAAAAAATAAAAATAGAATGGTAGATCCCGCCCCCTCACGGTCGATATTTTATGTGTACAATATATTAATTAATTATTATTTGACCTATTACTCTCCAGCTATGGTTCAGAGTAGTTCACTCACTTGTGGCAGATATTTACTTTTATTCTTGAGATTAACGAATATATTTAAATTATTGAAGCTGAAAATTTTTATTCTAGGTTGTAATTCGAAGATTACCACCGACTATGACACAGATCCAATTTATCGAACAAGTTTCACCTCTACCCGAGCACGATTATTTCCATTTTGTGAAGGCCGATATGTCATTGGGTCTTAATGCTTATTCACGAGCTTACATAAACTTCATGGAACAACATGATATCTTTGTGTTCAGGGAAAAATTTGACAATTATGTTTTCGTAGATGCGAAAGGTACTGAATTTGCTGCGGTAGTTGAATTTGCACCGTTCCAAAGATTGCCGAAAAAAAGGATTGGTAAAAAAAAAGATCCGAAATGTGGAACTATTGAATCTGATCCGTATTATATTAATTTTTTGGAGAGTCTTAAAAATCAAGATGCTGACTCAGGAACTGCGCTTCCAAAAACTGAATACTCATATCAACCGTTCGACAGTAAATATTCAAGAATAATTCATTCATGATACATGAACTATTGATTATATATTGTTTCTCATTATTTAAATGACATTTGTAATTATTAGATACACAAAAACGCGTAACAACTACACCGTTGCTGGAATACTTGAAGCAACGAAAAGCAGAGAAACAAAGACTGCGCGATGAGAAACGTGAGGAGAGGAGACGAAGAGATATCGAGAGAAGACGCACAAAGGATGAACCAACTATATCCAAGGTAATTATAATCGTTAATCTATTTTGTTTTATCATGTACATATAACAAAATTAATTGAAACAAAAATACATATCGACAATTGAAAGTTTAGAGCGTACGCGCTCAAGCCGAACATACGAAACATTATTACAACACACAAGATCAATGCGAAGAAATTGTTGGGAAATCCAAAATCACAGGAAGCTCTGTCTTCAATGATGTTAATGATCGGTAACAATTTGAAAAAAAAAAAAAAAAAAAAAAGTGAAAGTTATAATTTTATGAAAAGAAACCGGATGCGATTTGATTTTTCGATTCTCTTTATTTTTATTTTTTCAGCATGGTCCAAAAATCACGCGAATATACGAGTCACAGAAAAGCCCACTTTCAAAACATCATCCCCCGTTATTACCGATCAAAAAAGTTGTTGCAGTGCGCGTGAATATTATGTTTTATATAATGAAAAATTATGTTCTACGAATCACTGTCGATTATTCTGCTTGGATTCTGTGAAAATCCATGAAGATTTATCACGATTAATTGATTATTAACGAAAGTTTTCTATCGAAATAAATTAGCAATACATTCATCCGGCCAAAAAAAAAAATACAATTATATCTTGTTTATTTCTTTTATTCAATCTCTGTTTTACAATAACAATAAATATATTTTCATCCTTTCTGTTTTTACCATGACAGGTCTTGAGGAATCCTGATGCTGATCGTGATATTGGCCGCGAAAATAAAGAGAACAAGGATGAGAAAGAGAAGCCATTCTCAAAAGAATCGAAAAATCGAAAACGGGAAGATATGAAACCAAAGGACAAAGTTTTAATTGCCCGCGATCGTGATACGAAAGCAACGACAAAGAATCACCGTGACCGTGACGAAAAAAAACACGAGCGCGAAAATAAACATCCAAAAAAACATGATGATAAAAAAATGTATAACAAACGTGAAGAGAGAGAGAGTTATTCAAAAGCACATAAGGAAGATCGAAGGGAATCGAAGGAAAATGGGGGTAATCATCCAAGAGAACGGGCAATTGAAGAGAAAAAAGGTAAAAGTTATGAAAAAATGAGGCAAGAAAAGAAACGTCTGGCTGAAGCAAAGAAACATGGCAACGTTGTTGAAGAAAATGATGAAAATCAAACGGAAAGAACGAAGAAAAGTCAAGTGGAAACAAAAAAAAATGATCCTGACCATTCAGATGATGTCAATGCAATACAACGAAATAAATCAGCTACACTTGACAGCGATTCAAAACCAAATAAAAGCGATTCTCATAATTCCTTCATGAAAAATACAATGGAAAATGACACCGAAGTTAATCTAATCAATGAAATGTCACGATTTGTCAAAGGATCAATTGACTTTAGTGGCGCCGGTGACAATAATACAGTAAAGAAAATTAAAAGCTCAAAAATTGTTAAAAGGAGAAGTTCATTAGGAAGTGGTGGGGAAGGTGGTGGTAGTGATGGCGCAAATTTACGAAGGCACAAGTCATTGGACGGTGGTGATCATGATAATTTACAAAAAAATGGATCCGATGATAAAGAAAAAGATAAAAAGGATCCCCGCTTAGAGCGCAGGATCAGGAATAAAGTACGTAAATTTTATTATTAATTGTTTCAATATTTTTCTCAATATAAATAATTAACTTATCAAATTATATTCAAAGGATCGTCCTGCCATGGAAATATATCGGCCGGGTATGGGAAGATTTAGTAAGCAACGTTTAGAGCGTGAGAAATCAACGCACGACGAGCGTGCGTCCCTGTCGCAGAGCCCACCATTGGGAAAACCAACAACAACAACAACTACAATAACTACAACAACATCAATAACAACATCAAAAACTAATGATAATCCTTCAGCGACAGCAACCGCTGCTGATCTGCGCTCTTTGACTTTTAAACGCAGTGTCAGTCGTGATACTCCATAGTTGAATTTCATTTTTATGAAATAGTTTTCAGCAATATAATAATTTCCATACCAGGAATTTTCGTTTCATTTGTATTTTATTTTTATTTTTTTAGTATATCATACAACTAATGTATTGACTGCATTTTTGTTGATTTGTTGGCTCAAGTATTTACTCTGATAATATACAGTAATAACAAAGGTTTATTTCATGCCCAAAATTTATCTGGAAAGCGATAAATTTCCCCACTGCGATTTCGAACGTGGAAAAAAATAGCGTCCATTGGGGAAGAGTCGTAAAATTTTGGGACCCCAGGTTCGAAGTGAAACAGATGAAAAATAAATAGTTTGGACTTTGGACATTAAAGGAGCGTTTGTGTCGCCAAGATTTTTTTTTGTTGTATGAAAAAAAAAGGGGATGAGGGCTCTTCGAAGAATACTTCTACCTGGAAAACATAACCGGGAAAACAAGAGCTTTGAAAACTATAACTTTCATTTGCTGGCTTGTGTATACCCACGAATCTTTATCAATCCTCAACTATTTAGTAGAGCAAATAATAAATTGTTTTGACAACTATAGGTTCATCCATCCAACATATACATTTTTATAAATATATTTTTTGAAGTTTCGAAAGAATTTGTGTGCATGATAAACTTCGTGAAGTTCATTCGCGGCATTCTCACCCGTATGATTTGTTTTCTGTCTCCAATGAATGGTATCAACTGTCACAAACTTCTAAGAATATCTGATAAAACTCTTAGGAGTGAGCAACGCATAAGTTATCACAAATGCATTCGAAACTTGAGATAATCTCAGAATTAATCGCATACAATAAGCAAAAAATAAGAACGCAATCTCGCAATGTAAAAGTATATATTTTTTCTCCTGTGTATGATTTCACTCTCGTTAATAATTTATTGAACAGAATCATTGAAGATTATATACAATAGTAATTCAGTTTCACGTAATTGAACAAATCACGCGACAGTTACGAAATATAAAAGTAATTAATAACAGATTAATATTTATCATGTTAGAATGAAATCTATTTATGGCCATTTATTAATGCCTGTGCTTTGGCACAAATTCAACAAAACATAATTTTCAATTTCTACGGCCTTTATAAAATCCCATAGGGTTGTTCTTAAAACCCTAAAAGCTGATTGTACCCTGCGCCCAAATGAAATAAGCAGGCAATAAAGATAAATAAATCCTCACACAAATACCATATCAAAGACGTATAGCATAATTTTAAATTCCTCTCATTTCTTTTCCTGTCCATTCAGTATCATATATCACAATGAATCACACAGACATATTATTCATCATTGTGATAAAAAAATATATGTATCAACGATACTGAAATCAAAAGTATAAATTATAAACCTAATTACATATTACGAATAAATACATGAAAAGTCATATTAAGAAAACAACTCATAGAAGTGTGTTCTGTAGACCCTGAAAACATTAATAATTTAGATCGAATAAAATAACATAATTTCTGCATTCGAATAAAACATGTAATTCGCTTTCAGAATCACAGCGTATAATATGCTTGTAATTTTTTTTTTTCTTTGAAGCAAAACATTTTTCTCACTCCCACTCGTCCTGGGATCCCCTCACCTTCACCGTAGGCACGCCCACCATTTTTTTTTCTGTGTTTGCAAACAAAAAACGTGATAATTCGCTGCCTATAACCTATAAAAATGTAAATTTTATTAAATAATAACAAAATCGTATCTTCCTGGATGAAATAATATTTAAATGGCATCAACATGTATAGCAGTATTTTTGAGGTTATGGTAAAAAAGAGGCATCTGAACGATTTTTTATCCGTTAAAATGATCATACACAGCAAGTACAGCTCAGTTTGAGCGGAATCGAGTGAGGGAGAGGTAGTGAGATAGAGGACAGAGACCAAGTGACTCGGACCAATGGAGCGATTCTATTGGTTACTTGGTCTATGGTAACATTTCTCTAGTGGTCGTGTGCCCAATTCTGTTCTGAAATTTCTCGGCAGCACTTCAGCGAACTAAGCCAACAACCACAGCGCACACAATCATATCATCGTGTAGACCGAACGAGCACGGACGTGTATTTAGGATCGTGCAGGAATGTAATATTGAGATCGTTGGGTGTCTATATACCGGGTGTTATTCAAACGGTATGTACTAAATAAGTGTAATTTTTGTTCTATTTAATACTTTGTATGCTGTCGGTTCAATCAACCATATGGTACTCAAGTAAAGATTTGATAATTTCTTTTTTTTTGCAGTATTTTTGTTGCGATTTCCAGTACTTATACGAATGTGACTTATTTTTTTATCATGCAATAAAAAATTAATCGTGTGAAAAATGTAGCTGACGACGCAAAATTAATTGCGCTCTCATGCGAACAAAGAACTTATTGAAAATAATTTTTGGTGCAATATTTATCGTTAATTATTCAATTAATGTATCATGAATTGTGTTTTTTGATCTACAATTTTGGAATTTTATGTGCATAGAAAATACAGTGCCGGTAAATGTATGTTCTTTTGTTTTTGCAGATAGAATTATTCTCTCTTGAGAATTTATATTTATATTGTACTAAATTCGGTCCCCAATTGACGACATATAAACAGAATCAACGTACTTTACTGTTTCAAGGTCAGTATTCGCTAACCTCAGTATTCTTCACTGGATGATATTTCTTTATTCACTTATTACTTGCAATATGCATATAATATAATACTGCACCATTATTCATTATTATCGTTTATTCCATTTATACATCCATTCAAATATTTATTTTATTCTGTTACTGCATTTTATTTATTTATTTATTTATTCATTCACTTATTTTTCCTTTTATTCACTTATCATCACCCAGGTTTAGCACCGCACAGTATCTGAGAAGACTTGACATATACCACCTTCATCATGAGTGATGTCAAAGAAGTCATATCGTTAATACGATCATGTTTACTTACTTGCAAAGGTAGTACACCAATTGAAGATTTGAATCGAGACTACAAATCACTTGAAGGGGAAAACATTCCGTATAAACGTCTTGGATTTTCAAACATAAATGAATTATTCAATCAAGCATCCGGATTGAGAGTATCACGACGTGGCGCATCAGTGTTCGTGGAAGCGATTGCTACGGCTGAGACGCAGCACATTGCTTCAATGGTAGCAAAACAAAAATCCAAATCGAGAAATAGAAGACGACCCGATCACTATTTAGTACATTCAAGACGGCCAAATGTTTCTTCGAACACAAATTATTCGAGAGCACCATATTCATCATCACGTAATACATCTGCCCATTCAAATCAACGTGCCAACTCAAAAACTGCAAATATGCCAACACGAAATTCAAATATTCAGCCACAACGACGCATACCTCCTTTAATGCCTCCTTCACCTACAAATCAGTCAAAAGTTCCAGAACAACAGAAACCTGCAGTAATATCTACAAATAACCGCCCGTCGAGGAATGCCACTCCTGCACCGGTAAATCTTCTTCCGCCACCGGTGAAGCGTGAAGTCGATGGAAGAAGTGCTTCGCAAGTAAGCCCGTCATTACCACCGCCACTTATGCAGCTACAACTTTCGCAGCAGCCACGTATAAGTCCGAGTGAAAGACTCGTGAGGCCAGCACCTTTACCAAATTTGTCCCGTACTGTAGTACGTGAAAATTCGAATGTTGAAAGGCGTGTTACATTCGCGGCGCCGGAAGCGAGACTTTTACCATCAAGAACACCACCAGTAGTGGCACCACTTCCCATAATACCGAATCCAAGAATAACACCACCGTTGTTGGCATCACCTGAATTGAAAGATCCACGCGAAGAACTATTGTATCTAGTTAGATCATTGAATCTCGGTGTACCAGAGTATAAACCTTTTCAACTCCCAAAACAAAATAAACTCGGTGCAAAATTATGTAGTGTTACGGTGGGTCGAAAAAAATACTCAAGTTATCCGGCTGAAGCTAAGACTGAAGAAGAAGCTCAGAAATTGGCAGCTGTACAGGCAATATTGGATATACATGAAAGTCACGAACCTTTAGTACAGCTCCAAGTAACAAATGATGTTGATATTATCAAACAGCGTATTATAGCCATTGTTGATGGACACAATGGTGTTCATATTGACCAATTACCAGTTTATTATAAGGAAAAGCACAATGAGAATCTTCCAAATGATTGGATTCGTATTGTGGAAGAATGTCCGAAAGAACTGACACTGGAACAAAGCGGTTGTAATAATGCGTTGATTGTGTGGAGATATAACCCAGCAATACAGAAGGTGAATTTGATTTTCTTATTAGTCTTCTCATCGCAAATTTTTATTACGTCACTTTACAGGGTTCAATGAACCCTGAAGTATCATAAATCCGCCAGTATGTCAATCACGCACATCGTTACCTCGACAGAATAAAGATCCCAATATAATTGTTCTTTATGAACAGAAAATAATTTCTATTGACTCAAATTCATGTGAAATATTATTTATATTCTTTTTTTCAGACCAAGGAATCACCATCAGCTCACCTGGATAACGTACCGAGTTTCATTGGCGATATTGTGCCAACAATGTTAGTTCTTCCGACTGATAATCTCTGGCCTGTTTATGTTGCAAATGCTATCAACTCATCAGAAATATGGGTTAATATCCTTCTGGAAGATTATAATGACCGGCTTGTTGCGATGACAATTGAAATGAATAATCCCAATGCCGAACCAAAACATCCAGTGAAATTAGTTGAAGTTGGACGATTTTATGTGATAAATGATGACGAGGGATGGTTACGAGTGCGAGTTGATGTTATCGATAATACCACATGTCAAGCCGAAATTTTCTTGATTGATACTGGGGATTACGATTGCGTACCATATGAACAATTATATCCACTAGATAAACGTTTTTGCGATGTGCCACCGCAAGCGATTAAACTGTCACTAACAGATCTAGAAGAATTGTCCGAATGTGGTACAATATCAAATTTAGTAGAAGAATTATTACAATTCCAAAATCTCTACGTTCGTATAGACAGGCGTGAAGACAATGATGATGATATGATCCTGAGCGCAACTCTGTACGATACAAGAGGCGTTAGTGATATCAATCTCAATGAATTGATATTACGAAAGTTATCAACAAATTATGAAGCAGATGAATTGAAAACTGAGGGACGTGTTATGGAAGTTTTTATTTCAAAAGTCGAATTGAATGGCGATATTTATGTTCAAATGAAAACTGAAGAATTGAAATCAATTGCCAGTGTTATTAATCGCTTAATCAGTCCGAGTCTTGATTTGGAATTATGTAAAAAAGCGAAAGTACTCGACAATATCAACATCAATGAAATTTATTTTGCAAGATGTCCTGATGGTAATTGGGTGAGATCAAAAGTGCTTGAAATCTTGGATGGCCGTAAACTGAAAATGTTGCTAATTGACTTTGGTGGAACTCTCATTATTGATAATACAAAATTATTGAGATTGTTGCCCTTATCACCAGCGCTAGCAAAGTTTCCACAACAGGCTCACAAAGTTCATCTCCACAATATAGGAAAGTCCAATTTTGACGAGCAAATGATGAACCGGTTATTGGAATTGGCGCCCAGTAACGAACAATTACTTTGCAAGGTGATCAAAATGAATGATGTTCCAGCTGTCGAACTCTTCAAACGAAGTCAACCAGACAATGTTCTGATATCGATAAATAATACTTTATCACTGATACCCGAAATTGATCGTAATATTGAGGATGGCAATAATAATATAAAGCCGAAAAAACGTTTGGAGAGGAGCATCTCGAGATGTAACAGCAACGATAATAATGGATTAATACACTTGCGACGGCCAAATATACCAGCAATAGGCGCTTATTTTGATGTCCATGTAACGAATCTTGCTGCGAATCCAAGCAATTT
This sequence comes from Zele albiditarsus, assembly GCA_958496275.1. NCBI lineage: Eukaryota > Metazoa > Arthropoda > Insecta > Hymenoptera > Braconidae > Zele > Zele albiditarsus. Next base: position 6,778,984 of record OY292413.1, on the reverse strand, counting down.
TGTTGTCCAACCATATAGCGATATTGCAGATTTAGCAAAGTTGATGTTGGAATTACAAGCATCGTGTAATCAATATAAAGGACCTATGCTGACGGGCGATTCATTGCGTGAGGGAAAACTTTGTGCAGCCAAATATAATGACGGATGGTATCGTGCTTGCATCAATGGAACAATTGATAATCATACCGTGGTGGTTTATTTGTGTGATTACGGAGACATGACACCAATTGGTACGGATCAGTTGCAGCCTCTAAAGAAACAATTTACTGAGTTACCGTATCAGGGAATTAAGGCTCGACTCTATGGTAAATATTTAGTTAACCTTTATACACTTGTTAATATTTGACGCATTGCAAATTTTAAATAAACAACTGGTTCTCAATTTTATTTCACAGGTATAGAGCCAATAAATGTGGATTGGACACCGCTAACTTGTAAAATGTTTCAAAATTTAGTTGCCGATAAAAATTTCGCATCGATTGTACATCATGTTGAAAAAGATGACACGTCACCAACTGAGTCAATTCTCAGCTTGGAACTCATTGATACGTCGACAACGGTAGACATTAAAATTCACGAACTGCTGGTGAAGGAAAAAAAAGCAATATTAACAGTCAGTAAATAAAATATATCAAGAATGTTGATCTTGGATTAGTTTTTAGACTTTTAGCACGTGGATATCGCAAAATTGATTTTGATTTCGAATAATTATTTCGTATTCTGATCACATGTTCATATACATATATTCATTTATATATGTCACGTTACATTTATAAATACATGTACGTATTGTATGTGCTGAATATGAGGTTCAATATCAGCAGCTTCATCATTCAATTTTGCAATGAATTCACGAAAGTCATTTGCTAAATGTATTGTTGGATATTTTTTTTTTCATTTCATAGATGAATATAAAATTTGAAAGAAAAAAAAAACAACGTGCCATTGGCTGTGCGATATATTGTGCGATATATATAAAGGTTGTTAATTTCTCAACTTTGTTTTAAAGATTGAAATTTTTTCCGAACAGACTACTCTATTTATATTATTATAAATGGTCAGCACACATGCATATATACATATATATACATACATATCTTATAATGAGTCTAGTATAGACTCAAAATGTAATAGAAACAATTCTTCCTGCTGTATACGTAAAGCGATATGTATACCCCGCCAATTTTTATTCCTCATTATCAAACTCTTCGTTTTCTCTATATTTCATTATTATTTTATCTACAAAGTTTATCTTGGAACAATTGATTCGGCAATTTTTCATTGTTACTTACTAAAGTTATCCACTATGGGACAATAAGAGAAGAAAAACAAAAAGAATCATTAGATGAGCGAAGAAAATTCACTTTCGCAAAATTATATTAAATGTTACAATGATAAACACTATATTCAAGAAATTTGCGCCCCTGAGCATTGCATATGCAGTATTATTAGATAAACTACACTTATACATTCTACGAGAGAAAAAAAAAATGAAAGAAGATATAGTATGTAGTTGCATGTCAGGAAGTAAATATGATATATCCGGGCAAGTTCCGCGGTTGTTTAGATCATAAGACTTTTTGAGAGCATATTTTTTGTTACGGCGAGAAGATTTAAATTAATGATAATCCAATTCAAATTATAATATAACTAATATAAGTGAATCACAATGTATAATTGAAGTTAATAAAAATTACATTGTGAAGAATAAATAATGGAGGATCCAACTATTATATCCATATGACGAAATAATGTTGACATGAATAAGAATACTTTAGATGCATACACAGATCATTGTCACATATCCGTCAAACACATTGAAGAGGGGGATGACAAGCGCACCGTTGTGTGTGACGTCAATGGATCACACATAGCGCGGGGCGGTCAGTGGTTTTCAAACATTGAGTCGACCAGTTGACGAGAGTCAATCGGTGTAATAAGGTAAAAGAGCTAGAGGCGAGTAAACACATCATCTGTCTGCCTATAGGTGCCCCTTAAAATAAATTGCTTAAAGTAATTCACCCATTAATTAAATATATAACATGTAAAAACAAAAACGTAACTGTAATAATAGCATCATCGCGTTTAGATAAAGCGCAACCTAATCTGGCTGATTGGATTATAACTCATCGGCCCTGTATAAATTGAGAATAATAAAATGCCAAATTAAATCGAAACAAACACTTTGGTTTTAGTGGCTCAATTGGTGTGAATTTATTTATAAATTTGTTTATTCTATTTTTTTTTCCTATCTTTGATTTTTACAGAAGAATGTTTAACTCAAAAAACAATGCTGACTTGTTGCTTCTTCGTCTGTTGTTGACTGGCTGAGAGCAATTTGTTATTAGACTGTATATGTACATAAATATACATATGTATATATAAATTGGTGACATTTCTTCTTGACCGGAAAAAAAATAAACAAAACCGGGAAATGAGGGATTTAGCCACAAACCAGAAAACAAAATTTTACGTATTATTTACAGGTGACAAAGAGAATCGTTTAGACATCTACCTATCACATCGCACTATATCTGATCACCATTCTACCTGTATCATTTTCTGTTACTCTCTGTTATAATATCCCGTATTGTTGTCTGTGTTATGATTCGATAATTTCTACATCCTTATATTCAACACGCAAAAGAACAAGCATGTTGCGTAGTGAAAAGCGTGGCTATTTGTTAATGGCAACGTGAAGTTGAATAGAGAGATAATATAAAGCAACCCAGGGACAATTGTCATCATCGAGAGATAATGATTACAGAACAAACTTGGACCATGATGCTGGAGCCCGATGTACCTGGCATCAATGAGTAATTTAATCAACTTGAATTGCATTGTTCTCTGTATTTCCAATTCTTTTATTCATTGTCAATTCTAATTCATATCAGATTGGGTATCTCACCACGGAAACAACTATGGATAAAAGCAGTGAAAAAATTGACTTCCGAACGTCTCGGAAGAGAGGGCCTCGCCGCTTGGGGTGTTGCACCACCACCTGATGATTTAGATGAACCGGATCTTGAAGAAAACGGTGGAATAACTGTTGTTGTATCAGCATCAGCGGAATCAATGCCACAGGAGCCGCAAGAAAAAATTGTCGAGCCTCCGTGTCATGAAGGTTTATATTTTCACGAATATTGAAAAATATATTTTTCGTAATACCAACTTCATTGAAAATTGATTATTTTATATTCACAGATGTATTTAAAAAAGGCATAATGTATAAAGGAATTTTTTGTCCATCATTAACAACTAGTTTTCATAGTTCAAATTTAGAGCGTTCATATTTTCATTACTCATGTCGGCAACGTCAAAAATCATTAATAATGCTCAATATCGTGGACTTTGCATTAAAGGTGGGGATTTAATTCAATCATAACAACAATTGCGATAAGAGTTTTGATAATAAAAATGTTTAATTCAACAGATTGCTATTCTTTCAATGTGGCTATGGAAAAGAGACAGCAACAGTAATGGTTTAATTGAAACTCTATCATGGTCATTGTGTTGTATGTTGGCTAATTTTATCATCAGTATTCTTGGATTATGGCGTTGGTTCTCGAATAATTATCTTTACTGGGCATCTGTATTCACATGGTTACTTATAAATACACAAGGTAATATTTACATTTCTCATGATGAGATAGAATACATAGGCAAAAAAATAGTAACTTTATTAAACGGTGAAACAACATTGCAAAGGAGAATATATGTATGATATCTAAAAATAATCTCATGTTCACCTGTTAGACCACGGCGGAAATACCTTGAGGATAAAAATAGTAACACATGTTTCATTTCATTCAAGAAATTGAACAAGCCTACGAAAAAATAAATAATACAAATGAAATTTCGATTTATTTAACAATTAATTGCCGGTTGTTTGAAGGTTTTGTGGCAGCAGGACTGAACTTTTCATCACAGCAACGGATAATGTGGTATATACTGTTCGTTGTTTATGCACCTTACGCTATGCTACCACTTCCATTACGATGGTGTGTACTTGCTGGATCGGGAACAGCATTAACTCATTTAATTATGACAATTATCGCGCTATTTTACAATGCAAAATATGTAAGAATATTTGTTTCGTTTATTTCATTAATGATGAAATATGTGTCAGCAAGAATAATAATTTAATTTGATATTACAGGATATGATGTGCATTATTAGAATGCTAATGACAAGTATTATTTTACATTTAGCTGTTAATTTGGCTGGTATGTACACGAAATATTTAACAGATCGAGGACAACGTCAAGCGTTTTTGGAGACACACAAGTCGATGGAGACCCGCCAAAGAACCCAAAATGAAAATAATCGACAAGAGAAACTTCTTTTATCTGGTAAGTAATTTTTTTTCCAATTATCCTTCTTTGTTACCGTTTGGTCAATTAAATTTTGTTGTGACACGAAAAATTAATTCCACCATCCGCATTCAGTTTTTACGTTTTTATTGGACTGCTCGACTGATTGATACCGAGCTCCAACATAAATAACGTGATATGTGGATGTATATATATATATATATATTGCTATGTGAAGCACAAGTCGGGCCTGGTGGCCCGATAAGATGCGCTTGACCGCGTCTCAAAAGGAATGAATGCCCGCGTGTGAATTCACAGTCGATTGACTTTTTCATACATTGTCGTAATGATCCTCGTGTGTATTTATGGCGACGATCGATTTTTAATGCTGTTGGATTTGCGAGAAAAATGTCCGAGGCCATAGGACATAGAAGAAAATATTTATTCATCCGATTAATAGTATTTGACGTTTTTATCTTTTTCTAGTTCTTCCAGATTTCGTCGCTAAAGAAATGATTAGAGATATTGCAAGAGAGACTGCGAGTGGTGGAACATTTTCGTTCACACCCAATCAATTCCACCGCATTTATTTGCATCGTTATGAAAATGTCAGCATTCTATTTGCTGATATCAAAGGATTTACTGGTAAATACTATTTTTCTTTAGTTACATTATATATTTGAAATGACGTCATTGTGGATTTTGCCCATGACATTAAATGACGTGGCGGTGCATCGTTGAAAATAGTCTGAAATAGTTGTTATATATTATTTTCATGATGACATATACATCTTTACTCGCAAATATGCGGTTGAGGATGTGTGTTCTAAATGTTCCGACACAAATTCTAAAATTAAGAGACCAGCAATCAGTCAGTTTTAGTAATTTCGAAACCATTCAAAATTATAATGTTAACATTTGTAATGTGATTTCTATTTCAAAAATTCCGGTCTCGCCACAAAATCCAAATAATTTTTATCTCCAACATATTCATGTGAATCATTCTGTAATAAACCTTCTACTTTTCAATTCAAATAAATTCTAAAGCATTGGCGAGTCAGTGTAGCGCACAAGAACTCGTGAAGGTGCTCAACGATTTATTCGCTCGTTTCGATCGATTATCAGCCGAAAATCATTGCCTCAGAATAAAACTGCTCGGCGATTGTTACTATTGTATATCTGGATTACCAACAGCAAGAAGCGATCATGCACATTGTTGCGTCGAAATGGGACTATATATGATTAAAGCGATCAGAGATGTTCGTTATACGACCAAAGTAATGTTTCATCATAATGTTTTATTCAAAATATTTTCGCAATAACATCTGATTTATGAGTACGATTTTTTTTTTCTTTCATTTTCAGACGGATCTCAACATGAGAATTGGTATACACAGTGGTTCTGTACTCTGTGGCGTTTTAGGATTGAGAAAATGGCAATTTGACGTGTGGAGTTATGATGTTACATTGGCAAATCATTTAGAGAGTGGTGGAATTCCTGGGTATGATAACTAATTATTAAATACTGTACATAACTTATTTTCTAACGAATTGTTCAAATTCTTCATATAGCCGCGTTCACATATCAGCAGAAACTTTGAAATGTTTAAATGATGTGTATGAAGTGGAACCAGGTAATGGTGTTGATAGAGATAATTATTTGAAGGATCGAAAAGTTGTGACGTATTTAATCAAGCAAACTGAACCAATGAAATCTAAGAGAAGACAATCGTCAAAGCCAAAAGTCACTGAAGACGAAAATCCTGGGAGAACTAAAAAAAGTTTTAAAATTTCCAATCCCCTCTCATCCAACAAACAAGAGAATAAACCAGAAATTTTCAACACTATAAAGGAGGATGATGATATTGGACTGGATTGGACACCAGAAATACCCTTTGAAAATGTAATAACAAAATTCAATACTTATTTACTCGTCCAATTTCGTTTGAATTATTGAAGTAATATGAAATTATCATCAACAGTTGAACAGTGCCAACTCTGTTAGCAATCTTGAAACGGAATATCTTGAGGACGATGAAGATGAGGAAGGCGGTGGATCAGGCGAAAAACGGACTGGTGGCTTTGAAACACCAAGCAATAAACGTATGCGACTGGCCAACATCAACGCATGGACATTACGATACAACGATGATAGTTTGGAAGCTAAAGTGAGTAATCCAATGATTTGGATGATGATGATGCTACTCATCAGAACGAACGATGTTGTTTATTTTATACACTACAGTTTGGCCAATTGAGAGAAGATATGTTCAAATCAAATATGACGTGCTGCTTTGGCATCTGGCTGCTCATAGCTATTTGTCAAGCTGTAATTGTTCCCGAGTGAGTTGAATATTAAAAGTAAAGATCGCTTAGATTAATAATTGACAATTTAGTTGATTAATTTTTTTCATTCATTGCAGTTGCATTGCGCTATTGACGTCGCTTTTATTCACAACCGCGGTCCTTGTTATAAGTTCTATTCTCGTAATGGCAGAGGAATTCAAAAACCTACCGCAATATCTTCAGCATGCTTCTTCAATGCTTGTACATAATAAATTATATCGTACTATTTTTATTTGTAGCCTGATAAGCTTAATGGCTTTGACGTCGGCCATGGGGGTATTAGTTTGTCCCAGTGTCAATTATTATTCTTCATCCGGACCTGTAATGGATAGATTAACTCTATCACACAACCGATTTTCTGACGAGACATCGAGAAATAATTTAGAACTGACAACAACTTCGGCCGTTCTCGATAAATTCGTCTTCAGTTTTTTGGCTGCTGCGTTAGTGGATGAAGAGAGGAAAAATCAGTTGAATGTGTCATCAAATAAAGCAAGTGATGTTGAAATGCAGTTGAAGCATCGTGATGACAGTAATGTTATCAAAAATCATGAGCTAGGTTCAGATAAACGAAAACATTCCACGCTAAATCGATATGAGAGACACTTTGATGGAAAGAGACATCGACGAAAATTCTCAACAAAACATGAAAACAATTTTAAACTGCGCAAAATGTTTTCTACATTAAATGACATTGAAGATTTTAATTCAGTATTAAATTTAAAGGCAAAGAATTGTTTACAGTCTGAGTATATTGTTTTTACTTGGATTTTATGTCTTATTGCTTTAGCTTCAGCATTGAAACTTTATTATTTGGTGAAATGTGCATTGGCATCTATTATTGTTTTTATGTATGCAGCACTTATTATAATTGGACGCCAAGAATTGTTTCAGACTGCTGATGAGGATGACACGAAGTAAGTCGGTATACTCTCCTTGTTGTTGATTCAAAAGTCAATTTATTGAAATAACATTATAAATTATTCTAGGACTGTGATACCCCTGTCCACACAAATGCTCGTATTTCTCATTGTTTTTCTTGTCGTTGTGACTTATCACGGTCGCCAAGTTGAAGTTACATCGCGACTTGATTTTCTATGGAAACAACAAGCAGAACGTGAACTTGCTGACATGATAGAATCAAAACATAATAATATGCAGTTATTAAAGAATATACTTCCGGATCATGTGGCTCATCATTTTTTGACTACCGAACGTCCGCCTGAGGTAAGATAAATACGTTGTCTACGATTAATTCTCTTCACAAAATATTTACTAATATCTTCAATCTCTTTCATGTAGGAATTGTATTCTCAGTCTCGGGACAAAGTTGGCGTTATGTTCGCAAGTGTTCCTAATTTTACTGAATTTTATTCCGAGGATGTTAACAAAGGAATGGAATGCATCAGATTGCTCAATGAAATTATAGGTACAATTCTTAGAATACAATCAATCAATTCAAAGAGTTCCATTAATTTTAATTCAATTTTTGTTTCTAATTGCAGCTGATTTTGATGAACTATTGGACGAGGCGCCATTTCATTGTATTGAAAAAGTTAAAACTGTTGGTGCAACATACATGGCGGCATCAGGTCTCAATCCAAGCACTTTGGATCCAACAAAAGATGACATGGATCATTTGTGTAAACTCGTTGATTATGCCGTGGCTATGCGTCTACGTCTTGAAGACGTGAACATTCACTCATTCAATAATTTCGATTTACGTGTGGGTATCAGCTGTGGTCCATTGGTTGGTGGTGTTATTGGCGCGCGAAAACCCGTCTTCGATATTTGGGGTAATACAGTGAATGAAGCATCGCGAATGGATTCCACTGGGGTAATGGGGAAAATTCAGGTGCCACGTGATATAGCGAGGTTTTTAGAATCAAGAGGTTATCAAACGCAAAAACGTGGAATGATTGAGGTAAAAGGTAAAGGAACAATGGAAACATACTTTGTTTTGGGACGTGATACACTACAATCAGAGGGTATTTCAAGGCATCGTAATACATGTAGGAGTCTTGCTGCAGTTGTTTATGGGGTGGTGCAAGCACGTCGTAAACAGATGCAAGTAATTACCAGAACATAATTTCAATAACGAGGCGAATGAACGCGTTATTTAATTGTCTTGAATATAAAAAAAAATAATACATATATATATATGTATATTTATATATATGTAGCGAATGGGCATAACTGTATATTACATCATAATGGTGAAACACAATTAATTAATTGCAAAATAATTATTCAGCTCAGTTTTGAATAATTGAAGGTAATGAAACACGGTGGAGAATAAATTCAATAATTATTAAGAATGATAGTAATAAGGCTAACTATAGTACGATCTCACATCTCATGTAGATTCCCGCGCTTACTTTCACTTTTCTTTCACCTATTACCTTACTTTTTTTTTTTTTTTCGTTTTTCCTTTCGTTCTTTCACTCTTTCACAGTTGACTGTACAGTTTTACACAATATACTATGATAGATCTACATTAATATTACCTAATAATCAATTAATTGTTTTACATTGTAAATTATATGGATATATATGTATTTATATACATATATGTATTGAAATTGTTTGCAAAGTGGAAAAATCAGCTGAGCTCTTTACTAAATTCAAAAAGGATGACAAAAGCGCTGGTTTTTTGTTTTGTTTAGGAAAATTGTTTTCTTTCTCATTTCTCTCTTATGTATAAAGGCACTGTACACATGATCGTTATTTTTATGAATATAAAAGAATGGAGCGCTTTGCATGCTCTTTCACTTTGATTCCAAAGTTGCATTCGGTCGTTCATTAACAACAGAAAGAAGATTCACGACAATATTTAATTAACCTTCTTCAAGAAGAAAGGAATAATATATATTTGGTAACTAAGTTTTTAGTCAATGCGCGCGAACAAGACGAGCGCTCCGTAGTTCTATTTATTTGTTTGTATTTTTTATTCTTTTTTCATTCTAGGTGGGATAACTCGTGTATCACAATTTGGCAGTGAAAAACGGTTTTTTCTTTACGTTTAAAATATATAGTTTTACACCATATTAAAAATTTTTGTTTATGTATTTCTGTTAAATTTATCTTGCTTCTTTTACGCATTTTTTAAACTGGTACTATTTACTTTTATTTGTTACTCTTTTTTCCTTATGTATGACTTTTGCCATTTGACACACAACTATGAATGAAATCAAAAAATAGAAATTTGTTGTATTTTATTTGCGGGCTGAAAAAAATATCTTTACTCTTTTATTTTTTTTTTTTGTTGCTATTACGGATGATATCGTCATCATTATTACCTATACTATTATTCTTCACTATTATTATATACGCAATATAAACGCATATGAATACTATCATTAATTGCTAAATGTACATCGTTCACGTTATTACTTTTCGTTTGATGTGCAAACTTAAACTTTTTTTTTCTTTGCTTTTCCATAGACAAGTTAGCGAAAATATTTTTTATCATTTTATTTTTTACGTTTACCTTGTAGATTACACAATTTTTATTTTGTTCAAACGCATTTTTTACGTCCCTGATCATCTAACGGTATTTGCACTTTTAATGTTCGACATTAACGTCCACATCTTTTTTTTTTTCCTTTACTAATCATGTACAAAAGTGATTATAGAATCAGCGAAAGATTATAGAGTATGAAAAAGATTTTGAAAAATAATAACGATAACGCTAATAAAAAATTTCTTGCAATTATTTTTCGCTTTGTATAGTTGTAACAACATTTATGAATTATCTAAAAAAAAAAAAATTAGCACAGATACTCTGTGTTTTTGAATGATACTTATTTCTTTTTTTCTTCTTTTCAAAATTTCATCATAATTTTATATGTTCAAATACATTTGTATATAGTTCATCAACGAATAATTAAGGTTGTCACATCAAGTTTCGAGGTATCATGGCAGAATATTATTTGCTTTATATCCGAATTGTTACTGCCTGTGCCAATATCGGGCGTTGAGATCATTTTGGTGTTTTGTTTATCGTAATTTTTATTCGCACCCATTCATCATTATTAGTTTATTACTCTTGTAGACAAATATAAATAATCTTTTTGTTTCTCTTTATTGCAATTACTCGAGTTTCCACATCGAGTTGGTTCAATCTATTATTAAACTACGTTGAGAAATAAAAAGTTGCAAGTATTATACGTGTTTTCATTATTATAATACACATATAATACAAATTTGTTTCTTAAGTATATGTATTTGAGCGCCTTCCATTTTGACTCTTGAAAAATATCCGTTTGTGTATATCTTTCGTAAGAACAAATTTACTCTGGCCATCTCGCTAAGAAAATAGATCTTTACATGAATAATTCGATGGGAAAATATCTGTCGTGTGGGAACAAGAGTAAAAGTGAATCGATAAACTGAGACTATGTCTACTTTTATGCAAATTATCATTATTATTTTTATCATTAATATTATTATCATTATTATTTTATTAATTTTTTTTTGCTTCATTATAAAAATGTCTCTTAGTCGCCGATGATAAAACTCGCTTGTAGCTTTCTCTGTTTGAGCAGTTTTGTGTGTGTACAATTGTTGCGTACTCTATACAGTAACAACCATTAAAATTAAATACAGTTTTATCAAATGTATTCACAACTGGCAGTGAAAAATATTTGCATTACGAAAAACCTCCCTACGATAGAAAAAAAAAGAGAGATAAAGTGGCGAAACGTTCATCGTTTCTTTGTGCCCTTTCAATTTTCTCTCAACTTTTTTCTCTTTCTCTTCAACGTCTTTGTGTTCTCTCAATCACAACGAATAAACAACGAAAAGAAAGACAATTGCGACATGAGTGAAATATATATGCCCGTTATATATTCAAAAAAGAAATTATATTCGAGCTATGTTTCATTCGTTCAACATAAAATGATTCACTCTAATCGCTGTTTTCGCTCTCTGATAATTACGCTAATTTTTCTATATAAACAGTTCATTATTTGTTTAACTAAGGAGACGAAAAGAAGGGAAATTATGATAATTATTCAACACTTTCTCACCATACGAGTTTTTTTTTTCTTGCATTATTTTTTTTTTGTTTCTGCCAAAAATAACTCTCAGGTACGTGTGGATTGAATTTTATCGCGATTCCTTGAATTATATTTAACTTGTGTCACACAAACACACAGACATTTAAACTCATACCAAAGAAGGCAGTGTACTTCACTGCAGAGTTCCCAGGTAATCCAAATATCTGTGCTGCATATAGCCTCAGGATGCCTGGCTTGAATGTGACACTAAAGCAGGCGACATAGATGTATGTAGAGTAAAACCATCAAACACATCCATTAAATCGCGCATCCGATATTCCTCAAGGCAAACGAAACCTTCCAATGACGGTGCTTGTTTCCGCGCACAATCCATACAGTGAACTACATGACGCTTCTCCTGCTCCCGAATAAATAAAATATTGAAAACCTCAATCTGAAAACAAGAATAATTATATCAAATAACCAAATTGAACACAAACTCATAACATAATTCGATGACGAAAATATAAATATTGAAGTTAGAAGTTACCTCGCATTGGCCGCAATAATGTGATGCTTCGTTTTTCCCTCTACCATGGAATCTCACTTCAACGCCTTTGTTCTGGACAAATTCTAATATCAAGCAGCATTGTCTCATTGTCCTCAGTAAACAATTCTTGATAAGTTCAAATAAGCGTGGATCAGACACTTTGATATTTCTCGCTAAATTCCACGATAGATGTACCATTGGTACAATAGATTTGAATGACTGTAGTTTATTCCACTCATAACGTTCGATTGCCAATTGGTATTGACGTGCAGTCAATGGGCCAACATTCCAAGCAATATTATTGCACCAACCGACTGCCTGTACCCAATGAACGCAACCGGCATTAACCCAAACTAAATCACCAGGTCGCTGCAAAAACCTGTACACTGGTATATTTTCTTCATATAAATCTTCAAGAGACGGCCACCAACTGCCATGTAAATAATTAATATTATTACGTTCGCATAATGCACAAATAACACCCCAATATGCATCTGGCACTGCAAACCATTCACAGTCACCCGGACCAATGTTGATATTTATTGAACAAAAATTATTGTTCTCCTGATGACCGGGAGTCCTGCTACCAGGTACCTTCATGTATAATTGTACCGTATTCATACCGAGGATTACGTGACCAACGTGACTTAACATATTACCGGCGGACACAACCCTCGCGAATGCGGGCAGTTTCATGAGCTCCTGTAGCTGAGACTTCCACTTTCGTTCATCAGATAAATCAACATTCGTGCCGAATCTCAACATTTTCGAACCGGGTCGACCTGCCAGTCCAAAAGCATTCTTTTTTCTTTTCACCACACCAGTACTGTCTTTCGAATCGGAATCCGACAAATTTGCCGCATGGATACCTTGCGATTTTTCACGCTCCTCTTTTAAACTCTCTTGAAAACTTGACGCTTGATATTGCGCATACTTTGCTATTGTCGTGTGACTCCGATGACTTATGCAACCCCACACTTTACGTGACATTACTGGATCCCAATTTTCATCACTTGTTTGTTGCATCTGTGTTCTCACTTCAATACCATGATCAGGATTAGCTTCAACCAATGTTTTCGTAGAAAATAAACCAAGATCAAGTTTCAAAGCAGCTGCCAAGCCTCGTATTACCGCAATTGGATGCTTAAGACAAAACTCTTGTAATTGCGGACTGAACGCGTCTTTTTTATTCTCTAAATAAACACTTGGAGTTGGGGGCAATAACTGTTCTTTAGTAAGCCGTTGATTTGGTGCTTCTGGTGGTGCTGGGGGCGGCGAACGATCTGCCATTATCGAACAATTTGGTACACTTTTAATACCCTGACCCTTGCAAACTTCAAGTATAGTTTTGGCATCCATATCAATCGAAAATTCAGGCTCAACTGGTGATTCACAGAGGCTCTCAAGTTTCAACACTGGCTCACCGCGGATTCCATCAATTCTATTTGTGCTTGACGTGACTTCACATTTAACATTTTCTACAGCAGAATTCACTTGGGTATTTATTCGTCCAAATGTCGATGATGGCTCTGGATCTAATACATTAACCTTATCTAATTTATCAATTTTATCCGATTTATCTAATTTTTCTACTTTAACGTCCTTCAATTTATCACCACCATCACCGAGATTTGACGGTGAAAATGGTCCCGAGCTCAATGTACCATTATTTATTATCGTCCCACTCTCATCCTTAACATCCAAATCCTCAGACCCAAAATGTTTCAACAGATCTTCCGCGAGCGAAGTCGCGATGTCTTTTTGCGATAACAATGCCTGAAGTTCTTGATCCGTAACACCAAGATCTTTATTTCCCGCAGCACCTTCAGGATAATTGCTTGTCGTTGAAGTTATTTGTGTATAACCCTGTGCGCCATATTGATTATTCGATTGATAATTGTTATATTGACTGGTAGTACGTTGTTGTGAATAATTTGGATCGGCGGCAGATTTATAAGGCATGCCTGGGCTCTGCTGTGAATTCCCAGTTGCCGCTGAATTATAACCAATATTTGAATCAGAAAATCCTGTTTGTAATGCAACTGTACCACCTTGAGGTTGCTGCGGCAAACTATAACTTTTAATTACACTTGATTGCGTGGGTTGTCCAGGTCTCAATCCACGCTGTATTGCTTGCTGTTGCTGTATCCTAATTTGCTGTTGATGCTGCTGCATCGCACGATATTGACATTGAAGTTGTTGCAAGTGTCCTTGTTGTTGAGGTGTTAAATTGCCTTGATTTTGTTGAAGAAATTGAAGCATTTGTAATTGTTGAGGTGATAAATAAAAAGGTGGTGGACGTTGTTGCTGTTGTGGTTGTTGTTGTTGAGGCTGTTGTACACTAGGTATAATTGGCTCCTCACCGGGTTTAAATCTTTTTGTATTAATATTTTGACCTGGGGCCTGTGGATAAGGCGGTGGCGGTCCCGTTGGTGATGCCGTATATTTGTAGCCGGTTGGTGTTGCAGGTTGTTGTTGCTGTCTACTCGACATTTCAGCACTGATTGGTAAATTCCACGCTTCTTCTATTGACGGCAACTGCCGCCTTCTGAACAAAAAAAAAAAATTATTGATAAAGATAATGGAATGAATGAATATATTGGGTATATGAATAAAGAAATTGATGGAGAAAGTTTTATTTACTTGGCGGCTATTGATGGCATTGGTGCTTGACTTAGATGACTCTGGAGAAAAGTGATTCGTTGTTGAAGCGATGGGTTCATCGGTGTGTTTCCACCCGATTTAGCTCCCGTCAATCCAGTAATTGGACTCGTGGCACTTGGCGTATTATTGTTACCTCTTAAGTAATTAATACAATGAATAAATAAATAAATGAAGAATATATAACAATAATCAAACAAATTGTGTCACAGAATTGGATGTTAATATAATTACCTTGAGGCGTTTACATAACAAGCAAGTGCGTCTTTTGGTTGACTAACACTCTCGTATAATATTCCTAAATTAGTCCAAGCTGCTGAATGCGATTTGTCCAGTTGCACTGCACATATATAAGCTTGAAGTGCGTCCATAGGTTGATTTTGTTGCTGATATAAAACCCCTATGCTACACCACGTGTCTGCATTGCCCTCAGATTTTTCGACGGAATTTCTAATTGAATAAAATTATATAATGAAAAATGAAATTGATTCAATTATTCCATGAATTATTATTCATGGAATCATTACTTTGATATCCATTATTTGTATTCAATAGCCACATGTGCGACAATTCTTTAATACCTATAAGCAATGAAGGCATCATGAACTTTGCCAGATGCTGCCAAACATCGGCCCAACAAATAAAGACTCTGTCCACTCTTTGGTTCCGCTTCAATTGACCTCTGCAGGCAATGAATTGCAAATGCTTGTTTCTGTTGTCGCGTTACACCCAGTATGGTGCAGTCAACCACATGGTACATCCATCCTTAAATAAAACACCCAACCATTCGTATATATTATTCAATTCAATTTATCCAACATATATAAATATATATTTGGATAGAAATAATTTTAATGCCAAAGCATTTCAAATAATTTTTAAATTATCGTTTCAACTAATTTTCTTCTTAACATGAACACAATTTAATCAAACTGTAAGTAATGCTAGAGACGACTGTAGTATTGTAACTGAATAGAATTTTGCAGGTATATAACCTCTAGTAGCCACTTTGCCCCGCCAGTTCCGCTTTCGTCCTTCCCTCTCCCCATTCAAACTCAGTTTCAAATTACAACCCCCCTGTAAACAGTGGCGTAGAGTTTCTCTCGCCCCCTTCAGAATTTATACCAACGAATTGCTATGAACAACCACCACTACCATCACCGACTTCCTCATCTGTCAATATTCAATCAACGATTCACTCATCACTATAACAATGTTTCTCTTTTTCACATTGAAGTTTATGCATCAAACATTCATTCCCATCAAATAATTATTGAATATCAATTTATCTATGTTAATCGTTTGGACAAATAAAGTACGCAGTAAAGAAATTTTTTTTTTTCGAAACTACATGCACTTGATTGTCAGCCCCTAGCGCAGTGGCGACCTGCAATAGGATGTCTATGAACCTCCCGTATATATAGAGAGGAACACCTGGCAGCTGTAATACCCCATTGGACAAGACCCTATATTTCCCCATTACCTCTCTTCTATTATAGAAAGTTGGGAGCCATGAAGTAGAGCTGAAACGTCACGTAGTGCAAGTAAAAATCTATTTTTTTTTTCCCCAGATAATTTATAGCACCAACTGACTGACAGCAGCAGTAACATAAGAAAAACAATATTTATGACACAGCAATACAATGATCGTAAAAGAAAAAGGAAAAGATACGTATTTATTAATGACTTGTATATAATTTACTCAATTCTCAATTTAAAATGATATATTACAACAAAGGTATTAAATGAATGACGCATCTTTGTGTGCGATTTTCATGGCGACTCGACGATAGGCTCTGTGTAACCTTCATTTTACATTATTATTGGCTTTGACTCAGTGTTGAAGAAAGAGAGAAGCCAAAGAGTGAGTGAGCACCATAATTTCATTGTCTTTATTTTTGCAAAACCCAACGACAGCGGCTCAATTACAATTCAAAGCATGATAACAATATGGTGTTGTGAATTTGTTTGACGTCAACAATGCATATATATTAATTTAATGATCATCAAGATGTTGAATGACACATTAATACGAAATTAATAATAATATTGATTGCTAGCGAGCACAGAATGATTTGATTAAAAGATTGAATGGAAAAAAAAAGGCTATTGATGATTGTTGAAAAAGACGACAGTTCCCACAGTCGTAAAGCCACCCCCAAGCTTTTTCCTCACCCATTGTAGGCTCAGTTACTTCTTCTCTCTCCGATTCTCTCCCTCTATATCTCTTTTGCTCGCCCTCAGAATTTCGCCCCGCGTTTTCATCCCCGACGCGACGCGCGACCCCTCCCCAACTCGCTGTGCTCACCGACCCCCGGAATAAATCAATACACGTGTCTGCTACACACCGTATACCCGTACATCCTAACCACCCGTTCGTACCCTAAACCCTAAGCCTCATACGACGTAGCATCCGATTTTCATTTTATCTTTTTTTTTTTTTATTTTCGTCGTCCCCTGTGATGTCGTTCATGATAATCTTAATTGAAGTTTGGCAATCGTCATTATAATTACCTAATTGACGACAGATGTCCGCTTTGAGATGAGATGGCAGCGCCTTTTCCTTCAACAGTGTTTCGTAGTGTTCTTTTGCAATACGATATTTGCCTTGGACTTCGTGCAAATGTGCAATATGGAATTTAACTGCAACACAATAAATACAATTCAATAACTATTCAATATTTATCCATTATTTATTTGCAAACATTTTTTTCCATGAGGAAATAATTGTTTGACATGATTTATAGACTTCCGAGTGTATCACAGATACACAAACATATGAATGAAATTGCAGAGCAGACATTGGCGCACAAAAAAAAACATCATATTAATTTAGCTTTGGTATATTCTATCAAGAGTTATGAACAATGACAGGAAACTTTATTACATTAATTATTTAAAGATTCTGTTTTTTGTTCTTCATTTCTCTTGCATTCAACTCAATTTACATTATCCATAAGATAAAATGTAAATTTATGATGGAATAATAATGAAATATATTACTGTAATATTGTTGCAAGCTTGGTATTATGGTTTTTAACGATCGAAATTAATTTCACTCCTCGCAAGAGCCAATGTCACACAAGTTGTGCACGGTACTTGACCGAACACAAAAGAAGAGAAAAACATATATATCTGCGAGGTCTTCGAACTCTCTCTCGAAAAACCGGTACTACTTGTACCGAACTATAAATGCTTCCTCCTTCCCCTTCTCTATACTTGTTTCGTTTCTCTTCCTTCTTCTCCTCTTTCTCAGTATATATACACATCCACACTTTGCCATCACTTCTTCCGTCTCTCATTACATTCTCTCTCTACTTGTTCTATCCACCCATTGGTCATGCCAACACATACCATTACGTATATCATTAATCATTGAAGAGCTAAATATTGCGCTTATAAAATTCATTTACACTTCCAGAAGTCACTGGCCAACGATCAACGACTGTCACCACACGACGTCAGCGCGCAATCGGGTCAAGTTCATGGAAGAAAGTGAAGGAGCCGACGCCCATAGATATATTTTCTCCATTATATCGATCGTTTTTATTATCATTATTATCATTATTATTATATCTCATTGAAATAATATCGACTAGAAAAATCAATAGATAATATTCATCGATTATATTTTGTTTATTCTATTTTACACAATTGATTGTACTCTTTATTGTTCATTCATCCAGCTCTTTCTGACCCTTCCGATCGGAAAATTCATTCTCGAAACAAAATTGAATGATGTTACGCTAACGAGCAACGTTCAGGTACCGCACAAACCCCACTCTTGTCCCTTAATTCAATCAATTACTACGCGTGACAGACTAACCAAACACATGGGCGTCAACTTGGTAATGCAGTTTGTGATGGTGGATTGAGGCAGTAAATTACAATCGACACTTTATTAAACTGGACACACAATGAATATAAGCTAAGCACTGTATATTGAATAATAAATAGTGATTAAAAAATTGAAATTCAAATATTGAAGGATGAAATAAATTCATCAAGTTGTTAAAAATAACTTGATAAATTTTGTTCAAGTCAAAATGATGATCTTGACATAGTTGTTGAATCAATAATATTGATTAATATATATATATATAAAATTAATTTAACGTACTTTCAAGCTTGGAGAATGAAGCCGGTGTTGTTGCATCAATGAGTGCAAGTGTCAGGTGTTTTAATGCTGCATCAAAGTCTGATAAAACTTTTAACATAAGACCCAGACGAAGGTGTACCTCGCACGCACGTGGAAAACCCGGTTCCACCCATAGCACCTGCTGAAATGCTTTGACAGCCCTGTAACGAAAAGGAAAAAAAAAACATACAATAAATATATTTTCAATAAACATTGTTTTTATATTATCCAATAAAATAAATTTAATCTATCTACATAACCTCGTTAATTTTCCAAAGGGACTTAAAAATAAATTAAATCTTGATAAATCGTCGCACGTGTGCCACGACAATCACGACATTTCTACAAGTTTGTGGGTTGCGTGTACTCGATATATAAACTTAAACATATATATATATATATATATATATATATGCACCCTTCAGGTGTCCGCATACTTTAACACCTCGTAAATTAATTAACGTCCACGGTTGGAAGTAATTAAACAATCGTATTGTCGATCTTGAAGCGGTAAAAAAAAGATTAAGTATTTATTTGCATCTGTGTATATGTATATGTGCTTCGAAGTACTAAATAATGATAGAGAGGATTAAAGTCCAGTTACACGATAATGAAAGTCCAAAACTTGTTTGTAAATTATTTTTCCATATGTGTATGCATTTATAAGCTAATTTAGATGATACATTGGATGCACGAGTTGCGAATTATTATGCAGTATTATACAACCTGTCATTATAAAGTAATTTCTTCGGAAGTCGCAAATTATTTTTCATATTTATATACACTGTATATACATACATGTGAAATTATGTTTATTTTTCATCGTTCAATATATTCTTTAATCAATTAATTAATTTAGACAGTAATACAAAACATTAATAATAATTTTCTAACATGCCTTGACATCATGAGAAAACGAGTCAATCAACCACTGACCTACATTTCATGTCTTGTCAAGTATACATACTCGTGACGCCCACACACACACACACTCTCTTTTTCACTCTCCTTTTAACTCTCTACTGCTATAATATACATTTATACAGATATACAAACGTGACTGTATCAGTGTTAATTCGTAATCATTGCATCATAATTACACCCATTGCTTGTGTAATTGAAATCTAAAAATATCATTTGAAATAAGGGAAATAAATTATATGAACAATTATCATTTTCTTTTTTTTTTCTTTTTTTTTTTTTTCGACTTTTATTACTCATTATTAATTCGTGACGCTGAAAATTCTGTTCATGTCTGTGCGGTAAAGCAAAACGATGCAATAGTGAAGCAATCACAAACCATTGCACCATTTTATAATGACTGTACTGGTGGGTGAATATTTTTTTTTTATTTGTCCGATGGAGACTAGAAAACAAATGGCATTCTCTTCCTTTTTCCTTCGAACCCACATTGATTGTAAATGAATTATATCTGTGTATTACGTCAAGTTGAAGCAGTAGAGCGAATCTTGTGGTGGTTGCGGGCGACAAAAGCAACTGGAGAAAAAAAAAAAACAAAAGGAGAAAGAGAAAAATGTCTAAACCCAACGTTGCACAGCCATATTCGAAAAACAACTCCAGCAGATGCCTCTGTACACACTATAAAAGACAGGTGTATGGTGCTGATGATATTACATACACAAAAATCCATACGTTTTATAATCATTCAACTGAAAGACTTGTGTCGAACTTGCACCTGTATGTATTGAGAAGTCTCGATAAAGTGTGAGCGCAAAATTTTAAAAGAAAATAAATTCAAGAGAAAGAAGAAACAAAGTTGAAGTTCAGCACGCGCTCATATATATGAACGTCTTTCATGCTTATATACATGTACCGATGGTCGCGTGCCCAACGCACCTGTCCACCATCTTGGTCTCTGGCACAAGGATCGAGACTGCTGTGCGTTATTCTCAAACGAAAAAAAGTCGAAGTGGAAGTAAGACAGACCATGAAGAAAGGAAGGAGGAAGAAGTGAAGAGAAGAATGGGCATTCTCAAATGGGGAATATCCGAGACACAACGTGAGACAGGATGTGGGCAGCTGTTTACCAGCTGGACGATATGATACCTCTGTTATATTTATGTATGTATATATATGAGTGAGTCTCTATATCTTACATATTCAATATATATCTTACAGCATTGCATATTGCCCCTATAGAAAATAATATGGGTGTTTGTTAAATCTAGAAAACTTTTACAGCTGTGAAAAGTAAAACTTAATTTACACTCATGTTCTCATTTTATATTTTATAGTATTGGAATTAACTTTTGATCAATAAGAATGAATTTGAAGATTTTTTGTAGAGATATTCATCAACAATATTTTATTTAAATGATCTACACGATTTTTGTGAAAATCATTTTAGGTAAGAGATTCTTATTTCGATTATTTCAATTTTAAGTCAGTGAAATGTTTGTTTTTTCTGTTAAGTATCTCAGACTAGAACAAAGTCGTTAGCATTAAATGCTACATATATATTTATATCAGGATGAATAAGTTTCTATATTTAATTTGGAATACACTTTCATTTGTATACAAATACATATTTTTTTTATCATTCATCCCTGAGATTTATCATTAATGCGAAGCAAAATGCAATCGAATCAGTGTAATCTCTACGCAAAAAATATTTACTCAACTACACTACTTTCATTCTGATATTTTGCCGGAGTATTGCAATAATATATATCGAATACTATATTGAAAAAAAAAAAAAACCTCCACGTGGTTATATATACAGACAGAAAGGAAGAAAGAATATAGTGACCACCTGGCCTCTTGAAATTTTCTGCCTTTCCGGTGCTCCCAAGTGTTCATCTCGTCTTCGACTTGACATATTCGTATACTCCCATATCCGGACCAACAATTCCAATTTCCATCAATGCAAACAATAGCAGACCATTATATTTTAAAAAGAAGGAAAGGAAAAGAAACAACCAGAAATAATAACAATAATTCTCCTGAATATTGCAGTTGTAATGGCTAAATTAAATTCACAATTGCACAAATGCCAACAACAATTTCCCACAGTTTTTACACAAATTGAAGTGAATGTAGGGATAGACATGTGTGACTCTAGTTCGAATTACAAAAAATTCTATCATTATTATACATTTGCACAGAAAAGAGTACAAAAGTCATAATATTTTTTCAGTGAATTCACAAACCCATATCCATTTTAATTAATCCAAATGTAACAAGAATTATCCTCTATGCTAAACCAGTAAAATAAAAAAGATTCTATTTTTTTTCCGCTTCCTTATTCCACTATTCAAGGTTGCATCGTGCTTCAATATATACGAATACACATTGCAAGTAAACAGAAGAGACGAGTCACGTGCATGCATAACCCGTTTGAAAGAGTTCCGTGTATATAGTTTGATATATAAAATAGAATGAAAGAAATAGGGTTGTAGGATATATAAAACGGGAGAGTGAAGAAAGGTGGTGGTGGTAGTAGTAGAACGAGGGTTCCTATTCATTGTTCGTCTTTATGTTGCCGTGCGAGAGACCCTATATCCAAAAAATAAAACATCATACATAAAACACTCATTCAATATTCATAATAAAACTATCGACCTATTATTTATATTTTTCTTTTTTGTACAAGTATACAATATAAAAGAAAAAGTATAACATAATAATACCACAACTCTATTGCATGATGAAATTATTAACAATTGGTAATATATATTTCAATTCGATACACCCCCTATGTACTTTCATTTCAATCGATAAAATAATAATAATTGAAACTGCAAGGGGAACAATTGAATTTTTTTTGTTCCTTCTCTCCTTTTTCTTTTCCAAGTACTGTCATCAAACACTCCAACATGCAAACTCAATGCCCGGCTGAATCTCTACTCGTCGGACCCTCTTTTTACACTGTGGTTATATTATTCACCCTGTCCAAGCTTTCATGAGTACTCGATTTTTTTTCCAGCAGTAAAAGAATTACGAAATAGTGTATTATCACCGCTACGCGATTGTGATCAATAGTGCATAGCAGTTGCACGCTCAGCCAGACAACTTACTTAGTTATTTGAGCTGTCACGCAATTACTTTGTAAGATATCTATTGGTATATATTTTATTCGTATTATCATGACTACTTTGAGGAAGAAAAAAAAGAAGGATGGGAATGACAAAATGATATAGCGGAAAGGGGGCACACGATGAAGGCGAACAAAATGGAACAATAAGTTCACTTCCGGTGGAACGCGTGCGGCCATAATACGCACTGTATTTATATTTATACACATGCACGCGCACTTCATCAGCATACCACAAAAAAATGCTATATATTTTACTGGCATGAAGGAAGAAAAAAATTATTTTAAATTGAGAATAATTCGTTTTTACCTCGAAGTCGATTTTGTTTTTTGTTCTCTTTTCCTCATGAACAATGATGCAAACACCAGTTGCAATAAATCTTTTACATGTGTGCGGACAAAATTACAAGTGTATATGCAGTCAGACGTTCTTTATTCTCTTTCGCTAAATTTATATACGTGTATATTTACGAGCACAACAAACGAGAAGATTTAAATTGTTAAGGGGAGTGAAGACTATAATACTACTATACCAATCACCGCAACATTTTTTATTCCTAACATTGGCCATAAGTAAAATGCCATTCACTAAAGCCGCGAATAATGGCGAAAGTCCAACGAAACCGCCGAAATGTTTTGGGGCTTGAGAGAAATAAGAGGAAATAAAATGGAAAAAAACAAAATATAAATAAAAAATTAGGGGATATAAAAAGAAAGTGGAAGAAAAAAATTGCACCGCAGTCTTCCTCTGCAAGAGTAGGAGTTGCCAGGTTGAAATTATACGTATAAGTGTGTACACATGTGTGTGCATGTATTTTATATACACATAGTATGGGGATAGACTGAATTTGGCCAATGGACAAAACTCTAAAGCACGACGAGAGTTCGCGTCGTGAAAGGAAAAGAAGAAGAAGAAGCGCAAAAGAGAAAATATATACTCGTGGGGGCAACCAACACTAGTATATCAAATCCAAAGGAGGAATGGAGAGTAGTAGAATAGAGGGGAAACGAAACAACGAAGCTGCTGCTTTCTGATGCTGCTGTTGCTGCTGCTGCGTTGAAAGAGGGCTGTTGAACTTTCAGGGTCACTCCCAAAGCGGTCACGCGAATATAGGTACACATATAAATACAGATTATCCAAAAGATTCTCTTTCCTTCTTTCCTGCCTTCAATTTATTTTAAATTCAATTTACCGCAAGACCGAAAAAAAAAAGCAGAAAGGATTGGAAAAAAAAAAGTTAATGAGAGAAAAAAGTAAGTCGCAAATACTTATTATCAACTGATATTGCGACAGGTGGAATTTCACGTCAAACATTATTCATTGTTTGTTATTATTTCGAGCGATAAAAAAGAAAATTAAATGATAAACGCACAATATACATTGTATATGTGTTATACGTATTCGATTCAATATACAAAGGATGACGAATTGCATTGTGCCAAATAAATAATACATGAGCACATTAATTTTTGTGCAATAATATTATTGCTAAATTTAACAGAGCGTTTAGAAAGACGTGTACAATAGAAGGGAGAACATACACACACACACACACACACACTTGTTTATATAGATACACGAAAGTGAGAGAGAGAGTGAATTGGATCTCGAACAGGTTTTTTCGTCTAAGCTGCCATTGGATGAAATTTGCTGGGCACGTCCGAGAGAGGGTCGTTTCCAAGCGACAGAGCTGCCAGCCGTCGTCCTAGACAAGGGCAGAAGCCAATAAAAAAAAGAAAAAAAAAAAGAACAGAAAAGAAAAATAGAAATAAAATGCAGCAAGAGAGAAGGAAATTATACACGAATCTTTGACCATTCAATGTATACTTAAAAATGCTTCCCTTAATAAAACACTTTCTCAAATAAATTGCAATAAAATGAAACACAATGATGTGAAATAAAATTCAATGGGTTCAAATTCCACAATGAATTTACAAACAAACGAGTAATAAAATTCAGAATATTATTATATTGCGATATAATACATCAACATATTCGAAATTAAATTAATTTTCATCTTCTTTTCTGTATATTTATATTTATATGAAATGTTTGCGCGTTGGATTGCGCACACACGTGACCTGGTTTCTCAGCTGCTATACTCGATTGTATATACCCTCTCGCCTCACGTTTCTTACCACCACCTTAAATGATTCAACGCTATTTGTATATAGATATATGTGTACCAAGTACACTGTACCTATACATACAATGCAACATCTTATCTATTCACTTCACATGTAACAACTTTATACACAAATAATAAATTCCATTTCTGTGGTTACTTTACATTTTGTCTTTCATTCGTCATTTATCGACATTGTACACACCTGTACAAATTCCACAATGTTTCTCCCCACCACGTTAGCTCTCTTTATTGATTAATTATTCTCGTATTTTTTTCTTTATCAAGCTAAAAACTGTTTACACATGTGATAAGGACATTGATCAAAATGCATACGCCCATTATAGATGCACAAAACAATTTAACTTTGTATCCGCGCGACTTGTTGCATTGACCCACTGCGATATATGCCGTAACGGTTTTTCCACCGTTCACGGCACGCGCGCCAACAATTTCCGAGGCCGCAATATATATTATATGTACATACACACAAATATATATATATATATATGTGTGAGTGTATATCTACTCATTAAGTTTTTAAATACTGCCACTTTGTAACTAATGAGAGTTACTGGTTCAGAAAATGTAGACGATTTGTTGTGTATTGTATATTAGTGAACAGATAAAGAATAGTTTGAATTTACATTTTAAAGTACGTTATTCAGAATGACAGTTATTTTTATTTATTTATTTTTTTTTTCATTTCTTACTTTCATATTATATGTTACAGTGATTCAATATATGTTTTTTTGGGGCTCTGTAATATCAGTGATTATTGAAAACCGGTATAATTCAATTCCACGATTAATATATATTATGGTACAAGAGAATTTCAAATAAAAATTATCTTTTTTACTGAGTAAAAGTATGTTTCGAAGAGATAACGAATCTCTGCAATAAAATCTTGACTCAATGAAATTGTCATTATGGAAATCCGGTATGAAATAAATTCAATAAATACTTTATCGAATTATTGAGATAAAAACGTAAATTATCAAATAATATATAAAAGAATTAATTTCATACACATTTATTCATTCATTCAAATATATTTCCAATTTGTATCTTATTAATTTTGCAATCATCATCATCATCATCATCATCAAATGGAAATAAAATATTAACCCAGAAAAAAAATTTCCAACTAAAAAATTGCTCCGAATAAATGAAACAAATGAAACAAATGAGAAAAAGTAGAGTATTACACTTTCTCTTCCAACATAATAATAATGAACAACTAAAAACCATCTCTTCCTTCAAATCATTTTATTTATCCAGACAAATTCCCCATTCAAAGCTTCGACTCTTCAAGCCAAACACCATTTCTCTTGGTATGTATAATCAATAAAAGGTCATCACTTTCTAACTCTAATCATCAAATTCATATCAACCAAATGAAATATACCGAATTGAAATTTTCATTCAATTCTTTCTGTCAGCAATACTTCTATGAAATGTATCAATCATAATTATACAATGTATTCAATGTTTACACAGTATATTTATATATACATATATATATACACATGCCAATGTATTGTACACATGTATATTATAGATAAGTCAGTTGATTGAGAATTTGTGATACAATGACACAAAGCCCCGACTGACTCACCATTTAAATGTCTCAGGTTCGCAAACTGTAGTTTAAATCTCAATCGTATCCCGTCAAGTCAATGTCTCGCCTCTTGCGTCACACTTGCTTGTTCAAATACATATATACCTCTATACACACACACCTATATATATATCTTATCGACGGTGACAATCATTCACACATGTCGATATCACACTTATCACACTGCACTAATTTTCAACATCAATATCCCCAAATTAAATAAAAAATCGAATCAAGAGAATGAAAAGAAAAAAAAGAAAAAAAAAAGAGAGATAGAATTTTTTTTTAATCTTTCTTCAATAATTGAGCAATAATTACCAGAGTGTGTTCACCTCAGATATGAAATACGCACTTATAAACACACTACAAATCAAATTTTCCGAACTATTTTTCTGGTGTCTCCCATCCACAAAATTAATTGCCACACAATTGTCAATATCTCGTATTCCCCTCTACTCTCTTCCTCTCTTTATCATCACTTTCAAGTTCAATTAATGCAAATGTCGCATTAAAAAACTCTCAAGACAGTAAGTGAAGAGCATAAATAAATATATCTCTTTAAAAACACACCAATTGCATTTAATCAAGATTTTTATTTGTTGTCAGATTGTCAAAGAAATTGCACAAACAAGACAAAAAAACGTTTCATGAATTTAACGAATCAATTACAATTGAGTATTTTTTATTTCTTTTAATTAAAAACTTATTTTACATATAAATCTAGTGGCAGTGTGAGAGCGCGATACCTCCCCCGCAGAAGGCTCACGCGCGACTAGTGGGGCTGTTGTAAAATGTTTGAGGCGCTGCCAGTGACGCGTGAGTGCGCGTGAGCGCAACATAAAGTATATGAGTGAGAGAATGAAGGAAGAAATGAGAGGTTAGCAGCAGCGCACCAGCGCAGAAAGCCAGTTATGCGCATGAGTGAGGGGCGAGTAGTTGGTATAGGACACAAGAGGAAGAAGGTAAAAGCAAATGAGTAAAAAGAATGAAAGAATGAGAGAATGCGAGACACGGGCGCGACCAAACAAATGTATGTGTCTGTTTATGTATAAGGGTGAATATGTGGTGGTTATATATTAAAGTGAGAGGGGGATTGTAGGGACACTAGAAAAGATAGATATACATATAGCTCATACGGCATACTTTCAAGATAGAGTAAATTCTAATGCGCATGCGCAATGCCCTTGTTTCTAGTAAAATTCCCACTCTTTCATTCGTCCACCCCGATACGATGCTGTGTTTGCCAATGGCCATCTTGTTACATCGACGTGAGGTCGAGCACGAGGTAATACGAGGTAATGCAGCACAAAACATTTATGTTTATATGCTTGTGTTGGTTGTATTTGAGACGCACTTGCCTGCGATACTGCATTGACCGTTATATATGTACATGATTTTGAAATCTGTCATGTGATTGGTATTACGATTGACCAATGAGTAATTGTTAGATTTGCATTATCGCGATATATCTCTACTTTCGATTATTATATCGGAGGGAA
Source organism: Zele albiditarsus (assembly GCA_958496275.1). NCBI lineage: Eukaryota > Metazoa > Arthropoda > Insecta > Hymenoptera > Braconidae > Zele > Zele albiditarsus. The sequence continues at coordinate 6,750,676 of OY292413.1, read as the reverse complement.
GGAATATTCAATGGTGTAGATAATTTCAGAGTAGGAATTGGCTCGAATTAACTTAATGGTTTGGAAAAAAAAAAAATCGTACGAGATTTTAGACTTTCGGGGATATGATTAGATAGGGAATGCTGTTGAACACTTAACTCGCGCTTTTGCTATATCGTTAACCTCCGGAATCAGTTCAGATCCATTTTTGGCCCACAGTCTTGTGAAGTATTGGATAACTTGAATTATTTTGAAGTTAACTGTTGGGATTTATGATGTTGAGGTATATAATTGTTTGAGTATTGATTTTTGTAGAGTTGGATAATATGATTGCATTTGATTGAGATTGGAAAATTGATCTTCCGAATCTTATATACAACACTGTGAGTCTATTTTAATGATAATAGTTTTGATGTTGATCGAAATAAACAGATTTAATGGGATAAATATTGAGAGTTGAAGAATAAGGGCGAAGAGTTCAGCGATGAAATTTTTCTATTTTTAAATCAGAGAGAGATATTGCTAATTTTATTACGGATTAGAAAATTGAGTTTAGTTGATTAATTTCAAGATGAATTATTTAATGGAACTGACACCATCTCCGTACAACTTATGACACAAAATCCATCTGCATTTCAGTCTCGTGAATAAATTGAGAAAATTGATTTACGTATTGATAGAACTTGAATAATATCTTTTAATTATTACAGTATTATGTTTTCTTATAATTTTTTTTCCTATTGGTATTTTATTGCGGACACATGTATACTAATTGCGAAAGTGAAATGATGGTCCAAAAACTACTAAAAATTGACAAAACAATGATAAAATATCATGAAAGTTAATTTTGTTAATATTGAAACATGATATGGCAAAAATAAATCTTCAGGATTTTTCGCAGTGTTACCTAAAATGTGCATCTGTAACGAGAATCCTTTATTATTTTTTTTTTTTCATGTACTCCACATGAACAAAACTATTTAAATTTATGGAAATTCCGTGCTGTCACTTTGCCCACCCCGTTCTCCCTCCACACGTTAAATGTCACTGAATTCTAATTCAATTTTCTCGTGTTCTACACAACACTCCAGTATCAAATTTTCCCTGCATAATAAACAGTAAAATATTTCTATTATTTTACCAAGAATATTTCACTTCTATTCTTAGACCATTTACAGTCAAATTTTTCACTTTTCCCAATCCCAATTCCTAAAAAAAAAAGGCCAATACTTTTATTATTCCAATTAGCATTGGTTATTTATTAGAACGCTCATAAATATCCCCAATTAATCATAACAGTAACACCCAAATAACAAAAACGAAATCACTAATTATAGATAATAAAAAAATAATTAGTATCAATCCAAATCGACCACAGAAAGAAAAAAATAAACAAAGTAAATAAAAAAAAAAACCCCCCGTCTATTTATAAATATCAATTTCTCTTTTGTTTTTTTCCTTTTTCATCAAGAGGGCATTTAATAATCCCGATGCACACACCATCCAGACACACTAATAATAGATTCAAACATGTGCGAACACATATACAGATATACACACCCCATTCGCAACTCCCTAGATATATAATACTTTTTGGAAGTATCCAACGAGGCGTTTAAATGTTGCAGGGGAAACGCCAAAATGGAAATGCTATATGTACTCTATGGATGCATGTCTAACTGAGGGCGAAAGCAAATAGGTATACATTTATACATACATATATATATATATATATATATATACATAACAGTCAAAGAGAGAGAGAGACGCGCAGACACAACGTTGTGTGGCGTTGACGCGGAGTATTGAACTCGGATCGCTGGGTCATTCAACTCGCTATACAACCTCACTTCCCTTTCCCCTTTGTCGACTCTTACTCATGTGCTATCATCCTTTCACTCTTTCTCTCTCACACACTCTTATTCTCTGTTTTGCGAGTGCGTCGGGACGCTATATGTGACGTCATTTATACCTACGCCACGTTACCCACTACACATCGTTTTCATATCACATATATATCGCCCACGTCGTGCTCACGTCGGATTGCGACGCCTGGTCCGCTATCCAGTGACGTCACAAACACCAGAGCTAATAATCAAATGTGGATGTTTATGTGTTGTATACATATATATATATATATATATGGTATTGCGCCACACGCAAGAGAAAACTTTGCATGTGTAAGAATTTATATGGGAAAGAACATTTTTTTTCTTGATAGAAAAAAAAAAAAAAAAATGTAACGTTGATTGAGATAAAAAAAATTCATTTCTGTAGCGATGAAAACATCGACAACAACGAAATCAACATCAGAGTTTATTGACTCTCGGTTTCAGCGCAGCGAATGATCATGACCTCGCCAAACCGACTGCAATGTACATGCATTCATACATATGTGTGTGAGTATGTATGCATGTATATAAACATACCGTGCAACGTAACTGCGGTGGATTTTAAATCTTTTTTTCTCTTTCATAATTAAAATTAATTCTATACGTATTTAAATATATAGCTGAGAAAATTTATCCAGAATTCAGAATCGTGATTGAAGTAATTATGGTGATGGATATTCACTTGTTCATGACATTGTAGATTAGATATTTGTGAATATATATGTATCTATAAATATTCCGGACAACATAACTTTGTTGGATTTTGAATCCTCATTTTATTCCATAATTAAAATTAATTTTATGTGTATTTAAAATTATATATATTTTTGAAAATATATCAGAGATTCATAATTGTAATGGAAGTGTATTCATTGACTTGGATATTCATTTGTTCATTATATCATAGATTACATGTATGTGAATATAGTTATGTATCAACTCAGCAACGTAACGGCATTGGCTTTGGAATTCTCTTTTTTTCTTTCTTTTTCAACAATTAATATCATACATATTCAAACATGTAATTTGGGACATTATTAGAGATTTGTGATAATGATTTGAGTACACACAACTTGAATTTTTATACCGTCCGACAATGTATTAGACTAAATGTATACATATGTTGATAATAACGTTTAATCAGGTCAAACAAAATCGATCGATAAATGTAGGTCACAACAGTTTCTTACGTAGTATTTATATCTCTGTATCGTTGGCGCCTTACACGGCATATTTATATATATATATATACACATATATATATATATATGCGTGTGAACTATTAATGGATACGAAACATACCAATATACCTACGTAGCAATTCGAAATTTGAATGCCACCCCATTGTTCTAATTATAATTTGAATACAAATAAAGATGGGAGATTTTTTTTTTTTTCCTGAAGATGTAAAGTGAGATGAAGACAGGGAGAGTAACTTTTATATTTTGGTGCATGAAAACCCAAGTACCACAAAGATCGATCGCTTGGTTCTCTTCTTCCACCTTCCTCCCCTCCCTCCCGACCCTATTCGTACAGCTACGTACGTGACCTACCATGCTCGCGTCATGGCGGAAGGCTGACGGTAACGCTTCCTTCTCCCACTGCTTACTTCCGCTCCTTTCTTTCTTTCGCATGCAGTTTATTCCTCCTTCATCTCGCTCACTCGACCTCTTTTTATTTATATTTTTTACCACACTCTAACACTTGATATGAATTCATGTATGCGTGTTTGTGTATTTAAAGAATATAATTGAGAAGAAATAATGAGAAAGTCGAATGCTTGGGATGAGAAAAAGAATTGTGAGTGTCATGAGAATGTGGAAAGAATGCTTGATATTTTATTGAGGCCTTACTTTTTTTTTTGTTTCTCTCGGTTGGAGAATAAATATGGAGAGGATTTAGGAGTGGATACCATTTAAATTCATTCAAAGTGCATGAATATTTTAATGGGTCATGAACATTGACAAACACGATTGTGTATAGCGTGACGGAATATCGTTGAGTGAGATTGTGCCGCGTCTGCCATTTGTACAATTCCTACTCTTCAATATTCGATTTTCACAAATCCCTCCCCTATCTTCTATTTACAATTCGACCACCCCTTCCTGTCGCCATGCGGCTGTTGCTGCTTGGCACGTAGACCTTAGCATCGCAGAATTATATCGTCAAGAGTTCAGTCTCTGATGAATAAAAAATATTTGGACCTCTCGCGGTTGATTTTGTAACTTAACAATGTTGTAGCTACGGTCGCCATTTTACTTTTTTTCGGTTGATATGTGAGTTATTATTTTTACCGACAGTAGATACGTCGTCAATGTACACGTTGTAAATATTTTGTTGCATTTAGCTATTATTTTGGAACTATAATTCTTCCCTATGAACCAACATCATTTTCTTTTTTTTGAGCCTGAATATACATCTGGAACGATGAGAAACATTCGATGCTTTTTTTTTGCCTTTTCCTTCTAATGTCTTACGTTGGGCAAGTGATAATGATGAAAATTGCTTTTGATGCTCCCAAGGATGGGAATACTCAATTTTTCAATGGAGTACCGAGTATAACTCGGAAACAGCTGGTTCATTCTCATTGGAATTTTACAGAGTCATTCTACACGAAATTATTCAGTTTTTAGCATGTCTGTTAATTTTTCTTCCCATTCGAATCAAAATTGGTTTATAAGCCTTGAGGAAAGGATAATACTCTGATGAACATTTATATCGACATGCTGATATTTTTAATATGTTGACGAAAATTGATGTCGATTGTGCATTATACAAACTAGATTTTCGATTGAACGTGCAAAGTTTTCATTCATTTTCCTATTGGAAGTGAATGATAAAACTGCCGGATTTTAAATAACATAAGTTCACGTTGGGTACTGGATGTTTACAGCCGACTTATCTCTAATGTTCGATATTTTTATTTAGTTCGAGATTAAATTATCATCCAATCGCAAAGTCGATGATTAGAAAAAAAAAATGAGTCTAATTATTCAATAGATGAGATAAAAACTAGAATTAAATATCAGTTTCGGATCAAACTAGATGTATATTCCTTCTCAATACCATTGCTCTGCCCCGAAGTCATATGGAGCAATGTTTATGATAATTGTTTATAATCGATAATTATTATTCTGATTTTTTCGCTTACCATTGAAATGCATTGAAGTGAAAGTAAACGAGTCCCTGGCCATAAAGAAATGATGCATCTTTCCAATAATCACCCTTCAAAGCATAAAATTTTTGATATGCTGACATGGCTGAAAGTAATTATTATAACAATGAGGTTAATATAATTGTTTGAAGACTTATATATGAACGAAAATAGAAGTAGGAACATAGAAAATGAAATGAAAAATTTTACCTTTAGAAAAATCTTCAAGAAGCAAATGAAAATGACCCAATTTACAATATGTTTTTGGGTCTATACTAATTCCATTATCTTCTTCATCATTCTTAGATTCATCAAAACTTCCTTTTGTACTATCAGCCTTTCTCCTTTGTTTTTCAGTTTGAGCTTGTACAAGCATCCTCTCCAAATATTTGATAGCTCTTACAACTAGAGCTTTTTTCTTTGATTGCTCGAGTGAATTTAATTTGAGGAAACCGAATTGTCGACTGAAACAAATAGATACAAAAAGAATAATAACAGAATGTTATCATGTTTTTTTGTTTGTGTCCCATTTTTAATTATTATGCCTATATAAAACCAGCACGTGTGTATTTTCATCTTGCAGATATGAATGTCTTCTTGCGTGGCAGAAAAGAGAATGTAGAACGGTAAAGTGGGAAAGGATGTCAGGAGGTTGAACGTAAATCAGAATGGGATTATCTGCTTTGTTTTAGTATGGAGAATCTTTTTCTTATTCCCTTTCATTCCATTGTCTGGATGATTTCGCTGAATGTTACAATCATAAATAGAGATAAAATTTAGATGATAATCAATAAATGTAAATAATAAAGGAAAAATAATAACCTGTCCAGCTCTGACAGAATTTGCAATTCCTGCGGAGTGAGATTGATCTCATCGGTTTCTTGAGCCATTTTTTTCATCAGAAACTGATGATCCACATTAATATTTAGATGAATCTATCATCGTTTTCACTTGAATACAAAAAAACCCCGTTTTATCTAAACATTAATAGAAAGATTTCAACGAAAAGAAAATTATAAAAGAAATTGCACTGACAGACGATTGCGAATAATAATCTGGACGACGGTCACGATCATCTCAATTTATACTATTTTTTTTTCTTCATTGTTTGATATTGTTTCTTATCACTCTATCACAGTGAAGGTTATGTACGTTTCGGTACCTTTTGACTTTGATAATCATTAGTTTATTTGAATAATTACATTAAAAAGCGATCGAATCGTTTAGGTTTTCCCTTTTTTTCTAAGTCCCGACGAGACAACTATCGGTCACTAACAATATACATACATTTTTTTACATGGGTATTAAAATATGGTGCGCATACCCACCGCGCACAACTTTCATGAAAATGGCGGTGGCAGAGGGCACCACTATCTAATTCAAAATGGCAGCTCATTGATTAGTTTCCAATGAACTCGGCGTTCGTCACGCCATCTAGTCAACAATTTTTTCCGGGGCGTAATTTTTTCCCGCCAATAAATTTTATTTCCATCAACAATAATTTTTTTTTTATCAAGAAGTATGTATGATTTATCATTATTTAGCCATTTATAAAGTAATGTCTCGCCATTTTTAAGCCACCAATTGTTTTCAAATTTTATTTATTCAACCCGTTTCTATTTTCTTCAGTAGTTTCACCGTTTTTCTATATATATCTCATAAGATATTTTATTATACGTATCAACGCGAATTTATATAACTGTTGGGTCAATTTTCGATTATAATTCTGTATATTATTCTATTTTTGTAGTTCATGATGATTATTTCATTAATGATTGGATAATATTAGAATATAACCTGAAAATCTATGAATGTTGTAGGTAATATAAATAAGGATATAACCAACTGAGTTTTGGATGCGGCGCCTTTGTTGCCATCATCTCTGTCTCATTCTTTCTGAGAATATGGATTTTCGACCAATCAAAAATGTCCGTTGAGCGGTGTGGAATGGTGTCTACACGCAAATCAAGTTTCATAGTGAATGCGAATTTTCGGTGAAGAGACGATTATAATTACGACCAAGTGACAAATAGTTATAAGAATAATTGATAAATTTGGCTGTGATTGAATAACAAACCCGCAATCATGGCTAGTGTTTCATTTCAAATAGCAAATTTGCTCGAAAAGGTATGTGTGGTAATTACAATTATTAAGTATTCTTCTTCTCTAAGATGAAAGACATTGTTCTTCACAATATTGTCGACAGGCCGACTGATGATTTATCACATTTTGCACCGCCAAACATATAAACATAACCTTGTAATCATGGCTTTATGAATAAAAATTTATAATAAATTGTAATATATATTATATACCAATTATTAGATGACATCGAATGACAAAGATTACCGATTCATGGCTACCAACGATTTGATGACTGAACTTCAAAAGGACAATATTAAATTGGACGATGATTCGGAACGAAAAGTCGTCAAGATGCTTCTTCGACTGCTCGAGGATAAAAATGGAGAAGTGCAAAATCTTGCAGTCAAATGGTACAATACTATAAAAAAAAAATAATAATTGATAATATGAATTACTCACAGAAAATTTTTTTCAAACAATATTCTCAATATCGTTAACTGTAATTAATATATATATATATATTATATTTGATTTACAGTTTGGGTCCATTGGTTAATAAAGTAAAAGAATATCAAGTGGAATCAATTGTGGATGCACTCTGTACCAACATGATTTCTGACAAAGAGCAGCTTCGAGACATCTCGAGTATCGGATTGAAAACTGTAATATCAGAACTGCCATTAGGTTCTAATGATCTTGCCGAGAATGTTTGTAAACGAATAACAGGACGTTTAAGCAATGCTATTGAAAAACAAGAAGACGTATCGGTACAATTGGAGGCCTTGGACATTGTAGCTGATCTTTTATGCCGATTTGGTTCACTTTTGGTGACATTTCATCAAACAATATTGACTGCTTTAATACCACAGTTATCATCACCACGTCAAGCGGTGAGAAAACGAACGATCGTTGCACTCAGCCATCTTCTAACTTCAAGCAATAATTATTTATATAAAAAACTTCTCGATCATTTGTTGGAAGGATTGACAACGCAAGAGGTTAAAAATGTTATTCGCACTTATATCCAATGCATTGCATCAATTTGTCGTCAAGCTGGTCATCGTTTTGGTGAACACATTGAGCGAGTAATGCCATTGATTGTTCAATACAGCAATGAAGACGATGACGAGTTGTGTGAATATTGCCTTCAGGCATTTGAATCATTCGTTTACCGTTGCCCAAAAGAAATTACACCACACATCAATAAAGTTATTGAAATTTGTCTTTTGTATATCACATATGATCCCAATTACAACTATGACGATGATATTAATGACGATTCTGATGGTGAAGGTGTTATAATGGAGACTGAAGAGGATGGCGATGACGATGGTGAAAATGAATATTCAGATGATGATGATATGAGTTGGAAAGTTCGTCGCGCCGCAGCGAAGTGCCTTGAAGCAGTTGTATCGAGCAGACGTGAATTATTACCAGATTTATATAAAATTGTGTCGCCTGCACTCATCTCACGGTTCAAAGAACGCGAGGAAAATGTTAAATCTGATATATTTCATGCTTATATTGCACTACTGAGACAAACACGGCCAACATCGAGTGTTGCTTTAGATCCCGACTCCATGGAGGATGAGGAATGTCCAATTTCGTTACTACAGCAACAAGTCCCACTTATTGTCAAGGCCGTACATCGTCAAATGAAAGAGAAGAGCATCAAAACACGACAAGATTGTTTTTCATTACTGAAAGAACTCGTTATTGTTTTACCTGGTGCATTGACAAATCATATTCCAGCATTAATACCTGGAATACAATATTCCCTTGGTGAAAAAAATTCATCATCAAATATGAAAATTGATGCACTTGCATTTGTTCATACTCTATTGATAACACATCAACCAGAAGTATTTCACGCTCATATGTCGGTGCTAGCACCACCGATAATTGCCGCGGTAGGTGATCCATTCTATAAAATCACTGCTGAAGCCCTTCTGGTACTTCAACAATTAGTCCAAGTAATTCGGCCACACAACAAACACGTGAATTACGATTTTACACCACTTGCCGGTGAAATTTACCGGAGCACATTGATGAGACTCAAAACGGCAGACATTGATCAAGAGGTAAAAGAACGTGCTATTGCTTGTATGGGACAAATTCTGGCACATTTGAGTGACACGCTGTACAATGAATTGCCCGTTTGTCTGCCAATATTTCTCGATCGTCTTCGAAATGAAATAACAAGATTAACAACCGTAAAAGCACTTACTTGTATTGCCGCGTCACCACTTCGTGTCAATTTAGAGCCAATAATGGAAGAAGCTGTGCCAATTCTTGGTTCATTTTTACGAAAAAATCAACGGGCATTAAAACTGTGTTCTCTCACACTTTTGGATACATTGGTACGTAGTTATTCATCAAGCTTACATGCAGATTTATTGGATAAAGTAACAGCTGAATTACCACCACTGTTAAACGAAGCGGATTTGCACATCGCCCAATTGACTCTTACATTATTGACAACAGTTGCAAAGCTGCATGCAGTTTCATTAACTAGAATTTCTGATAGCATCTTGCCGGAGATACTTGTGTTGGTGAAGTCGCCATTGCTTCAAGGCGCGGCATTGAATGCTATGCTAGACTTTTTCAAAGCATTGGTACAAGCGGAAATACCTGGACTCGGTTATCGTGAACTCCTTTCAATGCTTATTGCACCCGTAAGTCAATCGGTACTCCATAAACAGGCTTATCACTCGCTGGCAAAATGTGCAGCAGCATTAACGATAACGTGGCAACAAGAAGCACATGGTGTTGTCGAACAATTCATCAAAGACGTACAAAATCCGCAAAGTGACGCACATCATATTTTTGCCTTGTTGGTAATCGGTGAAATTGGTAAACACGTTGACTTAAGTGGTATTACGACATTGAAACATGTTATTCTCCATTCATTTTCTTCACATTCTGAGGAAGTTAAATCAGCTGCGAGTTACACACTTGGTAATATTGCCGTGGGAAATCTTCCAGAATATTTACCTTTTATATTGAAAGAAATTGAGGCACAACCAAAACGACAATATCTTGTGTTACATTCGCTTAAAGAAATAATAACGTGTCAATCAAGCAGTCCTACTGGTGTATCACACTTACAAAATTTCGTGCCTTCGATATGGCTACTATTATACCGACATTGTGAGTGTACAGAAGAAGGGACACGTAATGTCGTCGCTGAATGTTTAGGGAAACTAACGTTGATTGATCCAGCAACATTGCTCCCAAGACTACAAGAATCACTTAAATCATCATCGCCACTCATGAGAACTACAACAGTTACTGCAGTTAAATTCACGATTTCCGATCAACCACAACAGATTGATGCTATGCTTAAACAATGCATGGGCAGTTTTCTCATTGCCTTAGAAGATCCTGATTTAAATGTCAGGCGAGTTGCCCTTGTTGCATTCAATTCGGCTGCACACAACAAACCAATGTTGATTAGAGACCTGTTGGATTCCGTTTTGCCTAAACTTTATGCGGAAACAAAAACTAAAGTAAGTAAAACGTAATAGAATGAAAATTTTATTATTGACATTCACAAACCCTGTGTTTAATTTATCGTTTTTTTTTTTTTTTTTTTTCCGTTATTGTTTCTCAGCGAGAGTTAATTCGAGAAGTTGAAATGGGACCGTTCAAACACACTGTCGACGATGGTTTAGATTTGAGGAAAGCAGCCTTCGAATGCATGTACACGTTATTGGATTCTTGCCTTGATAGATTGGACGTTTTCGATTTCCTCCAGCATGTTGAGAATGGATTGCGAGATCATTATGATATTAAAATGCTAACGTATCTTATGACAGCACGATTGGCGCAACTCTGCCCCACCGCTGTATTGCAACGTAAGAATTGTCCATGAATATTCATGAATTCATTTATTACTATTGAATTTATTCAATAACGGTATTTATATTTTGTTTTTATAAATATCTATTTTAGGATTAGACAGATTGGTTGAGCCGTTGAAAAATACATGCACAATGAAAGTAAAAGCAAATTCAGTGAAACAAGAATATGAGAAACAGGACGAGCTCAAAAGATCTGCATTGAGAGCAGTCGCTGCACTCTTAACTATACCCGATGCCGGTGAGTAATAAGATTTGATATTCGAAATTGAATATCGAAATGATTCATCGGGTATTGAATCATATAATAATCAATATTAAACATAAAAACAATTATCATTTATAGATAAAAATCCATCATTGAGTGATTTTGTGGGTGTTATTAAAACAACACCAGAATTACGCGTGCTGTACGATGCAATCCAGAAAGACTGTACGGGCAACAATATCAATGAAGCTAATATAATGGATCAAAGTTAAATAACATCTCGAAGTGTGTATGCAGCAATGTGAGACTATCCATTTTTTTTTGTAACTTATCTTTTGCCAGCTGTGACTCTGTTCCAGCAACAACAAAAAAGAAAAAAAAAATAAGAACAAAAATTTTACTCATATAATTCAAATCTATCTATCTAAACCTATTTTATTATACTCCATCAATATTATATTCATTTTTGTTTTCCTACGTGTCACCTTCTGAGTCTATATATTATTGAAAATGAGATTCATACAACTAAAACTTGAATAAACAACCGAATTCGCGTAAATTCTCATAGTATATTGATGCTTGACTTGATCTATGGGGATTCTATCATTCTTATCAGTTTAGTGTCAATATAATTTTTTGACTTGACAAACTGGGACGGATAAGAAGTTTCACGCTCGATTTTCAACCATATGCATACGTATAGTAACGATGAAGCTACCCGACCCGAGTCACGTACGCATATTGTGAACAATTGTAAAGAGATAACAATATGTGCTCTGCTCTGCCTACGATCATAAATTAAATGCGTTTGCCACGGCGTCAATTGATATAATATCGAGCTATAAAATAAACATGCGTCATGAAGGAAAAAAAAGAGTTAATTTATGTTCTAACAGTAATAAGTTATTATTATTTAATAACCTTCCAGTCAATGGCAATTTTTTTATTTTATTTAATAAAATTATCTAAACATTGAATCGATGCCAGATATAGTCATTACACATTCACGCTGCCAAAGCATACAACTCTCTGCACTCATCGCTACTACTAATAGACCTTATGATTCTATAAAAACAAACTGGTAGAAATTGTAACAGGAATAATTAAATTTTCGCATTTAATTTCATTTCGCTCCGTTTAATATTGAATCGTGATTAACGATGGCAGAAAATATTCTTTTGATATATAATATATAATATAAGTGTACAGTCATAAAGAATATTGGTCGGTGTCTTTTTTTTTCATAACTTTTTTTTTACCAGGTACATTGCCGGGTTATATTCAAAATCAACGACTTAAACTGGTTTTGTATATGTGAAATGCTCTTGACCCGCGATTCTCGTATATAAATTTTATGGTCCACGCAAATCAAATTTTTATGCTGGTAATGTTGGATTTCTATATAACTGCAATAAGTTACATAAAATCAACAGAGAAACATAAACGGAAATGTCATTCAGAGCGTAAAAAAAAATAGAATTTTATAGTTTAAATTAATGAAAAATTTGAGTGTACACAGAGGATTCTTCAAGATATATGGCCGAATAGAGTTGATGACTAATACTAACTCATTTTTAATGACAAGGGTCATGTAGGTATGGTTCACAATCATTAAAGGTGAGACAGGATTGGAATGTCGAACATTTTTTTTTTTGTTCAATTGACAAATACTAATTCCTATGAATACCGAGAGGATCTGAATTGATGCCTGAATAGTTAATTACACTCTGCCACTATCATCACATTTATACCTGAAATCACAGCGATTTACCACGTTGTAATCAGTCGTTTTCTCCCTTCTCCAAATATTCATCCGTTTAATATGCAGCAGGCTATAAATACAGACGACGCTGGGCCCACCAACGCAAACCCTGTGAGGCAACGATTGTGCTAACATCGAATTGTGTCTTACGTGATAGTCACATAGTGAACGCGATCTAGAATTCGTTATTTATTTTTTTCTACTAGAAAAATTTTGTCTCGTAATATATTTAACATAACTATCAGTATTTTATATTATTGTATATCTTCACGAATCAAAAATCATCATGTGCATCATAAACAAAGTTACCACAGATGAAGTGGAAAATCATGTGGAGTATGATATTTCTGATAATGCAATGATACCGGATCATGTCAAAAGTAAAATTACAAAAGCCATAGATAAATATTCAAAGCATCTCAACAATATCCCCAATACGAAGAATTTAATAGAAAAAAATGAGAGAAAATATCATTTTGAAGTAACAAATGATATTGTATCACAATCGATTCAACAATTCAAAATATTCCTGTATATCACCATGAAATATTGGGACATTTGTCAACATTCAAGAGTATGCGAGTGAGTACAGATTTTAATACTAATAAACTATCTCTTAACATGTAAATGAATCTGAACAAAAAAGAGAAAGTTCGTTGTCGCCTGATCGCGATAAAGTAACAATATTAATTCTTATCTTTCCGATACATCAAAGGTATCAGATCAAATTAATCAGTTATAGATTTGAATTTTTCAATGCAATCCAAGATATACATTCGTGATGGAATGAATATGTAATGAATTTGAAACTAATGAGGTTCGAATCACCACCATGTCACGTTATCTTTCACGATAAATCAATTAATATTAGTTCACAGAAAAACACCTCGAAGTTTGATAAATTCAACATATAATATATACGTTGTGTGAGATATGTTGAAATATACAAATATCTCGAAACAAAGAGATTCTATGCATTGCCAGTGGCGTATTTAACTTTTATCTCGTCTGATATCAAATTGTCCCAAAGTACAATTGTAAAACAAAATGTCACGTACACCACAGGAAAATTATGACGCTAGAGTATCGGATTTCCTGCCATCCCTCCGATTTCATCAATGACCCACTACAACAATGTTAGATGAATAGATAAGTCCAATTAAAACATGTAAAATTAATTTCAATCTTGGCAGTGATTTATAGCATTGAGGTATCGCGTATTTGAAATAATCACGATTTTATAACAATACGATTGTCAATGGTGCGATTCTGCACGTTAGCAATCAACTTGGGTCATGACTCCACCGATTGAATACAATGAATGCATGAGGGTCGATGTGCACGATGTAGACGGTATCTATGTCTATTCACTCATACATGTCCACCGTATGGCCTCATGATCTTTTGGGGCTTAAAATCAATTAGTTGAAAATGGGTCACTTATTAGAGAAGAATGATAATGAAAATTAAACTTATAACGAGCTCATTTATAATCGCCGATTTTATCGATTTGAAAAAAAAAAAAAAACGGACAATAGGTCGACCTCAACCTTGCCCATGCTTTGCAGGAATTTCGAATATAACTGTTAATGAGTTTTCAAAAGACGTGTACTAATCCGTCTGATAACATGTGTCTTCAATAGTATTATTATCAACAAGGAGTCTCACCATATTTGTCCCTTACGATCTCACTCTGCATTGGTTAATCCATTGGTATATCCCGGTAATTGAATTTGTAGAGAAATATTTCAAATTATGAAACTTGTACGTGTATCTGAACTAAATATAAGCAGAACAAATGCGGAACGATTCTGCGAATCGTTTATGAATATTAATCAATCAAACATTCTTGTATCACTTGTATCAATACATATTTCACGTGGAAAAATCGCATCAATATACACGTTTAAAAGAGGCGTAATCATTTATTATATGCGCGATGTATATTCTCAATACGTACTCTTATATATATTGTTTGAATAATATATAAATTCAACAAGGAACAGACAAATACATTGAGAAAATAATGTTTTCTTTTCATTTTCTGTCTTCAGAATTCTCTTTAGAACGACACAACCAGCTCATATTATTGCGATTATCGCAGTTTTGGGTACTGTATCGGCTGTAGTCCCAAGGTCTGATGTTGAAATAAACAATGCCAATGACTCTCATTCGAAATTATTGTCCTTCATCTACCTAACATCGTTTATATTGCACGTGGGATCACAATTTTGGATGACATTTGTGTCTGGTAAGTTTTCAAAATCAAATCTCTATTTATAATGTACTAATTTTAATATAACAATATTATTATTTATTTATCCTTTTTGTTCAAGGTCTGTCGCTGTATTTCGCTCTACCAAGACATAATTTTGGTCAAGTTCAACGCATTCTTTTTCCGCGATATTTTACAATAAATGCATGCCTGAGTTTAACAACACTATTGACTTATCTTAAACATCATTCATTCCACACTTGGGACACTGAAATTACGATTCAGGTAAAAAAATAAACAGAAATATGTAATAAAATTCAAGGTGGCATCCATGAATCAATTTGATTAATATTTTTGTTTGCGTTCTTCAGGTCGTTGCAATGTTTACTGCATTCTTCTTAGAATTGTTTATACGTTTGTATCTAACACCACCACTCATTGGTCTCATGACGGCGAAAGGAGCAATCGAAAAGGCAGCCGGTCTTGGGAAAGAAATTGGTCATCAAAGTTTAGGACCATTGGCAAATTGTCCACATTATGTGAAAATGTGTCGGGCTTTCCGTAAAATTCACATGTGCATTGCAATTGGTAATATTACCACGATGGTTTGCACTGTTTTACATCTCCAGTATATAGCCGGTCGAATATGTATGTGATAAGATTATTGATGAAACATATACCATCAAACTCACATACATATTTGAAATAGTAATTGGAATTTTAAGACTTGTTTTAGTATGTAAGATAAAGTTCACCCTGAACATGGTATAGTGAATACTCAAATCATCACAATTATGTTTTCTCTCCAGAGTTAGTTTACTATTAGTTTGATATAAAGAAAAAAATCATCACCAAATATTTCAAACAAATTTTTATTGCATTCATTGACTGGCAATATTTAATTTATATATTTATATGAGTATGCGCCAAATGTCATTATTGTAAATAATACATCCATCATTTCATAGTTAACTAGAAGTATTCCCATTTTTTTAAAAGAATACATTTTTTAGTTTAGAAATGAATGTATTATTTAATGTCTATTTAATTAATTACCATCTGTAGTCCGAAAATAGTATACTGATAGTGAAAAAGACTAACAAACAATATCACCTCAATAATTTAACAATATTCGATTTAAATACTGATATTAAACATTAAACAAATAAAATTCATTAGGCATCTTCGATACCATAATTTCCAAGTTTTAATGAAAAAAAAAATTAATAAGGAAGAGAAAAAGCGCTAAGTAGTAAATTTCCCCAAAGTATGAAATGAAACAAATAGATAAATATACAATATATACAATATGATTTTTTCCTTTCGTATTGGAAACGACACCAGTGACCCTGACCGATTAGTTTCCCGTGATGTTTCCTTCCTTTTGTTTTTCCCGTTCCAATTTTCTGTTTTTTTTTGTTTTCATCATTTTATATGAATACATTTGATGTATTAAGAACTATTCTATCAGTCGATATATACGTATAAATGTATACTCGCATCTGTGATACAAAAAAATGCTATATTACAGCTTACATCAAAGCTCATATATAAATGAATGATGTCGAGAATGATAATTCTTCATCGATTCCCTCTAGTCTTTGCTTGACAATACATCGATTGTAAGACAAGAGAACATTACGATGGAATAGAAAAAAATGAGATTACGGAATAAATATAAGTATAAAAATTCAAACGCGCAATATTTCAGCGGCTTTGTTATAACAAATTGCTATCCAGTCAGGTTGTGTTGCGCCCCACTGTATCTGATTGACTTCACCCTCAGCTGCGGTGTAAGCAAGAATTGGATCCTCGATTGCACGTGGCATTTGTTGAATATCCCAAATGAGAGCTTGATGGTCATCACCCGCCGTACAAATATGGCACGATGAGTGTGGCGCCCACGCAATTCCGTTCACACTTGCTCTGTGATTGTTTAAACGGGCCACTGGTGTACATGGCACTCGTACATCCAAAATAATCACTTCGCATGCATCCATTGCAACTGTAGCGAGATAATTTGGATCCTGTTTATTCCATGCCAGTCTTAACAACGGTGTATGCTGTGGATCTTCATAAATAATTGTTGAATGCTCCAAGTGCCGGAGATCAAACATACGAACGGAACCATCTGCACCAACAGACGCGAACATATCACGTCCACCGCCAGCACGACTAAATGCAATATCATAAACTTCTTTGTCGTGAGCAATCAATTGAGTTTTCACATGACCGGTAACCATATTAACCCGGCCCAACACTTGACCAGTCTCAAGACCCCAAATAGTACAAGTTGTGTCAATGCTCGAAGTTCCAATTAAATTTGGATCAACTTCATTCCAATCGAACGAAGTAAGTGGTGCACAAAAATCCGAATTTTTGTTATTATTTAATACGCACTCGAGTCGAGTTTCAGGTTCAGCAGCTCGCCAGACTCGTAAATAATCTCCTGATGTAGCTAATAAGTCGGGGAATAGTCCTAGAAAACAGATTGATGATATTTTATTTATTTATCTCACATTTTGACTGTGTATTCTGCATGAATATATATCGAATTTACCTTTACTATCCGGAATCCACATTATTTTAGTGGTTGGATATGGATGATCGAATGTGCTTTTTGCACTGAATTCTGATGTTTCTTCATCAAGTGACACAATTTGTACTTTATTATTGTATTCTTCTACAAAACTACCAAGAGCAAGACGAAATCTCTTGTCTGGCCGTACTGACCAATTCATACTGTATAGAGGCCATGGTGCCTCGTATTTGTATATTTCTTTCCGTTTTGGAGGTACACCGCCGTGTAGTGCCATGATTTCAAAAAATAAATTGAATTCTTCGGCTACTGGAAAACATTTCGTAAATTAATTATGCAGTCATATATGTGTTAATAAGAGTACGTATATGTATAAATTATTGTATCTTAGCAAAGAAATTCATTCTTAATATGCAAGTAGTTCTTTAATCATACCTGAAATTAGTTAATTATAACCTCAACACTGAAGGTCAATGTATATTTTCACATATACAATTGTGAAAAATACTTATATTCTTAATTTATAAACTAATAATTCGTTATACTATTGCATTTTGATTCAACTCAACGTGGCCGGTGTCTTCCAATCTGCATGTAGATTATTAACTTAAAATTAATATTAATAATTTTTTCAACGAATTTAATTATAAAAAATTTGCAAATTTGATGCAGCGTCGGTATCTCCAGAATGAGCTTTATTGAGCAAGCGCACGAGCGCCATTGAGTGTTGGTGTACAAAATTGATATTACTTATCACCTGAAAGAAGGTTATGTTGGCTACCAATGGCATTTTTCTTTACAACCGGCCCTTTCTACTGGTTTGAGCGCGAAGATTTGAATAAATCAACATCAAGTAGACTGGTAACAAACCATGAACAAAGTTTGGATAAATATTCGGATATTTCGAATACCGTAAAATAATTAAAAATCACGGAACTTGCGAAAACCCCATCCAGGTCATGCCAATGTTCATCAATATGCCATTATTTTCTTGTAATCATAACGGTTATCAGAATCTCTTTTCGAATACTGCGTCATGACGTGTGCTTCTACCATTACATTCATATACATTCATTTTTTTTTTCAAGATTCCAAACACACTCTATATGTGTCATATATATATAACCATTTATATGAATGCGCCGGCAATGAACGCAGAAGTATATGTACATATGTGCACATCAAGTTTACACAGCTCGAGTAAATTTAAGGAACTTCCCAACTGTTATTAATTATAATTAAACTCGAATCAAAAAAAAAATGAAATTATATTTTTCACTTGACAATGTTAAATTCATTCATAATTCGTTAGATTCAATGTCAAGACAACAATTTGGCGGTAAGTATTTGACGCATGATTGGTCAGTGAAATCAGGGCTGAACAAAGTTGTAACCTCCGCCAATCACACAAAAATATATACATGCGAAGTATTATTAAATATTGTGTTTTGGCGCGAAACAGGGGGAACACGTCGTACTGAAAAGTGCAGCATCGTTATTCTATTCTTTGACGTGCTCCAGGCAACAACTTGTATCAATTCACGAATAATATTACATTAATAAAAGCAATTAGCAATGGCTCTTCTCAATTCAACGAAAGAAAATATTTATCCATATTTAGAAAACATGACACTGAAAGGGAACGTGAGTAGTTGAATTAATTTCTATTCAAGCCAATTTTTTTCAACTAAAATTTTTCTCCATGTAATATTGGGTGCCATTAAAATATTTGTGTTAATTGATAACGGTTTTAGTTCATTGTTATATTGAAATTGATATTATGATACTGTTGGATGAATTTTCATTGATGATGCAATGTTTTAATAATGAGTTCTTCATTTGTTTGCTTTCTTAGGTTTCGCCGAAGAAAAATGTTACTACATCAACTGATGCGTCATCAGCCACAAAACCACGCAAATCACCGCAAGAACAATCACGTGAACAAGTAACCACGATCAAAGTGAGTAGGAGAGAGAGAGAGAGAGAGAGAGTGAGGGACGAAATGAGGAAATATTAATTGTTCATGTATAACCTATATTCTATTTATTATGCTATTTCTTTTTAGAGTGACAAAAATGCCGTCAACAAATTAGAATATTATGAAAGTAAATTTGATCCACAATTAGAGCCACTTTTGAAAGAAAATCCAAGACGATTTGTTGTATTTCCCATTCAATGGCCGGATATATGGGAGATGTATAAGAAAGCCGAAGCATCGTTTTGGACAGTTGAGGAAGTTGATCTTTCAAAGGTATTGTATTCATCCTCTGTATTGGTTTCGCATTTTTGATTCTTATGAATAAAATTGGTATTTTTATTATGGTTACGTTCCAGTTCTCGCTATTTTCGAATATTCTAGTGGTATTAATCCTACTTTTGATTGCACATGAAACTGCAGTATTGATGATTTTATCGCCAAAAAAATAAATATGTTTGTATTTTTTTTTTTTTTCAAGGATATGGATGATTGGGATGCGTTGAGGGATCAAGAGCGTCATTTTATCTCTCATGTATTAGCATTCTTCGCTGCATCTGATGGCATTGTGAACGAAAATCTCGTAGAAAAATTCAGCCAAGAAGTACAAGTCACTGAAGCACGTTGCTTTTATGGATTCCAAATAGCAATTGAAAATGTCCACTCTGAGATGTATTCATTATTAATTGACACGTATATTAGGGATCCAATTCAGCGCGAGTATTTATTCAATGCAATTGAAAACCTTCCGTGTGTCGCAACAAAAGCACAATGGGCATTGAATTGGATCAGCAATGACAATGCAACTTTTGGTGAGAGAGTTGTGGCATTTGCAGCAGTAGAGGGAATATTTTTCAGCGGCAGTTTTGCAGCCATTTTCTGGTTGAAAAAAAGGGGATTAATGCCTGGACTCACATTCAGTAATGAACTGATATCTAGGGACGAGGTAAATATTATTCCTTTATTATATTTGATAATATGTTATGCCTATCATTTGTATATAAATGTTTGGTCTTCTGTTTAGGGATTACATTGTGATTTTGCGTGTTTGATGTTCAAACATATTGTTCAAAAACCAACGAAAGAATGTGTTATGTCAATAATCAAAGACGCTGTTCGAATTGAACAAAACTTCTTATCAGACGCATTACCAGTTGAAATGATTGGAATGAATTGTCAACTCATGTGTCGTTATATTGAGTTCGTTGCTGATAGATTACTGCTCGAGCTCGGTTGTCCAAAGGTGATAAAACAGTTTTTCATACAATATTCCAGAATATTTATGTATCATATTGTATTCATTCAATGAAATATTTTTATTTTAAAGGTATATAATTCGGAAAATCCATTCGAATTCATGGAACATATTTCATTAGAAGGCAAGACAAATTTCTTTGAGAAAAAAGTTGGCGAATATCAAAAGTTTGGAGTTATGCAAAAGGCCGATACGAATAACTTTGCACTGGACTGTGAGTTTTAAATGGACGTGACATTTTTATGTCTACATGAAGAAAAAAAGAAGGAACACGGTGCGGAGGCAATTTTAGTTTAATGTGAGGCACCCGCGTGGCTAGTACATGCGAAGATTGTACATATTTAATATTAACCGCACATTGTAACTTATATCTTGATGACAAACTAGATTCGTTTGTTGATTGACGAAGACTCATTCTGTTCAACTATTCTACTCTTCATCTTTGTAACTTAAATTTCATTATCGTTTTTCTTCATTGAACAGAGCATTAATTCAATCTTACTATGTTCAACAATGCGTGAATATGATGATCATATAATTTTTATAAGAGACAGTATAATAAGTATTAATTAAACATTCTATGGGTTCATTGAAGAAATTAATTGTTATTCATTTCAATCATTCATGTACATATTCAAGGATTTTCAAAAAATGAAGACATTCTTAAATCTATAATAAATTCTACTTGGAATAACAATTAAATCTCCCGGTATAACTTCGATTCATATCCACTCGTCGTTCTTGTCTCTCATGTCAAAACAACACCTGATTCATCCATGATTGCATGGATCTCCTCATCGGCCTCAAAATGTTTGATATAAACATTTTTCAGCTAAATAAAATTAATTCATCAATCAGAACAATAATTCTGTCACGTGAATATAAAGATAATTTCTGACAAATAAAACAATCAATAATGCATTATATCATATATTTGCCACCTTCTCTTCATACTTCTACCAGCACTCTTCTGAGCATGCAATCTCGTTCTCGTAAGTATAACCTCCATTAAATTTCAAATCTTGCAATGTTTTTCCTGATATATAATTTTCATGATCAATCTGGAAATTATAAAGAATAACAATAGCGCCTAATCTCTATTTCAAAATGATATATTCCCATCAAGAATATATGTTGGTTTGTTTCAGATACGGATGTGTTCTTAACCTCCAAATATTAAACACCGGTAAGTTTAAAATTTTCGCTTATTGTCAGGTATTTAGGAGGCTTTTGATGACGCCGTAGGCGTTGGCAGGATGTCAGTCATCTATATATTGAGCTCATATTATTTCTGTAACTAAGCATGATATCACGATTTTAATGTCGTCTTTGAAGATTACCGCAATTGTTTTTTTTCTTCCTTATATGGTGTTGACATGTGCTGATTTGTCCATAATTGGATATGATTACCGCAATTGAATGATCAATCAATAGATACCTATATATTGAGAAACTTTGTAGTCTGTTTCAAAAATATCGATGATGAATTAGTTGTAATCTAACATTTATTGATGCCCATACATATAAATGGATAGCAATTTATGTCCGGTACTTCCACCAAGAAATGTAATAGCGTCTCATTGATAGAGTTCGATTGCGACCACAAGTTATTACACAATGTTAACGAAATTTACTTCCGATAGTTTTCCTACGTCAAAATCAATCACATCGTCTTATCTGCGCTGG
The DNA here is from genome assembly GCA_958496275.1 of Zele albiditarsus. Taxonomy (NCBI): domain Eukaryota; kingdom Metazoa; phylum Arthropoda; class Insecta; order Hymenoptera; family Braconidae; genus Zele; species Zele albiditarsus. The sequence continues at coordinate 6,728,066 of OY292413.1, read as the reverse complement.
CAATATTGTTCTATCATTTCTATAACGTTCCCCAAAATCAATTTCACTCGCACGCTTTTCTAAAATTCGCTAAGAATATTCCCCATTCGTGAACATTGTTTATCAGTCACTGCACTCATTCATTCATGAGTGTGCATAGACAGAAGATCGACAATTTCCATTATTTCAATGTCAAGATCAATTGATAAATGAAGTATTGATTCCGCTAAAATGTGTTTGTATTCAACAAATTGAAAGACATTACAATTACAAGATAAAGAGATATTGGCAGATTCTTATCAACCCAATCACCATTTATATCAATGAATTAAAAGGTCATTCATTTTAAACATTCATCTGCATATTAAAAGCTTTTCAGAAGGTCGAGATATTTCTGACGGCACTCCATATCATCAGCTGGCCGATTGTATGGTAGCCACACTGGTTCTCCCACAAAATATCGTTTAGCTTTGATATAATTCTGTTGAAAATGATTAACAATTATCACCAACAGATACATATTCTATCATATTCACCAAGTATTCTGAATATATATACACTGAAAATAAATTATTGTTGATCATCTCATTCTGTGTTTAAATATAAAATAATCCTCAAGAATGAATAGAATGTTAAAATATTAATTCATGTACGATCAACAGTTGCTTTCTTCTTCAACATTCGGGGTTCATTGCCCCTCATTCTTATTAAATTAGTAGTCCAATCAGATATGTCATGTACCATGATTATTTTGGAGAGAGACCATAACTGGGACTATTCGAATGCTCAATGAACTCTCGAGATTTCATAATTAATATATATAAGAATGAATTTTTTTTATCAAGACTACTTCTTTTCAGTGTATACAGATTATAATTATCGAATCTCACATTAATATCTAGCGTAAATCTGTGATAGATTCCACTTGGAATAATAATTAAATCTCCTGGTGTTACTTCAATTCGTATCCAGTCGTCGTTCTTGTCTCTTACATCAAAGTAACCTGATCCATCCAAAACCAAACGTATTTCTTCATCGGTGTGAAGATGTTCCATAAAAAAAATTTTCAGCTGAAGAAAAATAGTTTAATAATCAAAAAGATAATTTTGACCAATAATTATATAGATAATTTCGGAAGAAATTATAAAATCAATAATTCATATATATCGAATGAGCATTACCTTCTCTTCATAATTTTGCAAGCACTCCTTCGAACATACAATTTCGTCCTCGTAAGAATATCCTCTATTGGATTTCAAATCTTGCAATGTTTTATCCGATGTATAATTTTCATGATCAATCTGAGAAATTAAAGGAGTAATGATATATCCTAACCTCAATTAATGAATATTGTTATTTAATATTTTTATTATGAATGTATATTGATTTGTTTTTACTATCGACGTGTTTAACCTCAAAATATTCAACACCAGTAAGTTTAAACAATTCGTTCATTTTCAGAAATTTGGGTGGTTCACGATGATGCTCTAGTCGTTGATCGGAATGGCTATCATCCATGTACCAAGCTCGCACCATTATTGTAATTTGATCTGTTACAATTTTATCGTTGATTTGAAACACTGTGGCAATTAATTAACTGATAAATTAACATTAATTTGTGAAACTCTGTAGTAGTCTATTGTAATATACTCACATCTGACAAGTTCCTGATACAAATACTGTGTCAATTAATATCTGGTAAGTACGGTCTCGATGTGTATACTTTATTGTTTTTTTTTTTTTTTTTTCATACAGATAAAATATTTTGCGATTATACAAGATTGCGCAACAGTTTAATGCAATGCAACATGTGTTTATTTAATTAGGAGTGCTGATATCTACACGATCCCACGATGGAGGATATCGATGAATTTTATTCGAAAATTCAAACGATGTTGATAAAAATGAATGGAGTATGTGGTCAACTTAAATTTCTTTCATCACGAACGACGGAAGAAGATTCAAATAACATTTTGGAAATTTGCAACCGTGTACAGAAAATATTCCAAGACTGCAAAATCCCAATTGCAGATGAAACTTCTTCAACTAATGTAAAATGCGTTGAGGCATTTAAATATCTAATATTGAATACGAATTTCAAGAGTCAAGAGCAATTAGTCGAAGACATTGTAAACGGACATTTGGTTGATATGTGTCCGCCAATATCTCCTTATCTTTTAATGGAGATATTGTACAATTTGAAGTATGAAAATATTATGGCGGAATCTATACTTTATTTCCCAATTGATCTTGACATTGAAGTAATGGAAATTGTCAATAGATATATCGCAATGACCAAATTTGATCGTGCTACTCATCTAGCAATTGAACTGATTCAGAATTCGTATAAAAAATTGATTATCATTCGCCAAACGGCAACACAGTCTTTGAATTTACGTACAAGTCTTGAAAGTCTATCCATGCACACTGAAGAATTGATTGGCGCACTGGCTGACAAAAAACTTTCGCGAATGGAAAATAATCTCAGTGAAATGAAGAAACACGAGCAATTCGGATTGACTTTAAGGAACGTTATAGGAGTTATAAAAAATTGTTTTCAATCCGACCAAAATGGTGTGGTAATTGATCCTGATAGAGAGAAACTATATAAAGTAACATTTGGTCGAGATTTTGTGGTGACTTGCGAAAATGAAACAGTGAGATCTCATTTGGATACTCTCAACACCGCGCTATTGCATTTATTGATGAAAAACCTAAAAGAGATTGACGTTAATACTTATATCGCGTGGGCGTCAATAGACGTGGAAGATTATTCATCATCAATATCTCTGCAACAAGCTATTGGCCTTGACTGCTATTATATGTTGGAATTCTTGAAGGAATATCAATCGATAGAAATTTACGATGACCTTTTGGAGTGTCTTCAACAATTGTCGTCGAAGCCAAAACCGCCTTCCAATGCTAATTTCGAAGAATTGTACAAAAGTATTGATGAAGGTAATCAGGAATCGTTGAAAGAATTGATGAATCGATATGAGAATTGGGACAATTCTACTTTCGAATATATAAAGAAAAACTATTTAATGTTGGACAAAGATGATTTTTCAATTCTATTGGAATATTTGACACTCTTGACAATGCAACCGGGTGGAGAAGAACACAAACAAAGTGTTTACAATACTGTAACTAAAATTCTTTCAAAATTGTCTATTCCCGACATCTACGAAGTCGTTATTCAATACATACTTAAGCATGACGCCAATGATCAACTTGAATCCATGCATACAGAAGAAATGTTCATTAATTTTATTCATCGCAACAGCAATTTGAAATCATCCGCAAACTTACGTATTGTATTATTTTATATATTGAAAAATCCCCATAAATTTCTTATGATACTTATAAGAATGAGTATTGGATGTTCTGAATGGAGTAATACGATGATACCACCGAAAGATTTATTACTCTTATCACCAATTATGATTATTCGTGAAAAAAACAATGACAAGCTTGTGTTAAATGTATTAAAAACGATTGGATTAAATACAAGTGATTGGGATGGCAAAAAATTTTTAAACTTCTTCATGACAATGATTGATGAGAATGTATTCACAGCTGATGAATTTGTGAATAGTTTTCTTATTCCGATGATTGGAACAAATAATATTCCAGCTTCAAGTGTCAAATTCACTATAAATAGTATTCGTCAAGTTATGGTTAAGTGTACAGATAAAATTAATTTGGAAGCTCTACTATTAAATTTAGCCAAAACAATGTCATCAATGCGAAGAAGTACAAGAATTCCAAAATACACAAGTGACGAAATGATAATGACAATAATTCGAATTTTCAAATCATTTTTGCATTCTTATGAAGATTGGCTGACGAGAGTTGAGTCAAGAAAGGTTATTGATAAAATTGTAAAAATTCTCCAACCAATCGATCAAATTCATTTCAACAGACTGTGGTATGTTGAAAAATCACCGGATATTACTGACATAATGGACGATTATTCAAGACGAATAGATCAAGTTATACTGCGATTAAGTGACACTGAGTTTCCTCCTATAAACTCTGGCAGCCTTCGCCAAGATATGCAACGACATTTAATTTTAAATTCAACTGAGCAAGAATATATCAGAATAGCATCAGAGATGACCGTGATCCATTGGAGATATTTCGAAGCGAATCCAGCCGAGGCTGACGAAAATGACACTCTGCATAATTTTGTAAAGATGACAATTCAAAGTGGATGCTATTGCTTAGAATTTCCAGATCGAATGGCGCCAAGTACATTTGGATTTTTGATCAAATCTTTTGTTAAATTCATTCAAGAAATTATGCAACTGGAAAATAAATGGAATCACCAAAAATTGATCGAATGTCTCAAGAAAAATATCAACTCAATTGATAGCAGTATTAAAGGCTCTGAATATGGAAATTTCTATACCGAACTCATGTTATCCATAGACAATTGTCCAAGTGACCAACCATCAGTCGAGTTATTAATGAAAATTCTAGATTGTCTGAATGATTTTGGGAGTAAATGCGTAGCAGTGATACAAACGACAACTTCCGACAAAAATAACATTGAAATATTGAAGTATGGAATTGCACAGGATTTTATAAATGATTGTCTAATGTTCGAAGGCGAAAATCAAAGTTCAATAATACGTCGTGTGAACGAACTATTCTTCAATGTGGATAATGATGCAAATTGATACATTATTTCCCATCCAACAAGAGAATATTGTTGAGTTATTGCGATGATAATGCGTAATAAAGGAAAGGAAAGGAGATTTTGACTATCTTCATTATTATTTTTTTTTTTTTTTTTCCGTAATATCTCTGGTCACTTCTTATCTGCTTCATATTTCCTATCCCCACACATATTTTCATTATGTGTTGGTGTTGTATACTTAATAATGTAAATGTATCTGAATATTTTACATATATATAAATAAAATGAATCATAGCCAGTTAGGGCGTTGACGCCATTCTTTGAGTAATTTCTTGTTCATTTTTTTTCCTCTTTACAATGGAAATATTCGCCTTGGGAATAACAAATTAGCATTAGAAACTCGTTTGATTAAATGTTTATATTTATGAGATATTGCCAAAATGCCGTTACAATGGTTAATGATAAAAAAAAAAAAAAGATAGAAGTAACATTATAAAAAACGTCTCATACAAATAAAAAAAATGTGCACTAGCCAATGTAATCGAATACTCTATGAAATTGAAGGATAAAAAATAAAAAGGTGATAAAACCGAAAATCACACGGTTAAAATGGCAAATTGACTGTAACATACATAATTGTATTGAACAAATGATAAAAAATTTCTTTATTTCTTTTTCCCTTTTTTTTTTATCCAATTTGTGTGTCAATTTACAACTTCAGTTTTGAGCTATACGATTTTGTTTGTTTTGCCATTCGTTGTGACTAGATTCCACGCTGGTTAACTCGAGTTTTGGATTTGTTGATGAAGGAAGAGAATACGCGCTAATTGAAAGTAATATTTTTTTTTGCTCTGAGTATTTATAAAAAGTGGAAATACATACATGTAGTAATTGATATTACATGAGAGAAAGAAAAAATTACGAAGCAAACACTAAAATATAATGCACATTTTTTTTTTTTCAATAAGCTTGTCATTGGTGTTTTTTTTTTTTTTTTTTTTCATATTTTCATTATTTTTTTTTTTCCTCATTTTTATTTGTTTACGTCTTCGCAATTACGTGATTGGGGATAATTCCTCATTTATCAATGGTTTTATTACATAATAACTTGATGCTATGATATTTACAGACATTCTTCACATTGTAAAAAATATAACATATTTCAATACCATATGCAGGTAGCACTGAAAAGGCCGATAATACATTCACAAGTCATGGTGTTTTTATTCTTGTCACCTTTTTTTATTTGTTTGTATGTTTCATTATTTTTTGCTTTAATTAGTATGTCATCGTTACGTTATACAGTATGTTTTTTTTTTTCCTTTCATTCACATACTTTAATAAATCGTCGATTATTAAACACGATGCTCCTAACACATTGGCATGTAGAAAAATTGTAATATCGCCGGGACATTGTTATTCATCATTGTCTTTGACTGAATGATATGCTAAAGTAAAAATCGTTTTTTTTTTTTTTTCCATTTTTCTTCCTTCAATTGAGTGCTTTGTTGTTTATTGGTGTGTGTATTGATTTCTTCCCCTTTTTCGGAATAATTTTACGATGTAATTAGAAAAATATTATGCAATTTCGAAAGATCGAATAAAAACGAACAGTGATTCGGATATTATTTACGAGCTAATGAGTCTTCATGTAGAAATATATAAATCGCCGTTTATTTATTTAATTAATTTTTTTTTTCGACCCCCCTATCCTGTGAGTATTCTAAAAATTCTGCCATTCAATTAATTGTTTACCACTTTTTGTGTGGGGTTCTCAGTGCACTTTTTAATCCTTGACAATGAATATATTGCTGCAAGGATTTAGGATAAACGGATATGACGTATTTTCTGCTATTAGTTTATGATTTTTTGTTTTTGTTTTTGTTTTTTTCTATGTTATTTTCGTTTTATTTTTTTTTTTTTCAACATTTTCACACGCTTTATTTCAAATGTGATAAATTTATCCATGTCTTACATGACGCGCCGCTGTTATTACGATTCTATCTGTCTGTCTTCTTCTATCTCGTTTGCACTCTTCTTCGTTTTAGATATATAGATTACCCGGACTTTATAACGGTGACTCATTGACTTAGCAAGTAGTGTGCTTCTGCACAATACATAAGAGACATGTAGATAACTTCATATCCGCTCATGTGATGCATAGTTGGAGAAAATTGCAGAAAAAAAAAAAGATGAATACAAAAATGTTGAAAGGACACGCTCGTATTAAATGACATGAAAGAAAAAAAAATAATAAAACAATCATACAAAGAGCAACAACAATTAATTGTCGAAAGACAACTGTTATAAAACATTCATTTCCACTGCAGATATAAATTCAATATTTTTTCTTTTGCGCTGCAATTTTATTTTTCACACACGCGATTCTTTCCTTTACTTCGGGATCTCTATCATGAAATAATATGTATATGTTTATATATAACGGTTAATCTTATAAAATATTTCATGGGCAACAGATCCATTGAGTTCTTGTATGCCTGTGTATGTGTGTTAATTTTTCGACAAGGAAAAATTTGTTACAGAAACAAAAGGGTCTCGTCGAACAGAAAAAAAAAAAAAAGAAAGAACAAAACGATACATCATCAATTGCAATGGATAGACCATTAATGTAGCATATATTTACACACCATAATGAACGATAGCTATTCTGTTTCATTTTTCTTTCTTTTTTCTTTACATAAAGCCAAATACAACTGACTGTTTCAGTCACACTCATTTCTCGTCACATTTTCGAATGTTTTGGTTTTTTATCTATTTTATTCAGCACCTTTTACTCGTGGTTGTTGTATTCGTATACGAATCATCAAAATTCTTGTCATTCCATTTGACCAAGATATAAACGAATGTACATTATCGGTTTATCATTACCCATTATACATTTCTGTACCCCCTCGCACCTTCCCCGGACAATTTGAGCATAAAAACACTGAAGCATTCAGCTAAATTTAATTTAACCCATTAATATTTTTTTTTCTTTTGTATTTTATTAACAATGAACATCCAAATAAAATCGTGTGACTATATCTCAAATAATTGATCTGTGCTGTATTGTTTTGTTTGTAATTATCCAAAGAAAAAAAAAACCTGGGATATATTGGTCCGTGACTATTACAATTCATCATTTAACCCTCATAAATTTTTATTTTTGTCATTATCAGCCTCCACTCTCATTTCACTTTCGTTCTTTTCATCATCTATTTAATTTTCTGCACTCCCACTCTGCCACTTACAATTTATATAATATTTTACAAGTAATAATTACACATAATACTATGAATTTTTTTTATTTTTTTTTATATTAAAATATTTGGCCGTGGCTTTCAATTGTCATCCACGAATTTGTTTATTATTATTTATTATTATTTTTTTTTTCCAATAGAAAATTGCATGATAGTGTCACTATATATGTGTATATATATAAACGACACCATTCACTCCGTCGTAAAATCCATTGAAACATTGGTGAGTGTTATTTTATTTATTTTTTTCTTTTAATTATTCTATTCATTTTATTTACTTATTTATTTTTTTGTTTCTTTGTTAATTGTATTTTATTCATTTTTCTTTTGTTTGTTCACAGCAGTTCACACTTCCTGGCGGTGCATCATATACATAACGAATATTGACGGAGTAATAATAATAATAATAATTGAAACTCAGCCCAGCAAAATTTCAGTCTGCCCGACCAGGCTTTTGATTAAGTATTAAAGCACGCTGCAGCAGCAGTAGCTTTTCTTCTCTTTCTCCGGACTAAAATTCATTTCACGTACAATTTCAGCAAACATTTCATTAACATTGGTACGATTTTTTGCTGATGCTTCAACAAATGGACAGCCCCATAATTGTGCAAGGGCATTACCTTCAGCAGTATCCACTTCACGTTGATGTTCAAGATCAAGTTTATTTGCCACTAATAATACTGGCACGCGTTCAGTTCCTTTAACACGCGTTATTAATTCTTTCATTGCTTTGATATCTTGAAATGTTTGATGATTAGTTAAACTGTAGACAACAACAAATCCCTGGCCATTTTTAATATAAAGATCGCGCATACTCGCGAATTGTTCAGTGCCCGCAGTATCCAATATTTCAAGTACACAAGGTGAATTATCAACTTCTATTTCTTTTCGATAAAAGTCTTCAATTGTTGGATCATATTTTTCCATGAAACAACCAGAGACAAATTGAACGGTTAGGGCACTTTTACCCACCCCGCCCGAGCCCAACACGACAACTTTGAATTCACGCATTATATATCCGTATTTTTATACTCAATATATATATAATTATCATACACTTTTATTTTTGTCGTTTTGTCCTTCAATTTTTTCCCCAATATCAATCAGTATTCACTCAAATTATTCACCTAATGACACTCTATTCACGTTTGTTCGTCTCCCCGGTATGACAAAGGTGACAATGCAGTTAATCACAATATTTTTGAACAAAGACATGGATGATACTGTGGTAGCAATAGTGTGCGCACACAGCACTGAAAAAAATGAAAAATAACAAAAGATTCCGCTTAAATTGGAAGCAGAGCTAATGCCCAACCTCATACATACATGACACATCCAAAAAAGTGAGACATTAAATAGTGGGTACACGAATGTGTGTGTGTATATACATGTACGTATATGACTGTGTGTTTCTGTGTAACAGAGATGGATGAGAATGTCGAGACACACAATCGAGTGAGAGACGAGCAAGAAGAGAAGTGATTTGTTGTTTCTTCTCACAATGATCATACGGTCTTGTTCTCAAATACTCAATCACCGCCGGACACACATATGCACACATACAAGAAGAAAGACAGTTAGTCTATCAAAATGTGTTTCCTCTTCTGCTTTTTTTGCTTTTTATTGCTCAATAAGTGCCAACAATATTTGTCCCTTCACTTATTTCTCACACGACATCCACGTCGTGTTGCCTGATGCTGACGCCATCTTATCGCACTTCCTTTCGATTTTCTATACGGCATGTACATGTATCTTGTGTATGTCTTATTTTCAGCGCATCATGAGTTGAAGAAAATTTATGGCCGCTTGTGGGTATTAACAATTCAATCCAAATCCACTCTCCAAAATTGTCTTTTATAAAGAAATTTTTTTTTTCTTTTCTATTATTTCTTTTTTATATACCATAAAAGGAAATTTGGTGTTTCCCTTCGAGTAGTCCGGATGGTATTATACGAACGACACTATTTTACTTAGGTGGAAACACAAGATAAACGCCAGTGTATAAGTAACGAAACGTAATACTTATATGAAAAGCCACACAGGGAGCTGCTGCTTAGAGCGACTGAATGACTGGGTGCGAGAGAGACTTGACATAGCCAGGAGAGAATGCAGGCGACTAAAAACTTTAAGGCCGTATTATATCGTGTAGGCGGATTTGAAATTCTAATGTCGCTTGTATTAGTGTATTGGTTAGTTTCATTTCCATCGCGTTTACTTCAACCAATTGAAGAGATTTTGGGATTTGTACGGATAATCCCATTCGTCGGCCATTTTACATGAGTGTCGCCATCTTGAGCGCCATTATTAAATTGAATATGTGCATATTTATTGGTTATTGGCATATATATATTCTTAATTATAAATAATTGATTGTTTTACATGACGTTCATTGTAAGTATTGCTGTTATATCATATATTTTTGAGGTTATAATGCTGTTATTGGGTCTATTTCAGTTATACATATGATAGTATGTGAGTATGCCGCGCTCTTTATGGGTTTCTGGTACACTCATTTGATTTCTTTTTTTTATTCATCTCCATCGATTCGAAAATAATATATGTGTTCTGCTTTTTAGGAAATATCAGATGTTATTGCGACATATGGCAGGTTTGAGAATCTCTGAAGTTTCAAACCTTTTTTGTTACGATGGAAATGGAACTGAGAAGCGATGAATTCTCCACTTATATTCACGGATGAAACTACAAAAAACTACATGATAAAAAGAGCATATGTAGGGAGGAATGAAAAATAAAACTTTATGGCAACTGACGTGGTGTCAGCCAGTTTGTGATTTCACCGGCGAAATGTATAAAGGAAAAAATGGGACAAAAAATAAATACATGAGATGATGAAGATGTGTACAGTCATAATATTCTGATACTACGTAGTACACACCACTGCGCGAGTTATGTATATTCGACGATAGCTTCACGGGCGAGTTGCATTGAATCCAATATTGCAAAGTAAATATTGTTAGCAAGATTTAAATTTTAGTGTCATCAAACTTTTCGATGGAATAACCGGCAATCACAACAATTGAGGTTCAATATAGAGAACGAAAAAGGTGAGAATTGTGAATATGTTTATAATGTTCTCTTGTATTTTTGTTAGTAATATATAGCGTTTACTTGATACGTATATTGTTATTGACTTGTTTTGAATGTGAAATGGAACGAATGTATTGATTATTGAATTCTTATACATGTCTTGTGTATATTGATGCAATGAAATATTTATACAATGTAGAATTATTGGTTATGCAGAGCGTGGCACTGGAAACAATCAATATAGTCTTGCAAAAATATAAATAAGCATGACATCACAACAGTTTGTGGGAGATGAATTAGTGATTACACAACAACCCGGCGTGTACAATCCTCCAGCATATCCACCAATCCAGACAACAGGCTAGTATATGAATATTATATTCAATTATATCATGTCATCTATTTAATATGGATGAATTTGATATATGTATTGATGTACAGTTGATTGATGCTATAGCGGTTCTGCAGAGAATGCAATTGCAATTCTTCAGTCGAGTAATGTGTTATCTTACTTACGTTCACTATATTCACATATATTCATTATATCCATTCACTGTCACTACGAATGACAAATATAATACAATATGCATAATTCCGATGGGCGTTGGCACTGGATGCGCCAGTGGTAAACAATTATGAGAGTAGTAATGAGGTCATTATTTTCGAATTGGTTTTCATGTTAATAGCTGTTATGTCGCATACTAGGTATCCCGTACCCTGATAATGTGAAGCCACATATAAATGTCACGTGCTTACCAGGTTAACCACAAATATTTGTGTGTGTATATATTTTATTTGGATTTCCAGGTTTTTCATTTCCGGGTGATCCGACTTGCTTACCGGGATTGGAATATCTTATACCGCTCGATAAAGTATTCATACATCAGAAGATTAAACCATTCAAGTGTGAGCCAATTGTTTATAAAGAAAATATTTTTATCTTACATTTGTGAATAATTTTATAATTATCTATCATATACGTATGAAGTGATACGTGGTCCCAACAAATATGTTGCGGTCGATCGAAACGAACAAATACTATATGATATTCAAGAAGATGCTGAGGATTGGTGTGGTCGAACATGCTTCGGTGGAGACGAACGCAGTTTTGTTATATCATTTACTGATACCGCTAGACGTGAAGCTGTTCGACTTGAAAGAAAGATGACGTGTTGCCAGTCTGTGAGTGCAAAAGAATAATTAAAACAATATAATGATATGGCAGACCTTTGCTTCTATTGAATCCATGTATTTGTAAGTGCGGACAATTTGTTAATGACATAGTTTTGTTTTAATAATAAATTTTATGAATTAATTTATCCAGGAAATTTCTGTCTACAACGGTCACAGTTTATTGGGAACCGTGAAACGATCTTTATGGAGTTGTGTACCGAAATTTCGTATTTACAACAGCGATGAGCAATTAATATACCAAATTGTTGGACTTGTTTGTTCAGGAGGATGCAGTCCAGAATTTATGGTACGCAATGAATAATATTATTGAAGTGAATTCGATGCACGCAATTTCACTGATACATGATTCTTTCCAGGTTTGCGATTCTACCGGTAACGAGATTGGCCTGATAAAAAAACAGTGGGCAGGATTCATACGTGAAGCTTTCACTGATATTTTTGGAATAAGCTTTCCAGTAGAGATGAATGTCCGACATAAAGCGCTTCTGCTTGGTGCCGCTATACTCATAGTAAGATACATTATTCGATTCATTATCTTTTCCGAATCCCACGAAGTAATGATTATAAAAAAATATATTAAATACATATTCTTCCAGGATTTCGCATTTTTCGAACACAATTAAAAATGAAAGTATACTTTCACCAGCAGAAATCATTCATATATGATACCTAAATACCAAATATTTTTGTTGTTTTTGTGTTCTTACGCGTGTTTCTTATATTACGACTTTTGATATGATCCAGTTTTTACTTCGATTGCACAATGGAAATGTATTGCAGCTGTTGAATACAATTATGTACAACCATATAATGGCCAAGCGCGTAATAGCCATTGTTATCTTGTACCTCAACTTCCCACCGTTTTTAATGTTTCCAGAACACAATGACAAAGACGTCTAATCCAAACGTCAACTTGTATCGAAATTATGGGATACGTATAATAACTAAATGTATATCAGTGCATTTATTTTTGATATGTTAACGATTATTTTTATTAAATGAAAGTGCATATATTTGTTGCATGTATTGATTGTACCTGCATATTGCAAAATTATATAACTTACACACAAATTAAAATGCGTTTAACTTCTACGATCCAGCCATTAAATCATTGTATTGCAAATTATTGTGACATTGAATTACCGCCAATGAAGGCCACGTGTAGTTATTCAGATTCTGAACTTCAAACATTTCTCCAGGTACTTCACTGGTACAATTTTCACCTTCTCTGTAGCTGTTCAATCTACCACGTCATTTTGCGTGCAGTTACGGGCGCCATATTCAAACGAAACTCTCATATAATCTTTCAATTTAATCATAATCATTCATAAAATTGATTCCTTGAAGTCTTGCATTTATTCCGGAAGCTACCAGTACGAAAAGACGTGCTGTTGTATAGGAATTATTTGTAAAGGTTAAGTTTAAACGCCGTCATTTCACTGGCGATGTCTTATTGTTTGAACGAACCATATATTACGCGCGATTATATATTGGCGCGAATAAACGTAATAGCCAGTAGTGCAAGCCAGCGATTTCTTCATTTAATTCCAATGTTCTGATTTCATTACAGATATCAATTTTGTAAGGTGATAAACCATGAATTCGTACCATACAATTTCAATCTTAACAATATTTTCACTAGACTGAGGATGCGAGATAGTGTGTTTTACCATAAGGTAATAAATTCGTGAGATACAATTAGTTTTAGCACATTTTCATTATACTTTCTCATTTATTGAAATCAGTTATACGTTTATATTGTAATTGTTGAATTATTCTGTGTCTTTTTTAATTTATACACGCACTCAATCATTTTGGTTTATGCAATTGCATTACTTGTTATGTGTATTATAAGAAGGGGACGCTGACGATCATAACGTCGATTTGCAACAAGGAATATTGTTATAGACGTGGCGAACTGTACAAACAATCCACAGTATTGTTCAGACTACAAGTATCAGTATGGCATCAACGCAATTTGAAAATAATGGACGTGTGATAGCTCAGCAACCTGATGTTAACGATCCTCCAGAATATGTATCACATGAACCGCCTCCAATAGGTAGTATGCATATTACGTCTTATAATTAATTGGTTTTACTCATTACGAAAAGTAATGATTAACAAACGACAACTTTAAGTGTACAGTTAATATGTAGCATTGGTACATGTTAATACGCGATGCTGGTATTGCAGAGAATGGAAATGCAGATGTTGCCAAATGCGCGCTACGTAATTTTTATCTTTTCACTCTGTACAAAACACTCATATAATTTGACATCATCCTACTGAAGACAAATACGTTTCCACACTTAGAATTACTTTCTCTTCAACTTAAAAATTATGATTTTAATAAGCGTTAGCGGTTGTCGCACTTATACCTGAATGATGTGACCGAGAATATTATATGCTTCTTTTTTTCCTTATCAGTATGTGTAAATAGCTGTGGTGCTCTGGGTACTCCGCCCTCTTACTTTAATGTAAGATTGTGTCGCCTTGGTGTTTAGCGCATACGATGCCACGTTCACTGTTCAGTCGTTTTACTTTCACAGTTCACCAACAAATATATCTGATTCAAATGCAATCTCAATTCAACGGTGTATTTTATGCACACAATTTGATAGTTTTGTATCTTGCGAAATTTTACAAACGCAACAAATATTTTATGAATTCAAATTAATTTTGTTTATAATATTTGTAATGATAAATAACATGTGCAAATGGGAGGTGATAGGTCGAAGGTAATATATCATGATTGGCTTCAATGCATAAAGCGGTGAAGTTTTGATAGTGATGTGATTCAATCATAATTATTGTGACGGGTAATTGAATGAAGGAGAAAATATTTCAGAAAAATGAATGAGTTATTGATTGAATTGGGAGCAGAGACGGTCATTCATTAATTAATCTTGGGCGCATAAATGAAGAATATAAATAAAAAGAAAGTAAAAATTTCGTAACTGATGATAAGAATAATCTTTTATGAGATAGAATTATGAAGCGCTGTCAGAGAATGTCAGTGAAACGATGGCTTCAGTAGTGATGGAAAAATCGGGGTTTCTCAATGGTTCTACGCTTGTAATGGAATCAGAATATTTTGATTCTTCGTGGAAGTCAAGGATTAAAACCGTTAAAAGACGTGTCAGTAATTTGTTCAGACAGGTAACAAAGAAATATAGAAAAAAAAAGGGATACACCAGATTTCTAACTGAAGATGAAAAAAGGTTCAATCTAAATCTTTATACATAGTGACTATAACTTTACGAAGTTGAAAGATAATTTATGCAGACACGAATATAAATATAGAATTGAGACTTCTATCCACATACATTTTGCTTTATATTTTCAGGTGGTTATCGGCCGCTGAATACGACTTGTCCACCAGGATTGGAATATCTTATGCCCCTTGATATGGTGTTATTAGATCAGAGGGTTGATCCATTTGAAGGTGAGATACATATATTTGTATGGATAATTAAAGTTGAATCACGGCAAACTTATTTTTGGTATTCAAAAATTTAATGTTCAAGATCCAATTGAAAAACATGAGACCAACCGGTATAAGGTTGTGAATGTGCGTGGTCAACCTCTTTATGTTACGCGGGAGCACTCTAATTGGTTTATGAAAATGGTCCTTGGAAGATTACGATCTTTCGAAATGGTAATTTATGATTGGGAAAGACGAGAGGCACTTTTAATCAAAAGACCACTGAGATTCATCGGCAATGTAAATTTCATAATAAATATTTGTTTTTCCAAGGCGCTTATTTACATCGTTGATAAAAATTAATATTTGTATTCCCATATTCCAGAATATGGAAGTTTATTGTAATGGCACATTACTGCTCGGGACTATTGAGGAAACTGTAATGAGTTTCACTGCACACTATCGTATTTGCGATGAAAACGGAGTAGAAAAACTCCAAATTCGCAGACCACGTATGTGGTTGATGTGTGGAACTAATTTGGAATTCGAGGTATGCTTCACACATATATATATATAATATTATTTTGAAGGCCACACAAATTATTTATCTGTCCGCAATTGGTATTAATTATTTATTATTTCACTTCGATCGAAACAGGTGATTTCGCCTAACGGTACT
Source organism: Zele albiditarsus (assembly GCA_958496275.1). Lineage (NCBI taxonomy): Eukaryota > Metazoa > Arthropoda > Insecta > Hymenoptera > Braconidae > Zele > Zele albiditarsus. The sequence continues at coordinate 6,711,837 of OY292413.1, read as the reverse complement.
CATTTAGGAAATGTACAGAGAAAATGGTCAGAAGTTGGGCGTAAAATTTTTACCAATGGTAATATTTTTGGTGTGAGTTTTCCGCGTGGTCTGAGTGTAAAAATCAAAGCAATGCTTCTTGCTGCAGCTATTCTTATAGTGAGAATATTATTTTCAAGACTATTCCTTATTTATTTTTCAATTACACAAACGTATTAATGTTTAATTTTTTTCTCGCAGGATTTCGATCATGTGGATCAACGCTAAATATAGAAAACATTCAACACATGTATCAGCACTTGTGACCGGTCGTTTCATATCATTTTGATAAATTCATCACATATGGGTATCTATGTGTATATAATATATTTATGTATATTCATATATATTTTCTTAATATATATGCATTACAGCTAATGAAGAATAAAACAGAATATCATTTCGTTGTGTGTAATTATCTTTTATTCGTGTTTCTTTTTTCATATTGCATTCGATACATCGGTAATTTTCATTCCTTGTAGATGCATTCAATAATATCAACTCATATTTTTGCCCGTGTCATTGTTTGAATAATAGAATGAAAAACAAAAGAATCGAATTGTTAATAAAAAGTAATAAGAAAATGTGCGAAATGAGATGTAGGCAAATGCAAAATAACATAAATTGAAAACAGCATTAGTAATCATTCAGTTCAACATAAATGGCAAATAAACAGTAAACATCCTTAATAAACTTTACATTTTTCATATTTGCAAGCAACTTAGCAAATTTAACATTAAATAGCAAATTGAATTATTGGGTGAGCAATGTCAATCTTTCTTTGTTCTTCTAATAATACATGTACACGTCAATTAAAATAAAATTCATCAGCCATATGAAATGAGTGGAAAATGAATGGAACAAAATAAAAAGAAAGACATTGTCACGTCCCGTGTGTGCTTTGGTTGTGGCAGAGAATTTTATAACTGGATCAAGGAATTGAAAACTTATGCATTCACAATTTTTTTTTCTTTCCTTTTATTTTGATTTAATATTTTCGTTTTTATTTCATCTTCAACCGATAAACAAATCTCTGGCTGATAGAGTCATGCAAGAGTAATCGTGCGCGACGAAAATACGTGACTCATCAGGACGGGATGATTTTTTGTTCATTAATTTTTTTTTATCACGAAGCAATATAATACTTGACGGCTCTATGGCACGTTAAACATGGGAGAGGAGTAGGGGCGGTTGGGGGAGAGGAACAAAGTTGTGATCAATATTAAACGCTTCAGAGCTCTTTTTCAATCTTGATAAGTTCCGCAATTCCATCGTGCATCTCCTTGACTGCTTGATACTCAGTAAGTCCAAGACGGCGTTTATTAGAGATATCATAAATTCCACCCTCGGCTTCAGTGTGCTCTCCTCTGGTTCCACGCACCTGGAGATTGAATTTTCCAGCAACTTCCTCCAATTTAGCTTTGTTGGCTGCCAACTTTGGTACTTTAATGTGCACCGAAGCGCGAACAGTTGTACCAAGATTCGTTGGGCAAAAAGTGAGGAATCCAAAACGATCGTTGTGAGAGAATGGAATTCGTTTCTCGATATCATTAACAGCAGTCACCAAACGCCGGTAGACCTGACGGAAGGAGAATAAAAAAGAATTATAATTGTTTGTCCATTTTTATCCTCGAAAATAGTTGTTTAAAAAAAATTTTATTACCTGTCCAAGATCACCGCCCATTTGCATTGAAATAATACGCAAATGATCTTCCTCATTGCACCAAACAAGGAAAGTTTTGGCATCATTGTGGAAGATACCACGGCCTGATGGCCAGAATCGGCAGGCGTTAGCAGCCTGAAGGAAACGATCACCCTCCTTGAAGAGGAAATGATCATCAATAAGTTTTTGTTGAATTTCTTTGCTCATCCCCGTCAATGGATAGAATGTTCCCTTGAGTTCACCCTCAAGTCCAGATAGAGTGCCCGATACTTTCGTCTCCATCTCTTTATATTGAGCTTCGGTGAGACAGGGGTTGAAGGGATAGCCCTCGAGGGATCGGCCGCACCTCACACGAGTTGAGACGATGTATTCACCCTAATAATACATAATAATTTGTTGTAATTTTGCTGATGAGGGTTCATTTCCCAATTAAATTTTCTTCAATTAGTGATCAATTGAATATGTTCCTGTAGTAGTATACATAATATGCTTACAGTTGGGTCAAGATTTCCAAGAGTATCAACATCACCAAAGTCCTTTGGTGGATGTTTGTCGGTCTTCTTGAATCCTTTATGATAATCATCGATGATTGGGTCAAAGAGATCAGCGAAAACTGTATAAGCTTCCGCATCAGGAGCGTAAATTCCAACGCCCGAGTCCAAATTCTCAACACCCGATTGAATTACATCGAGTAATGTTGAGCCGAATGATGTTTTTTTAGTTTTTAATGCATCAAACACCTCCTTGGTGAGGTATTTCTTCAACAGAGATTTGCTGTCGGATGCAGCGAGCTTGGTAAAACCAGCTTCAAGTTTATCCAATACTGCTTGATCCACCATCTTGATTTTTTTACTGCAATTACAAGGTTTACGATTAGTTGATGCCATTCGATAAAATAAATTAAAATACGTTTTTATATTTTTCGTGTCGTAGATTTTAATATTTGGATTGAGTCGATGTTTACATTGAATATCAAGAATGATAGTCAATTGTCCCTAGTGTAAACAGAACGAGAATGAGAAATAATAAAATGAGAACGGAGACGGCCAGTGTGAGGAAAGGAGAAAGACGCCGTCACAGACGATCGTCAATTGAACGAAAAAAAAAAAATTGAATAACATCGAGTTAGGATTAATTAATTTACTGCTTATTCTAGAGTTCTGCAGGCAAATGAATTTCGACGAACATAATAATTTCAATGAGTTAAATAATATATGTGTCATCTCTGGAATAACGGACGATAACGAATTTCTTGTTTTCTCCAATTTTGCGAGATAGATATTTGATATCAGATAAGATATAACACGTGCAAGTGTTTAACACAATTAATGATGATACGATGACAGACGAAGTGATTACATGGTATATATTTGATAAGAATTAATTGATTTATTCATTTTTTTTTTTTTTTGCGATACGTACTCGTCACCCGAAGTAGCATCCTTGGATGTACATCCGCCCATGATTGATCAATTGACGTACTTTCAATCAATTAATCAACGTACAGACCACAAGAACACAAAAGATTTTCTTGGCAGTATATATAAGTGCAATGAATTGCTTTTTTTTCAACTTGGAATACTATTCAACAGTTTGACCCGGACAAATTATTATAATACTTTCAATATTCACAAAAATGTGATGAATACAATGTTAAAATTTACGAACAATTTGTGGTGTAGCATTAATGCACAAGAAAATTTAGTACACTAATTGTTTGAGTATATAAAATATTATATCAGATAACCAGATGCCGGGAAATCACGTCGGAAAATGTGTCGAAAGGGTGTGGTACGTTCTCTCCAGCCACCCACAAACACTTTTCAGATGAATAAAAAAATACCAATTGACAAATTGCAAAATTACAGCTACACGTATTTGAAAAAACACCTCACAATTTCATATATATATATATATATAAAATACTTCCGTTATCACTGACCGCACAATAAAATTGCGAATTACCACAACCAGAAAATGAATCGAGTGAGAGAATTATCTATCTGTTGAAATTCCAACAATTAAAATTAGCTCAATTTACGTTATCGCATTCATTTATTTTTCTTCTACTTTCATCAAATATACCCTACAATGTTCGCGTATATTCTTTCAACTCTCGTTCTAAACCCGTCCGAATAAATAATTATATATACGAACTGATGACGAATAATAGCAATTGTGTATTACAAAATACAAAAAAATTTTACGATGCGAGTAGAGGTGATGCAAGCACTACAGTATCTACGCTATCACTAAGCCGGTAAGCAGCGGAGATCGTAGGATTGTTTCTTCGTTATTATTATTATTTTATTATTATCATTATTATTTTGCAACTCCTATTGTCTCACTCTCTGGCTATTGGATATAAATCTTGAATTCTTCCAAGAATGTTTCCCACGAATCCAATGAAATTACTTAAATTGTTATAACTAATTGGATATTGTTGATGTAAAAATCTAGCGCAGCCCCAGTGTCACTACACCGTGTGGCCGCTATACACACACAACGTCCTGAGTATTGCAGGGGTGGAGCACGATGCGACGTCGGCCAGCGAGGTAGGCCACCCTCTATTCCGCGGGTGTCGGGTGTGTACAGCGCTGATACGCAATAGCGAGACGCATCCGAAGCACCAGGAGTAACAGTAGAGAAAGCAGAATAGAAAGATAGTACGGGAACGAGAAGGATATGACAACAGTCTATTATTTTATATCGTTTTTTCTTTCAGGCAAAAATTATTATGATGAGTTTTTTATACCTCGGATGACTGTGAACGAATAAGGTATAAAAAGTTGCGTTGAATTATTGTATGGAATAATGATCGATAAAATTATTCAGTGAATGTAGAGTGTGCAGGAAATGTTTGTATGTATGTATATGTGTAAAGAGAACCAACCGGGTGGAAATCACGTACGGGGATGTGGAATGCTTACGCATGCGCATCGTGTAAGGCTTTTCCTTTGTGAGAGGAAAGAAAAATGGCATGGATTCAGGTAGAGGATTTTACCTGCTTCTTTATCCTTCAATTTTGATACTGGATTTACAAATTTATATATTTATATCGGATGTGGTGAAATTAATTTTCTTTCTTGGTGTAATGAAAAAAATTCAGGGATTCAAATTTAATAATTTAACATCATTTGTATCTATATTCACGTGATGATAAGAGATTTTCTATATTTTAACCATTTTCAATGTATAAGTTCTTTGTGTAATCATCAGCGTACTTCAAATGTTGTATTATTTTTCAAGTTTTCAAGAAATTGTGTCTCGAAACTTTCAATGAAATCGAAATCAATTAAATAATAATAATCTTTGTGAACTGTAATTATTGCTCGTGTAAAAATTAATAAATTTGTTTCGTTGTCATTATCGAATATATTTGACAGAAAATTGGTAATAATTGCATGAACAATTTTATTGACAGAAAAAAAGTATATACTTTTGCAATGGTCGATGATAATGATCGTGAGGTAGAGGAGACTAATAAAATAAAATAGTATGATAAGATAAGATAAGACATCCATTGTCAAATATCACTTGGATACAATTTATTCTTTCATCATTTCAACATCGGCTGAATTTTTTTAACAAAATCGTGGAATAATAATTCTGATGTATAAAGATGAATTAAAAGAATTGGAGTTTACCAACGGAATTTATTAATAGCTCCTATGAAAGTTCTCGAAGAAAAAAAAAATTATACAGACGATGTAGAAAGAAAGTTTTGCATAAATCTATCAACTCCACATGTTGTAACTCAATTGGATATGCATTCGGTTCCACGTTCTATACCGACCAATCGATCAAAAGAAAATAAACCCCTGTCCATTGATATACCCTATCATTGACCTGCCAATCATTCCTTTCCTATTCACCCTCGCCCTTGAAACAAAAGACTATCTATTACAATAAACCTTTTGTGTTTATGTTAATCAATTATTATAACATAATAAAGGGTCTGTGTTTTGTCAATAAAATACAAAACAAAAGTAAACAATTAAATTCCTGAAGAGCCAACACACATGAACATGATTTCCATGTAGCCGAAGACAAGCAGTAGATTGAGTAGACAGCTATAAAATACAGTAGAGTCCAAAGTAGCTCGAAATATTCTTGGAATCGTCTATGTATATCTATGTATGTATGTATACATGGATGTGTATTTACATAGCGCATAGTGTACGGCGCAACTAATTCCCGGGTTTCGTTGGTGAAATCTCGAGGGAAGTCTTCCACGTCCAGGAATAGAGTGTCTAGATCTTCCCTTTTTCTCTTATTTCATTCTTCATTTTTCCTCGTTATTTTGAAGTTAAAATCCGTCCGACGAAAAATATTCTCTTATTGTACATGCGGGTTTTGACGTTTATAGCTATGCCTACGTGACTTTCACTGTCCAAAAGAATTTTTGTATACTCCTAAACCAAACGATGGTTATGACTCACGAACAGCACTAGTCACAATGTATTCTGCTTGTGTATTTGTAAAATACGGTTCAAGGTTTATTAAATCTTTCAAACGAGTCCCTGACGTGTATAGATACAACATAGATGAATGAGTCTATAGAATTGTCGATATACATGAATTAAAAAAATATATATATCCAGCTTTTTCAACATAGAGGTATGATTCGTTTGAATTGTGTCTAGACCGTTATATTTTTCATTTAATTATATTACTCTTTACTCCACCCTTTTCCTTTACCTCCTTGCTACTCTCCACTCCTTCGGTAAACTATCAATTTCCGTTTTAAATTACCGCATTCATAATGTACGCTCGTGTCATATATCATACGTTGAGCACAATCTCTGATGACGCTTTTATTCCACGTATGTATTGTACATATACATTTATATGCAAGACAACCAATACATATATATTTATGTATTGATATATACATATTACAGTCTCAGTGTCGAATTTATTGTATTCCTTATTTGTTTTCGAGAATAAAATAGATGGGCTTGGGATCATATTTTAAAAATTGGCTATTTGTCTCGCTAAAAATAAAATACTTATGTCGTCGCGAGTTCATCCATCAATATAATGTCATGATATAAATATTATACATACACATAGCTTTATGTCATAGACACCTATGATCGATTTTTTATCGCGGTATTTATCGTCGATAAATATGTCATATCGACATCATCGTGAAAGAAATGATAAGAATATAATAAATTCTTTATTTATACAATTTTGTAATTGATTATTTGAATTTCTGTTCATCATTTTTTTTTTTTTTTCATATATATTTTGTGTAACGAATAAAGTGGGCAATTGATATTGGGGGATTGGTGGCTAGATGAAATGATGAATTGATATTGGGAAAGAATTTTTGTTTTTTTCAAGGGCTGAGCGCCACTGCAAAATGCACGTCCGGGCCGCGCCGGGCAACACCGATCGACGTGGGACGCTACATCCCCACGTTACGTAATATTCAGTATATATATATATATGTAAGTACATATATATCCGCTAATACAGATATATATGTGTATGTATATACTGCGCCCAGTTACACGTAATTTAACAATTATATATATAATATACAGAGACAAATCTCAATTTCGTTCCCACATCCTGAACATATTTAAAATAATTATTTCTTGGTACATCAAATGAACGTAAAATAAATTAGAAAAAAAGTGTTTTCTTCCTATTTCAATTATTCTTAAACATAACAATCATTCAATTTTTAATTTCGACTGATGTGATTCTACAGAAACAATTGTACAAATTTAATCGCATGAATTATCATTGAGTTTTCCATTTTTATTTTTTTTCTTCTTCAAATTGAGTATGCGAATAAAATGTACAGTAAAAAGTGCCCTTGGAGCTTCATTAACCCTAATAATGGTTGAAGGAGTGGAATAAAATACTATGATGAGATAAGACAAAGACAGAGAGTTGAAAAAAGGAAGAAAGACAACAGATTGAGACTAAATTAAGCATCACTTGGTGCACTCGAATTTCCAACAGCAAAAAAATACGAGCGAATAACATCTACCAAACGAATTTTTTTTTTACATTCATACATTTCAAATGATATTAAAATATGTAAATCAAGTGGACCAGTACACATTCTTAATAAATAATTTGTGAAATAATAAAATCAAAACAATAAACTTATATTCCAATGTCAGAGAAACTAAAATAAATAAATATTGAATCAAAGAATTGGAAGATAATGATCATATTTAATAATAAATAAATATTAAACTCACCCTAGCAGTAAAACTGAAGAAATACGTGCAGAAAATTTGCGCAAAAGTATCGTCACTGCAGAGAGCACACGATGTAATGAACCAGCACCACCAGCAGTCGCAGGAGAAATGCAATGAGAATAAAAATGAAAATGAATATATGCGAAGACAAAGGGGGGAAGAATTTAGTTTTAAAAAAAATAGTAAAAGAAGCGAAACGACGCTTCCTTGTAGTCAAAGTTATGTTATATTATTTTTTTTTTTGGTAATGTGGGATAAATATAATACGTACGTTTAACAAGCACACGAGCCGAGAATCAAATGCGTTCACTCAGCTTGGCTTCAGCTCTTGGACTCGCCTCTATTCTGCTTCATACACCACACAGTGTATACCCTTCCCCTTCTCTCTTCTTTGGCGCTTGTTCCCCAACGACCCGACTCCAAGAGTGGTGAAACCACCTCTCGGCCCTTCTTCCTATTCCACACAGGCTAAATCTTCAGCTTTCATTTATTTCGTCTACTAATATTTAATTTACATGAAAAATAATCTGACAAATTTTTATTGGTGGAATTTCATAGGGATTTTTATTGCTTTCTTTTCATCCTGAGAATAAGCTTGAGGTAAATGATATCTTAATTACATTTTGATAAATATTTCAGTTGAAATAGAATAAAAATAATAATGATTAATCTGTTATTTTTAAAATATTGTAGAGAGGAAAAACTAATTTCAATTATAAATTTCTCTTCACAAGGGCATGGTTATAATGATTGTGAAATTATGTTGAGGTCTTTGATTAATGTTTATTCACCTGAAAACTTTTTTATTTCAATTGTGAATAAGTGAATTCAATCAATATACATTCTGAGGTTAAAAAGAAATCTGATGTTATTTCAATTAATATATTTTTGTCGTAAAGAATTAATTCCAAAGAGGATTTATTTACAGTTGTATGAACTCGTATTTTATTCACGACATAGTTTTGTCATTGTGTATTCCTTCATAAAATATTGTATTTGCAAAGAATACTTGTAGACACACGAGACGATAAAAATTATTAAATTTTATATTTAATATAAAATCCGAAAATTATCATGAATTTCTCCTGATAACATAAGACCATTTAATAATAGCTGTAAAACAATGTTGAAATTGTTAATTGATGTTTGTCCATGTGTGAAAGTTTTTTTTTTTTTTTTCGTTCACCAGTCGAATTCCCAACTGAAATTAATATTCATTGCCTGAAAGAGAAAAAGTGCAAAAAAATTCTACCATTCGATTTAATCAATACTCGATTTAAAAAATATAGGAAATAAATCTCAAAAAGAAATTTATCCTCATGAAAAATCCAAAGTGTTCATGAAATATAAAAATATTTCACCCATCTAGTCTCTCCAAATTTTGAATATATAAATACAGTATTCATAAAATCATGATAGGTACACAGAGATGATACAGCTGCTGCGCACATGAAGAGCGTTACAAAATCAGCTGTTGTGCGCCGTTGTTCTAGGTCGTGTCATTTCTTCATGCACAGGGGTTGATGTGACTCGCGCAACTGGATTTACCCTCCTCATCCCTGTCTCACCCCCACCCATTAAATTGCCATGTGACTCAATATATATATACATATACATATAAAGCTTGTTGGCAATAGGTCGTCGCCAAAGGGCGAATGGAATCAATACCAAATGTCATCTATATCTGTAATGTTTTACCACCAATAAAAATAATATAATTCATAGATTTTTTATTTCCTAATCATACACTTGTGAACTCATTAAAAAAATTGCTGAATGTCCTATTGTAAATAATACACAATAGTATGTTTTTTTTTCTTTCTATAGCCACTAGGTGTTTATAAAAAGATTATTATTATTTAACAAGGTTGTGTTTATTATATAACGTACATTCTATCCACGTTATATATAAAATATAAACAATAAGTATATGAATATATATTTCGGTTGTCGAGACCTTGGCAACAGACATTGTGCCAAGTGTCTTCAAAACACATTTAACCCTGAACGAAATTCGCTCGAATATACTTTGTATATAAATTAACATTATAAAGAAAAATAAATCGGTCTCATCAAATTACTCAACTATTATTACTTCGTCTGTTTATATTTAGTTTTTATTCTCTATCATTTTTCTACTCTCAAATTTTTATCATAACTCTTTCATCCACATATATATTCCATTTTATTGTATAAACAATTTTAAAATAGATAAAATGTAGTTACAAATGCAATTTCTATTATACTAAACCGTTCGATTTAACTAACTATAATATATAATTATGTCATTCGTGATTTTTCAAGCGCGACAATTGATATTTTAATGGTTACAAATTGGTACATAGATAAACAGTCGATAAACAGCTCCTGAGTTGTTATGCAATTTTATTTATACGCAGATATTTATGTGGACCAGAGATGATCTATACTACTTCGTGTCACACCTCAATTTTGCCAACTGAAATACTGTATGCCATTTTTCCACTGCATTTATTTTTGTTTTTTTTTTTTTTTTTCACAGCATCCGTTGGCCCTCATCATCCGCATCCCCGGCCATGGCCTTACATAATTCTCAAATAATTTAGTTATATTTATTCCTCGGCTTTTAGCATACTTGAAAATGATGATATATCGTTAGAGCATATTGAACAGTCACTTCCGCTATGAATAAAGATATTTCTTACACCCTAACGTACAAAAACATATTAATATTCTTTACACTCCTTGAAAATAAAATCATACATTGGGTGGTAAAGTTATTTTTGAATATTCAGTATCATGTGTACGTAATATATTTTTGCAATATGAGTGTAGTGATATAGATACACGGTGGATCAGTCCTGGCAAAATTCCCGCCAAATACATAATACAAATATTTGTGCGAAAAAATACACCGACCGTCGGTAATGAAGATACCCACGAGGTAAACTGGATTGTCAGTCTATTTACCGACAGTGGCTATGGCAGACTGGGTGATAAATGCAGAATAGTCCAGAATGTGCTGCCACTTTTGAAAAATAATTTTTCACAGACAATTATCCAATATCCATTTACTATATTAATTAATGAAAATGTTTGAGTGAATTTTAATATGATTGAATGTCTGAATATTGGACAATGAGTGAATACACGCATAGGACAAATATAATAACTCTCAATGGAGTAATTTATCATTATTCATAGAGAACATGCGCCCACTTTGTCATCGAAAAAGATTAAATTTTAATCATCTTGTCTGATGTATATATTTTTAAATTATAAATTGATAATTACAGTGGTGGTTGTATTAAAGTTGACAACGTGTCAACTATCCGATCATTGTTAACATAAATATATGTATGTATACATTATATTTATACCACCGCAAATATTCAATATGTAAATGGTGCGTTGACAAGTGTACGCGTGTCGACACGTGTCAGGATACAGTAAGCAATTTGTCATTATTTTGTTTTCTTTATTTTTTTTTTTTACTTTCACTCTTCACTATTTCGTAACTGCACGAATTGTCAATGAGGAATATTATATGCTTTACACACATGTAATAAATGTGAATCTGTTTTTGTACACACTTACATGCAAGACATAGAGATGAGAGGAAAAAGAATAGAAATAAAAAAAGGATTTTTGCTACATTATTTTCACTACGCTTGTGTGGGTGGAGTCGAGACGGTATGGATTTCTCGAGAGGATCAGGTGCTCTCGCCCACACTGTCATCCTCTATGTTGGGTCGCATCTGCAGCCATACCTTTTCCCCATCTACATATATATCTATATATATATATAACTACGAATGTTACAGTTCAATTTGGCAATTTTTAATCACATCTATCTCTTGACAATTTTTTTTATTCCTCGCTTTCATCGTTATTGGAATTATTTCTAAATAGTTGAGAAGTCAATGTAATGGTTGATGATATATTTGATAGAATATATCAAAATTATTTCTTAATAAATTATATTGTTATTTATTTATATTCATTTTGTCTGAACGCATTTTCAAACTGTTTCAAAGTATGATGACAATAATGTTGCTCGACGAAATATAAAGAGATTAATAAATTGTAATAATTTCAAAATTGATATGTGTTTCATTTTCTTTGATATACTGTGAGTGTAATTAATACTCAACAGAGTCAATATGAACTGTTACTCTTAGCTAAATATTTACCAATAGTGAATTTGTCAGCAGCTGTATTCTTTATGTTAACTTATTATCTGCTCAGTTAACGGGGAATAATTTTTTTTGCGTAGTTCTTGAGTCAATGCCTGATAATACAGAATAAAATATATAATAAATAAACATTTTCAAATAATTTAATGGCGGTTTTGATGTGAATGCGTGAGTAGGCGTGTTTATGGTTGAATTTCGATTGGTTGAGTTGAATGGAATCTGTGAATAGCGAGGGTGTGGCTTGACAGAGGGTTGAAACCCACCACCCTTGAAACATGAGCACCGCGCAGGGATGCTGCGATGCTATTGCCGTTATCCTCCTTCTTTTTTATTTCACTCTATTTTTTATTTGTTAGATAGAAATCTTATCATTGTAGTATCGTGTGTTAGGTTGACAAGTGCTGTATAGTGGTGAAGGTTTTTTAAGGGTTGATGGTCAGTTATGTGTTGGAGAAGATAAAACGTGAATTAAGAGACCTCACACACGTATATTTGAATTTAAATAAATTCATGGTCAGTTTGAATGGTCGAAATTAATAATTAATATTAAGTGTGAAATCAAAGACCGGACGGTGAATTTATCTGGACAATTTGAATGGTAAGTTTACACTACAAAAATCAATTGCTATTGTCGTCACACCTTTCACCCTCAATGGACCTGAAGAAAAAGAAATAAATTAATAAATAAAATAGAACTATGTTAGGGTTTGTATTGTGGTTAATAATTAAAGAATCCAAACCCTCATGCGACCATCGTGTCACAAATCGAATGTCATTATTTATAATATATCACACGTTAAATCTGGAAATTTTTCAAATAATTTATTGAATGGTTATACAGGGGTTGTTTCCATGAATCCATACAAATAGTTGATTTAACATGAAATAAATCAGATCAGAATTTAAAATATTAAAAATCGTTGGATTGAGTTTGATATTTTATTAATTTTTTGGTATACTTCTATTCTCCCATTCACAACCCCTGGCCATGTTTATTCCAATAAAATTACATATAGAAAGTGCACAGTCGATTTTACTGCTGATACAATGAATAATGTACAAATATTCCCACTAGATATTATCGTATTGGATATGTACATATGCGTGATGGGATTTTTTTTTCTTGGGTTTTACCACATGCAGTATTGAGAATTTTATAAGCATTGTCATATTTGCGGACGTGTTTGTCTCGGTTGTATTGTTCTCGTGGGAATTCGAATAAATGGGGTAGAAAAAATAAGAAAAAAAAAAAAAATCAACGAGTTGCCAAATATTGATACTAATATAAGGGTGATAATTAAATTATCTTGCAACCCTTTTCTCACTTGCTATCTTGAATTCTTGTTTTCCAATATTCAATATAATTGTGGAAGAACGTATTTTTTTTTTCTTCATATCAGAAACTTGTGAAAAAAATTTTTTTTTCCTATTCATTCACTCATTTTTATTTGTTTGAAACAATGATGGATAAATTGTCGTGTAATTTTTCTCGTTTCTTTGAAATCCTTGATCTCTACAGTTAAATTAGTGAGAGAGCAAAAATTTTTGTCATTCTATAAAATGAAATTGAGTTAAAAGAAGAGTTTGAAAATATTTATTTATATAAATTATATAAATAAAAATTTCCAGTCTATAATTTTGTAATCAATGATGGAACGTGAGGCATTGCATCCTATTTCGACATGTTGCAATATAACTCTTCAATCACGTCGGAGGTTTGTATATAATAAATTTAAGAATGTAAAAAAAAAGTTCAATAATAATTATCATTTGTAACTTTTTTTTCCATTGCAATGTTGATTTGATATAGAGACCGTGAAAATTCAATGAATGTGAGCCATCACAGCACGACGCACAGTGTCATTGGCTCAGGTTCAATGGGTCCACTATCCCGGGAGGAACGTCGACGACGTCGACGTGCGACGCAGAAATACCGAACTGCCCACGCAACACGGTAGATATATATAAAGACTAAAAAAATAAAAATTCTTAGCAAACAGTAAAATTACCTTGTATACTTTTCATCACGACAGTAAATCGTAGGAATTGTCCCGGTAAATTATTAAGAAAACAAAATAACAAAAAAAAGCCACAAGTTTCATCAAGTATTTTGAAATTCTTTGATAAAATCACCCTTAGCATCATACGACACATAACGAAAATAAATCATCAGAAAGAATTCAAAATTGATATAATTTACACATTTAAATTTACCACTCGACATTTTTCCTCATTACTACATGATGGAGAGTAACAAAATAAAAAATATTCTTCAATATTAATAAGTTTACAGAAGTAATTACCATTAGTAAATTAATTCCAGTGAAAGAGTCAGAGTTGAAGCGTTCAATGTAGCATTCGCTGAATTACGGAAATTATTGCCAACACTACCGCCAGATAAAAAGCTCTCCAAGATCGAAATCCTCCGACTGGCAATTTGTTACATTGCATATCTAAATCACGTATTGGAAGCCTAATGAAAACACAAAAGGAAATTAAAAATAGAAGAACAATTAAAGAAGAGTGTCATCACTATTGAGAATTCCCCAAGCTAAATTGCATTGCGCTACTCATTTATACATATAATACTCACTTGCAGAGATAATGGAGTTGACGCGTATTATCCAATACTCTGGAATTCAATGAATTCATTTAAGCTCAAAAGAGCCGCCCTCAAACTTGTATATTGGCGCATCTGGAGCCGGAGTGCGACGCTGAAAATGATCGTTGGATGACCCCCAGTGCCAAAATGCCCAATTCTCTTGGGATTATTTCTCCTCACTCTCTCAATCACGTCCTCTCCTGTAAAGGAGACCTCTTATTTTCTCACTTGCACTGTTGCGTCTATCGCTAAGTGAAAAAAAAATGGGATTACAATGAGATGGCCAACTTCACGGATCGACGCCCCCATAAAATTCGATCAATTTTCTCCCTCAATCCCCAAACACCATTACATATATATTCTCTACTTTCCTAATTCACGAGTACTCTCAACACAATTCATCGTTCCATTACACTATTACACATACCACTTTAATGCTAATTCAATAAAGCAAACACACATTTTCACATGCACGTATCAATCGAAAATTCAATTATTTCTATACTTATAAAGATACTTTTTAAATTAATTAATCATTTCTCCGTTAATTGACAATAAATTGTAATGTCATTTTACATTCATCATATATGTATAAATATTTAATGTATAATATTGACCATGACATAAATACGTAAACCAACTCTGAAGTTAAATATATTTTTTAGAAATGTAATTGGTGTTTATTTAAATATTTATATCAATTGCTATATTCATAATCCTTAAGGATGTTTTGTGTCCCGAAGCGTGTTTGAATGGGCGGGTAAGTATTATGTGGCATGCTGTGTAGGCTTTAGTTACATATGTATCTTTGGAGGGTTGGTTTTGGTTTTAGAATCGTCACCTTCAACACAACAACCCCCTAGCTATGCAAATTTTTATATCCGCATACACACATGTGTGTGTTCATACAAGTACTTTTTTTTTCCAGCATCCAATAGATGAATCCATATTTTTTTTATTTGCAGTTATTTATCTGTCATGAACCATATTATGCTAAAGGTATTAGTAATGATACTGAAAATATTCCCAGAAAATAGAGATTTCTAATACATAAACCATTTCTCGAATATTTTACCAATTTTCATTGGTCTTGAGTCCATTCGTCCAGCCAGCTACAAATAAAAATGAATTGTAATCATATAACATTTGAATTTACTTCACTTTATTTGAAATTAATGAATTGATATTAAAGTACTTAGTGTACATCCACGTTAAAAATTACACTACCACGTAAATACAATTCAATTTATTTCCATTCATTGCGCTGGTGCACCATACATTTGGACGCTGATAATAACATAAGTTGTTATTAAAGCAATGAACTAGAACACATTCAAATAATATAATTAATTCATTGACAAACTGAAATATCATGCAGTGATGAAGACTCACATCGTGAATAAACTCGTAGCCAAGTATCACCAATCCATAAGCAGTCATTGTTAAACGATTTTTTTTAATTTGTAAAGAAAATTGACGTACTTCATCACGATATTCATAATTCTTCGATACCAAATGCAATTCATGTATTATATGTCCAGTTTTTCTCCACTTCAATGAATACATATGTTAATGAATATATCATTTATTGTTAAATAATGATGTGGAATTAAATATCTTACCTCAATGATGGCTTCAGAGCAGCAACTATTCATGAAGTAAACTTTTGTACAGTAGTTGATGAGCCGTATAATCAAGGGTATAATTCGATATAGTATCCCTGTCGCAGCGATCGATGCATCAAATTGACTGATGTAGAAGGAAAATAAAAAACAGGTTACTGTGACGATTGATGATGCCAATGACATTGCTATTTGAATTCCAAAAGTATTACAAATTTCCTCACATAAGAAAGTCAATTCCAAGTGAACATATCTGTAAAAATCCAGATCGCATATGCATGAAATGGTTCCACAACATCAAAATTGAAGTAAATTTCCATTAGTTACCTTGCAACTCGTAGGATCGAATTTTTACTCTCCCGTGGTGGTAATATATAATGTAAAGAATTATCGTCAACAGTAATGGACATTAGGGCAGGTGGCCAATTACGATTAACATTTATATCCCGTCTGTTCTTTTCATCATCAACAATGTTCAACAACACAGCATTAATGTTTTTAAATCGCCATCTCATCAATTCAATAGAAATCCAAAAATTTATCGCATTCATTGTATTCGCATGGATCGGATGTTGGATAACAAATCCTACCACAAAGTTAGAGAATAAATCTATTCTATTGATGTACCGTAGCATGGTAACGATATTGATTATCACAGCAGTAATACAACACGAAATAGCGACTTTCAGTACATAAATAAATATTGAGGTATAGTCCAGTGGCGCTTCCAATTTTTCAAGCGTTTCATCAATTTGTATCCCCCTTAACTCAATTTTTTTCGATCGCTACACACAAAATGACAAACAATAACTTCATATTTGGTTATCACAATCATTAACCGTGAAAGAAGAGTTGAAAAAAGATATGAAACCGTGGATAAAATACTTACATTTCTCCAATACCACATTAGAATTACATCACTGAGATGCATAATTAAATTGACATACATAATTGTCATAAAAATTGTCTGCTGTGTACGCAGAACACCCGAACCTCGAACAATTGGGAGAACATACCACGATGAAATAATGTACATGAAAAATGTGACTGCTGCGCTAAAGATACTCAAGCCAATTCTTGGATTATTCAATGGGTAGTGTATTATCCCTAGGCTGAAGAACCAAACAATGAATCGAATGGGCAGTATAGCCTCGATAGTATTTTTCGGTCGCCACATTTCGAACATTGAGTTGCTAATAAACTGATTCAACATGAATTTGTGCATGAGTGGATTCATGGGCATTTAACATATAACGATTTTGCCACAAGTACATGAACAAAAGTTTTTAGCACGCGTGACAATCGCTTCGATACAACTAGAAAATCGTTGATGTACCTGAACAATTGTGATACTTATCTCACATTCTCTTTGTAATAATCATGATTCATATAAACCCTTTGAATCTATATGCATATGTGCATATCGTTGATTAATTAATCATAACGTGGAAATAGATATATGAATTTGCCAATGTGATAATTAATATCATGCAGACATTAATTGGTAAATTAATTTGTTCGACACATGGATATTTTAATGATTATTGAACACAAAAACTGCATCCAACGTATACATTTATATGATTTATTTTTTATTCATGGCGTTGGAGGACCGTACAATTGAACGAGAATAATAACATACGTCGTCACTGAACCAATAAACTGAAACATATTGATGTATTATTAATATATTAATTATTAATTAATTAATACAATCGTAAAGACTTACGCCACGAAGAAACTCATAGCCAAGTGTTACGAATCCACACGCAGTAAATGACACATGATTTTGTATCATTTGCAATGAGAATTGACGAATTTCATCACGATATACACTGTTGCGTGCAGCTATTTCCAATTCATGTATTATTCGTCCAGTTTTTTCCCACTTTTATTAATATTATTGAGTGTATTAAAAGTTGTATTATTAAATACATATATGGTTGGATACAATACCTCAGTGATGGCTTTAGCGCAACAGCTATTGATGAAGTAGACTTTTATACAGTTATTCCCAAGTCGTACAATCAGAAGAAGCAGCCGATATGGAATCGATAATATATTGTGAGGTGAGTCAAATCCACCTATGTAGAAACCACCTATAAAACACGTTACAGTAACGATAGCTGAAGCCAATGCCATTGTTATTTGAATACCAAAAATTTGCGAAATTTCATGGCACAACACAGTCAATTCCAAGTGAACATGTCTGTATATAAAATAGAAATCTTATTTGTATGACAATATACCGTCGCATCGGAATTAGAATAAAAAATGGAAATTCACTTGGTTATTCGTAAAATGTCCTTTGTATTATCTTGGTATCTACATAAATGATGAAAAGATCCATCTCGGTTTCTAATTGACATTGGAGTAGGTGGCCAATTATAATTAACATTCATTCTCTGTCCGTTCTTTTCTCCATTGATAATATCCAGAAGTACTTGATTAATTTTTTTAAATCTCCGTTCCATAAGTTCAATAGAGATACAAAATTGCATGGTAGGAATCGTATTCGCATGAATCGGATGCTGAAGAGTAAATATTAGAATAAAGTTAGTCCATACATCAGAATCATCGGTGATCCCTATTATATTAACGATGTTGACAGTAAGAACTGCAATAATCCAGAAGATTGCAACTTTCAATGAATTAATAAATATTGAAGGATATTCCAATGGTACTCCCAATTTCTTCAGTGTTTCATCAATTTCCTCTGCTCTCAGTTCAATTGAATTCAATTGCTATGAATAAAATTTCATACAATAATAAATTATTCATTATCATAATCATCAATTACAAATACGGAATTTATTGAAGATATTAGTTTATATTAAGATACTTACGTTCCTCCAATACCACATGAGAATTATGTCACTGAAATATATAAATATATTCACATAGATAATAACCGAGAATAGTGTCTGTTGAGTATTAATAAGATTCCCATCCAGAAATAATGGAAAAGTATAATTCAACGAAATAATGAACACGGAAATTGCTGATATAGTATATAAAATAGTTAGACCAATTCTTGAATTCTTCAAAGGATAATGTATTATTCCGAAGCCGAACAACCAAGTGATCAATTGAATCGGCACTATAGCCTCGAAGACATTTTTTGGTCGCCACGTTCCGAACATCATATAGCTGAAGAAATAATACAGCAAGTATAACCGAGGTAATTATTTCATTAAGTCAATAACTACATTAAACATCCTGCACGCGTACAACTGGCGAATCGTTGAACTACATGAACAATCATGAAAGTTTATATTTCACGTACTTACAGTAATAACAATCTCATGAATCTTTTGAACACGCATGCATATGTGCACATAATTAATTTATTCACAAGAACGAGGTTATACTTGATCGATATAATGATTAATATCATGTTGATATAAATCTAAAAATGTAGTACATGTTCTTTAACGTATAGATATTAAGCGTAACAATCATACATCATATTCTTGTATTTTATTTTTTATTTATATTCATTATGCTTCTGGATCATACGTTTGAACAAGAATAACAACATGTGTTGTTACTGCACCAATGAACTGAAACATATTTGACGATAATAATTAATTTTTTGGCAACCAGAAACATCATACGATAATGTAAACTCACGCCTCGTATGCATTCGTAGCCAAGTATTACTAATCCACATGCAGTAAATGATAGAGGATTCTGTATTATTTGTAATGAAAACTGGCAAATTTCATGGTGATATTCATTATTCCGTGATACTATTCTCAGTTCATGTATTATTTGCCCAGTTTTTTCCCACTTTAATAGATACAGAGATATTGATTGATATATATATAAATAAACAAATCAATCATTGTTGAGTAGGATGATGGGTGATTAAAATTCATATATACCTCTTTGATCGCTTCAGCGCAGCAGCTATTTATGATATAAACTTTGGCGCAATCATACACAACTCGTATAGTCAAAAGAAAGAATCGATGTATTTTCCATGATGAATTTGTAATTTTATTGAATCCAATCACGTGAAAAGAAAATATGAAACCCGCTACAATGAAGATTGCTGAAGCTAGTGCTGTTGCTATTTGGATACCAAAAATTTGCGATGTATCTTTACACATGCATCTCAATTCCAAATGAATATGTCTGTATAAAATGTCAATCGTATACATATAAGGTTATTTCATTGCTTCAAAATTTCGGTGAAATATTACTATTTACTTTGCTTTTCGTAATGAATCATTTGTAATGACTTGTGGTGTTGATATATAACGACGTGAATTGTCTTCGATATTAATAGACATTGGAGTAGGTGGCCAATTACGATTAACATTTTTCTTCTGACCGTTATTTTCTCCATCGACAATATCCAAAAGTAGTTCATTAATTTTTTTGAATCTCCATTTCATGAGATGGATAGACATCCAAACATTCATTGCATTAACTGTACTCGCATGAATAGGGTGGTGAAGAACAAATACAACAATGAAATTAGTTAATAAATCGTATCTATTGTAGTACCATGCCATGTTCATCATATTAATTGAAACAGCAACAATGATCCAGAGAATTGTGATTTTTAATGAAGAAGCAAATATTGACGGATAGTCCAATGGTACTTTCATTTTCTCGAGTGCCTCATCAATTCTCATCGCTCTCAGGTCAATCGATGTCCCCTGCTGCACAAAAAAGCACATTTAATATCAGATCATTCGACATCACAATTTTTGATTATGAATAAAACTGTATAAAGGTAGAAACAGATAGGATATTCACATTTCTCCAAATCCACATCAGAATTATGTTACTGAGATGTAGAATCATATTCACATAGGAAGCAATAAACATGATTATTTGTTGGCCATGCATAGAATCCGTATAGAAAACAACTGGGAGGATATATTTTAATGAAGTAATGTACACGCAAACTGTTATTAATATGTTGAAGATACTCAATCCAATTCTAGGTTTGTTTAGTGGATAGTGTATTATTCCGAGGCCAAAGAACCAAGTGATTAAACGAATAGGCACTATAGCCTCGAGTGCTTTTTTCGGATTCCACATTTTAAAAATCATATATTGTCAATAAATTCATTCGATAAACATTAAGAAGTTAATTATTTCATAATGTGTCAGAAACTACATGAGCAATCGCCTTGATGCAACTGCGAAATAGATGATTTATTCGGACGATTGTGATATCGATCTCACGTACTTACATGCAAAGGTTCGTGATCAATGAATAATTCAGAGAGATGAGATAGTAATGGTGAACTTAGCCAATATAATAATTAATACTCCACGCATGAATTAACCAGCGAATACAATATAATTTTATCCGTGGACATTCATTTAGAAATTGAATTCAACGACTGCACTATCTGTATTTACAATATAATTTATTTTCATCCATTATATTGGTGTATCATACATCTGGACAAGTATAATAACGTATGTTGTTACTGATCCGATAAACTGAAATTATACATTTTATTAATTATCTGGCAAATGAAGGTATGATGAAACAATAAGAGACTTACACGAAGAATGAAACCGTTACCAAGTGTTACCAATCCACATGCTGTAATTGACACGGGATTTTGCATAATTTGTAATGAGAATTGTCGAATTTCATCTCGATATCCATCGTTTTTGCATATAATCCCCAATTCATGTATTATAGTTCCAGTTTTCTTCCACTTCAATGAATAAACATCATTTATGTATGTGAACTCGGGCTTTTTGAGCATTCATAGCATACCTCTGTGAGTGTCTTGGCACATATTCTATTGACGCGAAAAATTTTCAGAAACGTACACACCAGCCAAATAATTAAGACAATTACTCGGCGAATTTTTGACATTCGATCAATTGTTGGTGATACCATAACTATATAAAAAATAAATGTTACTCCTGTTACAATGACAAATGAAGATGCGAGTTCCATGGCTAATTGAATTCCAAAAATTCGTGCGCACTCGTCACATAACGTGGTAAACTCCAAATGAAGATACCTATTATATAGCAAATAATTTATCAATAACAACAAAATGGATATACATATAAGACAATTTTGGGAAATTGAAATTTACTTTGCTATTCGCACGATGTTATGTGTGGTATTTTGTGAAGATGCACTATAACGAAAATTATCAGCAAAAATGGTCCAAGGAATTTGTGGTCCCTGACGATCAATATCGTCCCTCAATCCCTTCCGCTTTCTATCCACAATATCCAGGAGTAGTTCATTTATTCTGTTAAATCTCCATTCCATTATTTCAATGGACACACTCGCCAAAAGAGTGATAATTGAATTTGCTTGAATCGGATGAAGAAGAACAACCACTATAATGAAAGTTGTGAATGAATCAACTCTGTTATTGAACCACATCATGTCAACAATAGTCATAGTCAAACATATGAAAATCCATAAAAAAAGAATTTTCCATGATGAGACATAAATCTTGCGAAAGTTAAGTGGAATTTTTAGTTCTTCAAGAATTTCGTCCGCCCTCATCATTCTTTCAAAAACATTTTTTGTTGTCTTCATTTGCATCATGAAAGAAAAAGTATTATTATCATTAACAATTATATAAAATATTTGTATATTACACAGAATTATATTTGCGAATAACATACTCACTTTGCCCCAGATCCACATGAGAATCATATTACATAAATACATAAATAAATTCACATAAACAATACCGAACAATATGGCTTCAGTAGTGCTAAACCAATCAGAATTTGAAGCAACCATAGCTGTATAACTCAACAAAATTACGTACGCCAAAGTTGTCGATATTCCATAAAAAATACTGAGTCCAATTTGAGGTTGATTTAAAGGAGAATGTATCATTTCCAGGCTGAACAAACAAGAAATCAATCGTAATGGCAATAGAGCTTCGGAAACATTTTTTGGTTGCCATTCTTTGAATAAAAATTTACAGGGATCCATTGCCGTTATAGAACTAACTAGCATGCACATTGATCGTTTCTTTGCAACTGGTGAATTACTCTTTTACTCGACTATTTATATACGATACTTATCTCATGTGATATTACAACCCAACCCTTCCAACATACACATTCACATAACCATCCAAGTCCCAAAGGTGTGTACAAAAGTTAATCAATAATTATTAATATAACTCCAATGTATCATCATAATGAATTTCTGGAGAGAAGTTATAGGCGTGAACTGTTCATACTATTCTATTTTTATCAGGAAGTTCAAGATAGGAACAAAAATTATATTATAATGAGTCAACAACTGTATGGACTATCCAACCCTTGTGCCTTTGATACAACTGAGGAATGGCTGATTTATCCAAACAATTGTAATACCAATCTCACGTGCTGACATTAATGACAATTAATACAAGCCCATTGGACATGCAAGCCTGTGTGCATATAATAAGTTTGATCACAGGAACGATATACTGAGACTAAACTTAATCGATATAATGCTTGATATCATGCCAACATTTATCTGACAATCAAATACTTTACAACACATGCATATTCCAATAACAATTAAATATGACAGCTATACCTCATATGTATATAATATATATTCTACTTCTATTCATTTTGGTGTTGTATCGTACATTTGAACGAGTATGACAACGTATGTTGTTACTGATCCGATAAACTGGAAGTATATATGTATATAACAATTCAATTAATTTCCTGATGAATGCAAGAAACGAAGTGCGCAAGAAAAGGAAGAACACTTACGCCACGAATGAAACTGTAACCAAGCGTTACCAATCCACATGCTGTAAATGATACAGGGTTCTGCATTATTTGTAATGAAAATTGACGAATTCCATCACGACGTTTGTTGTCATCACTTACGATCGCCAACTCATGAATTATTTTTCCAGTTTTTTTCCACTGTGATAAATAAATAAACTAATATATTAATGGATGAAGATAAATTCTATATCTGTTTGAAAATTCGTAACATACTTCTGTGACAGTATTGGCACAGATTATATTGACACTCATAATTCTTATATAGCAAGTCATGAGCCAGTAAATTAAGACAATTGTTCGTAGTTCTTTGGAAGAATCATCAAGTATTGTAGATGTCATAACTATGTAGAGAACAAACGTTACACCTGTCACGACAACGAATGACGTTGCCAACTCCATGGCTAATTGAAATCCACAAACTTGTGAACACTCGTTACATAAAAGACTCAATTCCAAATGAAGATGCCTATCGTAATGAGAAATATATTATTAATTTAAAAAGAAATAAATGTCTCTTTGTAACAAATTCAATACATTGAAATTACTTGGCCATTCGTATGATATCATTGCTGATACTTTGTGTACTCGGTGCGTCCCAACGAAAATTACCAGCACCAGTCAGTAAAATTGGTGGCCATCGACGATCAACTTCATTTCTCAATTCTTCTCTCTTCTCGTCGGCAATATTTGAAAGGAGTTCATTTACTTTTTGAAAACGGCATCCCATTGTTTGAATTGACAAACAAATTGAAAATGTGACAATTGCATTCGCATAAATTGTATAAAGAAGAACAGATACGACGATAAAATTTGTGAATAAATCAACTCTATCATTGAGCCACATCATATCAATAATAATTGTCGTTAGGAATAAAAAACTCCATATAAAAATGGTTTTTAGCGTTAAGACATAGATGTAACGATAATCGAGTGGTACTTCCAATTGTTCAAGTATTTCATCAACTTCCGTAGCCCTTTCCATTATGTTATTCGTTCGCTTTATTTGCATTATTATAGAACCCAAATATTACAATAAATGCTTGTATACTTTTACACTGGATAATAAAATACTGACCTTCCTCCAAATCCACATGAGTATTAAATTAAGCATATATATAAATATATTAACATAAATGATGTGAAACAAGATAGCCTCGGAGTGCTTGAACCAATTCTCGTTCAAGGCAAATGTGAGCATATAACCCAATGATATATAGTACGCGGAAGTTGTCGTTACTGTATAAAAAATAGTCAGTCCAACTTTAGGATGATTCAGGGGATACTGTATTATTCCAAGACAAAAGAACCAACTAATCAATTGTATGGGTAATAAAGCTTCACGATAATTTTTGGGTCGCCACATTTTCACCACTGATTAATATGTATTTTTAGGATGGCTATGAAAATATTCTGTACACGCGTTGATTGTTTTATTGCAACTATTCATTTCTTGTTTTATATGAGTATTCGCGATGATACCTATCATACAATGTCACAATCCTGCCCTTTCGACATGCAAATGTTTAATTGATTACCAGGAGTATGTGGACAAATGCCTGATAAAACTCATCATTAATAATTGATATAATGCAAGCCACCCATCAGGAATATATATCATCGGAATACCTCGAGTCTAATCGAGTAGAAAAATGTATCGTGACAATTGCAATTTATACGGGTACATAAAAATTCTCGTTAACATATTGTCCTTTACAACAAGGCAACTACTTTTGTATTGAGATGTGGATGACATTAATTGAGAATTAGAGAATGCAAGTGGTGAGTATAGTGGGCGTATAGACCACCTGCTACAGTACCGATTTGTTTTCTCTCTCGGTCGTTCCTCTCCAACACTTGATGGAGAGAACGGTACAAGGGAGGATTGATTTATCGCACCCGAGGGGCGAAACTCTAGCGCGCGCGCGCCTCTGCCTCAACATTCCCCTTCTATATTTGGCACACCACCACCGACCCGATGCTATTATTCAGTCAATCTCTTTATCCTTTCGCCAGTTAAAACAAAAAAACTTATTGTGATATTGATATTGTCTATATCGAATAATATAATTTGATAAAAAGTAATTTGTAAATGTATATATCACTATTTGGTGGTTTATTATTATATAAATATAATTGGGAATGCTTGATTATATAAACGATGAAGTTGCCGATGCGATTGTAGGATTATATAGATGTGTTATGGATTCACAGGAACATACGGGGCGGCTTAAGATACGGTAATTGTATAGAAAAACAAACGTCCGAATGACAGAATACATCGTCTTAAAATATAATCCGCAAAATGTCGTTTATCATTTCCCCCTAATTCCAACAAGCGTCACCCTCATCCCAACCTTATGCTCTACGTTTTTTATTCGTCTTTTTTTTTTTACGACAATTCTATTTTTATATAATTATCCGAATATTCAAAATATTCATGTAATATTTAGAAAATTTTCCATTTATTTTTCCATAATATCTACAAATTAATTAACAGAATCAATTTTTCTTGCCGTACTTGAGTTTGTTCTTGAACTTGCGAGGATTTATTTTGTATGCTTTTAATCGTTCATCACTTAATAACGCGACGGGATTATTTTCTGTCTGCTTCTTGGCGTCTTGTTGACGTTGCAGGAACATGGCTTTTCGTTGTAGTTTTTTCGAAATAGTCTTTTCACCCAGTCCATTTGTTCCTTTCATATTTTTACCCTTTATCGCGGCAGATTTGTCAATTTTCTGCCGCTTGATCTGCGTTTCCGAGGTATCCACACTCTCTTTCTTGTCCGCTTGTTCTGTTTGTTCATTCGTTGTAGCCGGTCGTTTCAACTTCTTCCCTTTTTTACTAATTGCCGGCTCTGTAGTGTTCTCCAATTTCTTTTCGAATTCCACAATTTTCTCGTCTGTTTTCGTAGCGGTCTCTTGATTTACAGTATTCTTCTTCTTCTTCTTCGGTTTACGTTTTTTCTTGTTTGCATTTTCGACCGCAGAATTTTCTCCATTCGTTGGAGTTATCCCTGCTGATGAAACATCTTCTCCATTATTCGTTTCATCTTCCGGTTTATAAAGACTCTGAAGAATTTTCCTCTTATACCCTTCATTCTTAGCTTTTTGTCTGAACATCTGAACTTCATTAATTTCCATTTGCTCTGGTTTGTGTTCCAATGCTTTTTTCAATGAACACCATTTGTTCAATTCTTTATCATCGGCCATCAATATTTCTTCAATAGAAAGTCCATAATCATTTGGTACAACACTTCGATATTTAAAACGACATGGAGTATCACCAATCATATCTTCATAATCCAATGCATAATATTGATCGATGTAATCTTTGAATGACGTGTGAAGATTTGGATCGAATTTGGGTTTTTCTTTGGCAATTACTTCAGCGAATTTTGTTCGACGTCTACGTTTTTTCTTTGATGCACCAACTAATTCATCTTGCAACGATTTGTTGGCATCATAATCGGCATCCATATTAAATTCGGCATCTTCACAGTGAGTCGCGGGTGTCAAATCATTGGATGTTGTTGCTATTTCCTCAGTATTTGGATCATATGTATCCCATGTTGATTCAATACCCAATTCCTCATCTAACTCTGGAAATTCCGGTTTCACATTTTCATCAGCGTCATAATATTCATCATTAAAAAGTTCTTGCATTTTGCGATCATGTTCAGCTGGATCAAAGTCACCATCTAAATCGATGGTATCTAATTTCATATCATTATTGCCAGTTATTTCTTTCAATTGTGCAATTTTGTCCATTATTTCTTTGCGTTTTAGAGCTTTCAATTGTTTCAATTCCTCTTTTTGACGTATTTTATCTTCTTCTTTTCGTTTCTTCACTTCAGAACGTTTTTGCGCTCTTCTTGTATCTTTTTTACGTAATGTATCCTCCATTGTTCTTGGATATCGCTTTATAAAATCCTGATCAGGTTCCTCAAATCTATAATTATATTTGTGTTCAAACTCTTGATTTTCTTCGATATACTTTTCGTCTTCAGAAAAAATATCATCAGCCTTGTGACAGTCGTTATCAAACCCGTCCTCAATCGCACCATCTTTGTCGAGGAATTTATTATTCAAAACGTAATCACGTAAGAATTTTTCTTCTGATGTGAGGTTCGGATCTACCCAATCATTCCGAACTGGCTTCGATTTCCCTCGTTTACTACTGTCAATCGTCTCAAATTTTCCCTCAGACGATTCTTCATCACTCTCCTCTTCCATCTGTTCTTCAGATTTTGGTTTAACTTTGAATATCTCATTGTCATCTTCGACCACCTTCGCCCCTTCTTTAATGCTCTCTAATATTTGACGTTGCTCCTCAACATACGGTATCGTAGCAGTCTCTTTATCCTTCCGAATTCTCTGCGTCTCTTCCTCTTCACTGTCACTGAACTTGCCATCACGTTCTGTGATAATTTTACGTTCATAATCACGTAAATATAAGGATTGTTTTTTCTCTTTCTTATTTTTCTTCGTAGAGTTTTCAACATTATTTGTTTCTTCTTCATCAGCATTTCGCACGTCAGCGAAAAAATCTACCTTGTCGTCATAAATTATTGGATCTTTTTTTTCCAAGTGTGACAGAGTGGTGTAAAAACCTTCTTCGCATTGTTCAGTGAGACACTGCAAAATAAATAAATATATTGAAATAGTATTATATAATAGAATATTCACGATGTTTGTTCATTTTGGCAACACTACAAGCATTAATTGACCAGAAATTGGCTTGAAACTCGATAAGAAACAGGTGAAAACGTTTATATTTTCTAAATAATGACTGCCTATTCATGGCTGCCAGCCAGTTGAAATATCGTCAGTTGAATACAAAGCAATTGTAAGTTGGATTTAACGTAGTTTCAACTACTGTTCTAATTTGCTACGGGAAAAATGACATTTATGTGTTTATCCTACGCATGACACGACACACTGTCATCATAAACTACTATCAGCAAAAAAATATCTCTATAATTACATTTGCGTCTTCATCTTCGGATGAACTTGAAGACTCGTCATCGCTATTTAATTCACTCAAATGCTCGCCATATTTGGTTTTCACTGAAATAAATAAAAAAATATAATAATAAACATATACGCACAGTACAAAACATATGCAATAGGAGATAAATAATTCGTGTTTTAAATTACGTTTATTCAATTCTTCCTTCTGACGCCACTCGTTGTAGTTCGTTGCGTATCCTTTATTTATTTTTAATTCTTCGTCAGAATGGCTATTTTCGCCATCAAATAAGTCTGCCATATTTCTAATTATTAATGGATTTTCAAGAGAAAAAAAATAATAAACAGTTTAACTGTGACTGACTGTGATGTTGATCATAATATGGAAAACATAACCTCAAAATCGATAGAAACGTGTTCGTTTGCACGATAGGAATCGTGCATCGTGGCGCTGTACTCGAGAGAAAATTGACACCAATTTCCAAAAATTTAGATAATATTACGAACATATCAATAAATACTTGTATGTAATATATTTGCAACATACTTTATGCTGAAAAGTGATTAAAGTTTCCCTCCATGCAAATTTTGAATCGAATCTTCGTTTATTTAAATTATTATTTAATTAATTCATATTCATCAATCATGATTATTATTATAGACAAAAATATTTCTTCTCCAATACAGATTTGACATACAAACGGATGACAATTACGATATAATTACAAAATTAAAAAATAAGTATTCTCTATTCATCGATGACCCAAAGAATATTAATTCCAGACATTCCTAGGTTTACACGCCCGAGCATTCCGTGATCTCGAGTTTTGATTATATAAAGAAATAGCAGGAGCGTATGGAACATGTTGTTGCGACCCTAAAATAAAAAAACATAAATATATTATTTCTTAAAATGATCGCACAAATAGAGTAATGAATAATAAAACCGTATATCAATTTACCCTTGGAATTTCTTCGTAATCCGCAGGCAAAGAATCACCACTGAGAGCTAGACAATAATGTGGTGGATTCGTTGACTGACACACAATGATAGGGCCTTTATTTCTCGGCAATTCTGAACCACTTTTAGCCATGTATCTTGAAGTGAATGTCCGTGCATCAGGCTGATCCAAAGGTGCTTCCAATTGTGTGTCCATATACGATGAAACCAGATGCATAATTATTGCCGTATCCGATGGCAAACTGCTATCCCACGGTTTACCGTTGTGTGAACCTCCACTGCACCATTTAAATTCACTCATCGAACCGCCTTTAGCCAACATTTTTATTCTCTTTACCAAATAGTCTTGATTATTCGACAATTCTAAAAACGGCACTAAAGTCGGTAGTGTTGGAATACCAGCAACTAAAAATTGTGATTGTGCTAGTTTTCTCAATCGATCCAGTCCAACATTACCCGGTTGAGAATCACTCAATCCATGACGAATTAATGCCGCACTGACACTGTCAATTTCAATTGCCACGCGTTCAACAACTGTTTTGCTAATCCACATACGAAGATTGGCGGTCCATTGATTGACACGAGTTGAATCTACTCGATATTTTCGCCATACATCAGGAGAACCAAAGTATCCTCGAGGCGATGTTCCCTCTTCGGTACCCGGACTCGAAGATTTTGTTTTATCTAAAATTTATTTAAGGATTTTAAAATAGAGTTCATCAGCGGAATTGTAAAAAATATTAAATTAACTTGGAATCAAATATATTACCAATGGTAGGTGATAATTGATAAGCGCATCGTCGTAACATTGGTGATATTTCAGTGGGATTTCTTGTTGCTGGATGTGACCAAAATGAACTTAATAAATTTGATGGTTGATCAATATTCGTTGAATGTGTCGTTTTTCTCTCACGTTCCGAAACATCTTTCAAATAATTCTGCAATTCTGCTTCGTCCTGAATTAATCCTTCACCAGTCAAGCTACCATTTATTGAAGCGCTCAATGATTTATTTAACGAATTATTTGGCGTAACATTCATATTTCTTCCTGATGGCGATTGACCAGTGTATTTGCAGAACGGACTTGTGGAATATGTCTCTATTGAATTGTAAATATAAATAATGGAAATGGACTCAGAGTAATCAATAAGCAAATAATAAAATGACAGTAGTATTACTAGTGGTTTCATTTAGACTTGGTGAACCGAGGGATCGTCTGCTGAGGTTCATCGACGACATATTAATTGGCGACATTGGATCACATGGTGTGTATGTTGGCGCTGGCCCTGTCTTAAACAATGGCTCATTCTCATTCACTCCCAATAATTTTTTTTGACGCGGACTCACGACAATTGGTCGCAAATTTAGAGTTGCGATGATGTAGCTGATTATGTGATAAAGAGTATTCAGTGCAAATATAATAGCTAGGAACCATTCTATCCAAAAAAATGGCTTGTAAACTATGCCACCGTAAAATCTAAAATTAAAAATAATTTGTTAATCCAATTTTATTCCCATTCATTCTATTCATTTTATATAATACAAAAAACTGTGTGCTTACATATCAATTATAAGAATACTCAGTAGTGAACCATTGACGAAAAACCAAGTGATATTGTTTCTGGCTTTTGTCTGGGTTTGAAGAATTTCTAAAGTTTGTTGAACTTGTGGCTTGGGAGTAAGAATCCTTGAAAAAGAAAATATTGAACAATGAGAAAAACAATTTCGATTAACCCTTGCTCACCACACTGAGTCCCAAAGTGAACGTACTCAGTGTAGTAAGCAGAGAGTGAACAACAAAATATCAATTAATTGAAATAAATCATAATAATTTAGATACAATAGTTTTCGTATTCGTATTAGAGTAAATAATAAATGTATTTACCTTGCGTTCGGCGAAATAAAACGCATGGGAGAATGAAAATCACTCATTGTTACAGTAAATAAATGAATTTTACTATGTCAATACCAATTTTTCGCCTTTTACATTACTACCTGCAATAATCAGTAACAACAACAACAACAATTATCATACCAATCAATCAACTGTATTTCATCATTTATGAACACAACAATATACTATACGAACATAACCTACAAACAGTTCTTCTTTGCGCGCCATATTCGCCGACATAACCATTAAAAAAAATATTTATTGCCAACGCAATTTCCCCGCGCAATTATTTCAAATTTCGCGCCATTTGTAGTTTGCAGAACGATTCGATTTCTTTGCATAATCGCTTTGAATCCACATCTAAACCTAACTTCAATCAGTACATTTATGTACTGTGAACCTGAACATATATATAATTTTCGATACTACCACGATATATTATTATTGGCGAATTTATTTTTCAGATCACAATTTTCAACCACTGACAGTTTCACAGATAATTGAATATATATATATATATATATATATATATTGTTTGGGTAAGGTATTAGAAGTGTAGAAAAAAACGATCAACGGATGTGTAATGCCTGATACGGAGAAAGGTTACAAAAATTAAATTTCTGCCGTTAGCTATTTTCTTTTGTTCAGTAGAAGCGAAAATTTTCCAGTTTACACTACTTATGCCACTGTAATTTTTAATTCCACTTCATTATATTGATATAAAAAATAAACGTTTGAAATGTATAGATATATATATATATGTACTCGCTTGTAGATTATTTCTATATAATAACGCAATCAAAAGTTTCGTGTCCCAAAGATAAAATTTATTTTTATGGTTATAATCAATTTTGCAATTAATTTCAGTCACAATGCCAAAAGCACACAATCCAACTGTTTTTAATGGAGAAGCAGACAGTTTCTATGATTCAAATTATGAAATTAACAATAAAATGAGACTTCCTAAAACATTGCGAGTTGGTGAAGATTATTCAGGTGATGATTCAACAAGTACAAATGGGTTAGTCTGGAATCAGGCAATCCCTAATGACGCATACGATATGCATATGCCTGATAGAATTCTTGTTGTTGGTAAGTTTGGGGATTTAATAATTATATAGACCATTGAATATGCTTGTCAGTTTTGCAAATTTTGTTCAGGACATGACCAACACGTGGGACTTAGAGCACCACCTATTGAAATGACTCTGGATAACTCGAATTCACCACCTGGAAATACGTTGACCAGAGTACAGGTAAATAAATTATTGGAATTATGTTGTAAAATTGATTTCGGATTTAATATATTATATGTATTATATGTGAGAGGTATATAGTAATTGTATAAAATTTTTTTAGACACCACCGAAAGTACTCACGTTGGGGGATCACTTCTTTCCAGCATTTGATGATGACAATATTGAATCGGAATATTCAAATGGACAAGATCTTAATGCATCACTCCCAGTCTCGAATAGACCGTATATCAGTGAAACTCAAATAGTTCGACGTGCCACCAGGTAATACATATTTAATTTATATGAATGATTATTTTATTAATTAAAAATGCTGTTTTCACTCCTTTTCCAGGGAGCAAACTCCTGTATGGAATAGTAACTTGGACGTGTCATTGGCACCAAGCGAAGAAATTCAACATTTACGTCGTCAAGTTGGAAAATTAAATCGACGTGTGATGGCTGTTGAACTCGAAATGATTCAACGTCAACAACGTGATAAGATTTTTTATGCTATAACAATAGCTTATTTCTTTTTCAAAACATTTAATTGGCTCACTCGCAATTAAAAAAATTGAACAGTTAATTTGAATATCGCTCGGATTTCCTGGATAATTTAATGCCACAAGAAAAAAATGGAGAAAAATTGGACCGAACAAACTGTATTGATTTCGTTCTATTTTTTCTTCTCCTGAAAATAGACTTGAAGGACAATCCGACTTACAAATATATTGGTATTCAATCTTTGACGTGGCATGTAAATAGCTAGTTTTTTTTTTTTCATTTTGTTTTTGATGATTTTAAGCCCGGTACAAGTTCGTTAATAATGTTTAGGTTTTATTAACTGAAATCATAACACACAAAAATGAACCACTATGTACTTCATTTAGTCGCAATAGTGTGAAATAATTTTTACTATCGACAAAATGTGATTATGTATACCATATCATTTGGTGAAATCTATTTCCTCAATTTGCATTATTTAATGCTTGATTAAGTCATTACATCTATAATCTGTTTTTTTTTCTTTACAATATCAGTGACGATATACAAAATAATTTCATGATAAAATAATAGTCAGAAATAAAATACATATTTTTTTCTTCGGTTTCGAGGCACTTTGTTTTTTTGACTGGTAGTACTCCCGTTCTACACATGTGGCCATTTTGTATAATATTGTATTATATTCATATAACATGCCATGTAATTATACAAAACAGGAATAATAAAAATTCCACAAATTGGAATTTCCATCAATTTTACTCGATCAATTTTTATGCATGTTTAATTTTTATCTTCAGATAAATTCATGAATTAGGATAACTGATTATTTGGATTCAATGGAGAATAAATAAAACATTATTACCCAATATAAACTGTTTAAATTATTTGAAGTTTATTGATAATGATGAACAATATATCTGTGCGCCAATTGTCAAATATGTATTTAAATTGCACATATTATGAGGTAATAGAGTAGTATGAACGGCGTATCACAGTGACATCAGTCTCAATTTCTCTATCGGTAACTTCATTATTATTGTATCAAAAGTTACTTATATATTAAATATAAAGACGAAAATACTCTGATTAATTTGAAACTTGAATTAAATATTTAACGATTTTTTTCCCCTCCAACATATTTTATATTCTCTATAACTTATAATGTATTTCTTTTTTCATTAGACTGATGACGTCTTAAAACATTAAAATCTTTTTAAATCTTTCAGTCTTCACGAATATGTATGCTTAGTCGCTCAGAAATTAACTGGAGCATTGTCCAACACATAAAACATGATATCCCCGCCTTCTTCACCAAATATATATGTATTATTCAAAACAGATTCGGCCAGTTGTGTATCTGTTTCACTGATACTCAACTGTGGCACTTCACCTAATGGTAATTGATTACTTTCAATTGTCGATTGATTAATATTGGATACTTGGAGGAGATTTTCTTGATTGTTAAACGATGTTTGTGGAGTATTTGCAAGTGTTTCATTCATACCAGTCGCGGAAAGTAAAACTACTTGATTATTTGCAATTCCACTTTTATTCAATTCAATTGCAGGTTTTTGTGTATTTGTTATGGTTGGAGCTTTTTCCGCAAGCTGATTAACAAATCCTGGCTTATCCCAGTCTGCCCTCGAACTCTTGTGTTGTCTCTCAAAATGTCGTCGCATACTGTGTCGATGTTTTGCTGTCATTTTACAAAACGGACAACGATATATGAGACCACTATGACTTGTCTGCATGTGTCGTTTCAACTGGTACTGTCCATGAAATGATTTGGCACATGACGTGCAAGGAAATTGTGCAGGTTTTATGTGACTATCCATATGTTTATCATAAATTGATTCGCTAGTATACTCCATTGGACAATGTGAACATTTAAAAATTGGTTTTTCACTATGAATATGTTTATAGTGTTTGAGATAATTACATCTTTGGAAAAAACTCTTATCACATTTGTCACACTGAAATTTTTTATTTCCATGGAGTAGTACGTGAACATCAAGAGCTTTTTTACTTTTCAATTTCTTACCACAAATGCTGCAAGGAATTTGAGCGGATTCATGAACTTGTTTGTGCTCTTTTAATACGCCAATTCGATGAAAACGCCGATGACAAATGTCACACTCGTATGTACGTTCGCCATGTGATTTCAAATGTTGTTTCAAACTGTTTGATGTTTTAAATACATCGCCGCATTTTTCACATATTGTTGGTTTGTCATCAACAACTTTTTTCTTCACTTTTGTTATTTGAGGTTTAGGATCCATGTGAAGTTTACTATGACGCGTGAGATGCGCACGATGGACAAATCTCTTGTTACACTGTGGGCAAACGTGTTTTGGTGCTTGGCATTTGTGCGCTTGCAATTCTGTTTGTGATGAAAATACATCTCGACACCATTTGCAAGCGTTAAAATTCAAATGTTGTAACATGTGTCGTGTTAAATACTTTTTCAGTGCAAAATGTTTCTGACAATAAGGACATTCGAAGTAGTCAACATTGGCTTTTTGATTGGTACACATGTGCGACACGAGATTCTCTTTCCTTGCAAATACTGCGAGACAAATAGAGCAAATGAATTCACCTGTATGCTTTCGTAAGTGTCGATAGAGATAATCTGGTTTGACAAATTTTTTTCCGCAGATATCGCAATCGAGGTTGTTGATTCGTTGATTGATATTTCCATCGTCCGGTGCAATGTCCAAGAGTTCTGAGGTAAGTTCTTCAACATTAAATTTCACTGCATCAACACCCGATATATTTTCCGACAAAATTGACTCAGCCATTGAACTCAAATTCATATTTAAACATTGATTATCAAGTATGGATTTTATTGAAGAGTTTTCAATTAAATTATCATTATTTTGGAGTAAATCATTAACACTTAATGTATTTGTATCGAGTAAAGAAAGTTCTGAGTTTTGATTTTCTTTTTCCGACATTATAACAGTGCTATCCATTATTATTTTACCTGCTTCAAATTTTTCTAATATATCTTTCATTGCGTCTGAAGTTTGTCCCTCCGAATCATTCATATTCAACAGAATTGTTTGAGCATTTTGTTGCTGTTGATTTTCAGATGTTGGAATACCGATTGTGCCACTGTTACTATTCAATGCCGCGTGTTTCATTGTTTGATGTTTCGCCAATAAAGACATACTTGGGAATTTTTTATTGCAAATATTGCAAGATGTACCGAGAAGTGGTTTATAATGTTCCATTAGATGTTTGGCATATGCAACAACTGTTTTTATTTCTGATGCGCATATACTACATGTCCAATTTTCTTTGATATCTCTGGCGCCCAAACGTTCAGCTGGTAAACTTTCAGCCAATTTCGAAGATTCATTTGTCGTAGTTGAATCTAACTGTGGATCATTTGCATTTGTATCAATATCAATCTCTTGTTTAACATCATTGTTTGGATAAATTGCTTCGTCATTCACAGTATCATTATTGTACAGCGGCATTTTCATTTTCATGGCGTAATAAGGTGCATACCAAACACGAAGTTGTTCTCCAGTAGGAATTGTTCGCATTGCTGTGTAAAAAATATCTTCTTTCATCTGATAGCAAATTAAATTCTGCTCTCTAGCATTCGATGCCGGTGGTATGAAGCACATCCAATTACTGATATCCTCATCGGAATAATCCAGATAAGAAATTTCAGTACACAGATTTCCAAATATTTTTATAGGAAATGTTGTCAATGGATTCATTGCCCAATTACGTTTGGCTTCGAAAGGTCCAAATGTTGTTCCTCGTGCGAAATCACGTTTCACAATAACGCATGTTGTGCTATCAGCCATTGGTATGATCTCCAAATCTGTTGGTAGGCTCTGTCGTGCCCGTGAAAGTTTTGGTGAATCTTTGATCTAAAATGTAAGACTCAGATAAATTTTTTTGTTTTTTTTTCTCCTGGTACAATTCAGCCTTGAAGGTCATTCTCTATTGAATCCAAACCCACTCGACCAGTTTAGACTATCAATCAACGATTTTCAATGAAAGAATAGCGGGTAACTGCATGATGATATAACAAGTCTCAAATTATATTTCAGCGTCACCAAAAAAATGAGATTGGATAAGGTCATTATCTTCAGAAATATTATATTTTAAAATTAGATAGAATGACCTTCAAAATTTACCAATATATCATAAATCTTTTACTTTTCACATACATAATGTAATTCACGCAAAAATGGGCATTCATGGGTATCATGAGGCTGACCACAAATATTGCATACTGAAAAAAAAAAAAAATTCAACAATATTAACAAATAATACATAATTGACGACGTTAGAAATGGAAAATGACGCGTCGTTAACGAATCACTATCATTGTCTTCGAACAATAACGAAACATTTAACAAATAGAATAAATAAAATCACAAACAAAAGTAAACACAAAACAGCTGTTAAATATTACCCAATATGTAGGTCTGCATTTGGTCGCCCTGTTTAACATTGTTCGCGCCATTATTTCTATTCCTCATCGTTGGTGGTTTTTTGTAAGGTGTCATTATTTATTTCTCATCAACAACTTGCACGTATTGGCACTGTGATACTTTCCATGATACCTGCAAGCGAATGAGAGAAAAGAAACGTTGATAATATCTATTGAATATTTCAATTGTTTTGCAGGGGTTGCCATTCGTTTATTTGAGGTTAAGTTTCTATTATTCCGTTAATATCGAACAGAATTCGCAGAAAATACTTGAATCATCACATTCAAATAAAATATAAATTGGCATTGTTGGACATTTTGAATGTATAAATACCTCTGAGTCTTCATTTTTCGTCTGTTCAATATCATATTACACTGTAATTTTTGAATATTTGCATTTATGCACAAAATTCAACTTCAAAGGTATCCAAAGGTGAGTTTTATTAATGCAAACCTCATGATATGTGTGTGGAGAGGGGGTGGGAATAGAAAATCTTGAAGAAAATGCTCCACCTATATCTGTTTCTTCACAAAGATCAAAGAAAAACTTTGATCTGTGCGATGATATATTTGTAAATGATATTTATTCTCAATGTTCAATTTTAGCTGACAGGATGTATGGGGATCAATGAGACCAAGCAAAAAATGTGGGCATAAAGATTTATTGAATTATTGATTAAGTTATGTTATTTTATTAATGATTTATTTATGTGTGAATAATTTGTCATTTCAGTTTCAGGGTGATGCATAGGAAAAAATTGAATGAACGATGCCGAGCCATGGAACAAAATCATATATGTCACAAATTGCAATCAGAGTTTGTCCATTATTGGCTCTCATTTTTAGCGTACTTGTTACCATCGTAACACTCTACATCAATGATGGACTTTCACTACCATTCATTTTCATTTCTATTCAAGTTTATCTCAATTGGTATTCAATTTTTACAATTAGTCGAAATGCTACGACGATGCAGAAATCATTTAGAGAATTGAGATGCAGCAGTGTGGCGATTAAAATAAATAGTTCAAATGATTCTTCGCCAAAATTTAGATACTGGTATTGCGAAAAATGTTCATGTTATACTTATAAGCCTACACAACATTGTGGGGCATGCAAAAAATGCTATCACTACCGTGATCATCATTGTTTTTTTATTGGCGGTTGTATTATTCAACAGAATATGGGAAATTTTATATTAATATGTTTTTATACATCACTTGCATGTTTCTATTCTCTGAATGTTGTTGGGCCATATCTGTACGATAATCTACGGCACATTGTTCATGAAAATACGAGTGTTTTGAATATTATATTAAATTTTTGTTTTCCAGTTGCATTCACACGACTTGTAATTGCCGGTGAAGCTTCCTGTTTATTACTCGTAACATTATTTAATATTCTTTTTTCAGTTTGTGTAGTGTGCTCAATTTATGGTAGTTGGAAATTGTTTAATTGTTTAACTGGTCGACAAAGGTACTATCCGCACGTAGCAAAAAAACAAACTGTTCAAGAGATATTTGGCAATCATGGAATTTATAATTTTTTATTTCCATACAATGGTTTTCGTATTTCAAGAGATAGTGATGGAAGATATGAGCTCAAAGAAGTATAGAAACCTTCCCAATAATTTATTCCATGAAAAATACTATCATAGTTTTAAAGATAACAAACGTTATGTTGTGCATATATAAATGTGGAAATTGTTATCTTAAATTGACTACTGGCAAAAAAAAACCATTGGTATTTTTCTCATATACTTCTATATATAAACAATCCACTATTATTATATAGATTTACAATGGAATAAATATATTTACAACTCATGAATTAATTGGGCATCATGGAGTATTGAATACGGCTTTGATGATCATATTTAGAAATTGATTGCTTTATAAAAGCATTCAATCATTCCAGTTCTTTAAATATTCTTAGTGATTTTTTTCCTGCTCCTCATCTAGATTGTTACACATTACAGTTCTGTATGTTTGTGTGCACTAGCCATATCAACTGGATCAATAAAGACACCTTCCATTGTTTGCCATTGATTGTAGCTGTTGTACTCTGAATATTCACCAACAACTTCAACTTGGCCAGCAATTGGAGAACCATATGTACGACCACTTACAGACAAGAATCTGCAGTATGAAAAGATTCCACGAATTAATTATCCAGTGATAATACTTAAGTATAAGATCTTAATAATTTTCACTCACACTTTTGTGTCCAAGTGATTGAACATAACGGGTTGACCTCTTTCCCAATAATCCGTCGAGCAAACCACTCTCCAATGATCACCAGTATCACCCTCACCTTTCGCATCACCATAAGCCGACACTTCTTGTTTTCCACTCAACGGCGAACTCACATGATGAGAGTGAAGATTTTTCTTCGTTGCTACATGCTCTAATCTGATAACTTCACCACATTCAATTGGCTTCCTGAAAACCACCAATAACTTATTTCACACAACCATGATCCACATCACAGAATAATTCCTTCGGGAATGTCCAACTTTCAGAAAGGATAATTTAGTTGGAAATCTTCAGCAATATGATTGTGTATAGTTCGAGAACTTAATAACGGATTTGAATTATGAGCTTGTGACATTAACGGATAAACAGTGACTCATGTAGAAGTGATGAAGAAAATCGTACATTTGCTCAAATTGAAGCATAAAATATCAATGAATATAATAATGGAATAACAAACATAGCAAAATAAATATAAAACACACCCTCTCAAGCATTGTTCTCCTGTCGGTGGCTTAACCAGCCAATAAGAATTTCCATCCTCTTTAACTTCTGTCCCAGTGACAGATTGTTGACCGCTTCCACTTCCATATTTAATATCGTGTGAGTGTAATCGAAAATTGTAATCGACATTTAATAATTTTAAAACAGAGCTACAGGTGACATAGTCATTTTTGCTGGCTGTTTGGAAAGAGAAAAATAATATGATTATGCAGGAGTGATAGAACATGAATCAATTTTAATATAGAATAATAATTTTAAATGATTTTATTATTTGAATAATAATTATTTTACCTTCTATTAAACTCGTTGTTGATAATAAAATTGCAAAAATAGAGGAGATCAATCCTCCCATCAGTCTACGCGTGGCCATTTTTAAAATAGCTGACAGTGAAATGCGTGGAATAATCCTATTGGTTACAAAATACAAAAAACATTACACGTTGATTATATCGTGGTATATGTACACGTCTACTCTAAAGTGTTCCTACTCGTGTGACATCACTGTCACACATGATTTCTGAAGACATCAATAATACCAACGGAGTATCTACGATCACGTACCCGTGCACGGTAACTTGATGCACAGGAAACCTCTAAAACCAGCTAAATCAAAGTAGTCGCTGTGCACAGAATTATAAA
The DNA here is from genome assembly GCA_958496275.1 of Zele albiditarsus. Classification (NCBI taxonomy): domain Eukaryota; kingdom Metazoa; phylum Arthropoda; class Insecta; order Hymenoptera; family Braconidae; genus Zele; species Zele albiditarsus. Next base: position 6,670,362 of record OY292413.1, on the reverse strand, counting down.
TATAGTAAAAAACATTAATAACATTAATTTGGACAATCAATAAAAAATAGAAATCAGAATAGCCTCGGCCTGATACCAAATATCCATAATATGAGAAGATTTTTACTTTATCGACATCTCGAAGGGATTTTTTTTTGTTAGCTATTCGTGGAGTGTAATCAGGTGTGGTGGTGGTGTACCCGTTGTGTATGTTTAACCTAGAAAATTCGGAGGTTATATTTCAGTTGTAGGTAATATCTGCTATAATTTTAACTGACACAACCACAGTCTGTGGGCCAACGTTTTCTAACTGAGGACCGGCCGCATTCCCAGTAATTGACATTATTGGTACTAATTTCTGATCCACATCCCAACGTCTGAAATTGGCGAGCTTCTTGAGAAATATTGGACACAAAATGCTGCTTATCATATCTTTTACAGTACTTGCTATGCATTCATTGAGAATTAATACTTGCATAAATGAATCAATTAGAATTAGATAATCATAATTTCATAATGACAAATTTCTCTAGGAATTATTGTGAAATTTGCAAATTAATTATTAAATTTATGCAAGTACTCACGTTGACTCATCCATAGCAATAGTTGTACGAAAAATGACCAGCTTTAGTTTAAATATAAAATATATATTCCGAGAGTTTCTATTTTTCCGACGATGGGGAGTAGATTAAAAATTAGTACCAATAATGTCAATTATGGAGAATACAGCCGGGCCTTAATATCTCATATGTTGATATGCCAATGAATAGTACATTTTATCATACTTTCTTATATGAGCAAAGACGTTTAATATCATGAATGATGATTTAAACTTTTGTGCTGGGTCTTAACTAGATAATGGCCGTGCTCCCTGTGCTAAGCCAGGGTTGCGGAGGATTGTGCCCTGAACAGGTTTTGTTTCCTTGGTTACTCACTTTACCTTGCTCTGAGCTGATCGCGAACATTCACAGCATGAATACAGAAAATTATTTAAATATCGAATATATACTTGTTATGCCTGAAATTTTTCCACAGAATTCATAGGCATGTACTCCGCTGGATATGCGAAGTGTATTTTTCTCGTAGTATAATTTTTCATTTGATAATGTAAGATAAAAAAGATAATGTGAACGGTAAATGCAGCCACTATTCGTAGACTTTGGAACATTGAATTGCAATGAGGTTGCGATTTGAACGGTAATAATATTCACATCTCAATTTTATTCGCACAGAGTGTGGAATTGGTTGTAGCACTTCAACAATGCCTTTGAAACGTATTAAAGTACTGGAATTAGCAGGTCTTGCGCCTGCTCCTTTTTGTGGAATGATATTGGCTGATTATGGAGCATCTGTGATCAGGATTGACAGAGTAATACATGTACCATTTTGCCTAAATAAATGGCATAACAAATCATGTATGTCTATTAAGTAGGGTAATATCTTGCATAATATATAAATATATTTTTATTCACAGGCCGGAGTGTCGCAGAGAGATGTTCTTGCAAATGGAAAAAGATCTATTGCACTTAATTTAAAAACTGAAAGAGGCGCTGAAATATTTAGGAAATTGTGCGATAAAAGTGATGTCGTGATTGATCCATTTAGAAAAGGTAAAAATATTCCGATGTACTTGATTTATTTGGATTCGTTTGCACCTTCAATTCAATTAGATTGTTGAAACATTATTCTGCCGCACACAGGAGTGATGGAAAAATTAAAGTTGGGTCCTGACGATTTAATGAAATCAAATGTAAAATTAATATACGCTCGATTGACTGGTTTTGGACAACAAGGGCCTTATTCGAATATGGCCGGACACGACATCAATTACATTGGGTTATCAGGTGAATTTTTGTAAATGAACTGATAATTTTTTTATATATTAAAAATGATTTATTCAGAAAATATGCTATGAACTTTTTACAGGTCTTCTTTCTCTCTTCGGTCGATCAAGTGAAAAACCAACACCTCCAGTCAATTATTCAGCTGATTTTGCTGGTGGTGGATTAATTTGTGCATTGGGAATTGTTATGGCTCTCTATGAACGTACTTCGAGCCAAAGAGGCCAAGTAATTGATACTTCAATGGTTGAAGGTGCTGCCTATGTAGGCAGTTGGCTTTTACGTTCCCGACAAATACCTGGATTATGGGGCAATCCCCGTGGGAAAAATATGTGAGCTTGAACGAATTAATTATTTCTTTTTCAGTGATGAATTATTCATGAGGAATGAATGAATTATTTTTAGATTGGACAGTGGGACTCATTTTTACGACACGTACGAGACGCAAGATGGAAAATATATGGCAATTGGTGCTTTAGAGCCACAATTTTACGCTATTTTATTACAGAAACTGAACCTAAACGATGATGATTTACCGCAGTTTAATGATTTTGAAGGGAATCGAAAGAAATTGACAGATATTTTCAAGCAAAAATCACAGGACGAATGGACTCGTATATTCGATGGTACTGATGCATGTGTCACGCCGGTTTTATCATTGAAAGATGCACCCAATCACGCACATAATAAAGCACTAAAGACTTTTAGTATTGATAAAAAAGGATACGCAATTCCAAACCCCTCGCCACGTTTATCTCGCACACCTGGCAAAACTATGGCAGTAAATCATTTGAATCCCGAAGCAGGCGAACATTCTCGAGAAATTCTAGCAGAATATGGTTTTGATGCGAATGACGTGGATGATTTTATTAAGTCAAAAGTAGTACAACAAACTTTGAAAAAATCAAAGCTTTAAAATTATTGTCATATATATATATTAATGTATGAAACGTTAGAATATTGTGGCTGTGAAGAATGTTTGCTTTTTCACTTTTAATATAGCTATATTTAGAATTGTGACACGACTTTATTTTGGTGGTAGTGATGTTATAAATAAATAAATAATCAAATATCTGGAAGGACAAGTATTCAATCAATATAAAAAAATATAGATAATAGATGAGGAAATAAAATTTATGAATTTTTCTTGGACAATTTTAGTATACTCTAATTATCCTCATAAATGATTAATTGAATACAAGAAAAGATGAAAGGTTCTTCACAAATTATATTAACTCAAACCAATTTTTTATGTTGATGTTACCAATATTGTTATCAATATTATAATTATTGATGAAAGCATTATTCATATCTCACATTTCTTTCCCTTGTATCTTCTTTAGTGTTCCAAAAATTACCGTTGATGGCGTATGTGCATTATCTAGTTTACAAACCGCGACTGAGTTGATTCTCACAAAGTTAAATTCACACGAAGTTCTCCAATCTTGTTATATTTACTAGAGAATGCCAATAACCTCATTGGTTAACTTGAACTCGACTGATTAAAGATTGAACTGTATTTCATAGAGATGTACCTGAATCCAAACACTAAACCGAGCCGCAGTGAATTGACATCTTCTTGTGCAGAAAAATAACCAATAAATCGTCTCAAAATAATTCAGGTGAATAACTCAACTAATGTAACAACTTTGTTTAATCAGAATAAACCAACGAAAGTGGAAAAATAATTTTTAAATAAGTCACAAACCTCATAAAACTGACTATTTTCATATTCAATCAATTTTTTGATAGAGGTTATGATGATTTTGTATAAAATTGAACCAAAAATATACAATATTAATCAACAAGTTTTTCCATCACAATCGACTTTATATTTTGTTATTTAAACATTTATGTGACTAATTGATCATTACTCATTTATTTCAGTTTGAATTAGCAGTCGAGAATTGATTTATAACAGAGAAAAATGGGTGTAGCCAAAAACCCAGAAGCAATGGAGGTTGAAGTATCTAACAATGATCAATCACCCATTGTTGATGGTGAAGGTGGAGAAAAGAAGGACACTGATGTCCAAACTATCCATGATTTACGTGAGCATACACGACAAATTGAGAAAGCAGTGCAAAACAAGGAGCCTAGATTTATTTTACGTGCCTTGAGGGCACTACCAAATACAAGAAGGAAATTAAATCCTGTAGTATTGCGTGGAGTAATTGGTGGATTTTATACAAGATCAGCAGCTGAACGAGAAGCATTATTGGCATGGGTGGAAGAGCCAATGGATATGGAGGGTACTCAAATAGCAATTCAAAGGTTCAAGAGTTCAGCATCACCTTTATTACCCGAAACTGATGCATATATTCATCTATTAGTCTTGGTGAGACTTATTGACACAAAGAAATATGAAGACGCTGTACAATGCTCCGAAGCATTGGTACAAAAAATAATTGCTCAGAATAGAAGAACTATTGATCTCATTGCGGCTAAATGCTATTTCTATCATTCGAGAGCTTATGAACTTACCAATCAATTGGATAAAATTCGTTCATTTTTACATTTACGTTTACGTACAGCTACTTTGCGTAATGATTTTGAGGGTCAAGCTGTATTGATAAATTGTCTTCTACGAAATTATCTGCATTACAATCTTTATGATCAAGCGGATAAGCTAGTATTGAAATCAACTTTTCCTGAATCAGCAAGTAACAATGAATGGGCACGATTTTTGTACTATCTTGGAAGAATAAAGGCTGCAAGATTGGAATATTCAGCGGCGCACAAGTATTTGGTACAAGCAATGCGGAAAGCGCCACAAACAGCAGCTGTTGGATTTCGCCAAACTGTTCAAAAATTAGCTGTAACAGTTGAGCTATTACTTGGTGATATTCCAGAGCGACAGATATTCCGTCAAGCGGCATTGCGACGTGCTCTGGCACCATATTTCCAACTTACTCAAGCTGTACGTTTGGGAAATTTACAACGTTTTGGTGAGGTATTGGAGAACTTTGGACCACAATTTCGCACTGACCATACGTTCACTCTCATTCTACGACTGAGACATAACGTAATTAAAACTGCAATACGTTCAATTGGTTTATCGTATTCGCGTATTTCACCGACAGACATTGCGAAAAAATTGGGACTGGATTCGGGAGTTGACGCGGAATTTATTGTGGCAAAAGCAATTCGCGATGGTGTTATAGAAGCTACACTTGATCCGGAAAATGGATATATGCGAAGCAAAGAAACAACTGACATTTATTGTACAAGAGAACCACTGCTTGCTTTTCATCAACGCATCACTTTCTGTCTTGATTTACATAACCAGAGTGTTAAGGCCATGCGCTATCCACCAAAATCGTATGGTAAAGATTTAGAGTCTGCTGAGGAACGTCGTGAAAGAGAGCAACAAGATTTGGAACTTGCTAAAGAAATGGCTGAAGAGGATGATGATGGTTTCCCGTGAACAGTTTATATACAATTAAATTATAAGATGAGCATTTGTTCTCATCTATTCATTACGTTTGCTTTTTGTAATCATTAAGCCAACAATAAAACAAACAAAAAATCATTTATATACATGTATCAATATTAATTGAAAATTTGAATATTGTTTCTATTTCTTTTTTGAAAAAGGACATAATTAGAAGTTAATAATTAATAAAATCTTACTGGTATATGATGTATAATATTTTATAATTTTCTTTCTCTTATATTCATTGTATTATTATTTGTATTGGAATCCATAGAAAAATAAGTTTACATACAAAAAGATATCCAGGATTTATAGAGATATATATTTCATTAATTTTCGCGCATCATCTATTTCTTGGCTCTCTTGGCTTCTGGTGATATTGACATTCGTGTTGATGAACGTTTTGATGTATCGGGCGATGATAAAACGCTTTTCTCCAATTGTAAACTATCGTTCAACAATGATTGATTTATATTATTTGTTGATTCTTTCGATTGATTAATTTGTACGGGGCTTGATAACGGTATTAATGGTCGTGATTGCGTTTCCTCGATATTAGTTAATTGAGAACATGTTCGACCTCCTAAACGTAAACGTTCCCTTCGTTCCTGATCAAATTTCGCAATATTCGGATGTGCTTTGTACAGTGCGGGAATATTAATTGTGGCACATTTAGTCAAATTGAAAGTTTTGTAAATGCCAACGAGAGTATCAGCGAGCTCAAACATTTCTGATCTAAGACTGATCACAATAAATTGAGCATTTTTCGTTCTCTCTTTTATATATGTTCCTACTATTGATACATTTTTAAAGTCCAAAGCTGCATCAATTTCATCCATAAAATATAAAGGTGTTGGTTTATAATGATGTAGAGCGAACACAAGTGCAAGAGAACTCAGAGTTTTTTCACCACCGCTCAAATTGCTAATATTTTTCCATGATTTTTTCGGTGGACGAACACTGAATACGATTCCTTCAGCAAATGGATCCAAAGAATCGACAAATTCTAATTCTGCAGCACCGCCTAAAGTTATCATTTGATACATTTCTTTGAGCTTTGTCGTGATTTCTGAGAATCCTGCAAAAAATTCCTCCATTCTTCGTTTCTTTGCCATGTCATAAGACGCTCTCATTTTATTTCGCGAGTCCGTGACTTCCTCGACTTCTTTTGATCGTTTCAGAAAAACTTCGTCTTTCTCGAAGAAATCTTTGATAATTTGCATATTGGGAACTTCATCGGGCAGGCGTTCTTTCGCAGCAGCTAGATTTGCAGCGACAGTTTTCGCGTCCAGCGCACAAATTTCATCTTCCGTAAGTGTTGGTAATTGATCCAATGGCTGTTCTGGTATTTGATTTAACTTCAATGATTTTATTCTCCGTGTATAGTCTTCAACTTTATGCGTCAATTCAATGATAATTTTATTACCATCTGAAAACTTTTGATCGAGATCAATTTTTAGCGCTTTCATTTTTGTTAATCGCGTCTCTAACATCTCTAATTTTTCTTTGAGTGCAGCCCCTGCCGCATCTCTCTCAGCCAATGCTTCGGCGTATGATTCAATTTCATTCAGAATACCTTTAGCCTCCTCTTCAAATCCTTTTTTCTCCTCTTGTATATCTTTCATACGTTGCTGACACGTTTTCACATCATTCTCAAGTCTCTCAATTGTCTGATGTGCTTTTTGCGTATCACGTTCCGCCGTTTTTATTGCAACTTCAAGCCGGCAAATTTCAGTTTTAGCCTTTTCTGTAGATTTTATTAACTTTGAAATTTTATTTTGCTGTTCTTTTACACGATTACCAGACACTTCGTCAATCTGGTCATTTATTCGTTTGACTTCATCTTCAGTAGATTGCGATTGAGTACGTACTTTATCCAATTGTTTTTTCGCCGCCTCCAAGGCGTTTGTGAGCTCTTCAACTCGATCAGGATCAGCAATCGATTCCGCTGCTTTTTTCTCCTGTTCCTTTAATTCTTGCTGTAATAATGGCGCGTTCTTCTCAAGCATAGTCAGTTCTGTTTTGAATGTATTTCTATTCGCTGTCATTTCATTTAATGCAGTAGTCAATGTTTGAATTTGATCTTCCAATGGAGGTCGTTCTCGTTTTAATCGATTGCACTCTTCAAATACGTCATCCAAATTTTTCTGTAATTGGTCGAGATCAGCTGCGGTAACTTCGTTTCTCTTCACGCGTTGGCCAATGCGTCCACGTGCAACAGTTCGGCCTCCACCGCTCATTGTACCCGATGTTTCAATTAATTCTCCTTTCAATGTTACAACTCGATATCTTTTTGCACCGTAAGCGATTCGTGTTGCCTGCTCCAAATCATTAGCAACCAATGTATTCTGTAAACCATAATAAAACGCCGGAAGTATGCGTTCATCATCAACCTTAATTAAATCAAATAGTCGTGGCACATTCTCAGGCGTTTGAATTTTTTGGTGACAATTGGGTATGAATCGTTGTTGTTTTTCCAATGGAATAAATGTAGCGCGACCAATGTTGTTGTTGCGAAGGAATTGAATGCACGCTTGCGCGGTGTCAACTGTATCAACCACCACATTGTCCAACGGTCCACATGCGGTTGAAACTGCAACATCATATTTGGCGTCAACTCCACCAAGATCACCAAGTCTTCCAAAAATTCCAGGCAAACGTCCTTCAGCCTTCTCTTGCATCAATGAATTAATGATTTCATTTTTCGATCTTGCCGCTTGCATTGACGCTCTTTCTTCTTCGTATCGTACTCGCATCTTTCTCAATTGACCATTGCAATCCGCTTCACGAGTCTCGATTTCATTCAATTTTTTTTGTGCTTTTGCAAGACTCGCTTGCGTTGCAGGAATTTTAGTTTCAAATGAAGAAAGTTGTGTTTTTCGATTTTTTAGCGATTCAATAGTGGTATGAACACTCTCACGGAGTTGTGTCAATTTTTCATGCTCCTTTTTTTCATCTGATGTGTATAGATGAAGTTCAGATTCAGCTAAATTGGTTGTTGCTTGCGCTTTATCGACATTTTCTCTATATGAAATCAATTTTGTTTCCAATTTAGTTCTCTTCTCGATTAAAGGCTCAGTTTTTCCCATCAAGCTTTCGATCAGAGTTTTCAATGCTACCTCTTCCTTCTCACAAGCAACTGAATTTTTTTCTATTAATGCTCTGTACTCCTCAATTGTCTCTCTATTCTTTTCTGGTACTTTGGATAGTTCCTCCAACTTTGATTGTTCAGTCTTTACTGAATTCATATTTGCTTTTCTTCGTTTATTAACCTCGACTTGTTCAGCGTGAAGTGCCTCATCTTTTTTTCGGACTTGATCAAACTTTTCAGTGGCAATGTCCTTTTTTTGTTGTATTGACGACCATTTTTTACACTTTTCCTTCAAATCTTTATTCAGAACTTCTTTTTCATCACGAACAATAATAATTTCTTCCTTCAATCTATTGCAATCAGCTTCTAATACTTTATGACTCTCTTCTTTCTCCTTCAAGATATTAGTAGTTTCATATTTTTTGCAATGATATAATTTATTTTGAAGTCTAGCAATAATATTTTCTGTTTTCAAGTAATCTACAGCTTCTTGCATAGGTTCATGTAAACTTTCTCGCTCCTTTTCAACGATACGTAAACGGTTCATTTTTTCCATTAATTTTTCAGACAATAGATCCACTTGATCCATCAATTGTTGTAAGGGGACTTTATATCGTGTTGTACCAATAATATCCTCAAGAAACTCTAGCATACCAACATCATGTTCATTTTGTGCTTTTGGTTTCATCATTGCAATTTGTTCAACTTCACCTTGAAGAATTAAAAAACGATTGTGATCCAAATCGACTCCCTCAGCTCTTAAAAGTTTTGCTATCTCTTTGAATTGCACTTTTTTTCCATTCAATTCATAATATGAGGAATTATCTTTGAATGCCGTTCTCGATATTACAAAATTACTGCCTGACACTATATCAATTCCATTTTCATTATCAATAACCTTTTGAAAATGAACCGCTACTGAGCAACTATTTAAATTAGGTAATTCACTTGAATTATGAATTAATACAGATATTTTTTTCGAACGAATTTTACTCGCTCTATATCCAAATACAAAGAGCATTGAGTCGATAACATTGCTTTTGCCACTGCCATTGGGTCCTACAATTGCTGAAAAACATTCGTGAAACGGTCCCACTTCAACTGTACCACCATAACTTTTGAAGTTGATATTGACAATTCTAGTGATCATAAGTCTGGGACCTTGGTGATCATCGAAATTAATTTTAATCGGTGGCGGTGGGATATAAATATTTTCATTTATTCTAAGGCCACCCTCATCATCGGAATCAACGGCATTTTCCGCGCCATCAATATCCATTTCCTCATCATCAGAAATATCTTCATTTCTCTGATTTCTACCCACCATTTTGTGTTGATTAGTCAGAAATTCCTGTTGATTGAAAAAGGAGGAATAATAATAGGTAAACAATTCATTATATATTATTTATATTGCATTATTTTTCTTGGTCGATATTTGAGGTTATGTTAGTGTGTTATCGACGCCTTTTCCCGCTTGATGCGCAAAGCGTCACTCCAATTACCATTCAAACAACATTTGTAAAACATCAAAATAATACTTACATAAAATCTTTCTCACACTACTACACAATGCATCAGCATTGTGTGTCATTAATTATTCTCCTTAATAATTCAACAATAATCTCTCCGATGGCATATAAACACCTAACAATATGAGAAAAACGTTAAAGTATTTTAAATTTTCGCGTTTGGCGGCGTGTACCGGAAGATTGCGCCACATGATAGAAAAGAGAGAAAGAGAGAGAGAGAGAGAAAGTGAAAGCGGAAGATAGCAGCGCCACACAAAATACCCGCGAAATTAATTCAAAACTTTAATTTGAACAAATATCAATTTTTTTATAACATTTTCATTCTCACTATCATTATCTACAGTCACAACATTTGTCCTGCATTTCTTCGAAAATAATTGACCCTAAAAACAGTTAATTTATATGTCATTTGAATGATTTTTTAAATTTTATTATCATTTTTGTTTTTTTTTTCTTTCAACTTTTAGTATCTAATGATTACAGAACAATTATTCATGTATAGAAACGTTTCGCGCAATCGTTAATAATATTTCATAATAATATGTAAAAATGATGCAATAATATAGCGATAATTTTAATACAAAGTACATTTTGATAAAGGTAAAGTAATATATTTATTTTTGAATGTTGTTTGCCCGCACCGGTCTATCATTCACGTTTATTGTACGTGTACACATACATTCAGAGACGATGGCGTCACTTGTATGGGATCGGTACGTGTATATCGCTGACTGCGACAAGAAAAGCGGCCATTCCAGTCGATGCTGCGGACGCGGTATCGTCGTTGATTTTGAGTCAATATTAAAATCAATAATTTTTTTTATAATTCATTTATAAATTGATTGGTCAATGAATAATCAAATTTAAACAAAAACTAATAGTTTTATTTATTTTAATAATAATTATCAATTATAAAAACGTTTACTGTTTGTATTATTTATATTAAAAAAATAATCAATTCGGCATTGTGCACATACATGACCATATATAAAATGTATAGTTGCGTGAGATAATGGTAAATCGTATAGGAGTCCTGCTTTGTTGCGCAGGTGAAAGATCAACTGCGACAGGTCCTATATAGTCCATTGCGTGTCCACGCAATAAAAGAATTCAAACAAGATTAAAAAATTATACAGGTATGTTAACAAGTTTGAATTTTACATTATTTCTATTTTATTCATGTAACTATTATATTTCTTCATTCCGAATTAATTTTTTTGCTCTGTTTTATGCTAATTTATCTCATTCCATACATATTTTACCAGTTTTATACTCTGTTTATATATTATTTTTATAGTATAATAAAGAATTAATTAAATACAATTATCAATGAAAAGAAAAACTTTTCAATTGAAAAAATTAACAAATAATATATATCATAATTATGAAATTTAATAGGATAGTTAGCAATGAAAATAAAATTATATTCATATGACATTGAGCACTTTTATTATATCTTTCTAATTACATATAATCATAGAAAAAAATGATCTTGTTCACAGAGCGATGACCTGACCCGAATGATGATGATATAAAATTTGTGATAACGAATGAATAAAATTCATTGAGATGTATAGTCTAAAAATTGGTGACTGTGGATTGTTGATGTGATGGCTGATACAATATAAAACAAATAAAATCAACTTAATTCATTTATATTATATATGCAGCATTTAAATCAAACTGTCAAACATATATATTCTTATATATTTTAATAACGTGATGACTAAAAGTATAATGCAAGATTGAAAGAGTATAAGGAGAAGAAGAAAAGTAAATTATAATGTGGCCACTATTTCGAAAAATATGCCGTTTATGGCCAATTGTTTTGTCAACAATTCTTGTTATTTGTATGGTGTTAATATGGTCACACAATAAGGAGAGGAACAGCAATGATTATGGTGAGGACTACGTTGCACTGAGGTGAGTTGAGTTCAGCACATGTATATAGGGAAGTTATTTGCCCTGCACGCAGTGTGCTCTGTATACACTTTACAGTTATGTGAATATAATGACACTGTGAAATTCTTCTTCTTCTTCCTATGTTATATTGTACGTTGTAAATGGAGTTGAGAATGAGAATCGTCAGGATTTAACTTGCTCTCCAGACCTTGACGATTCAAGTTGTGTTCAACAGTGATTAACACAATTATTTTTAATGATATCTTCTATATTTCACTTTATTTATTTTTTAGATTATCAGAAGACCAAAAAGATTACATAGATCGTCGTGGAATTCATGTGGTTGTTGGTCATTATATTGGTGATTCAGTTGATCCAATGAAAACACCAAATGTCACAAGAGAAATTGTAAATAAAAATATGTTTGATCCAAAACCATTTAGTGGACGTAATGGTGAACCGGTGCTTATTGCATCGAAAGATTTTCCAGTTATGCAACAGCTATTTCAAATAAATAGATTTAATTTGATGGCAAGTGATCGAATACCATTGAATCGTACGTTGCCTGATGTAAGGAAAAAAAAGTGTATTGCTAGATATGCTAATGTTAAAGGATTACCAAAAACTTCGATTATTATTGTGTTTCACAATGAAGCCTGGAGTACTTTGATGAGAACTGTTCATAGCGTTATTAATCGCTCGCCCAGACATTTATTAACGGAAATTATTCTGGTTGATGACAATAGTGATAGAGGTATAGCGATGGATTAATTGTAATAATTATTCGTGACACTTCCAAGTATTTTATATCAATCATATGATTCTGAATAAAAATATTGTCAACGAATAGTTATCATAGTTTGTTTGGCATATTTTGTTGAGCATATTTGGTTGGATATTCGGATTTGTATGTTTAATAATAGATAATAATTGAGAATATTTATTTATATAAATTATTTATTGTACAGAATTTTTGAAAAGTCCGTTGGACGATTATGTGAAGACATTGCCAGTGTTGACACGTGTTATTCGCACTGAGACACGTGTAGGTTTAATAAATGCTCGGCTTATTGGTGCCAAAGTGGCATCGGGTCAAGTGCTGACATTTCTTGATGCACACTGCGAATGTACGGTCGGTAGGTGAGCTCCGACAATTTTAAATTGAAAATTTTTATCAATGTGATATTATCTTTTCAATTATTTCGTTTATTTATTTTAGGATGGTTGGAACCACTATTGGAAGCAATTTCTGAGAATCGAACAAGAGTTATATCGCCTGTAATTGATATCATCAATGATGACACGTTTGCATACACGAGGTAAATTGCTGGTGATAAATAACAATTATTTTTGCCAATTGACGATATATAATTGTGTTGATTTTTATGAAAGGTCTTTTGAATTGCATTGGGGTGCATTCAATTGGGATTTGCATTTTCGTTGGTTGACACTCAGTGGCCCATTAATGAAAGAACGTCGTGAAAATATTGTTGATCCATTTAAGACACCAGCAATGGCCGGTGGACTATTCTCAATGGATAAAGATTATTTTTTTGAATTGGGCAGTTATGATGAAAAAATGCAAATTTGGGGAGGTGAAAATCTTGAGCTGTCATTTAGAGTTTGGCAATGTGGTGGTAGCGTTGAAATAGCTCCATGTTCTCATGTTGGTCATCTATTTAGAAAATCATCGCCATATACATTTCCTGGTGGCGTTGGTGAAATACTTTATGGTAATTTGGCACGTGTTGCGCTAGTTTGGATGGATGATTGGGCGGAATTTTATTTTAAATTTAATCCTGAAGCCGCAAGATTACGTGATAAACAAGAAGTACGTTCACGTTTAGAATTACGTGAACAATTGCAATGCAAAAGTTTTGAATGGTTTTTGAATAATGTATGGCCTGATCATTTTTTTCCAAAACCTGATCGTTTTTTTGGAAAAATAATTCATGTACCAACGGAAAAATGTTTGATGAAACCATTGCCAAAGGGAATGTACGCTCAGCCGTCTGGTTATGCTATCTATGAATCGTGTATACATCCGCCAAGTCTCAGTCAAATGTTTGTGATGACTAAGGACGGTGTAATTATGACGGATGAGAGCGTTTGTCTGGACGCACCGGAACATGATACAAGACATGAGAAACCAAAAGTAAAGATAATGGCTTGTAGCGGTCTCTTCAAACAAAAATGGAATTATGATGAGAAGGTGAGAAATATATAACTATTTTCTTTTTCTTCTCTTCGTAGAAATATACAATGTCTTTACATTCTATAAAAGGTGTGTGTATATTTATATATGTTATTAATTATATGATATTTTCTTCACAGACAAGGGCGTTGGTACACACGAGCTCAGGCATGTGTCTACATGTTAGTTTAGGCTCAGATGTGGGGCCCGTCATTGCCGCATGCAACGGTTATATTGAACAACAATGGAGACTTGAAACCGTCGCTTGGAAATAACTGCAATAAAACATTCAAACCTTAGGAAATAATTTTTTATGTAAATAACATTTCATTTGAAGAAGAAGTAGAATATGTGAGAAATGAAATTGTTCAAGCCATATCTTTACATTGTTATCGATTCATCAAAATATCAGTGCCTTTGAATACATTATTTGACTTTAATAGAGAATTAAAAACAGATGGAAGACTGACATCAAATGACAATTTAGCTAAATATATTTTTAAACAATCAAATATTCCTGTGGATTATTTTTCTTTTACCTTTTTATACACGATAGTTTGGAAACTAATGCGGAATTTATTGCATGAGATAAAAAGAGAAAAAAAGTGATAGACAATAATTGATGAGATAAATTACTCGGATGAATAAATAAAACTGCAATGCTCACACGTCGCAAATTACTAAAGTGCCTTGTCGTAAAATTAATCATGAAATCATATTGAAATCGCGAAGAAATTCGGAAATCACAGAATCATTCACAAATCAACATAGATTTAATTGACATCAAAAAATTACTTCTACCATTTTAAATATCTCTGACACTTTGGATAAAGCTCAGAATTAATTTACAATATATCTTCGCTCTCTTTTCCAATACTTTCATCTCACGCAATTTTTTTTTCATTCAAAACTCTTTTTATCGCTATCATTAAAGTATTTTATCATGAATCACCATTCCCTTTACTTCTCTCATTTCCCAATGTCAGTGTAAGTTTCAATACTTTTTTCCCGCATTTGCCTTGAATAAATTTCTATATACCATCGTGCGTTCCCGTATCTGAAAAATAAGGACTAATTCGGCAAAGCCTTAAACGGTCAAGCTGCAATAAATAGATATATATATTCGTTGTCGCGTCCCCGTTGTCAGTGCGAAGATCTCTGGGCATTGTCGGTGATTCATCCGAGGCTGTTTGCGACGATCCATCTCTGTTGTCATCAGTAACCAAGGTTGATGATACGTATAGCAATCTCGTACCGATTTGTCGTCATCCTCAGTAAAGACTTGTATATGAACTAATATGAACTAATATTTATTTATTTATATATCAATTATCTTCTATTTCATTTTTCCTTCTTCCACAGTTCAAAATTACCAATTGCAATTATATAATCTCATGTGTATCTGTATTTACGTCAATTTTCTAATTGGTTTTGTTCTTTTTTTTTTTTTTCCCCGGTTTTATGATGTCCATTCTGCGAAGCTTGTGACCCTGTCGGATATGACCCAATGGAATTTTTTAATAGGACTACCTTCGTTTACACACTAAACAAATTACAACTCGTTGATATTTTATGGTATACAGCAATATATAACTGGAAAGTATGTATAAACGTTGTAAATATAGATGTATATACGCATTATATGAAGAAAAGTGCAATAAATATAATTATTTATATGAAATTATTATTGAGTAGCTGGAAATATAGTTGGTGTGATCGGAATAGAAAACGAACTAGGTCCAATAAGCTATAAATTCAATCTCAACTGTTATTGCGACTATCATTCCTTTTTGCCACATATATAAACTCGTTAAACGATGCGATGACGGTTTAGGTGTGCGTTGCATCGTGTACGAGCGGCACAGTTTATAAAACTGGGTCAAAGTCATGTCCTCCGTGAGGCCAAGAAAGCACATACAATATAAAGCCACACACATATATGCATGGTGTTTTTTTTTCATTATTTATTTATTTTTTTTTCTCATTCTTTGCCCTCTTCACATTTGTTTTGGATTAACCTTCATCCCAAATTTGGTTTGAGATGAGCAACAGTTAATTAATGAATTTGTATCGCGTATACTTTAGATGCGGTATAGATGAAATGAAACAGTTCTGTTTGTTATTGTTGTTGTTTTCTTTATTTTTTTTAATGCATAAAAGATAGAAGGACAGATAGTAATATAAAAATGTATTTGTCAGAATTGTCGAAATCGTGCGGCATCTTTATAAACACAATTTGTCTCCACGGTCACGTATTCTTTTGCTCCTTCAACTGTTCCGGTTCTCACACACCCTATGACCCTGCTACGAGTGGACGTTGTTCTCACATTAATTGTCCACCCAGTGTCAACTTAATTTTCGTGGTTTACGTAAAATTATTTATGAATAAAGAGCTTTTTTTTTTTCATGTGCAATAATTTAATATCAAACTTGTTTTATCTTTTACGATGAAAAATTTTCGTGTGGATTTTTTTGTTTGTTTGTTTCTTTGTTTTTTTGTTTCGGTAGGGAAATAAATTTTAAATGAGAATATCAAGTGAAGATTGATGGTCGTACACTCGTCTTTGATGAAGAGAAAGCAGACGGTGACTCGTGGTTTTTCATTTGTGTCCTTCCTTTTTGTTGTTGTTATTTTAATTTTTTTATTTTTATTTGGTTCGATGACGAGCGAAGTTTGATGCGAGCTCGCATTACATATTATGATCTGCAGTAAAAAATAAATGAAGAAGAGAATTTGGTGTTGAAGGGGTATCAATGATTTATCAATAAATGTAATGCACTGTTTGATTTATCTTTTTTCTTGATAATTAATTTCTTATTTCACTATTCAATGTTACATATAGACATATATACAGTCACCACTAGCACTAAACAGCGCGTTTACTACACTATTATATTATGTGGAATGATGATACATCAATAGATAGAGAGATTGTTATATCATAAAAATTTTTTTCCATCTTCATTTTGCTCCCAACAAATTTATATTTATTACAAAAAATAACTTTTTGTATTTCGTATGGAATGATTGTCCTCTCTATATCAATTGATGTAGATTCATAACGTGCTTGAGATCTTTAGAATAAAAAAAAAAAACAAAAATAACAAAAATCTCAGGCCGTTATTTTAATAGATGATTGAATAGAAATAAAGAAAAAACAAAATACAATTCAATTGTGTTCTTGCTTTTTATTTTTATATTAAACTATGAAAACTTGAATAATGCGCGAAGACGCCTCGAGTCTTTATTTTTTTTTTTTTTTTTAAATTAAAGTCAATGAGGTTTTATTATCGTTCGACGCTTCTACAATTATTTACGTATTAATCGGTAACCTCGATGAAATCACAATCGCATTAATTCTAGATATAATATATTGAATTCTTCAAGAAATAAAAAAAAAAACGTGCGCCCATCTTGACATGACGCTTGACAATTCAGTTAATTATTGATTATAAAGAAAAAGATGGGAGAAAAAAATGTATAACATGAATAAAACAGTTGAAACAATTGAAAGAAATTGTATATTATTTACAGCGAGCTATATTGTTTATTTATACCATCGCGCAAACAAAAGTGAAATAGACTTTGGTGTCAACTTCGTATTACGATTTCGAAAATCAAGACTATAGAATAAAATCATCAGTAATCAAATAGACACATTTATATCGATATTTATATACGAAATAAAAAATGGCTATTCTGTGTGGGTTCTGTGTCTGTATAATTTTTTTTTTTTCTTTTCGGTGGGATATATGTGACAAATATGTCTCATTCGATTTCATTGCGCAATATAATACATGGATATAGACTTGTTAGAAAAAAAAATATATATATATTACGTAATTGGTAGTGTAACATTGCTTATTAAAGCAAAAAACATTTTTTTTTTTATCGTAATATAATATTTTTTTTTGTTCAAGGGAGTAAAGTTTGAATTTTTTTGCGATTATTCGGAAATGAGCTTGGCAATGGCAACAAGTTGTGATAATATTCGATGAATATTGAGTGAAATTTATGTGCAATAATAATTATTTATTGTCGTTATTATAATTGTATTGCAATATGTATAATATGTATACACATTTATCAATGAGCAATTTTTCGCAATTAAATTCACCCAATATATTCATTACATGACTCTCAATAGTACTCTTTTTATGTATATTAATAATAATAATAATAATAATAATAATATATTTATATTGTATGTATATATTTACAAATATAAAAAAATAATACGCTCACAATAATTTCATTTAACTAACTAAATTGAGCCTCAATATAAAGTCTACTTCTCTAAAATACATACACATAAATATATATGCATCAATAATGTACTTTCAAAGTTATATACTATAAAATTTTGTCAATTTTTTTATAACACTTGATCTATCATATAAATCATAATAATTTTTTTTTCACGTAAATCTTTATTATTTCAACTCTCAAATATATTATTTATATATATTATTATTGTGCTATTTTCATTTATTTACATACAATCGATTGCGAATGATAAAAATTAATAGTCATATATATATATATATATATATATTCATCATCACATTTGATATATATAAAATTAATTCTAAAATTTGCTTAGGTACGTGCAGCTTATTCAAAATTAAAAAATCAAGATGACGAAAATTCATGAGGAAGATCAAACACATACACAAACAAACAAGTGTGCAAATGAACCGCCAATAAATTATTCAACAACCTTATGGCTATTACATTACACTTTTTTTATTTTCTTCCTCATTTGTGTTTTTTTTTTCTTGTCTTCTTTTTTTTTTTCACAATTTAAAAAATGTTTGTTTTTATGATTTCAGATGGTTTATATCATCGGCATTTAAATGACGAGTGAAATCGAGAGAAACTGGAACACAAAGTATTCATGAAACGAATTAAAAAAAAAAAAAAAAGAAGACAAAAATAATAAATGTAACGTAGTGAGAGAAAACAAAATATTTGATAAAGTATTTTGATAAATCCCAAATGGTTTTGAGGAAAGTTGAGAAAAGTTTGCAAAGAAATAAAAAAAAAAGAGATTAATAAGAATGTGAAAAATAAACAAATAAATATTGCAATATATGTATAAAGATTGTTGTAAATAGATTGAAGAAATAGAATTGTTCGATATTGATGGTGGAAAAAAGATATAAATGTCTTGGAAATGAAAAAATAAATGTTGATGATGACTTGAGGGGATGTGTATATATACGAATATATATATCAAGAAACAATTTCTACTGCGTTGAGGATATAATCATGTAGATCAATCACATCTCTCTACATTTCTCTCTCGCTGTCTCTCTCATTCTCTCTCAATCCCGTTTTGTTTGATGATATTGTTTGGCTCTCTACTTGAACGTGGTATAGAGTTGGACGAGCGCAAGCGGGCGCGCGGCTTCTTTATTGCGTTTCACTTTCGCGAGATGAGCTGCCACGCCGTGTCTGATCGGGGCGTGGCAAAATTGTAACGCAAGAATCGACCGAGGCCATGGCGCGTACTTTCAACACATATATATATATATATATATATATATTTATTTATGAATACATACGTAAGGAGAGATGTAAGGAAGAGCGAATCGTTCGTGTGAGGAGCGTCAATAAAATGAAAAAAAATAGAAGAAAAATAAAATAAAGAGAAAAATATATAAATACGGAAATTGATGTTGAGAGAGTGTATGAAAAGATTGTTTGTTGGCACGATTGATGTTTGTAAATATCACGCTTAGTCATAACATATAAACTTGGGCAAAAAAAATTATTTACATATTTAATTTTGTGATTTTTATTTGAAACTATTTTTTAACATTGAAATCAATTTGTGATTTGATACGAGACAAAGATTTTTCTTTGATTCAAAAATAAGATAAAAATTAGATTCAGTGAGACAAATTTAATAATAAAAATATATATATCGTTTAGTAAAGCTTGTAAAACAGTTTTCATTCAAATTGATATAACTTTGATTTCCCTACAGTTGTATATGTTAATATGAAAATTAAAAAAATAAATAGTAATATATTAGACGCTCCCCTTGGTGTTACATTTCAAAGAGGATATATATTACTTTTAATCAAAGATTCTCGCGGGTTCTTCGTCAGCACGGTTAGAAAGTAAGATCCGGACATTGTGGATGGAGAAGGGTTGTCCAGCGGAAGAGGCCTATGGATATATCTTTATACATACATGTATACATGAGCTCCGATTAAATCGTCCATCTCTGTCGTAGAGAGTTCTATATATATATGATGGCAATATTATATCTGAGAGGAATATATATATATATATATAGAGCGTTTGTGTATTGCATTGGTGCGAGAGGAAACGCGCGATCGCCACGTTCGTGTATATAAGTAGGTTCGGATGCTGCGTTCACCGGGAGCACAAATTCCGTTACCATTTTCCATCGTCTTTCTCTTTTTGATACATTTATTTCTCTTTCTTATCGTGTGGCCTGAGTGGAATTCTGAAATGCGAGTTGGCTGTGTTAGGTAGTCATACATATATGTATATATATATAGATACGAATGGTATAGAGTATATATATATATCTTTTCAGGCACGTTCATCCTCCTTCCCACGATCCTATACCATTTCCTCTTGGTTTTGTATTTTATATGTGTTTATATGTATAACTTGATGCGAGACGTATTATTTCACTTTTTGTTTCAGTGTAATTTAATTTTTCTCATTTCTATTCTTCTCTTATTTAAATTCAGTTGAAAATGTTTGTGAATTTTATCATTAATAAAAATTAAACGTTATTATCTTTTTGAAGTTAAAATAAAATTCTCAGCTTTGTTTAAATGATAAAGAAATTTTATTATTCATTTACTATTTGTTAATATTGTTCATTTTTTTTTTTTTTTCACCTTTGTATATATGAGTCCTTTAATTAATTAAATACTTTGAGTGACCGAAATTGAATGACATATTAATGTGATAATATTTTTATAATTGATCTTGTATAAAATAAAAATTTATTTCTTGTTTCTCCCTGTTCATAATTATTCGCGATCAAATTTTGACTATTCACGATTATCAATGTAATGTAAAAACGCGAATAAATATTTATATATATTATTGTTTTTTTTTTTTATACAACTTTATGTTTTTCTTTGTTTTATATTTATTTATATGTACGCTGTTAGATGATCGCATCATTCAGAAGTGTCGAGGTACGCCCATCGATTTCTAATCCATTTCACCATGGAGTTTATCGACAGCGATCGCCAATTGCCACGATGTGTATAGCACACAGCAGCTTGCTTCAACTGCACGTCCGAAATGAACATCATGAGTATAGGTTTATATATAGATATATATAATAAATACTATTGCGAGCGCGCGCGCGCGCGTCGTCATTGCTGTTGCCACTGCGTTTTCAAATTCACTTTCTAGGTCGTAAAATTTATCTACAGCCACAAGGCACTTCCCTCTAAAACGAATGGTCTAATTTTTTTTTTTTTTTTTTTGTTTATCTTGTCGCAATATTTTTCCCAAACTGTTTTTCTTATATATCTTTTCAAATGTTTATATATAACTGTTCGCAAGTGAAATTACGTTCGGTATATCGGGTGCGGCAATACACTCACATTAAATGAATGCGATGCAAGCGGAAAAAAAAAAAAAAATAACGAAAGGTGGTGGTGAACAAAAAAAAAAAAAAAAGAAATGAAAAGGAAACTAGCGCGAGGATTACGAGACAAGTTTATTTAAAATTCGTGCTGAACACCTCTTGCGGCAATATTATTGATAAAGCTAAATTTGTTTCTTGTTTTTTTGTTTATCTAGATTCTTTTACCTTTTTTTTTTTTTTTTCTTATTCATTAGATTGTGTGTCGAGTATCGTCCAGTCATTTTACCTCCACTTTCTAATCGTGATTGTATATATAATATTGATTTCATGAAAATTTCAGGTCGATATCAACATCACGTCGATTGACATTTTCACGCATGAAATGTGATAAGATGAATGAAAAAGAAATAGAATTGAGAATTTGAAAGAAAAAAAAAATATCAGTATGAAGAAATTTATGGTGATTTAATATTGACCTAAAAATGTCACTCAGTTGAAAAAATCTTGAAATTTCATATTGTATTTGATATTTATTAAATAAGTTTTTTTTTGGAAAAAGAACTCGAGTGATATTTGAAGGTGAAACTTGGCAATAATGTTGACGCATTAACATCAAACACGAAAATAAAACTGATAATTAAAGCCTAACTATACTAGTTGCAGGTTTCCCGCCTGTGTTTTGTTGTATGTGTTTAAAAATTTTTTAAATTGTATTTCACCACTGTTAAAAATTAACAATCAAATATCACTTAAATGCACACTAAACTTGTCACTTGTCCTGTGTAATTCCATTCACTGTTTATTGGGATGGCAAAAAAATAGAATAAAAATTAGTGAATTAATTAAAATAATGTCAAGTATTATTGCCTGGTGATAGAGGTGGTGTATTAGACTCTCGTTGATCTTCATGAACACTTTCTGCTCTACTAGCACTACTACTCGACCTCGAGCTAAGATTATCCCGATCGCTAAAGTACGACGAGTCACCACGTTTCTCTTCAAGTTGTAATTGTTGTTTATCATTTCTAAAATCATCAGTTGTTGGTGCAAGTAATCCAGGAAAATATGGTATACCTTGACGTTGTGACGTTATTTTACCCATAAAACTTCGTATCTCTTCAAAATAAGATTCATCAGCACGTGGCAATTGTCCATGATAACGTGAACGTACTTCATCAAGTATCGTTGGTCCATCCGCATCATGTTTCTTCAAATGTCTATCTAAATTAGTTTGTTGTCCAAAGCAACGTTCGCATAATGGGCACTTAAATGGTTTTTCTTTATTATGAATATTACGTACATGTCGTTGAAGATTGCTAGAAATACTAAATGATCTCTCGCAATATTTACATTTGTACGGTTGTTCGCCAGTGTGAGTTCGTAAATGTCTCGTTAGATTGGCTGAACGGGGAAATACTTTGCCACAAAATTTACACGAATAACGGTCTTTGGGTTTGAGTCCCGTTGACACATTCACTGAATACGATGATGGTAAATTAGCTGGTGATTGAGTTTGACTTGCAGTTGCTGTTGGACTTGGTTGTCTTTGTTGTTGTTGCTGTTGTTGCGGTGGTAGAGGTGGTGGTGGTGGTGGTGGTTGTGGTGGTTGCTGTTGACCTATTGCTGGACTTGATGAACGTTGAGCTTGTGTAGTTGTAGATACTGATGAGAAACGATTTGATGGCAGTGGTACCATTGTTGGTAAAGCACGAACTTGAATTTTCGGTAATTCGCTAATTGGTGAATGATGATGAGATCTATACATGGCTTCAAGTACCAAAGGATGGACAGCATGATGTTGAGGAAATAGTACAGTGTGATAAGGCAAGCCCAATCCATTTTGATTGAGTACTTCAATATCATTTTGATTTTCATCCCTTAAATGTTCTTTCTTGTGATCTACACGTAAATCAAGTGGTTCACAATCAATTTCTTGATCATGTTGAGATTGTGGTGGTCTTGCTGCTGGACTCATATGTGGCTGATGATGATGATGATGATGATTCATCAATGGACTACTACGAGTATTTGCATGGCTCAAATCGTATGGCAATTCCTCGTTGTCTGAAACCCGTACACTTAATGGATAAATGCTCCCTTGCTTTGGGCTTATGTGTCCTGGCATTTTTCTTGGACTCGAGTCTTTCTCTCGCATGGCGGCTGGTGGATACTTTGGGTTGTGCTCGGCGAATGGGGACAGGGTGCTCGCGCTGAGATATCCACTCATTACACCGGCGATCGGATCACCCAATCGTCGCTTTCCAGTTGATACCACGATGACACCTGAAACAATTATTTCAAATGTTTTTAAATTTTATGTTAATTTGAATATGGCAATTTTTGTTGAATTGTCTTCACACAAAGAATTAGTTGGATCTATTTGGTATTTTTTTTTGGTGGAGTGTTATTTATATAGTTGAAATAATAGAGAGAATTTTTTTATTTGCCAATTGGAAATATCTATTTGTAGTGCTTAAAATATGATTTGTTATATACATGGTTGAAAGAATGTTATTAGTCATTTGAATTTTGTTTAATAAAACATTCCTAAGAGACTCATTAAATCGTTGTTCAAAGCAGATTACATCAGACTCTTCTTTTAAAGAATATTAAATGAATGATTAGTGATGAGAATGGATATTGGATATGATTTATATGAAGGAGTGATGTAAAATATTTATTGCAATATATATATAAATTTCTATACACTCCTCCCACAAGTTTATTTTTCTATTACAACTAACTGTCTAACGCAATAATCGATAAATCGTATGATGAATGATGTGGCAAGTTAGTCATAAAGGGAAATGAGCGATAGAGAGAAGTGATGAAGGGTTGTGGTGTATTGTATGTTCATATATATATATATATATATATATATATATATAGGTGAGTAATAGAGTGAAGTAACGAGACAAGATGGGGTTGTTATATACCGCAATGTATTCGTGAAAGTTGCGGTTGAAATTCTTAATTCAAAATTCTTCTAAGTCTGTTATGAATATAAATCATCAGACGTGAGTGATAAATGTTTCTCATGTGTTAGAGTATAAATAGTGATTTCAGCGCTTCATATACAGACAGTTGAGATTGATCAGACGCACGTTCGTGGTTTAATGTCTGACGTAAGTGTTGGAAGACTTGAAATTAGTGCTGTTGAGTAATTAGGAATTAGTGGAATGACCACCTGTTGAGCTTCATCGTAATGAAGGTAAAGGCAATATATGAATTGATTAATTTTATGTATGTTTGTTTGTTATAATTTATTTCAATGTGGATGTGAGAGAGAAAAAAAAAATTTTATTTAATCATATTATGAGTTAATAAAATTATTTTCCCCTATGAAAATATACAGAGATCGTGGTTTATTAATGCCATTAATATTTTATTGCATTGTTGAGATAAAAAAAGAATGTATATTTAACTGATAATTTTATAAAGTGGTATTATAAGCGTGGTTTTTTTTTTTTGAGCACAAGATTATTCTCATTATATTTTATTATGAATTATTTATATACCACTTTTCAAATTGCCAATCATTTAATTCCATTTTCGTGTTCTTCTCTATTTTTAATCAATATAATATTTATATTATTATACATGTATCTTTTATTGTTCAACCGTTGAAAATATACATTTGTTTTGTTACCCAATCGCTCAGAATACAAAAATTGTTTTACGATTTTTAACTAATTTCTTTCACTTTCAATTCGCTAATTTTAAGCTAGAGGTTCTCTCTTTTTTTTTCTTTTTAATAATTTCTCTATTATTTCCCCGGACCCCAACTACAAAGCATCGCTAAAAATAATATTTACGTAATGAATAAAATAATAATTAAATTATAAATAACAAATAAAATATAAAAAAATATTATAACCATACGAAAATACATATCATATTGTTAAATACATTTCACATATGACATCAACTAAAACATCTCATTCAATTCCTCCTGCTGCCCCCCCCCCCCCCCCCCCCCCATCGCCATTCAACTTTAATACATATCAATTCAAACTTATTCCTCAATACAATTTAACAATGAAAAAGAGATGACGAGTCGATAAAATCCAACATTGTATTGCTTTTTTTTTCTTTTTATTGTAACACACTCACACAGACACATATATATACACATATTAACAAATACGCACATGATTGAACGGGTTTTCAATATAAATATCATGCGAATCAGATTGCAATGTCGAAGGAGTGTATACGACATTTAATCTGGATGTTGAATCAAGTAAGTCTTGTCTAGTCAACGGCATCGATGTCACTCTATATCTTGGTGAGTGGAGTTATATATGTATTATAACACAGCACACACTATATATATATATAAATATACCGCCCTGCGAGACCAGGCGTTGATGTCTCTATCAGCAGTTACGCTGAGAGTCCCTTGAATAAGGCAAGTAGAATATTAAATGCGACAGGGCGACTTCTTTAATAAAATATAAATACAGAAGCATTCACATTAAATCCTTTCTTTTTTATTATACTTGAATAATTTTCCCATCAAATATCCCTTTTGAGATTTACCAAGTATCTAATTAAAATTTCCCGGTGTTTGATAATGAAAATTGAATATTTATTAGTGAAGATAAACGCGTAACATTGTAGAGATGAAATAAATGATTTTAATTCAACACAAATTAATGTAAATAAAAGAAAATTAATTGAATCTACTTAATATATAGAATATCGTTTGCCATTTTAATATATATTATAAAAATATTTGTTAAAATTAATTCAGAATTTCTCCTCAATGACGTTTAGCAATGTTGTACGTGATTATATTCGCTGATTGAATTATCACGATAAATATTTAATTAAATTTATATTTCTCAAACACCTTGATGAGTAATTAAAAAATACTGAAACATGAAAAATTATATTTATATATATATATATATGTATATAAAATAGGATATAGAGAGGAAAGGACTTAGATATATACTTGTATATATTTATTTATATATTTGTATATGTGTATGTGTCTGTCCCAGGAGAACTGGATGTACCGTTGCTCTCGCTCGCATTACTCCAGTTACTTCTATATAGCTAGACGAGACACCGATCACTCGACTCCACCTCGATCCACAGATGAAAGAGAAACTTGGTCGCGACGTCGGCACGTGGTAAAAAAAAAAAAAAGATAAAAAAATAAAAAAAGGCAAAGTTAACAACGAGAGATAATGTTTAAAAATATATTTGGAATTGAGAGAGAAAATGTGGAGGTGTATAAAATTAAATGAAGATAAAAAGTTATTGCAAAAGGAAAATATTGAGCAGAAAAAAAATGAATTGAGTTTATATTTATATATATATATATAACAAATTAAAGGAGAGATCATTAGATGGACTGATGAGTGTATCGATGGTGACAAGATAACAAGTCAAGTGACAATGGTGAGGAGAGTTTAATTACTGTTATAGGAAATGCGATGCGATGCCCGGGAGGGACACGAAGTGGAAAGTCACCTTGCAGCAATGTAGGTCCCAATTATTATATAGATGTATATAATGAAACTTTGTTTTGCTTCTATGGTAACAGACAATCATGCTTTTCTTTAACGTTCCAGTCGATCAACTTGGTCATCTTGTGGAGAGCGAGAGTTTGAGTTTAAGTGTACAAAACCACAACAGCTATTAACCACCTTGTCTTCTACGAATTCAAGTCGTTGTTTCTGTGTCGTTATAGAAATGAGAACGGTTTACATGGTTCGCTGAGATAGTTATTCATGCAAACTTTACAAAATGATGACAGATTTTGTTGAGATTTTTATTTACAGATACAGTATGTATACTTGAATTATTTTTATTTTATATTCAATCATGATGTGTAGCATTATAATGTAAAGAGATTTAATTCTGGTGTATATAATACATGCACTACTAATTTTTTTTATCTTATGTTGGATTTGTTTGATAATATATATAGAACAGATAATTAATGGATTTTGAATTTTGTATTTGATAATTATTTGTATAGAGATGAAAGAAAGATTATGTGTCAATGATAATTAATTCTGGAGTAATTGATTTGGTAACTGAATGTCATCAAGATAGTTCTATGTCTTCGGGAGAAAAATTAGAAATTAATTCAAATTTTTGATACAATCTGAATTGATATTTATATTGAGAAAAATTTTGGAGAAGGTTATTTATAAGATTTTGATGTGGGTGAATGGATTGAATATATTCTCCCATGGATTTTAATCTTGATATTTCTTTGACGCATGTGTTATAAATTGATAATGAAAATTACCTGAAATATTCTACTAACGATTTAAAAAATTGTGTATTAAATAATCGATAATCTTTACTTGCTAACTGGAGGTGATATTAAATATGTCAACTTTAGAATCCAGATGTTCATTATAATTGAATTAATAACACACATGAATAACTATAAAAAAAGTCTCCTACTTTCAAATCCATTATCACATTTTATCTATAAAAAATATTAAAATATTCTCCCTAATTTAATCTCCCAAGAAATAATTCCACCAATAGTTCTATTTTTTTTTCTCATGTCTTTTAACATAGTCCCGTTTGTATATTATTGTACATCATTGATTGTCGTACTTAATCAATCACCAATATGTTAATAAATATCATAAAAAAAAACAAAACAAAACTTTAGCAAGCCAAAAAAAATTCTTAAAGCAAAAAAAAAAAACCAATACCCTCAATATTCTCATTACAAATAAACAAATGATTAAAGTATCTTTATGTCGGCTTAAATCATTGAACAACCGTTAATCTTGATTTATGTCTAGATACATACTTATATATATATATATGAGTGATTGAGCATAAAAAGAAAAATTAGCTGTTGAGATGAAACCAACCAATCAGTTAGATGATATGCAGGGACGATCCAGTTTTTGGTTTATAGAAAGTTAAGATGAGTCCCGGGCGTGGTTGTTATTCACGTCCTTGCTCAGATATGATTTCTCTCTCGGCATTCACTAACACACACGTATATAATACATTCAAAGAGCACTCTTGCGATGCATGCGCACTCAACCGCTTGAGATCTTGTATTTATAAATATATATATATATATGAGTGAACATACATACATAAATGCTCGCCACGCCATTCACCACTCGTTAGTTGTTTTAAACGGAGAACGCGGGGCCGCGCCTGTATTGCAGACAAGAGATTTTACTTGTCAACTCAGAAGGAAGACGGCCGTGCGCATTGAAGGAGGAAACATATTGCTGCACGAGTGTATACGAACCAACTCCAATTTCTTTGATACTGTGCGCAGACCCCCCGGGGCTTCAAATGCCCAGTGGCTGTATAAATAGATATAAAAGCAGTTATGAAGAGAAAAATAAAAAAAAAAATATTAAACCACCATATGTACATTTAATATGTCACTTTATTGCCATTTGTGTACAATTTTTTTATTTCCTCATATCGTTTTTGCGGTATCATTTTTATTTCAATTCTTTCATTCTTTTTTTTTTTTTTTTTTTCTTTGCAGTGAAGTATTCACGATTTAATGTACACTTCTGCATTTGGAATGGGTGATCAATTTTATTTTTAATTCAGGTTTAGATTGAGGATTGGTTTAAGATGGGAATATTATTCAATTTTGATTCGTTGACAATGGTTGTACAGTTTAATATATATATTTTTTTTTTTCATATAGATATAATAGAAGATTTAGAGAAAAAAATTGCAGAGTAAAATTCAGCAGAGGTATATGAGAAATTAATTGTTCAAAATAATTTCTTGAAACGAAAAATATTTTATCTTTTAAATTGAAAATATTTGAAGAATACTGTTTTTGATGCACACTTCTGTTTATTTTTTTTTTTTTTTCCATACTCAAAATGGATACAAAAAATTCATTGAAGCATTTCATATGAACATTTTAACACTACAATATAATCTATCACAATAATTAATTTCTTCACAGGACAATTATTTCCGGTTGAGCAAATAAAAAAATGTATGAAAATTGTAATTTCATGCTCGATATTTCAACAATAATTCGACAATTATTCGCCCAGTAACCTGTATCGAATTACACTTTTATAAATTACAATATTCTTTTATTTTTTACCAATTGTCTACCTTTCACTCATTTACTTTACTCCTAACCGACATTTATTAATTGTCACGCAGGAATATATATATATAAATAAATATATATCAGTTGTGAAGACATTTGTCTCATTATATTTTTCTCTTCCTCTTCCTTTCCTTCCTTCATCTATATTTAATTCAATGTGTGCGCGATAAATTGCCACAGGTATATAAAGCCCAGTGAAGAATTTTTAAGTGGTCAACTTTGAGATAATTCTTTTCCTCCACTTTTTTTTTTCTTTTTTTTCCTTTCCTACATTTATTAATGCTGCTACTTTTAATGACTGTGCAAGTTACATGATGAGCCATAGAGACACGGCTTCTTACTTATGTTCAACTTATATATGTATCCGATAATTTTTTTTTTTTGTAACAAACTCAATTGACTGATGTATCTTGATGTTGATCAATCGTTAGACACCGATCGATCCTCAATCTGCTTGTCAATTGGCCAATAAATATATATTTATATTTTTATATATAAGTATATATATATATTTACATATGCATTAAATATATACATATGTAAAAAGATATATTGAAATAAAGGATGGGAGGTTGACGCGCACGGGTGATAATCGTGACGATTATAATTTATGACACGTCCCGTCCCATAAGAGGTTGGATGTTCTCATGTCAGCGTATTTGAACTGCCCACGCACGTGCGGCAATAGAATGAGGTATAAAGAGAGTGAGAGAGTGAGTTAGTAGATAATATATATATATATATATATATTTAAAGTATATTTGTGTATGTATATATACTTGCATGAGAGTTGCTATTTCAATTGCGGCCCGGATACTTTGTCTCTCACGTTCGAGCACTTATATGGTTTTATCCGCTATATATAAACAGCGTGAGAAATGTCTTTGGTGTCAAATTTATTTATTATCATCCAATATTTTTGATGATAATTAAAATTTAATTTATTACTGTATAATGATGGGTATGTGGAGACGATTCGAGAGAGCTTGAGTTTAGTGATAGTTATTGGATGTTTATATAATGTCAGGGGTGAGATAGTTTTATGTAAAGTGGAAGTAGAATGAAAAGAAAACAAAGAACCAATAAAAAAAAAAAAAAAAAATGGGGGTGTGAATGGTTACAGAGTGAGAATTAATAAATTTATGGTAGAATTATTTTATTTGTGAAAAAAAAAAAAGAGTATTTATGAATCATCAAGAATAATTATATATTCTTTCACTTCACTATATTTATTTAAACACTTCAAAGTCAGGCATTTAAATTTCATTAATTGAAACTCTCGTTTAATTTAATTCCTTTTATTTTCGCGTATTTATATTATATAATCATGATTTTTATTCTTATACTGTAAATAGTATAAACGAAAACTGTACATACATTTTATTGTTTGAGAGATTATTTCACTTTTGATATATCGTGTATCTATCACGTTGTATTTTGTTGCGATCTGAATATATATCACTTTACACACGTTAAGTATATGCGAATAAACAAAAGACATCTAGTGGAGATAGTGGAATTTGATTTAAATACAAATATCCAGGCTAAGCGAGAGATCTTGTGGTATATACAATCAAACTGTTATGTAGAGACATTCTCCAATGCTGATGGGCTTTTGTAAACTCACTGGGGAAGCGGGAAAAAAAAAAAAATTTATCTTTATATATGTACATATACATATATAAGAAGACAAAAGGAGATACACCGTTATGTATAGAGGTGGAGCAGTGTCTCCAAGTCAATCTCTTCGAATAACCAATATATTTCAGAAGCTGATATTTGTCATTTTATTTACTTTCATCGTATTTCGTAATATTTTTATTTATTATTATTTTTTATACAAAAACATCATATACCACAATAGATAAATAATTTATTGTTGCGTTTATATGTATATATTTTAGTGAAGTAATTAAATTCAATTGTATTTATGTGATTGGATAATTTTATTTTAAATCGATTGATAAATATATAATAATGTGACTTCCGACACTTTTACAGACATCGTGACCTTAATAGGCATTTCTTTGGAGGTGGCACACAACGAGCTGGCGTCATATATTTATGTATACATATATATATATATATATATAAGGTTTGAAGACAATGGGACATCATTGTGCAGAGTATGGATGATGACATTTCGGAAGAGTAAATGCTTTTTGCGAGACACTTCCTCCGCTCAGTTGATTCTCTTTCATCGTCATTTACATTTACTAATTCAGAGTGTGTTGTTGCGATAGTGAGTTAGAGTCATAAAAAAATTCGAGAACAAAATGATTGATGATAAAATGACGTTAGAGATGCAATGATTATTACAATGCATTTCTCACGCCGTATATAAAACGACTTATAGTATTTTTTATTGTGTATTATATACTTGAATAATAAAAATAAAATGTTGAATGGGATATCGTACCAATTAGAATATTATGTGATCATGACGATGATGATGATGATGATGATGATGATGATAATAATGATGATGTAGGAAAGAAAAAGATGTATTATTATTTCTTACTGCGAACAGATTCTCAAGTTTGTGAAACTGATTCACTGCGTTGTAGATAACAACACCATTTTTTTTTTTTTCTCTTTTTCATTTCCTCATTTATAGTTGAGTAGAAAGTGAAAAGAAGAAAAGGGGGAAAGGAAAAAAAATGTAGAGAAAATTGATCGTATCAAATAAAAGTACCACTGAGAACTAGAAGTCGAGATATTTCCTCTTGGCAAATCAATAATTCTTGAGAGAACTTGTTGAGTGACAATTGATTATTATACAATCGCAATTGTATTACGGAATAATAATTCTTTATTTAAAAAGAAAAAAAAAAATTTTATTAATTGAATATTATGAATAAAATTAATATTATGATATGTAATTTTTTTAAGAGGAATTTTTTTATTGATTTGTGGTAGATTGAATGAAGTGAAAAAAAAAAACAAAAATGGTAGTTGAGATGAGGATATTATAAGTGGTGATTGTATACACGAGACAAGAGAAATGCCTGAGGTGAAATAAACGAAATTATGAGTGCGATGCAGGTGTGATAGCAATGAAGTATGTGAGGATATATATTGTGAATTATGGGATGGGATCAATTTCGTATATGGTAAAAAATAATATGGCGAGTAGTATTATATTGAGACTTGTGATTTTCATTCGTTATGTAAAATAATTCAGGTTGTATACGTATATTTGTGATTAAATATTTTATATTATCTGTCGAGAGATTTTATTTCCGTGTTCTTTTGGGGGTGATTTTAGATACATCATGCGGTGAATTCTGGAGGGAAAAATTGTCATGGAAACTATTTTATGCTAGACACAATAATCTCTGTTTATTGATAATATTTGATGCGGACATATGGCAAATTTTATCCTTTAGTTATTTTATATTTTCTGGGTTTTTTGATTTTGCTAATATTTTTTTCAAGATAATTATGAATCAATAAATTATCTGATTGATTCAATCATTCATGAATAGGCCAATTATTAATTAATAATTGAAGATAGAGCAATTAATAATAGATGATTAATAATTAGAGAACAATTCATAATGCAATAACAATTTTTATTATCAATTAAGTATTTCTTTTACTTTTTTAAAAGTACTCTCAATATTTCCGTGATAATATCACTAAATTTTCACTTGGTACCTTTCTTATTACTAAACTCTCTCTCTCTCTCTCTCTCAATTTGCTCATGAAATATTCACGCAAACAAAAGTGTTACATTTTCTTTGAAACAATTCTAGTTTGGTTTTTCTTGCTTTAATTTTTGCTTCTAAATTTACCTCTCTCGTTGTATTATAATCCAATGGCCTATTTCCATTCGAATTCAACTTTGATTGTTTACTTTGCATTGTGAATATATGCGGTATCAGTTTGCTCTCAAAAATTTTCAATGGATTTAAATATTTATTTATGCATTTGTATAAATAAAAATATTTATGGATGTGAATTTATTAAATTGATGATGGATTTGTGAATTTTATATTTCACAAAATTGTACTATTGTATAAACTAAAAAATTGTTTACCTAAAACAATTTTCGTCCGTAATATTACTCCAACAATTCGACTTAACAATTAATTATCTCAGTATTTAAATTAATATCATCATACACTTAAAAATAAATTTATATTTTATAGTGTCAAAAATTCTGTGCAAAAATCCCTTTAAAATTAATTTTGTAATCAATTGAAATGAAAGAAACAGATAAAAACATTTTTAAAAAAATAATATTTCCCATAATTCCATTTTTCTCTTGATCAAAAATCCTCAGAGTAAACGAAAGAGAAACTACTATACTCTCTCTCTCTCTCTCTCTCATTCTGCCACATTTTATATGTCAGTATGTGTGTAAAGATATATAAATATAAAGTTGGACATGAACCCTCAGGGGGGCAAGTAAAAAAAGAAAGAAAGGAAAGGATAAAAAATAAAAATAAAAGAGGAGTCACTTTATTGCCGTTGCTGTTTCTTTTTCTTGTTGCAGTTCGGTGGAAACGTGCGTCTGCACGCTCGGTGATCAGAGCACTTTTGCCGGCAGACACATTGAACCGCAAGCTTGTTGACGGCGTTAGTAAATGGAGAAAGGAGAAAGAGAAATATATATATATGAACAGAAGAGGAAACGAGAGAAAAAGTGAATAAGAGACAAAGATAAATACAAAGTTACGTAATTGTCGAAGACCAACGCTCGTCGTAGATCTTCATTAATTTGACAACAAACTTCTTCAGGTTCTCATAGTAAATTCTTCAGCAATGTTACAATACAACGTTAAATGTAACTTAAATGAAAAAAAGAAAAAAAAATATATAGGTCGTATTATGCAATTGTCACGATTTGACAATGAATGTTAATTATTTATGTATAAAAATGATTTCATCTGCAAAGATTAGTCCCATTGATAAACAATAATTTTACCGTCACAAAGTGGCGAGAAATTAAAAAATTATAAATAAAAAAGACAACGAGAAAAATAGAGAAGCAAAATTTGAAAAAGTCTAAAGAGATGAAATATAAATAATAATATTTCGTCATTGAAGATTATGCATGGCTGCACGTCACACAATTTTACATTATGTATTTATGTTATATATTTTTTTACATTGTGTTCTATACAACGGTCTTTGTAAAAACTCGTGTTAACGTTGATATATACAATTGCTGAATAATATCAATAATAAAAATTAATAACGTCCAGATAATGTGTAAGAAAGAAACGAGAAGTAAAAAATATTTAATTCCCTTGAAGGGATAAAACATTTGTTCTAGATATATATTGATAAATGTTGTTATTATATTTTATTTATCTCGTATGATTATTAAAAATTCAACGTAAATTTCTTTTTAAATCAGATAAGTGTATCGAAATTGTTCAATTGTCAACACAATAAATTTACTCTATTTTTTATGGTGGTGATACAGACATTGATGTGATCGTATAATATATAATTGTAACGGTACATTTTGAAATCGATTCGAATTAATCTATTGTAATCGAGTGTACGAATGCTGATGGCCGATAGCACTCCGGTTAGAGGTGACATACACACAGAGGAACAAGATACTTCAATACATATATATATATATATATATGAGTCTGTATGAATACCACCGAAATTATATTTATCGATATACATTGAGAGAAGATTGATTGTAATGTTTTTTTTTTTTCACTCAGCAAAAAATAAAGGAAAGGAAAATAAAATATAATATATTTTTGGAATATAAACGGTACTTTTTGCTTCTATTTTCAAGTTCTTGTAATTCACAAAATTATCGTAGATAATTTTGAAAAAATAGTGAAAGAATAGACGCAATTGGTGTTTTTGACATTATTTTTTCTCCCTCATCATTTTCGTTTGTATTTATTTGAGATTAAAAATTTTGCATTATTAAATTGTGGGGGAGGATATAGACACTACTCTAGCAATTTTGATTTTAGAAATGAGTGTTTAAAGTATACACGAATTTTATTATTCAAGTATCACATGCAAAAATATAAACGTAACAATAATACCTCTATCTATTAAACTTTTGTTCAAATTACGATGGGAAAAATAAAAAAGAATAAAATGTGATGGTGTTTCGATAAGATTTCCAAAGAATGAAGTAAATGTTAATGAAATGTCTTGCAAAATATTCATTTAATTCAGACATTGTATTTGTTAAAAAAAAATAAATAAATTATCTGTAATTTTAACATGCACGTAATTAAAGACATGACATTTCAGTAAAAGTATAATAAAAATTCTCGCAACTTCAACAAATCTAAAATGTTCTCTCAGTAATTACATAGATTCATGAAAGAAAGAGAAGAAGAAAAAAAATATAGCAAATTTTTTTCACACACTGTACAAAAATATTCATCAATACTATTATTTTTAATCATTCACATTTTCAATCACATTTAATATAAATCCACAAACAATTATAATCAATATTAAATTTATCATAATAAATCGACTACGATAAATTAAAAATAAAAAGAAAATTTTCTTTCACCTATTTTACAATTTTAAAATCATCAACAATTCTCCAACCTTATATTTTTCAACCATCCCTCCAACCAACATCACTACCGTATAAAAATTCTCTATACCTAAGATAAATATATTATTCTAAAAAAGCATTTTATAACCGTTTGCGCCAGTTAATAATATATAATAGGGCAAGTAGCAAAAGCAGAAGGACCGTTCATTGTTATAAAATCCATGAGAATTTCTCACGATTGTCCTCATTCTCGTAATAGTCAGGTATTCAAATATATACATACAGCAAGTCCACGCGCGTTTACCCGTCCTGTTGGGCAACATGAAGAAAAAGAGTGACAAATTGAAAGTCCACATGCAAGAGGAGCATCATGACATATAGCATTACCACTATACCACATACATAAAATATATATACAAATATTTTAATATCTTTAACAATTCATATACACACGCATCTATATAGAATTACCAACCAATAAGATAAATAAATAAATATATATATATATATATATATACTGTATGTTTAACATGAAATATATATGTTCCCCTCGTAAATTCGCATTATTCTCGCAATCTTTGGCTCGTTTCATTCACATAGGAATGGCGGATACGTTCGGGGTGATACGTTTAAATTTATGTACGAGGAAATGGCGCGGGAGTGGCGTCTACATATATGTATATATATATACATATATAAGAAACAACTTTTGCCATCCAGACACATTCATTCTCTCTTTCGCTCTTTCACTATTAAATAAATATATCCTCTCTCATGCCATGCTCCTCTCTGATATTCTTTCTCTTCGTTTGTGCCAACGGGAACACGCGGTGTTATAGGTGATATAAGGATAAAACGTGGGCGTTGATTTTTCGCACGCGCTTTAACGCGCAAAGGGAGGTCTTGGGAAATGCACTGTGTAGTACACGAACAAGAGAAAGATAGAAACCATCAACATATTAGTACTTGATATACATGCAATAAGAATCATTGATCTAAATATATATATATTGTATACACACATATATACATATACTTCTCCACTATATACTTCCTGGCTATTTTTATAAATCTTATTATTCTCTATGTGTATGGTGATATTATAAATTAAAATGCGTATAACCGACGACAGCTTTCGCAAGTGAGTGGGAGTTTTTAGATTGGAAAAATTTTTGATTAATGCCATCGCAAATGGGACATCTATGCACGAATACTAAATTTGAATAATACATGTTTTACATTTTTTTTTATTTTATTTATTTTTTTTTTTTCATTTCATCTTTTGTATATGTAGATGTGGATTTTTTTTTTTTATCGCAGTATGTGTGCTTGTTGATTCTCGTCGAGTGATATCTTTAAATGAATCCGCTTACTCTATATATTCTGGTGCTGTGATAGATTCATAAATATTCAAATGGCATGAGTTAAATTATTGGCGTTAAATTGTGAGATATAACTTGGTGTGTTAAAATCATACGATGGATTTTTAATTGACAGAGTGAGTGGAGAGTTAATGGTGGATTTCGAGGGTGAATAGAATTGGTGTATAAAAGAATGAGGAAGAGGAAGAAAAATGTTTTTTTTTTTTAGTTTTTAAATATGTATGTGAAAATAATAAATAGACAATTTATTCCGGCACTTTTGACAGATAATAAACATACCTTTTTAGTCATTCCATAATGCAAACTGCTTGCAGGTAAAATTGGGGAGAACCAGGGGGGGGGTTTTTAAAGTGGGCCACACTGTTGAGCACGTGACGGGATAACAGATAAAAAAAAAAAAAAAACGAATTGAAAATAAAAATAACTTGGATAAAAGAAGTGAAAAGAAATAATAAACAACTGTTGATCCACCGGAGCACAAGTCTTGTCTACTTTGCACGTGGTTCTCTTGCGTTTTATTTATTTTTATTTTTCTTCCTCGTGTGCTCTTTCGCGTTTTTATTTTTTTATTTTTACTCTTCTTTCTCTCCTGCTGCTCCTCTTCTAAACACTTCTCTCTGACACACTTCGCGCACTTGTTTTGCGTTTAATTAATCTCTCTTGAATGAGAATTAATACGGAAAAATTAACAAAATAATTTGTCATATAGTATTTTTTTCTTTTTATTCATAAGAACAAATTCGCAAACACTCTGATGATGATAGATGAGATAAAAAAAAAAAAAATTGATTCACGATTGTAATTAAATAATTCGTCTGTTCAAATATATAGAGAGATGAATTTACATTTAGAAATTCAAACCTCGTGGCGCGCGCGCACGTGGTAAACCTCAACACAATCTGTCTACCACTTTTTCTCGCCTTCACTTCTCTTATAAAAAGAATGAATAAATTGAAAAAAAAAAAAAAACAAATAATAAAATAATAAAAAAAGAAACAGACAAATAATATATACTTTCAACACAATTTCTTATGTCTATTAATCAACAACAGTTCTCTGTTCACCACACGATATTTTAAATCCGTAAAACAATATCACAAATTCCATATCCACAATTAAAATAATAAAAAAAAAAAAACAAACAATAAAAGTCCAACAACTTGAAGTATATAATAAAATTCAAACAAAACAATAATTGTCCTTGCGTATTGTCTCCAATAATATTCGCAAAATAAAATCTCAAATAACAATTACATGAGTAGATAAAAAATCCAATAATGCAATAAAACTTCTTCAACAAACACACTGAACATAATTAACCATTAAACAAATCAAATGATTAATAAAATATCATTGAATTAAAATATACTTTTATGTTGCACGTATACTTGAGATGTAACAAATAACTTGTGACAAAAGTCCAATATGAAAATGATTGGGCGGGAAAAAAAAAAAAAAAAATAGAATATATAAAATTTGATACACCGTAGGTTGGGTGTTAGGTAGGTTGATAAGTAGGTAGGTAGGTAGGTTGGCGAGTTGGGCGAGTTGTGTGGTTGTATATACGAGGACTACTCGGCAAGCACACCGCGTGGATGAGCGCCGAGCTGTGGAATAACCGTGAGAGACGTTGGTAAGGTAAGTACTCCTCTCTCGGGAGTAGCAAAAGCAGCACCACGCCGGCACGCGACCTGCCCTCCCTCAGCACACTCTTCTCTCCTTTGAACATTTGTTTCCTCTCTCGCACTCTGACTATCCCCACCGTCATTTAAAAATGTATATATCTCACTCCCTTCTGCTATACATTTACTGGTTTTACCAGGCGGCAATGCGCTATTGCCACGGACTACGAACATCATCCGTATAGCCGTTACGTGTTGGTGTGGTCGTTTCTATACCACTCCTGCCACAACCCAGCCCAGCCTCCTCTCGGCACCACCACACTTCACTACACTCTACACACACTCCCACCAACAATCTTTATATGTATTACCTTTTTCTCAATGTATATCTCCCACCGGTTTATATTTTGTATTTTATCTCACTCTTTAATGTGAGTGTGACGAAAAGGTAACTTGCGACGTGGTAACCTCAGCCTCCCAACCACTAATTCACCTTTGCAACTGTACCGAAGCCTCCCCACTCTTTTTATCTACATTATAACGTGTGTGTGTGTGTGTGTGTTTATAAGAGACAGAGAGAGAGTGAGATACAAGTGTTTATATGGAGGGATTAAAGAGGGAGAGAGAGTGAATTGTATAGGTGATACGGTTTTATTTTACTGCTTGAAGTTGAGTTGAGACAGTTGCCCTAGGACCTAAATTGCAGTTGGATCACTCTCGCTATCGAGATTTAATTATTGGAGAATTTATGGCATGTTTCGATTTTTTCTTTTTCTTCTTTTAGGTTTTATTACAGCGCTATGATGTTATCGTATTGGGTGTTGGTTGTTGGAGATAATAATCTGAAGTATTGTAGTTGGATTATTATATACACTTTTGTGTTTTAGGTGGATTTTATTTTATGTTAGATTTTGTATGGATGGAAGTGTGTTTAAAGTGATTATGATATTTTAGATTGGGTGTGGGGAAGGTGGTAAGTCATTTTGAATTGTAGTGTGGGGATTGTTTTAGAGTAAATCGTGGTTTTGATGAAGAAAATATTTTTATATTGAATTTTTAATTGAAAGAAATATATGAATGAGGATAAGTGTAATTAATTTTTTTTGTACACTTTTGTTCAGTTGAATTTTTTATAGTTTGACATTGTTAGGGGGATGAATGTTTATTGTTATAATGATATGTATGAGAAAAATTTATGACAGAATTAATATTTCAATAAACATTGAACAATAATTTTCATATGTTACACTTTTAATTTATCAAAAAATTTATTCAAAGGTGTATTTTAATTATTTGGAACATTCACCTGTAGACAATTTACAGTTGCATCAATATTTTATATTATATATATTTCATTTCACATTACTTTTCTCTGCTAAGGCATGATAAGTAATATTCTAAGGCTCGATTAATATCTATACAACATTGCAGAGTTAAAACATTTATTTTCGTGACTGTTAATTGCAATTATTTTTTTTCTAACTGTTATATATCAATTTGTTTATTGTTTTTCCATGAAATGTTTTAAAAACAAGGATAAATAGCATCGATAAATATAAAAATTTTGTACTCTTCTATGAATATATTAACTCATCCATTTCCCTGAAAAATAAAAATCTGTGTCTGTGAACATGAAAAAAAAAAATTCTTTTTTTTTTTTTTTTCAAGATTCTACTGATTCTCATCAGAGCGCATGATGGCCACAAACCCGTTGTTACGGTTTTTGGAGCACTCGGATATGCGTGTTGTTCATTTCTCTCATTTCACGTATCTTTTATTTTATTTTTTGTCTTCACTTTTTTTTTTCCTTCTCTTTCTTTTTTTCTCATTTAGAACCACAAAACGGGATAGACCAATTAGGATGATGATTTAGTAGGTTGTAATAAGTAGGGCTCTTTGCGACTTCCGGTTCTTCCATCACTAATTTCAATTTTTTCTATACATTGTCGCGTGCGTTTACGAAAAAAAAAAAAAAAAAAAACAATTGCCAGACCAAATTTAAGGCATGAGCGGTAAGGAAAAAAAAAAAAAAAAGAGGAAAAGAAGTCGTAATAATAATAACAATAATAAATTAAATATATAAAAATAGCTGAGAGTGATCTTGTTAGTATTAAAGTCACACACACACATACTTGCCAAAATTATTATACATCTTATATTCAAAAAGATTTTTTTTTACTTTCTTCATAATCATAATTTAATTTTTTTATTGTTCTTTTTTCTTTTTTTTTTTAGGTTTCATTTTCATATTTCGTTCAGTTTTGAGCGTTCATTCTGCGAATGGAAGTGACTTTATAATACATTCTCAAGCCATATAGTTTTGCTATTCTGTCGCACGAGTTGAATACAATCTCGCGACCCGCTCCGTTCAGTCATCAGTATATATAGAATAAAATCCATGCGCAGCTTGTGTAGAAGTAAGTAATCGAGATTGTAAATTGAGGAGGTATAAGTACACCAGATCTTCTAGGCAATCGGATGGTCGTGGATTCGTGCGCACAAGAGTTATATATACGATGAGAGGGCCTTTCCCTCTTATTCCCATCTTTATCCAACCGCCCTCGCCATCAAATAAATAAGAAATAAAAGAAGAGAAGAGGAAAAAGAAAATAAAATAAAAAATAAAATAGAGTTGCGCAATAACTGGTGCGCCAGCTGGTGCAGAGATCTAGAGCGTCTTGACACAGTTATTATCTGGTCTTGGGTGTTTCGAGTGAGAGCTACGGAAGAAAAAACTAGATTGAAAAAAAAAAGAATAAGGAAAAAAAAAAACGGAAGAGAAAAAAAAAGCGATTAGAAATATCAGAATGAAAGGAGGAAACCTGTTGATTCTATTCTCAATAACTGAAAGTATTCTTGATCTTTTCTATTTTTTTTTTTTTATCTACAGTTTTTTTTTCTTTTTGATCAACGTCATCTCAACGTGGGTTCCATGTGACTTGGTCCAAGGGTCGGAAGCGCGTGGTGTGTACTGTGAAGAAAAAGTATTGAAGTGTTTCAAGAAATAAAACACATCATTAAAATATCTAATCGCACGTAATAAAATTTTATTACATGGATCGTAAGATCATATTGTTGATGCATTTTATGTTTGATCTTTATTCAGACATGAAAAACGTGACATCTTGATAATGTTAATATATGTTTAGCTTATGTGTGATGATGTAGTTGATAATCAGTCAATGTAAAAGTGATTGCGAATTAAAAAATGATATTTTGTATTCAAATGTATTTGATTCGTATAGATATTTATATTATCTCTATGTAGAACAAAATGTTTTGATTATTGACAAGAAGATAAGTATTATGGTGTAAAATTAAGAGATTTAT
The DNA here is from genome assembly GCA_958496275.1 of Zele albiditarsus. Classification (NCBI taxonomy): domain Eukaryota; kingdom Metazoa; phylum Arthropoda; class Insecta; order Hymenoptera; family Braconidae; genus Zele; species Zele albiditarsus. Next base: position 6,627,861 of record OY292413.1, on the reverse strand, counting down.
GTTGTGGTTGGTTATTTCCAGGTTTAATGAAAGATTGAAAAGTGATGAGAATGATTTAAATAGCAAATGAAAGTTTTTGTTATAAAATATTAATTAATGATTAATATTTAATAATATTAATTAGATAATAATTAATGAGTACAGAGAAATGAGTATAGTCTATATGATGAATGAAGTTTGGAATAATTGATACAATTGGTTTCAATTAAAATTGTCAAATTTGTATCACAATTATATTATATTATATATCCAAGATTAAACTTCTCTATCACATTTATTAAATCCATAACAATATCAATATCTCTATAACATAAATAAAAGTTACTTAATATTTGATATTTGATGCACCAAAGCGATCTCAAAGAATTTGCATTGTCACAACACGATGGAATTCAGTTCCATTGACTGATTATCTTGCAGAGTGACGGACAGCACGTGCAAGGCACGCGTGTTGCCATTAGTAGAGACTTGTCATTAGTCGCCCACACAAAACACACACAAAAACATATACACATTGAAACAAACAAACATAAAGTACATTATATATTACATAAAAAGATAATAAGAATTGTTCTTATATATAAAGGGTTGATGGAGTTTCAATTGATTCATGTAAAGTTGAGAAAGATTGTGAGAGCTGTTATATTATAACTTATAATTTATAAAACAAAAGATAGTGGGTCAATTGATCGTTTGATCATCACAATTGTGTGTCAAAGAAGTGTTAAAGATAATTTGTGCAATAATAAATGAGTTGGATGTTTGATAAATATTAGAAGTAGTGTAATAGTACGTAACAGTTTGCAATTTTATTGTTTAATTTATATTTTACTGAAATATAAATAATAATAATAATTTAATATTATATATCCTAATAGAGATATAGTGCATGCTGTTTAAATTAGGTCGATATGCAGAGAAACATTATGGGGCTTTGTAGCTTTCATTCGGATTAAAAATCAAAAGTGAACATGAGGGATTAAGGGGAATAATGAAATGCCATTGAGCAAGAGGACGATGTACAACACAAGTAATATATTACTGTATATAAAGTAAAAGTCGCGCGTGGTATATATATGTATTATTGAAAAGAGTATAAAAGGGCGATTGTATATGTTTATAAATATATGTATATATATATATATTTTTTTGATTCTGTTAACAGGATCTAAAATGTATTTGGTATTGAAAACATGGTGTGAAAATCCTAATAAAGCCACCATGAAAAATTAAACACCCACATGTTGTTAAGTTTGAATCATTCATATATAGAATGAAGAATCAAAAGGTTGCAAGACATATGCAGCCATATTTGTGAATTGAAATAATTATTTCAGTGTTTAAATATTCCAGGTGTTCTGTTTTTAAGCAGTGCAATTTAATTTCAGATAAATTAAGCAATGATAATAAATATTGTATATGTATACATGCAATTATTTATTGGACTTTGCAATCTTTCTTTAGAATTTTTATTTGTTTATTTTTTATTTTTAAATTCATTCAAATAATGTTTAAGGTTTTCAATATTCTTATTGCCTCAAGACACCTTTAAATCTTCCTCTTTTTAACTGCAATTGAATGTGTTCCATTGCGCTTATTCGTCGTGCAACAACTCTTCGTGGTTGTTCATTCGATTTTTCTTTTGTGGTCCTCGATTTACAATTTAAACGTAAATCTTGTCTGTCAAAACTATTGCCGAATCGTTTTATGTATTAAAATTTCATTGTGTGAAGATTTGGGTCATTCATTTGAAACAAAAAGGATATTGAATTTATATATTGTAAATATTAGAAAGGGTGGAAGAAATAATTTAGATGAAATAAATAATGTAATGTTTGATATTAATATTTTGAAGTGTAAAAGAAATTTATTTATCATGTTAAACGATTGAATTCGTGAGAATGTATATTGTTAATAATGTGATAGCATTAGAGTGGGTTGGTTGGTTGAATTAAGTATTAGGATTAAAAGTGTTACGCTTTACAGTAGGTGGAGCAGTGAATCTATACACGACACATTCCATATAGTACATAATGTATTTAAATACCTACGTAACTGTCATCGACGATGAACATTGCAGACATCCTATTTGCGTGCACACGCCTATGTAACTTGTGCAAGTAAAATGCGTAGGTTTTTGATTTTATAAAGGGCTGCAATCTCAGTTGATTTTTATGAGGGTAGAGAAGACATTCGATAGTGATATCAATTGTTTATGATTGAAAAGTTATTTATATCTAGTTTATAAATAATCCTATTTGCGTTGGTGGAAAAAAATTAGTTTTTTAATTGAAATTTTAATATTACTATATGACAATTTTAATTTTTTCAGCATTTGGAGACAAAAGGTTTTCATTGATATAATTTTTTTTAACTTTTATCACAGACATCAAAAATTTGAAATCCAATACAATATATACCAAACACCATTCTCAATTCAACATACACTAAAAAAAAAAGAAAAAAAGCTACAGTAAAAATAAAAAATCCTAACATTCACGCTTATTATTGCTTTATCGATTTCTTACGGAGATAAACAATAAAAATATTAAAGTCCACTGATCATGACCTAAAAATCTCATTATCGATGATCCTGTTTCATACACTTGTTCAATAAACCATTAAATAGAATATATATATATATATATATTCGCTGAAGCATGGAGGCATGATGACATTGATGACTAAACATCAGGAGTAGTTGAACGCGTTTGATGGTGGCTGGACAAGGTCTTTCTCGACACACTCAACGTCCGGGACAATGCTCGACAGCCTTGAGCACATACAACACACTATTCCGTATAGTTAGTTAACAAGCAAAAGTTGTCTCGCGTCAATGTTGGATGCTAATATGGTGTTCAATGTGACGAGGCTCACACGCGCACTAACAGTGTCGACGGATTCTTTGATGAATTACTAAATGAAATTCCACATAGGTATATATAATGAGTGTGTGGCATCTGTAAAGCAGTGACGAGTGCTCGCCAGGTGGTCGGAGAAATCAACAAACTCGACTTTGAACTGTATTATATATATATATATATATATATATATATGTATAGTTAATGCCCGGAGGGAGCAATGACAGGGACGATCGTCATTATACAGGATCACAGAACAAATTCAATTTGAATCGTGAAAATTTGTTCATACATATGTTTCATAAAATAGTTTTAAATCTCTGGAGAATATATATATTTGTTTTTTTTTTTTTTTTTCATACGATTTCAGGTTTAAATTTTCCCTTGAGAAAAACAGAAAAAGAAATCAAAAAAATGTGTTTCGAAAAATTTACTATCACTTCAGTGCTCTTTCTATTTTGTAGAAATTTAATATATTTCATTTATTTTGTTTTGTTTCCGAATAATACAACACACTCTCTACCCCAGTATACAAATAAAAATTACCTTACCCAATAATAAAAAAAAAAAAACAATCCACCACCTCCAAATCAAATAAACAAATAATTATTTATACATTATATCGCAATCATCGTCACACCCAAAACAACACTGCTTCAAATGTTTCCAACAACACCATAAACAATTCTCTCACTCAAATAATTCTTCCTCTTTCAATTCACTTCAATAATCCACATGACAATATATATATATATATATTTATAAATAAATGAATACATATAAAAACATATGTACATATATACATGAGAGTAAACAACGTCTCGTATATTTTATATGGAATATTCACAGGGTTGCCTCATTCCATTCGCGATATTCCACATTCTTCCCACACGTGTTAAGACACATGCATTCAACATATACATCTCTCCCCACCCTCTATCTCAATACATATATACATATATATATATATATATATATATTTAATGTAAAGAATATAAACCGCGTGCGCGGATGCCTGCTCCTGATACGCTTCACTACCGTGGCCATTCCATTTATGGGGCAGAGAGCATCCAAACCGTTTACGGGATAGCCCCATTACCAGGAAGGCGTATATATAAATATATATATATATATATATATATGAGCGAGCGCAGTAGTGTAATGACGTGACTTGAACACATACTATATATACAGACAAAGTGTAGCAGAGTTGAAGTAATATGAGGAAAGGAGAAGTCTGAAAATTATTTGCAAGAGGAAGAAAGGAAAAATGATGACTTGGTAATTGCTCAGATATTACTCCTGACATTACGAACTTTAGTGCCAAGTCAAGTCCAATGTATTTTGAAGTGCAACAATGAGACACTTGAGTTGGTTTTGTTTGACAGATGTGTTTATTTAATTGATAATAATGATGTGAAAAAAAAGAAAAATAAATAAATGGTGTTTGCACCTGTGTATATTGATAAATGTAATAAAGAAAATGTGATTAAATAAAATGAGAGTATTGTATGAATAAATAGAGCGTTGTGTCAATTGTTTTATTTATGACTTGAAAGTGATAGCGAAGTGAAGATTCTTGATGTAAAATGATTTGTTCTACTTTTATAACATGAAATTATTGATACTTGAGTGAGAGGCGAATGTGAAATAGATGGCCAAAGCCACAACTGTTCGTGCGAGACGTATTGATATACCTAAGTCTTTTATTTTGTTGTATATGTATGTGTTTATTTATTTATTTAGTTATTTATTTATCTATCTATATATGCGTTTGTTGGTGCGAGATGTTAGGGTGGGGTTCACTCTTCGCGCCTCGTCGACGCGTCTAAGTCCTCGGGTTTTACTTTCTAAGTCCGCCTCCTGTTTCTCTCTTGTATGTTGTTGAATGACGACAAGCCAGTCTGATCCTGGAAATAGCATAAAAAAAAAAAAAGAAAGAAATATCGTGTCGCTTTTATTTAATGTTATTTGATATTCTTTTTTTAATTTTTTAATTATGTTATTTTTTCTAACAGTATTTTTTATATTTGTCAAATTAATTTACGTTTAGAGATAAGACTCTATTATTAATAAACATTGATGGCTAAAAATTGCTGTTGATTAATTTTCATTAATTAAATATGGAGAACTAGTATGTTATTTGTTTTATTAATTTTACATTTTTTTTTTCATCTGGTATTTTACTTTTTAAACTTATTCTTCAACACACCTGCAGATTTTCACTTCCTCAATCCGCCTCATGTTTCTCTTGCGACTGATTCTAAAACAAAAAAATTACTGTAACAACTTCATCTAAAATTATTATTTATTTATTTTTTGCTATTTAATCAATAAACATTATAACATAACAACGATCAAAATTCCCTTTATACATTTTCAACTGTCAATTGATCAATTCTCATAATTTTAAATATAAAAAATACCAGTATAAATTTTAAATCAAAAGTATTACATTATTATTTATTTTATTAAATTTGCCCTGATAAATTTACCATATACATTGTCAGATGTTAATTTTTCAAGTCCATCACCTTATTAACATATACAAATAACGATAGCTAACTGATCTTGAAGATGAAAAATTTGCGTCAACAATTTATCCAACATCACTCGATTTTTTCTTGTCCATTGCAGAGGGAAAAAAAAAAAAACAAAATGAAATAAAGAAGAAAAAAAAAAAAAATTTGTAACTCGCTCATTCTCCCTTTCGTTTCCTTTCATATCAGTCTCTGTCTATACATATATGTCTCATGCTAACATCAGAGGACTCTTCTCTCTTTTGCTCTTGCCACCTTTGCGTATCAGGTTCGACTTGTTGCACTACCTCAACACCAACACACATGTATTTTTATATATGTATTCTATGTATACATGCACAAAGAATTTTTTTTTAACGTCTCGTTTATACTGTTTATATATATATATATGTGTATTTGCAAAACATGGATATATATATATATTTATATATATGTGTGTGGTGTAGTGGAGACCACGCCAGGGTGGGGCTCTCGTATCTAACACGGCGTTTTCAGTTTCACTTTCTAAGTCTCCCTCTTTGCTCTTCAATCCCGTTGCGACTAACTATACTATAGAAGTGCGGTCGAGGCGAGCCACCCCGCCCTGCAGATGCCATGCGCTTTGGATCAACGGATGCAGCTAAGAATCTACATGATGAAAAATTTAGCAGTAAATTTTATTTGCAAATTTATTTAAGTCGTAGGATGAATGTGATGAATAAATGGGGACTGGGATGATGATGTGATAAACAAAAGAATATGGAGTAATTAGTGGTTGAATAGTAAAAAAAATAAATTGAAATGCAACATGGGGTGTTGATGATTGGGGTAATATCGAAAGATGTTTGTAAATATTTCAAAAGTTTCTTCTGGTTGTATATATATTTTTTTTGTTTTTTTCTGATGAATTTGTGATTGCTAGATTTATCTGAAGATTGTGTATTAAATAACAGCAGAAATATTTAAACAAACGTTGACAATAAAATCTTACTGTCTATTGGTAATAAAAAAAAAAAAAAAAGAATTTCTCTCCACAATTTTTACCATTCACCATTCATCTGTGAAACAAATAAAAAAATTCCAACATTCACAATAAATCTCCCACGCTAACTATTTACATTTCACGATGATACTTCTACGAATTGAAAACAATATTTCATTGATAGTTCTCACCATCTATATACCCATTAACAAACTATAACTACATATAGCAAAACGATCTCTCCATATAAATACATTATACCGAACAATTTTAAATTATTCAGTTTGTAAATGAAAAATTATAACACACCCTCTTTCATGTTTCTGAAATTCTCACTTATTCGAAATTACAACTGTTTTATATGCTGATTTGCGGTTTATATATATATAAAATATTAGAGATATTCCTCATTAAGGAAAGTAATTAAGAATAATTTCTTGCATTTAGAAGAGATGGAAAACGAATGGGGAGAACGAAGTGGGGTAAGAGAGACGTTATGTATGTACATACTTTATCTTCAAGCTTCATGTTTCACGTATATAAATTGTATGGACCCAACATAACGATTTATTTTACCAATGCAGTGCGGATCGTTAATTGGATCGATGTTTTACTTGTTGGTAACTTTCTTTATCCCGAAGGGCAGAGGTGACAATTGAATATCTCTTGAGCTGTCCCACGCGCAAAATTTATTCGTCTCTGTATTTATATTTATGTATGCCCTTTTTATTGCGTGAAGACGACAAAATATAAAAGAGTATCCCAAAAACTTATATAGTTATATAAATAAATATTATTGTCACAATTATTAAATCAAAGTAAATTGATTGTTAACAACGTTTAAATATATTATTTGAATTAATTATAAGTTAGTTGAATATTATATTCAAAAAAAGAAAAAATAAATAAATATATATTTCTTTCAATCTTTTGCCTAAGTGCAGCTTCAACTACTGAATAAAAAATTTCGATCTACCATTTTGACCTTTATCGTGATGTGATTGTGTAATAGAAGGATCATTGAATAATTATAACGATATGCAATGGGTGATATATGAGTTGTATATAAAGGGCAACAGAAGCGATCAATCACAGGGACGAAACCGTTAAATTTATATCTATCTTAAAAGATAGAACTGACTTGTCATGCACACCGTGGCGGTAGCCCAATTTGAAGACACGTCTGTTAGTTTCGAATTTTTCATTTGTCTACGACAACATTGGCGTCATGTCACGGTGAACAATTTCGAATGATACTCAATAGAGCATGAGTATACCATGTCATTGATCACCGATTTATATTGGTATGTTTTTTTTTTAAATATATGCATGTTGAATCAAAAGATTTCGCTTTCATTTTCTTTTTTATTTTTTTTTCTTTACATTATTATCTGTATTTTCTATTTCTCGTTTAATATTTTTTTATTTATGCCTTGTGTTCACGAGCTGTCATGTGATCTTATCGTAACAATTTTTCAATAGACGTGGAATAATATGTTAATAATTTGAAATATTTGTGTATTGTGAATTCACTTATCTCACTGTACTCATTTGATTCACAAATTTCATTCTATTTTGTTTGTATTATTATTGGTGGTGTTTGTAGTGTAATAAAAATGAAATAGAAACATAGAATAATAATAGTAATAATAATAATAATAATAATGGAGATGCGTTTGAATTTTAGTCTTTCGTTTACTGCTATTGGTTAAAATCAATCGTCATCAATTGTATTTTCGCCTACATGAAGCAATGCAGAACTCGTTCAAGTGCGATGAACCCACGAAATCAGGTTCACTCGGTTGATTTGTCGATTTCTATACACAGTTACTGTGTTGTCATGATGTCGAAGAAGAATGAATGAGGAGAAGTGAGTGAAGAAAGAGGAGTAATAAAAAAAAAAAAAGAAAAAAAAGAAAAAAGAATTGGATCTGTTGTAGAATTGTTTTTGTGTGGGCGAGCGAGACTTGAAAATCACATTAAATCATCAGACAAATTTTTATTTTTTTTTATTTTTTACTTTTGGCATTGGTAGATTAAATTTTGTTTTTATATTTCGCATTAATTTTTTATTTATTTCAATGTTTAGATATATATGCCGGAAGTAGACGAGATTATTGGCAAAAAGTAGCAGATCGCCAGGAAGGCCTTTCGAATAAGATTGACGCGCGAGGTACGTCCGTTCTCGTACATAATGATTCCAAGAAATTAGGCATCATTAAGGTGAGTTTCAATTTCCGTCGGGGCGTAGGTGAAGACGTGCGATCAGGGGGAAATAAAATGAGAGAGTTTGCTTTCACGGTTCTTTTGCATCATTGAAAAAAAAAAAAAAAAAAGAAACAAGAACAAATGTTTAAACTTGAATTTGTAGTTTAATTTTATATAGTTGAAAATTTTGTGAGAAATATTTGCAGATTTTGTGAATTAAGAATAGAGAAATCGTGAATGTTTTTAATATCTGATTCAAATAATTATTTAATTTAATGTATTAATTATTTAGAATCAATTAATTATTTTACATTCTATTGCAATTAATGAATAAAATTACAAAAATTGTTGTTCATATTGATTCAACAAAAGATTAAACAATAAATCATCCAATGCACAAATTCCTCCTTTGTTTAATTCAATCTGCCAACTCATTCTAAACGTACTTCGACCCTGACGTTCAACATCCAGTGTATTTGAAGACACAGAGAGAACCAAGAAAAATTTATATATACAAAAATAAAGAGAAAACGAATGTCACAGTCATCATCAAATCAGGACGCATTAGATCATCAAAATTACCTTAAACTGAAGTATGTATAGACAACAAAAATGAACATACAATGTCATCTTGACACCTGGACTTGAATGATGCATAAGTCTTTAAATGGTATATACACACTTCCTACATTAGAATATAATTGCTTTCAAGTGAAAACCATATAGAAATAATATTAAACATCAAAATAATCCATAGAAAAATGCGTTTGTTCTTAATTTGAAAAATATTATGGTTGGTAATGTTTATAAACGTAGTGTGTCATCTTATTCAATAGGATTGCTATCTCATCACTTAACGGTGAACACATCAGTGCTGAGTAAAAATAATATTTCACATGGTCACCATCGTGCTCATGGCTTTGTACATAATTACCAATTACAGAATCATTCAAAGAGAATTGTTGGTTTCATGATAAATTATAAAGTATAATATTCCACATTTTTAATTTTGCGTGTATATAACTGTTTGAACTCGAATTTATTTTACTGAAAAATCCCAGGCACTCATCATCAGTACCAGCTCTTAATATTTTTATATTTATATATATATCTATATATTTATAAACACATTCTCTTATTAACAACGGATTTTTACCTCTTCGTTATCTTTATAGTTAATGAGCGTGACTAACTGCAGGTTTGGGCTTCCATTTCCGACACTGAGAGTCTTTGCGATTGACATACTCTTACTTACAAAATGAATTGACATCATTTTTTTTTAATGTAAAATAGAATATATATATATATGTGAATGTGTTCTTGTATTAATAAACAAAAATGATTTTATGCCTTTTTGAATTCTGTAATGCTAAAAGACCGTACGTATTTTTTCTTTTCTTCGTGTAAAAATCAGCCTTTAAAAAATAATAATAATCAAACTATTAATCATTTTTGCATACAGAAGATTAGTGTCTGATTTAATCCAACATTTTTAGAACTGTAGGAAAATTAATTGTCCTTAATTCTAGTAATCCAAATAAATTCATGGTCCTGGTTGAATATATTCAGTAAATGATAACGTCATTTATTAATAAATAACAAAATGCTCTGCAATAAATACAATCTCTAGCAATCTTCCACATGATTAAATCCCCCCCCCCCCCCCCCCCCCCACACACACAAAAAAACCCCTCTCAAAATGTTCATAAATACCTCTTTACTTTCAATCCAACAGCGATATAACAACCTAATACAATTCTCATTATGTCCACACATAAACACAAGCACGAAAAAAAAAAAAAAATAAATAAACAAAACCCCACATAACATTATCTACAAACAAATACATATTCGTACATGAGGCAACATCTCATCGTCATAACCAACACAGATAAACTCAATAAAATGTAAATGCACAAACATACATAAAGAGAATATTTATTTATTTATTTTCTTTTTTTTCTAACTAAACCTATATCGCCATCTCCAAGCCATCATGTATACATAAACCTGTACATATCCAACACATGTACACAAATTCATATACTTTAAGATATTAAAAACAAGTGTATGTATATGTATGTTTATATATATATATATTCACTGGTATGAACAAGAAGGGACTTGCATATTAGAGAGCCGGTCTTTATACTATACCACCATTGCAAAATGCCAAGACGCACATCTATTAATACTGATAGTCGGGTTGCTTATCGTATGTTGGTGTGGGTGTTATCAAAAGCAGGGCGTGTCAAGCGGCAGCGCGGAAAGCGGTTCCGAATGCGAGTGTGCGCTATAGATCGCAGCGACCGGCTGCCGCCACCGCCATGCACCACAAGAGAGCAACGTGACTGTCAGCCTCCGCACGAGGCGATCCGGATCCGTTCCGTTTCGTTATTTCCCTCTTGCTACATTCGTATATGTAATTTTTATATCTGTATACATCTTTATATGTATATATATATATATATTGTATGTATATGTATTAAGTGTGTCCTTTTCTGTTGCTGTTTGGTACAGCACCGTGAAATTCTCTTTGGACAAAAACTACACCGCCAGGTTATCGGGATAACCTCCTCGCGCATTCACCTTTCTGGTGAAATAAAATATATGTATGTATATAAATGTGTAGGAATAATACGTAACCATTTATGTTGTGTATGTGTGTGAATGTTTGTGTTCGTTTGCAATGGATATTTGTTAAAATCCTTGCGGCCAGCCACCCTGTGTCGACAATGTAGATATCCATTGCAAAGAAAAAAATACATTTTTATATGTTATGTAAATAAATTTATTGAGTGTGGAAAAATTATGGATTTATATGTGGATTTTTAAAGTTGAGATTATTTTTTAATTTAAGAATTGTTGGATGGATTTATTTTTTTATTGATGATGAGAAATGATTGGAAAGTTTGATGATGAAAAAAAGGATGATTGGTAATGAGAAGGGAGAGAGGAATTGTAAATGTGAAAATAATGTTGGGAATATTTTTCATGAATGAATGGAGTAAATTGTTTTAGTTATTTACGTTGAGGAATATATTTGAACTTCAAACATTCTCAACCTTCTACATGTTTTATTATATTGTATTATTATATCACACATATATTATATAATTGATTAATAAATTCATATTGTTGGAGTGAGGAAATAATATATTTATTGACTGAAAAGAAAACAAGAAAAATTGTTATGAGTCATAGATGTATATGAACTTTATTTTAAAGTATTAGATTTAATGTTATCAATATTTCTCCAGTATCTATCTGAAGTCCGATTACCAAAGTTGTGCACAACAAATTACGCAGAATCGCACGAGCTTTCCAACGTATATCTCAATTTTTTTTTATATCTAATTTCAGCACTTGAAAGATGTGTTTGAAAATCGATTAAAATATCCACTGAATTTGTGATAAGGTAAAATTCTATCTTTTTATCTTTGATAATTTTTTTTCTATTACTTCTTCGTTTAATATAAAGATAAAAAATAATTCCAACGAATATAATAATAAATAAAATTGTATTATTAATACCTTAATACAAATAATAAATCCCAACAATTTTCTCTTCACACATAAAAATATAAATAAACGATATTCACTGAGCAATAAATAAATCAACAATACACCGAGGCAGAAAATTAATTTAACATATACACATCAAACATAGCAAATCAAAAAAAAAAAAAAAAAATCTCCAAGAATCGTTCATAAATTCTGGCCCAAAAGAAATGTTTGAGGTAACATGAGAAGCAAAAATAATTGAATGAAAAAAAAAGAAAAAAGGCTAAAAATGAAGAGAATGTATAAATAAAAAATAAAGAGGGTGGGACAGACACTGTATCTCACACTCACATACACACATAAGCATCCAAGGCACACTGAAACGTGGGTTATAATGCACTCACGCGTTACATAATACGCGAATAATTATGCAGATCTTGGTATCTCACCGCTAACATTTACCTTTAGCCCGCACTGAACCACAATGAACGCGGGGAAAAGGGTGTACGGAACTGCATCGTCGATTGGGTCACGCACATGTAAATATATATATATACATACACATAGGTACCACATTAATATACGAACATACATATACCAACCTCGCATCACTTCGTAAATCTCACATTGGTATTTACCGGAAGATTATTCCTGACACTATCCCAACTTGTTTGTACTATGTTTATAAAACTATTTATATTTAATGCATACACATAATAAACTATTGAACGAGACTCGATGGTGGTTGTACGCAGGATCACACACACACACATACACACACGGTCCTGCTCGATTGCCTGTAGAAAGTCCGCCCACCAACGTGACACAATCCCTGTCGCTTCTCGCCACGAGATCGAACGATGAAAATGTCTCAGATATCATACGGTCACATTGTGAAACAATAATTCAAACCTCCAGTCTTCAACTTTGTATCTCTATACACTTATACACATTCGGCTACTTATATCTATCGATCCCCAATATATATATATATATATATATTACATGATACTTTCGGTATATTATATATGTGAGTATCTATCTCAACATCAAGGCCGTCAGTCATCATTCAAAAATATATTAGACAATCAAATGCACACGTGGTTATATTATGTGAAAGCGAAAGTGTGGATCGCTGTCTTACTGTGTGTCTGTATGTACACTGGTCGGAAGTAAATACTCTTGGACATATATAAAATGTTGCGTAATATATATTTGTCCGCAAGCTCTTGATCGGACGCGTCGAAACTTGTCCGTGAAGTAGGTGCACTCTTGTAACGTATTAGGAATATAATCTGATACATTTATCGGCGTTGTTTGTGTAATATATTTTTTTTCTTTTTTTCTTTATTTATTGGGTATATGTTTTATATATATATATATATATATAGATATTGTAAAGTTTAGTGTAGAACCGAAAGCGCATATTGGGTGTAGGCGGGTTATATTGCGCTCTCGACTCGCGAAGCGGTAAAGGAATTTAGCCTTATAAATCAGCAACATGACTTCGCGCCACGCCACACCTTTCCCTTCTTGGGGCAATCACGAGTCGTCACCGGTATCGGCAACATCCCCGCGTCGACTTGTTCATTTTATATATGTATATGTGAGTGTGTATATGTTTTTATTTATATAAATATATATATATATTTTGCTTTTGGCTTGTCCGAGTGTAGTATAGTTATGTATGTAGACAGTATTATATTGTTGCGCGGTGAACTGTGGCCATATATATATATATATAGGAGACGATACCCAAATGCTCTGTTACGTGATACGCCGTAGGGCTATTTTTTGTAAAAGTTTATATAGAAGACGAAACATTGGAGTAGATGAGAAAAATAAATTGTTTCATTTTATTTTATTTGTTTTACTTTGTATATAAAAAATATAAAAAGTGCACAAAGTTCATGCGCAAATGTTTCGACAAGAGAACAAATTCCATTCCCAGGAACACCCCGAGAATTTATTTATGTGTATTTATTTGGATTAAATATATATTATAGAGAGAGAGAGAGAGAGTTTGATGGATCGGGGTTTGGAATTTTATTGGTGGAGTTGTCAGGAAGACAGTGAAGGAGAATTATTGTTTGAAGATGTAATGGATTTGTAGTGAATTTTATTTTGAATTATTTTTACGAATTGAAGTGGAAATTGATTTGGGATATGGATAATTTTAGTGATGATTTATTGGTGAAGGAAATTTTAATTTGAAATTTATATTTTATATATTGCTAATATGGTAAAGATATTTTTGAATTTTCACGTACAGATTGTGTAACGATTATATGTATTTATGAAAATTAGAATTAATACGAATTAATATTAATAGAAAACCGTCGCGCTTCTATTTATTCAGAATTTAATATGTCGACTGATGAAAAAGAAAAAGAAAAAAAAAACAAGCAAATAAATGAATAAATGAATAAATAAATAAATACGTGCGGTCAATGTGAATGAATTAATAAAGCCTGTAGCAGAATTTTCATCTATTCACTTGTAATTTTATTCACATGAGAGTTTTTGATAGAAATAAATTATGCTGCACTTAAGATAATTGCGAAAACACTTTTGAACACATCAATATTTTTTTTCACTCATTTTTCTTCATCCTTTTTCTCGTCCAAAGACACACTCCTGACTTCTAAAACTAATTCACGCAATCTCTGAAGCTCAAATGAAACTCAAAATAAATTAAAAATACATAGAATCAGAATTTTTAATAAATAACAATTACTAATAACCACATTGTTATATTGTAAACAAAGAAATATATCTGATATAAGTATGTATCAAAAAATCATTCTTTTATTTACCCTTCATGATCATCCTTGACTCGTCAATAACAATAGCAATTGTCATTCGATAAATTAAAATAAAATAAATATATCTACACAAACATCCATCAAGATTTTTCTTATATCCACCTGTATAGATTTAAATCAATCGTCAACTTCATATATCAGATAAATAAATACAAGTGATACATGAATGCGTTTGCAATTAATGTAAATTGAATTACAATTAATGAATATATATTATTGCGATTGAATCAGGCTCAATCAAAATTCCAAAATGAAACGACTCGATCTCAACCGCACTAATTTAATATAACAAAATATTTTCTTATGACTGCATTTCATATACAAATAAAATAATGTAACAGTGTACAATGAAATTTACTGTCGTGGTGGAAAAAAAAATTTAAAATACTCTTCAACGAGACCGTAAATCTTTTTCGTTCGATGAGAGCACGTGCGCTATATGGGGATTCTCTTGTCCATGTCACGCCACAATTTGATGTGTGGGGGAGTAAAAGAAGAATTATAATGAGAGCAACCAACCAACGAAACCAACCAATAGAATTATCGATGTATATATAAACAGATAATACATATTAATGTCTAATAAGTTGTTGAAGTGAATAGAAAACGAAATAAAAAAAAAAAAAACAATTATTTAAATATTCTTAGTCATGAAACAATTTCTTTTTTGTTCTTCAATTTATTGTCTCGGGGTTTTTTTTTTATTTTTCTTTTTTACTCTCTCCCACCATTTACGATTTCTAATTTGTAGATTTAGTTGGATGCATATAGTGAAGGTACTTAAAATGAGAGCGTGCCCCGAAGCTAATATCAAAATGCGAAACGACACCGCGGTCATTTTGAATTGAAATAGGGTTGCACAATGTGCACACGCGATTAGTCTGTCTGATGATGGAGAAAATAAAAAAGGAGATGAAGAAAAAAAGAATTGAACGAAAATAATAAATAAATAAATAGAGAATATATATATATATATATATTTATTAACAGTTTGTTTTGATAAATTGACTTTAATTCATCAAGTTCTATTTTTATCGAATCTGCCAGTCATTGGCTCGCGTCGCAGCAGGCATCAAGAGATTGGTATAAATATCTGCACAATTATGTGGATTATATATGTGAATGTATTATATGTGTGCAATTTATAAATTCTTGTAGCGAATTGGATGATAAAAAAAAAAAAAAATGAGATAATAATAACTGATACAGATTTATTATGTAGGAAAATATTTGTGAGTAATGCAAGAAGAGCTATATCACGCTACCGAATCTTTGTTATAATATATTTGTATATTGATAGTACTGACAATAAGAATTTAGTCTACATATCCAACTACGATTTTCTTTGCTTTGTATCATTAATTATATATTTCTGTTGATATACAAACTACCATTAATCATCGACATGCGTTCGTATTTTATTTTTAATGTGGATGCAGAGTGGACACGTGCTACTATATGAAGACTGGCGTTTTACTGAGAGTTAAATGAATCTTAAAGATCTCTTACGCAAATATATATTCGTTGTATATAGTGAGAAAAAAAAAATATAATAAATTGGATTGCAGTCATATAATTTTGATTTGGATTTAAATAACATTTTAAACATGAGGATAGAAATGAATAATTTTTAAGGTGCAACAGATATAATGTATGTTCCACAATTTGTTAACAACCGGTAGATACAATCTCCAGTTATCGCGACGAATCATCTCTGGTACTCAATGAACATCTGAAAAAAAGAAGAGTTATTCCATTGTGATTGTTATCTTGGACGTGATTCAGTCTGCGAGAATTCGATATTTGGTTATTTATAAAATTGAATGAGAAATCGGATGTATACCATTGTGTTTGTTAGTCTCTAAAATAAGAAAGGAAATATTTTTTGAAAGTTATTAAATGATAAAATGTCAAACATAATAAAACAAAAAAAAAAAAAAGAAAGGAAAATAAAAAGTGATTAACAAGATTTCTTATCGTGTATTTCTGTCTCATGAAATTTTTCATTCTCAATGTCACAATACCTTGTTATAATTTCTCTAAAGATATTGAAGCGTGGGTACTATTGCATTCCAACCTAATTAATATCAAACATAAAGTCTTTACAGTTGTCCAATCAATAGACATATCTTGGATTCATCCAAGTGATGATGAAGGTGTCTATATATCACCCACTCACGTCCATCTTATATTCAATGGCAAATCATTCGGCAGAGAATGACGACACTGTGTGAGCCTTGATGGATTATACCACGCCTTTCCCAGCCCAGGGGCATTAAGCATTAGAATCATTTAAACCAAAAAAAAAAAAAGTGTGACAGTGAAAGAAATAAACTCTGAAAAAAAAAAATAAAATTCATCATTTGAACTATTCAGACCTTGATGGTTCCTATATAAAGATCCGACAGATTCATGATTTATGCAATTAACAACTCTATTTTTTTTTTTTTTCCATTCAAAACATCTCCGATATTATAATTTATATAACTGAATAATAATTTTATTGGTAGGAAGATCCGGAATACCTTGGAAAAATCGTCAGTCAATCGGATGTTCATACACTGCTGCTATACATAAATATTTATTATGTATATAAATTGAATGATGTGGACTAGTTAACGCGCTACCAAACACACAAACATATAAATAAATATTACACATATGAATGCATGTGTATGTGTGTGTGTGTGTGTGGGTAACAAGGTGAATTAGCATGCCAAGATGATTTCTCACACGTCAGAGAGATGACTGCAATACGATTCCAATTAGTTATGACCTCAATGCCCTCGAACACTTTATATATATATATATAAATTTATATAATTCCATATAGTTCATTTTAAAAATAAGACAAAAACAAGAGTATTTATGGATAGAAGTAAGTAAAGATCTTCTGTTCAATGCAAGAATAAATTGCACTAATATACAAGTCTACATATCACTGTAAATTCAAAGTAGACATTAATCTTTTTACGTTTATATATTAACGACGCAATTATTTTTGCCGACGACATTATTGTGGGTGCGACGCAACAAATAAGACCTTCAAGATCATCGTGATCGAGAACTAGCGTATATGTACCAATTAAAAATCATCATTCCACACTCGGTTAATAAAATATTTATACATATATATATATATATATATAAATAATAGTTATTATTCATTATATTGTCATGTATTATAAGTTCATCATGTGAATAGTATAAATATTGATGATGAGCGAGGGAAGATCGATTTCCGCCGATTAGTTTCATTTGTATAATAGGAAGATAATAATATGTTTTGTTACAACGTAGGTAGAAGACTCCATCACATATCTTTCTCTCTCGACATTATTTTCTCTCGCACTCTCACAATTTCTCTCTTCATTTACAATATAAATATATTCGAATGAATATAATAATAGTTACGATGAAAGATATGATGAGAAGGAGGAAGATGAGAAAAGGGAGGAATAAAAATTTATTTTTAATCAAACGGTTTATTGTGGAATTCCACTTATCTAACCTGTCTCAACTTGTTTTAAATAGATGTCAGAGAGGATAAATAAATTTTAATGAATTGTCATGCAATCAAATCAAGATTTAACCTATACTTGTATTTATATTGGAATGTTTGAAATTAGATCACATTGATTTTGTATATGGGCAATGAAATGAAAAGGAAGATGATGGGGATTTTTTTTTTTTTTTTTGTTTTCTTTTCGTCTGAATGATTTGCTTTCACTTGAGATAATTTTATAATGTAAGATTTGTGTTTCGTGGGTGTGTAAGAACGACCCGGTTTAAATTAGACAACCAAAAAAAATATATATTATTATTTATAATTAATAATATACTGGTTGATCTAATAATATATAATGTTACGATAATTATAGTTTCATTGATTTAATAATGATAAGCGTTGAAATTACAAATTGGGCCAACAATTTATTAATTATAATATCAAGATGCATAAATTGAGAACACACATTCTTTAAAATAATATTTATTTAAATCCACTATTATAAGTTCTACTATAAACCCTAATAAATATATATATGGTATACCATCATTTAATTCTTTAACATTCGAAATCGCATTGATATCAAGATCTCTCCCACATAACATTGACCATTATTTCCTCAGTACTAACAGAAAAAAAACAATGATAATTTTAATATAAACGAAAAGTAATGAAAAATGAACGTAAACAAAATCGTAAATCTATGTCGGAAATAATGAACAGCGAGGTCAATTTACAGAGTTGATTGTTAAAAATAAAATGCAAGTATAAACAGGATGAATAGTCCCTGTTGTCATTCCAACACTCTTCACTCTTGTATACCCCTCTGATGCCTACCTCAGGAGTTGTCGATGCTTATCATATGTATATGCAAGCATAGTATATATAGTAGTGCTATGAGTCTAGGCGTGTCCTCATCCAGGATGGCCTTTCCTATCGCGATAACTCGAGGACATCTTCGTGTTGAATAACTGTTTACTCCACCCACTCATCGTGAGCTTGATCTGCATGGCACCATCACATTGTGCTTGGCAGTGTGATCTTTCCATCACTCATCTCTCTGTTAACTTGTCGTCTTACATCTTTATATTAATCTTAGAGACGTTATCGTTTGAATTAAAATTGAATTTTGATTATAACACATTGGAATGATTTTTTAACAGCTTCATTGTACATTTTTATTATTTACTTTAGATTGTTGGATTAGTAGTGATGATGATGATAATAATGACAAACATTTGTTTACGCCACAAATATTTCACTTTTAATATTACTATTGACTCTTTGACATTCGGCGATAAATAATTATCGCTTTTGCATTATGAAAATAAAATGGACACATCAAGGAAAAAATAAACCTTATCTATTTTCTATCAATATTTATTTCGTTACACATACGTTTTGCAATGATATAAAACATGAATATAGAAAAAGAAAAAAAGAAAAATTCAACTTTTCACCATCGTAATATTTTTAAACATGAAATAAGCAATTACAATATCTCAATATATAAATAACCAATGCATTAGATAAGTCTCAATAGCTGTAAAAGATAAAATAAAGAAGCAAAATACAATAAAACAACCGCATGATATAATACTGAAAAAGAAAAAAAAAAAGAAAAAAAGGAATCACCTACAACAAACACCGGAAAACATTTTATTTATGACAAAGGGAAATGAATAACAAATAATATTATAACAGCCAAACAATCGATAAACAATTACACTAAATAATAACAATAAAATAGTAGAAAAGAGAAACAAAAACTAACTAAAATAAAAAAGTAAAGCACATGGATATATATATATATATAAACAATTCTGCAGCAATGGAAGTTGAAACGAAGGCGCGAGCGGAGACAGTTTTGTAGAGTCGTTTAGAAAGTGCCGCCGAGAGATATAATCCGATAATCTTTCGGACTCGCTGCGAACAAATGTGTCAGATTGGCCATGTATACAAGAGAGAAAATAATTATCCATGACTAAATAGAGCATCCTATAATGACTTTTATCATTATATCTGTAACAGACAGTCCTCAATAAATTTATTATCCATAAACTTTGAAGTAAATAAATGAATGCATGTATATCTCAACTCTTCAACATTAACGTCACGAATAAATATGAACAGTGAAGAAAAAAAAAAAAGAAAAATAAAAATATAAGGATGTGGAATATATAACTTTTCCCCTCAGTACACTGGAAAATATTCAATGCATCTGTATATACTACATATACACATGCAGTTACGCGCATGGAGAACGTTTGAGAGACAGAGATAAAACCATAAGCATAAGCATCGCTATGTGTGGGTCCAGTCGCCCTTGCCAAGGAGCCTGAGGCACGGGCGTGGGCCTTTCACTCCTGCCATCCGCATCGCTTCACGGATATATACGGATTTATATACCAGTGCACATACATAATATTACATACATACACACATATATATATATATATATATATGCCTTTTAGTGTAAGAATACATATTGTATATCGATTGGCTGAGACCTCATTCGTTTCGCTCCTGCTCCATCAACAGTGGCACTCAAATTTCTTCTGCTTCTTTTCTTATATATATATATATTATTATTCTTCATCTTTTTCTTCACAATACAAAATTTTGAAGGGATGACGAGTAAAGATTTACGATCACAACACGATGAAGTATACAATAATAATAATAATAATAATAATAATAATAATAAATTATGTATGATATATATACATTTCTCCTTTATATTAAAGATGGTTTCAGGATAGTTATTTCATGATGTTGAATATCGTCACAGAAATTATAAAGGAAATAATGCCGGTGGCACATTGGTGTGGCCAATTCTTCACGGACAGTGCCTCGAATCGGTTACGATTTTTATCTTTAACCTAAAGTTGCGCCATCAAGAATCGCTTGTGCTCAATTGATCAATCCCTGGGCGTACTGCGCGATGATTTACTTTCACTTTGTCAATATATACACACGAAAAAATCTCTTTATTATCGCAGCATTTGTTTGGTATGAAATAGAACAAGTGGATTTGAAATTGATCGAATGAATTATTTGATTTTGTTTCTTTTATTTTTATTTTTTTGTTTCGTTTAGTAATCATTTTCTTTTTTTTTTCTTTTTTTTTTTTTTCATTCTTTTGCTTTGTATTTTTTCTTGATGGGATTTTATTAAATACAACAAAAAAAAATTTAATTCATGACCTTCGATTAATCACAAATGTATATTATATACATGGGGAATAGAGTGAGATCGCGTACGGTTGATTGCAGTGCTAAACACTGGACGATTATACGAGCTATTATGTTGCAGCCATGAGAAAGAGAGAGAGTACTATATATACCTACTGCATCGGTAACGACGGGCGGGACGATAGATATTGCTTATTAACTTTGTTTGTCCGAGAGAATTTATCCCGCTCGGAGGACTAACGGACCCGGGTGTTGGTATCGCATGTGTGTACGTATATTTTATATATTTATATTTATATGTGTATGAGTTTAGTGTATATATAAATGTTTATATATGGGTATAGATATATATATATATATACTAGATACAACATACGACCGGTTGCACCAATGCGCTATCTTGCTGTGGATAATCGGCTAATACCGATCGGCCCCAGTACAGTTAGGCGTATATAAATATATTCCATGGTACATGCTCCGATTTATCTTTCAATAAATCAATGGAATGCACCAATACTCAAGCGCGAAACATCGTGCCAGATCCTTTGGTTGGGCGCGACTCTTCTTGGAACCGTATATGCGTTTTATTATGTGTAATGGATTTGTTTATGGGATTTTATTATTTGGTATAGAATAAAATGTTTTGGATGGTTGAAAATAAATAAAAATTTGGACATTGTATTTATTAACTGTGCTACAATATTTGAATGCAATTTGTCTTGATTGACAGATTGGATTTATCGATTAAAAGAAAAATTAAGTGGGGGAGAACAAAAAAAAAATGATTTACAGATTTCGACATTTTATTTATTTTCATACAATTTAACAGTTTATTCATATTAAAATCAAATAATAATAATTATATATTTAATACAACATAAATTATCAGTTAATATTTGAAACAAATATTCCGACATAAATTTTGTACACGTGAAGTACACATTAATTAAAAATTAATTATTCAAAAACAAATAATCAATGCCAATATAAAATTGTATAAAATAAACATTTTCATTACTAATAATAATTCACAATATAAATTCTCATTATCAATTTTGCAATTAAATTTTTATCACATCATAAAGTTCTTTTAATCTTTTTTCTCATGAGAATCCAAAAAATAGAGGAAATAAAGAGTAAACTGACACTTGTTGTGCTTGAAAAATTTTTGCGAAAGTTCGATCTGTCTCGAGGACAATATCACTTCCAACAATTTTTCTTCACTTTTTGTTTCACTTGAAGGTCGTATCAATTGAGGGACGATTTTACCCACACGTCAATGCGCATACAATTTTCAAGGCAATTCGCAATGTCCAATAATATACTTACTTGTTGCACACACACACACACACAAATACATATAACTATTGCACGTCTTCGAAACGTGGCTGTAACATTATAAAAATATTTTAAAAACCCAAGGAAAAAGTTGAAAAACTGGATTATAAATGTACAGGTATATTGTTGCTTGTTGCAAATAAATCACTAGAACATAAGTGCAGTAAAAAAATAAATAAATAAATGAATAAATAAAATAAAAAATTGTCGAATCATTACTCTCCATATGTTAACGCGTATATAATACATATACGCGACGCACAATTTAATATTTTGCCATATCTATATACACAAAGTAAAATGATTGCACCGCGACAGCGTGTGTGGTATCAAGAGAGCGAAAGGCGAATACGCCACACCTGATCTCGCATAATTTTTATAATCTATATATAATAAATTAACATCAAACATGAGTCATATATTAATCGTGAATACAATCAAGAAGGACTGAAAGTTGTTCCATAAGTAAATTAAATAATAATTTCAAACGACACCAACTGTTTTTGTATTATATATATATGAAAAAAAAAAAATTAATATAATAATAGTGTTATTGCTATATACATATTGCACAAAGAGTAAATATTACAAACATTTATTTCACTCATTCTTTCTCTATGTGTTTTAAAAAATATCAAATACATATACTCCAAGCTGTATATACAAAACATGAGGAAAATACATTGAAGCATGGACAGCACGCGGCGAGACGCGTTTTAAACGCCCACACGTGTACAAAATGTATATGCACTTATATACCCCCAGCGAGACAGAATATATATATATATGTATTCCACCATCAAGCACAAACAGTAAATCATTGATATGATGAATATACGTGTATATATACTTATATTCAAACTCAAAAGATTTTTATTTATAAATTTTTTGAGAACTTGTGTTTGTATAGAAATGTTGCTGTATCGTACAAGGATCAACAAACCACCAAGCACTATATATATATATATATTCTGTATGGTGGTGGGATAATAGAGGGTAGATAAAAATTCATTTGAATTGAAACTAAATCAAAGTTTTAACCAGAAATATTTGGAATGAATATTAACACTGCAATAATTTTATACTTGATTTAAAATTGTGTTTGTGAACTTTGTTAAATTAATTATTATTGTGAATTAAATTAATTAATATTCATTTTCTTACTATCCCTATATAAAGATTTTCACTCCAACCCACAATAATCCTCCACCAACAAATCATCCCCACAATAAATACACAACAATACAAAATCTATATATAAACTCAAAGTATATTTACCTACCAAAAAAAAAAAAAAAAAAAAAAAATAAAAAACATTTCACAAGAACACATGCATATAAATGTTTCTATCATATACAAAGATCAACAAACTGCCAAGCACCATATAAATAAACATATACGGCTAATGTTTATAAAAATAAAATATCAAAACGTAGATAAATAAAAAAATAGAGAGCAAGAAAAAAAAGATGGGACAGATACATATAAACAGAGAAAGGAGAGGCGCTCGCCAGGCGCCGTGGGCAGAAAAGGTGAATTCACAAAGGTAATGGATTGCGACCCCTCGCGCGCCATCCTATATAACACACACACCTATATATATATAATATACCTCATACCTATATCTACATAATATAAACCTATATATAGTCGCGTAGGTGAGTAAATGCAGTGTGAGCAAAGGCACACACCATTGGCATGAATGGCCGGATGACACGGAGGTGTTTAATGGGACTCGAATGATACGCGCCACAAGATGCAGTTACAGACATTATGTTATATACTATATAAATATATATATATATATATATATACAAAACGAGAATGCACCTCGTGCAACCGTCTGCCACATTCTCATTCTTTCTCCTTTATATATTCCTCTTGTCGTTTCTTTGCCCGTGACATCGCTACTGTTTGTGTATATGAGTGCAATATGCGATTATGAATGAATGAACGTTTTATAATACGTATAATATATGAATTACTTTTCCTGTTCGAACATATACTCTTATACGCATTTACATGTATATTTATTAATATTTATATATATATATATATATGTTTAATTTAAAAATAAATATAATTTGTGGTGTTTGGAATAAAATGTTTTACTCTCAACAGGAAGATAAATTGTAAAAAAATATGTAAATTAAATTGTGTTTGTGGTAATTTATTTGTACTTTAATTTCGATTCATTGTTTCAATGTGAAAGGGTTTTGTTGATATTTATAAATGTATTGCGAGAATAGGGTGAGTGAGAGATGGTGATTGGACACACGTGTTATATTTTAACACTAATCGCTTTCACGAGATATATAATGAATAATTTAATCGTGAAAAGGAAAAGGCGCATTGGCATAAACGAAATTCAAGGATCACTATGATAATATATGTTTTGTTGGTATTTATAAATGTATGTATATATAAATAGAGTTTATTTTGCAGACATTAGTGAATGGTGAACCCGGTCCTAAGTCCGGTGTGTTATAAATGTAATGGTTTATATTTGTGTATGTATGAATGTACTTATGTTTCGAAGCATTTACTTTATCACTTTCGACGCGTATACAGTAAGCGAATGGCAAGTTTCGACTCGTTCTTCACGCGGATATCTGCTTACAAGTACTTGGTACAAGCGTCAACAGTTAGTTATCACTTTAACAAACGCCTCCTTCTCCTCCTCCTTCTCCTTCTCCACCTTTTCCCTTGAGTCCTTATTCTCTTTATATTCTTATTATATTATTATTCTCTTGTGCTTTTATTGTACCTTTTAACAACTGCATTGTTCGTACATTCATGCTTGAGGTTATAATGTCTCAATCATTTTGGTTTTATGATGTGTTTTTTTTTGTCCTTTTGTAGTACGAAAGTTAGTGATGATATTGAAAGATAAATTTTGAAATGAAGGAAGGGAAATAAATTATGGGATCATTTTTTTCATTGTTAGAATTAATGTTTTATTTAAATTTACTCAACATTCGAAATATCTCAATGTTAAACTGGTCACCTATATTTATTTTATTTCATTTGTCTTTTAAAGAAGTTGATAATTATTCTGTGAAAATTCATCATTTCATTTTAATAAACACTGTGCTCGAAAACTTTCTCTGAATAATTTAATTTTATATAAGATTTACAACCAATATTAAACACATAATTGTCTATCAGATATTTATACAAATTTTTTTAAATATATATCCTCAATAATTATTAACTCAACAATAAAACACCATCAAAAATATAACAAAATCAACATTGATAATTACTGTTCAATCATTACCAATATTTAATCTCAAATAATTGTAAAATTAAAACCAAGAGACAAAAAAAAATTATCACACTCAACTAATACTCTGTATTACAACAATTTCTAACTCAACGTTTCACACTTCATGTGATTAACTAATTAAATAATTAACCCTGACATCGAGTTTTTACACAAATGAAAACAGTTAAAGCATTCAACAGTTGTGTGCAAAAAAAAAAAAAAAAAATGTGTCTATAAATATAGCACGCTATCAAAAAAATTCTTATAAGTGAGTAATTAAACAAAACTAAATTTCATAAAAGAATAAAAATAAAATCGTGATATTTATCCATAAATAATTTTGATTTATAAATATTTAGTTATACAATAAATATGGAGATTGGGAGAAAGAGCAAAAGGAAAAAGTAGGAAATAAAATGTGGAGTACAAGAAATCGCAATGGGATCGGTTGCATCGCATGTTTCCTACATATACATATACATAAACATTTATAAATGTATGTGTATAGATTGGTATTGTGTGTCGTGTGTCTATATAGGCTCGCGAGGCGTGGCACACAAGACTACACCAAGGGGGAAGCTGTGCTGATACGCCTTGTGTACTATATATGAGGCCAATATATATGGATATATTTATATATATGAAAACTACATACTCTCGCGAGAGTTAAAGTGCTGCTCCCTCACTTATACACTCGCGCAATGACTTCTACGCTATGGTATATAAGTACAACAACCACCAACGCCTTTGCCCTCTCGCGCAATCTATTTTCTATATAACTGTATTCGTCAAATACTATGACTTTGTACTAATATTATTGCAGAAAATATTTGTTAATAAATACATTTAAATTGTCGATAATAATAGTGAGAAGTTGATAAAAAATAATAGATAATTATATTATACGAAAATTTAATTATTTTCAATTGGATTTAATAAATTTAAATTGAATCAATTGTATTTTCAAATGTAATTTATTCTTTATGATTTTAATCAATATAAAATTGTGAAATCGCGAGAATTATTGCTGTTTTTATTGTGCGTCGATGGCAATTTACAACTGGATAAATTTGATAGATAAATTTGCGTAATAGAATTCATATTCATATGTAAAATAGAAATAAGAATAAATTTTTTGTCTGTATATCTGTGTTGAATAAAAATATTCATATTGAGTTTATATATTTCCTAAATAAATGTATCATCTATTATAACTTAAATACAAAAATAATTATTGATTAGTCACAGTTTACAACAAATAATTCCAAATCAAATATAAAGATTCACATTTTCTTTCTTCAATTATTTATCCATTCACATTTTTCTTCACAGCAATAAAAATTCATTGGGAAAGTCTGTGATAAAACAGTTAAACGACTGTTTCCTCAAAACAAAAAGAAATAACTGTAGGAACAAAAAGCAGCGGAAAGACTTCTGCAAAAAAAAAATAAATAAATAAATAACTTAAACAGAAAAAATAGAAATATAAAAATATTTTCTTTTACACAGCACTTTTATACCTCACATCATTGGACAATAATGCTGATCGTCAAAGTCATTTCACAGTGAACAACTTCCTCATTTTCCGTTTGAATGCAAAAGAAAGTAAAGCCACATACAAAAGTATGCAGCATCAATTTAAATAAATTCACATTTAGTTCCATAAAAAAAAAATAATAATAATAAATATATATATATATGGAGCAATGAGTTTCTCGCTTCTCTCAAGAATTAAATTACATAGTATACATTGATGCTCCACCCGGTAGGTGAATCTTCTCTCTATTTGTATATTTATATATAATCTTCTCATTGGCACATGTATTTATATATATGAACATTGATGCAATATAGATATGTACTTATAGATATATATGTAATGTTATTGCGCAGCTATATACAATATATGTATATGTATATATTGGCGAGAGACTTCTCTGACTCGTTTGAGGGCGAGGCGATCGCGGGAACGTCTTCTCGATCGCGTAACCGTTCCGATTCTCACGTACGTCGCGAACCCGTATGTACTTATTACACAGGGGGGGAATTCTATCGCCAAAGTTTATCTAAAGACGAGACTTTATACTCTGGCGTGCGCTGAGTCTACGGCGTCACACACTGTGATGCAGTTCACAGGGTTGTCCCTCCTACTCTTTATTCAATTCTTTCACCATATTGTCGTTTTTGTTGTATTGCTATATGTGATATAAATATATATTTATTTATTTGCCAAATAAATTTGTTTATTTTTAGAATGAATAACTTTTTATTTATAAACTCAAAACAATAAATACTTTTTCACTTATTTTTCACCAATTATTATTCCATGGCAGGATGAGTAACGTAATTATCATAAAATTAAATTCTGATTGCAATAATAATATAACAAACTTTGAATAAAAATATAATTTCTCTCAACTGTCAATTATTTTATTCAATATAATTCAATATTTCGCCACCAGTAGTTCTACAGTATAGAAAATAATGTGTGCAAATACAGTCTATTAAAAACAGAATATATTTAATCCTCATGACCTCATTGAAGAACATCCTCCTCCTACAAGCTATAGAATACAGAGAAGTCAGTTACATGAAATCAAATGCATCGAAGCAATTCCTATATGCACATACACATATAACTAAGCTTGCCACATGCATCCTTGTGTTATCGATAAGAGTCACGCGACGTACGACGAATAGAAGACGACGACAACGACGACGACGACGATGGCAAACCCAGTTGAAGAAAGACGAATTATTCCATGGTGAATTTCTCTTTTTCACCTTCCTCTTATCACCGTTAAGTATTTACATATAAGGCTATCCTGCTCCTGGCCGATTTTACTCGCATGCTTTTTGTATACGACTAGCTTGTATATATATATCTATACTTTAGTATATACTACACACATTTTTCATCTATACAAGTGTCTTATGGCATTGGCAAACGTTGCCGACCTGTTGCGCACAAACACCGTTAACGCCCCGATGCAACAACATCATTCTTCTTGTTCTTATCATTTCGCAGAACCCAACGCGTGTTCTGGTTCTAATGTACTATAAAGTCACATTTATTTATTTTATTTCATTATGGGGGGTTTTTTTTTTTTTTTATTATTATTTGTTCAATCATTTATCTATTTTTGTATTTTTATATTTTTATCACAGTTTATCTTTTACATACTGTATACGACAACAACTCTGGAGTATTTATCCTACTTTCTACAACTGGTCTGTGACAATTCTATATTTTATTTGATATTATTGTTTTTTTTTTGTATTAGTATTTGACAAATATTTTCATCCCTTAATTGTTTATGATAGTTGTACGGTGCAATTGAAAAATAAAGCCAATGACACATAAGCAAATTAATTATTTCATTTTATGGATTAGAAGAATTGAATTAGTACTGGAAAAATTCAGAATATTGGATTGGAAATACAATAGAAAGAAAATTTATTCATCACAAATTTATCTTATTAAATTAAATACAAATAAATTCTTATCTCATTGTGTAATTCTCTTGTCTTTCCGATTAATATTAAAGTATTACATATATCGTCATTATCAATTTTTATTTATTAATTTTTTTTATTATCGTCAACGTGAAACGATAAGAAATTTATTCGTGGATTAAAATGAGGATGCCTCAGGGGCGCGGGTAAAATTGCAATATATATTAGCGCGTTGCGCCAAACGGTGTTGGCTTCGTCGATTGGATTTATTTATATATATACATAGGTATATGTATAGGTATGTATAAAGTCGGCTTGCTTGTGGCAAAAAGGCGACGGCGGCATCGCTCGCGGCTGAGAGTAGTCGAGAGCCACGACTTGACATTAGTGACCTGTGGCGTTTCACGATACATGAAGGGGTCACTGTGGGGAACGTTGGGATCGCTACTTGCGCCAGCACGAACGCAAAACCTGACGGATTAATCGCGTAAAGTGCGAAGAAGCCGCCCCATAGCTCAATAACGCCCTGGAGTAGGTTAAGATCAGTTGCAATTACATGTCTTTCATGAAAATAAGCGATTAAGGTTATAAACATTTATGAACTCTCTCTGTGCAATATAATGCAATGTATAGAAGTTGTCGATTAAAATTTATTTTGATGTTTAATATTCATTTGAGATTGCTGAATAGTTTAAGAATATATTCCTAGTTTTTATTTTTTAGAAATATTTATACGATGATAATTTAGTTTTCTTTTTATGATTCATGTTTTTTATAGTATTATTGAGGGTTGAAGGTTGTTGGGAAAATTTTTTAATGTCATTTATGATGAAACCTACATTTTAAATAATTACTGAGGATTTATTGAGAAAATTAAATTGTAGAAAAAAATATAACTTGAAACGCTACAATATAAAATGATTGAAAGATTAATTATTTTTTTATTTGGATGACAATGCTTTTGGTAATAATTTTTTGAAAAATTCATAATTTACTGATTCATAAACAGAACGAACTATTTCAAATTAAATCTCGAAAAAAAAACACTATTTGCACAATCACATCATATAGTTCAATTAAAATTCCGTCACATGTCAAATCAAGATATAATCAACCAATCAAATAACAATAATAAACTCGTTACAATATTTCATAGTATTATTAGCATTGGAAAAAAATTTTTTTTCCAATGAATACATTCTGCTATAAAATCAACACATCATTTATCTCATCGTGAACAAACACAAATCTTAAATTAAATCAATATATTTTTTAAAATTAACTATAGTATCAAGAATAAAAAAAAAAAAATTGTAACAGTACATTTGATAAAAAAAAAAAACAAAGAAAATAATTTTTTTTCCATCAAATTGGTGATCGATTAACATATATTAGTTGAAATATTAATCACGATTAAGTTGAATTTCTTCGTTGCATCACATAAATCTTTTCGCGTGCCCGCACAAGTTGCTATTTTACCGGTGAATAATTGATTACTATATCGATAGTGTATAATTATTATTATCTATATATGTATATATATATATATACCGCCTTTTGAGATTCGTCTTCACAAGAATAATATGAATATAGAAAAAAAAAATTAAACTTATCTCACCCATGATTAACACACTAAAAACAATTCAAAAATATTTCACTTCATTCATTTATTATCTCAAAGATCCATTGAAACAATATAAAATATAAATTCATATATAACTATACGTTATATAGTGGACGACCTTGTCCCCGCCCAAACATATACACCTGGTGAACGTATATGTATATAATTGTATAACGGTATAAAACAAACCAATCAACCCTTCGCCACGACGCGTCCTGGCAATATTATAAACATTATACAGATCACTTTATCTACCAACGTATATATACATATTTATATTAATGTATATACATAATAATACTTTCTGTTTCCAAGGAAGTGTGTACACGGCAATATTATATAGGTAATATTTGTAACACGATAAATAATTGCAACGCTAGTTAGAATAATTGCGACTAAGCGCCGGTGACATTTTCAGCGCCATACGATTGTCACGTAAGCAGTGTAATAATCGTCCACTTTTGCTACTGGTTTTTTAATTATTAATTATTATTCAGTACATTATTATTTTTTTTTTTTTCATTCAATATTTTACTCACCAAAGCAACGGAAAAGAATAAAAAAAAGAAAGAAAAAAATAAACGATTACGATGAAGAAATTTATGCAAAAGTGAATGTGACATTAAATAGTTTGTTTAAATACATCTGTGAATATTTTTTATTTTATTTTCCTTGATATATGTTGAAGTGAAAATAAAAAAAAAATACATTTATATTCTACAGCTGCTTCATGCGTTTGCATTTATTTATTTAGTTATGTGGATGTAGCGTTTGACGTGTCACAACAAATGCCCGAAGACGGTATTTGTGGAACGACACGATGAGTGTCAATACGAATTGGCCTGAGGCAATAATAATAAATCACTGTGTTTACCTATATTGACGCTTCATATACAATTCCAACGTGAATTTTGCACGCATTTCAATGATTTTTAATTATATATTATGTATACATTTATTTTTTATACATAATCGATAATAGTTGATCATTGATTTTGGACATGTGTTTTATTGAAGTGAAAATATGTTGGTGATGATTTGAAAGTGAAATGAAAATAAAGAGGAAGAGAAAACAAATCATTTGAAATTGCGTTAGTGATGATTATGAAAAATGACGAGATGATAACCCAACTTATCTTTAAATCACCATAACAATGATGGATTAATATTTTATGGTAAAAGCCAAGATACATTATATTTTCTTTGTCGGCTGATTATTTCCAGTCCGCACCTAATTTTTTTTCATAGAAATTTCCTCAGTATAAATCCCACTCAACATAATGAAAGATGAATACTAATAAAAAAAAAAAAAGAAAGTGATGTGGATGAAGAAAAAAAGAATTATTAATTGACAATGATTCACTCTGGCTTTTTTTTTATTATGATTTTTATTTCTTTAAATTATCTGTAAATGATGAATAATTAAAATTCATTTTTTAATCATCATTATGTTAGTATCTAATGTCATTGCTAATTGGACACAAGTTTTATATATGTAATTAAATTAATTATACATTACAAATGATGAGGATAAATAAAGAATAAGAAAAAAAAAAATGATAGAGAGAAAAGAAAAAAATTTGGTATAAATAAAAGAAATATTGAAATTATAATGACAACAACCAGTAATTTGATAGACACAAATACGTATACGTTTACGAGGTATCCTGTGGTCAAGTTATTTAA
This sequence comes from Zele albiditarsus, assembly GCA_958496275.1. NCBI lineage: Eukaryota > Metazoa > Arthropoda > Insecta > Hymenoptera > Braconidae > Zele > Zele albiditarsus. The sequence goes on along the minus strand of OY292413.1, from coordinate 6,594,888 downwards.
ACAATTATACCGTCTCACGATTGTACATTATAATTTTGAAGTAGTTACAATATTAAATTGTTCTGTCATAAAAAATTGAACAAAGAATTTTAGATAGTCATGGATGTAATACACATAAACATACAGAGTTTATATATAAATTATCATCAACTTATGAATACTGCCTTCTATGTATAACCGATATTTGTTTGTAGATAGTTATGTCTAAGAATAAAATTTGCTACTTTTTACTGAGATGAAAGGGTGTGTTGCAACCACCCTAGAATACTAATGGACGATTAGAGATCAAGCGCACGCTCACGGATCGTTATCGTATCCCGGAACAGTATATAAGAGAATACGAAGAGAATAATACAAAGAGAATGCAAACTAAACGTCTATTATAATGCATCCAACTGGGGCGAATATTAAATTGCTTCAGTTGCACTTTGCTTCCTACGATTTTCATTGCTCCCTACTGTATATATTATTCAATACTAAAACACATTCATAAACAATATTCATTGTGAAAATATACAAAATTAATGATACAAACTGAAAGAAAAAAATTATAAAATTGTGTGTTTGCTTAATCATACAAAAGTGAATGTTTTTAATACAAGAAAAAAAAATTATCTCGTCATTCTACCTCATGAACATTTACCATAAACAATTCCAATCACATTGATGATCGTTATCTTATCACATACATATAAATATATATATATATTAGAATTTTTGAAAGTCATGTCTAATTACAGGCGTCATAGAGAAGCTGAAATTGTGTTCTAATAATAAACAATGACCTCGACCCCAAAAAAATAAATAGATAAACGATATATATATAAATATAAAACGCAACATCAGTATGATAACCAATATGTGTTGTTTCACACACCCGAATTGAATCAACGCAAGAGATAAATTTCGAGGTGTCGACAAACACATTCACATATCAATAAAATATTGCTAAAGGATATATATAAATCAGGCCAGTAGGTTACAATAAAAAAAAAAAATAAATAATAATACAACGCAATTCAAAAATATTTATTCCTTTCGCAAACGATTGTCTATCAATTCCCAATAATTGTCAATGGACAATTAAAATAAAACAAGTATGAATATTCAAATATTTACTCATGTATATATATATATATACATTTAAAAATATAAAAGTCATTGTAGAGATATCGTAAGTCCCAACATTGCCGGCAAATACGTGCGTCTATTTAATGATCAAGGAGAATCGATAAAGTGCAGACAGCTCGATGCAATTATCCGATATGCAGTATGGATAAATAGAATAATATATTGGAGATTTTTGTATAGGCATTTGTGATCATAATCGGCAAGAGTTCGACTTATCGATTTTGCTTTTTATAAAGGCACTCTTGTGGGACTTGAGCAATGCCATAAACTCAACAAATAATATATATATATACTGATGTATAGCTAAGAGAAAACATTGTTTTCCGTTCATTACTAACGATAAAAATAATTTTACCGTTATGGCCCGAGAAATATTTTCCAATTGCAAAATCTCGATGGCGTGATTCGCGAAAGTGCAATAGACTCCTTAAATGTATATATTTGAGGAGCCCTGAAGGAAAATATTATATATATATATATATATATGAACACGAGAGTTAGTTGATCGGACGTGCACGCGTATATACACGAACAAGAACCCATAGAACAAACTGCAATGACTCGTGAAAAAAAAAAAAAAAAAATAGAAAATAAATAAATAAAAATGAAAAGTTGTTACGTCGATGAGTTCCAATGCGTATCACCACGCTCGTCTTGTCTAACACTTCTTCCTGAACCTACTCGTCATTAACGATTGACGTTTCAAGTTGTTTTGGAATTAAATGTGAAACGAAAAATAAATAAATAAATAAATAAATAAATTGTGAAGAAAATATATCCATACAGATATATTATAGAAACTGACATTATTACTTCCTGTTTCAATTGGTAAGTTACCACACGTGTGTTGGTTTAATGTTGTATGGAAAAATTGTTGTACATCAGTGAAAATTTAATCACAATATTACTTGTAACATGACAAAGTATGTTACTTTAATTATAATTAATTATTGAAGGTCAAAATAATTAAACAGAATTAATGAATGATTTTTTATTATATATATATTGTGTAATGAAATTTATAATATCATTCAGCAAGTAATATATAATCTGATGTCATTGAATCGTAACTTTCGATTTGTCCTGGGCTACTATAGATAAAAATAACAAAAGAGACGTCGAATAATTACGAAATATAATTGGCTGGCGCGTCGATTGCGCAGGAGTAACCGATAGAAAGAAATCAATTAATCTCTTACAAAAAAGTTATCGAGAGAAAATAAAAAAAATAAAAACGCAGCCGTTATCGTTGGTTGTACATTCATTTTATTTTATGTATGAACTAATACATATGAAAAATATGGTTGGAGTCATATTCATTGGCTGTTTACACGTAATCACGATTGACAGTGCAAACGTTAAAATTAACCGAGCATATACTTTCTACCCTGAATACCTGTGTAAGTATCGTCTCTGTTGCGATGTGGTTGCAACGGGTGGAGTGCACTCACTACTATCCGCGTATAATCTGCCAGTGTAATTTGCTGAGAATGAACGAAAGAAAATATTTGTAACTTTATGTATTTAAGTGACTCTCACTTTTAAAAATTACGTTATATCTGAAGTGTTTATGCACGTCATCACAAAAGTTTGTTATGATTGTACAGGTGTTTTAGACATGTAAATAATTTGTATTGTTGTTGTGTGATATAATGGTTACTTTTGTTGATTTAATTGTTGTATTGACTGGGTGAAAAAGGCGTAGTGTATTAGATCTAAATATCTGGAGGGGTGAATGATAATTTATTTTATTGAAATTATGAATAACTGAGTAATAATTTATTAATTAATTCGGGTGAACATATGTCGAGTTATAAATGATTTACAAGTTGATGTATATGGGCGGCGTATGGTTATAAAATATTCAATTGTATTCTGAGATGTATATAGATAGGTGTAGTTATCAATTTAGTCTGAATGTAAATTTCAATAGACGAATCGAGGTCGATTTTATTTTCACGTTAAAATAATTATTGACATACATACATTAAGTATTTGAATATATATTTCTCGATATACGGAAAGCGACAGAAATTTAAATATGTCAATATATGGGTTTAGTATTATATGAATAACAGCAATATGTATGGTGAATATTGAGCAATTGATAGATAATTGTTTCAAGTGGGACACGATGAAGTATTGAGACAAATCAAATCCATTTCTCTTGTATATTTTTGATGGGTTCACATTTTTTTTTAAATTTTTAGAACATTATAAAGAAATAGGCATAGTATTAATTTTCATAAGATCATAATAGTCATCTTTTGGTGACTCTGCCAATCCTGTGACAATTTTAATGAAACTCAGTCAAAACTACTAATTAATTTTTAATGGTAGAGTAAGAATTGTATTTCGCCTCGTAACTTATATCAAGTTCTCACCTCCTAATGTTACCAATCTTCTATCATCACTTTTTGGATTATATTTGTGTTGATGCAAACCATATCTACAGAAGTAAAATAACTATTTTTAGCATTAGCTTAATAATGCAACAAGATTAACAGAGAAATTTAGAGGTGATGTAGTAACATTACCTCGTTAGAAGAATAGCAATATCATCTGGTATTTGCTCATAACATTTTCCTCTTATATAGAGAGGAAAAGATTCACGACTCTAAGCCAAAAAAATTTTATAATAATAAACATCGGTAAATATTATGAATATATGAATGAGAAAATGCTCACATTTCCAATAATGATTCCAGCAAGATTGAATTTTATCAGTTGATACCTTTATTTTCGAAAACTATCTTTCAATTCTCTACTCAAATATAATCTTGTTTATTGTCTGTTTGTTATCGTACGAAACTTCGCAAACAGTGAACTATCAGTACATATCGAGTATTACAACTATACCAATACATGATAAAAATAGTGTCTGCTACGACAAAGTAAATAAAAGAAGCTACGTGAAAAAACTGATCGATATTGTCAACCAACTTAGAACTTTATATTATTGTAAAATATTTTCGTTTAAACTCTAATAAATTTCTGTCAAGAGATATTTTCAAATTATAACAATTTATTTATTTGTATTCGTACACGTTTTGAACCTTATTTAGAATCGAAAGTATCCAAAAAAGCATCCATTCATTTTTTTATATCACTACTAGCGTGTTATAAATCTGATCATATTTAAATTAATCTAACCGCATAATCGTTGTAGAAACGCAAATATTTCTTCTTGATATCAATGCATTCAGCGGCCCAGCAAATCTAAGAATAAGAATCCAAAATTCAATATTGAAGAACTCTTCATACTGTAACGTTATAAAGACTTCATAAGAAAGCCGATGCATAAAAAACGACATTTTTTTATACCAACCTTTCCCCTCTTACATGGTGTACCATCCATGAAAATGGGACCATCAGTGACTACACCATTTTCATCTTTACATTGTATATTGTCATCACAGTTGCCTACAATCTCTCCTTTTATCCTCTTGAAGATGTTCTGAAACCCACAACGAAGTCATCGATTGATTATTTCGCAATTCTCAGTATAGAATTAAATTTTATAACGATGACACATTTTTGTCAATGTTAAATTCATTATGATACTATATTATTGAGCACACTGATTAATAGAAATTATTAGAGCAGCAATGAAGAATACTACTGACAGTTTTTGCAGACTTATATCCGTAGCATTTACATTGCTGATTGGCATTTAATATTTTCCGCGGTCCCCGGGGTTGTAATGATGTTGGTTTGTTTCTGAATATACAAGAATCCGAGGATCTGAAAAATCATCAAGGAAATATGCACGAGAAAAAATTAATATTTGCGTTCATAGTTTCACGATGCCTGTGTTAAACTATATCCCAAGAGTTAATTTATAAACGTCGAAAAATATTTACTCAAAAAATATTCTCAAATTTTCAGTAGATGCACGGCTCCATGACAAAGATTTCGAATCATATTTCCCACTTGGCTGCATCAGTTTACACTTTTCACCTGATGGTTCATCATGTTCAACCGTGAATCTAAAAAACCAGAACTATAAATAAATTTTTGTAACACTATTCAATGGATGTACATTACAAATCCAATTGAGTTAAAACGAACAATAAAATGTCAAAATAGATTATACCAGTTTGTAACACATTTAGATTCGAAATGTAGAATAATTATCACTGAAATATGTATTACAAATGAGCTATTTCATGCGCAAGAACGGGAAAACTCTCGTACTCTTCTCTATCCGAAACAGTTGCTACCAATGCAGGCATAGTTCCTGCTCTCATTAGTTCGTAATATCCTGTCGTTGGTGATTCAGCTGCTCCTACGATAATACAATTCAAACTCGGCAGTAAGTGTCAATGAAATGTCTGTATTGAAGCCAGTGTATTGTTTCAACTTCTAGTTTATATAATTTAAATTATTACCTCCAACTCTCTTCAAGCTTCTATCCCCAGTTCTTCGGTCGTATTGATAATGATGTAAACCATACCTAAATAATAAAACGGAATTTATTGGAAAAATAATTATCGATGTTTAATTACTAAAAATCTATTGGATTGATACAATAAACTCTTCAGAATAGTATGGAACTTATAGAGTGACATTACCTTGTAAGAATAACGACAATGTCATAAGTTCCTGGTGGAATGGTTCGTGCATGTTTATTGCAGAATCTCCTCATGAACTTATTAACACAGCGCACATTCATACTGGCCACAAGCTCTTCCCTATTATCTTCTATATGCTCATGACATTCGCCTCCCGTATGTAAGGGGAATGATTCACGACTCTAATCAAGAAGATTATTTGGTAATAATGCATAATTTGTATGTATATTGTATCATATATATTTTCGTACTCACATTTCCTATGATGATACCAGCAATATTAAATTTAATTATTGGGTCGTTCACTTTCGAGAACAACATATCGACATTATTGAATAGAGTTAATATATAAGATACAATTGAAGTATATTCATAAGCATCATTTTGCCTGGAGAACAAATACAAATGTATTTTCATTAGGAAAATAATTCTAGGCATAATTTATAATAGAAAACTTGAAAAAGAAAAATATCAAAAAACCAGTTTTAGTATAGAAAGAAAATTTCCGATGTAATTAACCCCTAGTTATTAGTTGAAATAATTTTTTTTGCGTTTCTTCAACAGAATGAAATCAAGAAAAAAACAAGACATCAATCTAATTTTTCAAAAGATGAATTATCAATGTTGAAGCAAAGATTGCAACTGTTATCGTATGTATATATAATTATATCTATATATAATCTAATTTACAAACATTGAGAAGAATGAATATGCATTTATATTCCTAAATCAAGAAAAAAACTTAATGTTTTTATATCATACTTACAATTTTTCAACCACATCATAGTTAACAAATATTAATGTTTCTATATAGACAGTATTCCGAACATCCTGGCGTGATTTTCTTTCTCTACTTCCTTTTTTCGATTCTTCTTCATATATAAAAAGCATAATGAATTTTAAAAATAACTTCGATTCACTCATATTTAAAATACGTAACTCATGAATTTGAATCACAGAGTACTGTTGAAATCCAACAGTTATTTTTCCCGGTCAATATTTAATTCCAATTATAATTTATTTGAATGCAAAAAAACAATTTTCTGGTTATTGAAAAATTCTATTTATAATGTGACGAAAAAAAAATTATCAATTTTAGAGAACTAACAGTATTGATCACTCACCATTGTATCTTGAAACGTTTTGAAGATGCACTGAAACAATTGAGTTACTCTCTGGTAGTATATCTGTGTAAAATCTTGATGGTTCTCGTCTTATTATGGAAAATGTGTGTGGTTCTTTATGCGATATTGCTTCAGGATTCCAGTAAAGTCCTTCAATGATATATCGACTATCAACAATGCCATCCTGCAGAAGTATTGTATTTATTTGATATTTTTTTTAAGATTTACTTACAGCTACTCAAAATTCATAATTCGTGTTATTGATTAAATGTTCTATTACAAATTGTAGTCGTTTATGAAAGAATACAGCTGCTGTTGAAGTCACTGGATCCCGATACATAGTGAAAGGGCCAATTTCTCGCATCACCTGAACGTGGAATATATTTTTTAAATAAATTTTATATTCATAATGTATTGTAGTAAAATTTTAATTTACAAACTATTCTGATATACATACATGTTTCTCTTGGTGCAGCGTGTCGGGATCATCTCTGTGAACAGTCCAAATAGGTAAATTGTCATTTGCCAACTTTTGATCAGTGGATTTAAGAATCGCAGAAGTGCTGCTTCCATCTTCATCTGACGATATACTCAAGTGTAATCCTAAAAATTTGTACAATGCATATAATAACAAGGGGTTCAAGTTCCTGAACCTTCATGCCTGAATACATTACCACAATATTCTAAATATTGTTGACAAACCTTCTACGTGATCTATTCGACACAACGAAACAGTACTAGGTAAAGAATTCGCAAAAAATGTAAAGTACCACGGTAAAAAAAAATAAATTATATTCATTGTTGCTGTTTGAAATATACTGTGAATTAGATCGATTTATATACTTTACATGTTAATGGTATCGAATCTAAAATTTATGTCCAAGCTGTGTAAACGTTTGTTTTGGAATACGAATATAAGTGGACATAACTTGAAATATAAAAATTCTATCGCCACATTTTTGATTGTTCAGCCATGTCATTATATTTGTCGTCGTTTCTTTATCGTACAAAATTTCACGATGAGTTACACCATTGGAAATTTAATATATATTGGTGGGGACAGAAAATTTATTTAATGGATCTATTGTTTTATTGAGTTGATCTTCTTAGTTTTAAAATACACAGTATCTGGAAAACATAATTGCTTTTGGTGAACAGTGAAGATAAAGAACGTAACACGAATCAACATAAGCATGTAACAGACTTTATTTGAAAGAAATACATGCATTATCACAACTCAATTTTCATTTATTTGCAACCAGATATAGAACAATTTTGAAATCTGATGATAAGTAGAGGTGAAGACATTCATCTCTGGCGGTCTACACATTTCTCGGCCCAGCAAACCTGAGAAAACAATACAAATTATTTCTGTCATCATCAAAAAAGTCTTCAGAACAAGATAACAGACACACGACAATGGCGTTTTCACTATTCCAACCTTTTTCTTGCCACACGGTGTACCATCCCAAAAAATGGGACCTTTTTTCGTTTCACCTGTTCTTGCGAGACACCGAATATTTTCATCACAAGAAATTCCGGTAGTGCCTCTAATTCTATTAGTGAAACCCTGTTATAAAACGACAAAATTGTCAACTAATTACTTTCACATGTAAGGCGAAATAGCACAGTGGGAGAAAAGTACCGACCATGTTCACGGACTTATATTCGTAGCATTCACATTGCCGATCTGCATTCCAAATTTTATGTGGTCCTGACGGATGAAGAGATCCAGGTTTATTCTTGAATATACAAGCACCTCGGGTTCTGAAATATTTTCACAAAAATATTGAACACAAAAAAAATAGTAAATTCGTTACTGTCGTGTATGCAATAAATGTCTATTGTTTTTAATTCTAGCCCGCTGATTGAAATTTATTTATTCATCGATCTTGAAGCATGTTTACCTGAAAAATTGTCTCAAACTCTCTTCCGACGCATGACTCCATGACAAACTATTCACAGAATGTTTTCCATTTGGTTGCATAAGTTTATTAGTCTCACCGGTTGGTTCATCATGTTCAACATTAAATCTGAAATGCATAGAAATTTAGAAATATTCGGAGCTTTGTATGTGCAATGTTGAATATTAATCACGGAATGTGCCTCACAGATGAGCTATTTCATGTGCAAGTATGGGGAAACTTTCATAATCTCCTCTGTCCGACACAGTTGCCACTAAAGTAGGCATAGTATTAAATTTCATAAGATCATAATAGTCATCTTTTGGTGACTCCGCTAAACCTGCGATGATATAAATATAATTTAGTGAAGAATACTGATCAATTTTTAATAGTAAAGAATTGTATTTCAACTTGTAACTTATGTCAAGTTCTCACCTCCTAATTTTACTAAATTTCTTTCACCAGTTTTTGGATTGTATACATATCGATGTAAACCATTTCTAGAGAAACAGAATAATGATCATTATTACCATATCGAATTGAAATTTTCAGATAATAGACCCGGCATTGGCTGCATGCAGCAATAACTTTTACAGAAAAACTTGAAGGTAACGTAGACACATTACCTCGTTAAAAGAACAGCGATATCGTAAGTTCTTGGAGGAATATCTTGGCTATGTTTGTCACAAAAGGATCTTATAAATTCATTGACACAGCGCACGTCCACATCATCAACAAGCGTTCCTTCATCATCTTTTATTTTCTCTGAACATTTGCCGCCTGTGTCGAGAGGCCATGTGCCGGCGCTCTAATTGAAAAAAATATTTTGCATTCCACATTCATATCCATCAATCATATAATTTTATAATTACTCACATTTGCGATGACGACTCCGGCAACATTGAACTTTATGTTTAGATCCCTAACTTTCGAAAATAGCATATCAACATTATTGATTAAAGACACTACATACGATACAATCGACGGAGCATCATCAGCTTCTTTTAGGCTGAAAAACAAATATACTCTCATCAACATCGATACTGTAGTAATAATTATTGATGGGTATGCAATAGAGAAAATTGAAATATTGTAGAGCATTTTATATTTACAATCGTACACCCATTTCGAAACTGACGAGTACTAATGTTTCTATGTAATTAACATCTCGAACATTTCGACGCAGTCTCGTGACCTCAGTTTCTTCATTCACTAATTCGCCATCTGCAAATTCCAATCAGATAAATAATAATGTAAACATTACTCACAATTATAATTAATATAAATAATTCAAAAAACAAAAGGACATTGACATAATAATGACAAGTTGAACTGTCATTGTTTGAAGTGAATAATCAATGTCTGAGGTATTAATAAGATTGTTGTATAACATTGGCTTAATTTCAATTAATAGATATCATTTCCCATTCCGACATAATTTTCTTAGTTATCGAAGAATATTTGTGAACTTTTGCGAAATTGTAATAATTACGAGGTGGAATATTTTCTTGTTCCTAGTCAATGGATATGTTAATACTTGCCTTCTGTGGTTGGAGGATCCTGAAATTGCACTGAGATCCTTGATCTAGTTTTGACCAGAGGTGTCTCGAAAAATCTTGATGGTCCCCTCTGTACGACGCCCTTAGGGAAATGATTTGTAACTTGTTTCGCTGCAGGATTCAAGGGAATTCCGTCGATAATTATACGGCTGTCAACAATGCCATGCTGCGGAAGTATTATATTCATTAAATCTATTGATCCAAACTTGTGTCATTCGTATTATCAATGAAATTTATTATTACCATTTGGTGTTGTTTATGGAAAAATACTCCTGCTGCAGAAGTCGAAGAATCCTGATACATTGTGAAAGGACCAAGTTTTTCCATTACCTAAACAAATCATTTCATAAAATATCTTCATTTTCACGACATATATTGTTACTTTCCGATTGAGGAAATTTTTTGAAATTTACATACATCTTCTTGTTTAAACAGTGTATCTGGTTGACTTTTATCTACAACCCATATGGGCAGAAACTTATTTGCCAACTTTTGTTGCGTTGGTTTAAAAGTTATAGCTACAAGTTCATCTTGCCTCGGTGACGTTCTTACTTTCAACACTAAAAATAAATACAACTAATATTTGAGAAACGATTAACTTGTGAATCAATGATGTGAAAATAAATTCAAACTTCAATTGTGTCACTAAAAATTGAACTGTTCTCTAAATAATTATTGTCGCTCTAATTCTATTTTAAACTCTATCAATATTGATTCGACTAATTGAGATTAGCATTCAAAAATTGGTTCAATCAGTGATATTTAACACAGTGAATTATTGAATAAAAAGTATTTTTGTACTCTACCTGGTCCGCGGAATGACTTTTTAGTGGAGTCAGAATGCCCAAATGACATCATAAATTGACAAATCAAAACACAAATGAACAACTTCATCTTCGTAAAAAGCATGAATACCCGTGCGACAATATTCAACTTTCTGATTTATAGTTCTTGGCGACTGATCCTTCTACACTGAGCTTGACAATATTATTGAATATAAATATAAAATTTTGGTTGTTACAACGCACTGGTGGCTTAACAATTATTTCGATTTTTTGGATTTAGTCTTTTCATATACTCTATACCGCAACGACGATAAATTTATAATGAAACGAAAGTTGTGGTATTTCTTATTGTTGACGTACGACGGTGTTTATCGTCTTTCCGGTATCAGTGGCACTAAAAGCGAGCATTAATATTTCTTACTGATATATTGGTTTATTTTTAGCAAAATTGATGTCCTATGTGCATTATAGATGTGCCTATGTTAGAACTTTGTTCACTCCATATTGTGGTTTGTGATACCAAGTAATAAAAAAACCATTTGACGTTATACCTAACAGAATGTCGAGCCAATTTCTATACGAGTGTGAGTTATCGATGATTCATAGTTTTGATGAGGCATACGAGTTTCATTGTTCAAGGTCGATTGATAATATCATTGGATATCAACTACATTCACATAAGCATACAACAGACTTTATTCAAAAGAAATACATGCATTATCACAACTCAATTTTCATTTATTTGCAACCAGATATGGAACAATTTTGAAATCTGATGATATGTAGAGGTGAAGACATTCATCTCTGGCGGTCTACACATTGCTCGGCCCAGCAAACCTGAGAAAACAATACAAATTATTTTTGTTACATCAAAAAAGTCTTCAGAACAAGATAACAGACACACGACAATGGCGTTTCCACTATTCCAACCTTTTTCTTGCCACACGGTGTACCATCCCAAAAAATGGGACCTTCTTGCATTTCACCTGTTCTTGAGAGACAATGCATATTTTCATCACAAGAAACTCCGGTAGTGCCTCTAATTCTATTAGTGAAGCCCTGTTATAAAACGACAAAATTGTCAACTAATTATTTTCACATGTAAGGCGAAATATTACAGTAGAAGAAAAGTACCGACCATGTTCGCGGACTTATATCCGTAGCATTCACATTGCCGATCAGCATCCCAAATTTTGTGTGGTCCTGACGGATAAAGAGATCCAGGTTTATTCTTGAATATACAAGCACCTCGGGTTCTGAAATATTTTCACAAAAATATTGAACACAAAAAAAATAGTAAATTCGTTACTGTCGTGTATGCAATAAATGCCTATTGTTTTTAATTCTAGCCCGCTGATTGAAATTTATTTATTCATCGATTTTGAAGCATGTTTACCTGAAGAATTGTCTCAAACTCTCTTCCGACGCATGACTCCATGACAAACTATTCACAGAATGTTTTCCACTTGGTTGCATGAGTTTTTCCAACTCGCCCGTTGGTTCATCATGTTCAACATTAAATCTGAAATGCATAGAAATTTAGAAATATTCGGAGCTTTGTATGTGCAATGTTGAATATTAATCACGGAATGTGCCTCACAGATGAGCTATTTCATGTGCAAGTATAGGGAAACTTTCATAATCTCCTCTGTCCGAGACAGTTGCCACTAAAGTAGGCATAGTATCCATTTTCATAAGATTGTAATAGTCATCTTTTGGTGACTCCGCTAGACCTGCGATGATATAAATATAATTCGGTAAAGAATACTAATCAATTTTCAATAGTAGAGTAAGAATTGTATTCCAACTTATAACTTATATCAACTTCGCACCTCCTAATCTTGCCAATTTTCTTTCACCAGTTTTTGGATTGTATACATGTCGATGTAAACCATATCTGAAGAAACAAAATAATGATTATTATTACCATAACGAATGGAAATTTTCAGATAATAGTCCAAGCATTGGCTGCATGAAGCAATAACATTCACGGAAAAACTTGAAGGTAACGTAGACACATTACCTTGTTAAAAGAACAGCGATATCGTAAGTTCTTGGAGGAATATCTTGGCGATGTTTGTTACAAAAGGATTTTATAAAATCATTGACACAGCGCACGTCCACATCATCCACAAGCCTTCCTTCATCATCGTTTATTTGCTCGAAACATTTGCCGCCTGCGTCGAGAGGCCATGTGCCGTCGCTCTGATTGAAAAAAATATTTTGCATTCCACATTCATATCCATCAATCATATAACTTTGTGATCACTCACATTTGCGATGACGATTCCGGCAACATTGAATTTTATGTTTAGATCCCCAACTTTCGAAAATAGCATATCAACATTATTGATTAAAGACACTACATACGATACAATCGACGGAGCATCATCAGCTTCTTTTAGGCTGAAAAACAAATATACTCTCATCAACATCGATACTGTAGTAATAATTATTGATGGGTATGCAATAGAGAAAATTGAAGTATTATAGAGCATTTTATATTTACAATCGTACACCCATTTCGAAACTGACGAGTACTAATGTTTCTATGTAGTTAACATCTTGAACATCTCGACGCTGTCTCGTGACCTCAGTTTCTTCATTTACTAGTTCGCCATCTGCAAATTCCAATCAGATAAATGATAATGTAGACATTACTCACAATTATAATTAATATAAATAATTCAAAATACAAAAGGACATTGGCATAATAATGACAAGTTGAACTGTCATTGTTTGAAGTGAATAATCAATGTCTGGGGTATTAATAAGATTTTTGTATAACATTGGCTTAATTTCAATTAATAGATATCATTTCCCATTCCGACATAATTTTCTTAGTTATCAAAGAATAGTTGTGAACTTTTACGAAGTTGTAATAATTACGAGGTGGAATATTTTCTTGTTCCTAGTCAATGGATATGTTAATACTTGCCTTCTGTGGTTGGAGGATCCTGAAATTGCACTGAGATCCTTGATCTAGTTTTGACCAGAGGTGTCTCGAAAAATCTTGATGGTCCCCTCTGTACGACGCCCTTAGGGAAATGATTTGTAACTTGTTTCGCTGCAGGATTCAAGGGAATTCCGTCGATAATTATACGGCTGTCAACAATGCCATGCTGCGGAAGTATTATATTCATTAAATCTATTGATCCAAACTTGTGTCATTCGTATTATCAATGAAATTTATTATTACCATTTGGTGTTGTTTATGGAAAAATACTCCTGCTGCAGAAGTCGAAGAATCCTGATACATTGTGAAAGGACCAAGTTTTTCCATTACCTAAACAAATCATTTCATAAAATATCTTCATTTTCACGACATATATTGTTACTTTCCGATTAAGGAAATTCTTAGAAATTTACATACATCTTCTTGTTTAAACAGTGTATCTGGTTGACTTTTATCTACAACCCATACGGGTAGAAACTTATTTGCCAACTTTTGTTGCGTTGGTTTAAAAGTTATAGCTACAAGTTCATCTTGCCTCGGTGACGTTCTTACTTTCAACACTAAAAATAAATACAACTAATATTTGAGAAACGATTAACTTGTGAATCAATGATGTGAAAATAAATTCAAACTTCAATTGTGTCACTAAAAATTGAACTGTTCTCTAAATAATTATTGTCGCTCTAATTCTATTTTAAACTCTATCAATATTGATTCGACTAATTGAGATTAGCATTCAAAAATTGGTTCAATCAGTGATATTTAACACAGTGAATTATTGAATAAAAAGTATTTTTGTACTCTACCTGGTCCGCGGAATGACTTTTTAGTGGAGTCAGAATGCCCAAATGACATCACAAACTGACAAATCAAAACGCAAATGAACAACTTCATCTTCGTAAAAAGCATGAATACCCGTCCGACAATTTCAACTTTGTGATTTATAGTTTTTGGGGACTGGTCCTTTTATACTGAGCCTGGCAATGTTATTGAATATAAATATAAAATTTTGGCTGTTACAACGCAGTGGTGGCTTATCAATTATTTCGTATGACGTCAATCTACAAATTATATTGATTCCCGTGTCATTGTTCGAACATTATCATCATCGTGACTATCAAGTGTTCGAAATCACGTAATTATCCACAAGTAAAACTTATACCACGTACGTAAAATTTCGATTTCATCGACACAACAGATCAAAATGAAATCTATTACATGAGGAGTATAACGTGTCAATAGTTATTCATGCAGTAAGGTGGACAGTGGAGACAAAATTGAATCAATAATGACTAATTTAAGTTTTCATTGGGTTCTATGCAATGTGAAAAAAGTCATTTGATATTATTGTCATCTCAATTAATTCCGAATCAAAATTTATTATTCTTAAATATTTTTGTCTATGACAATTTTCTTTGTTTGTACATTTACCAATAGAGTTAAGATGAAGACACGATGTATTGAGAATCAAATATTAGTTCACGAAAATCGTGTATGTGTCAGGAAAATGTATTTATATTATCCACATTTACATTATTGACATGCGGAGGTTTTTTATATTATTTTCATTGTCGTATATTCGTTAGATTCAAGAGAAATGCTTTATACAAACATTCTATCAGACAAATCGCCATCGGCAATGACGTCGACCAGTTGGTGTCATTATGATGAGAAGATATAGTTATCTTCATAAATATCTAGAACTCAATCAATATGATATTATGGCCTCAGCTGAATTTTTGTTTGACTTCCGCGGTTCCCCTGATAACGGCAAGATTATTGATAGCTTTGTGTCACAACACGTTATATTTATTGTTAGTTCTATATAAATATCATTAAACGAAGCTTGTATTTTTTTACACGATTTGAAATGGGATGATGGCATCTCGTAACAGCGTTACAAATAGATATTGTATATAAATTTTTCATTTAAAAAATTTATCACCTCGACAGACGCATAAATATCAATTTTTTTTCTTTGTACATTATCGTTTTCCTGATGCAAATATTCAATTTTAAATCATGTAGTTATTCAAACGAGACATTGCAAAAATTTTTTCCAATATTTATTTACAAGATTCGTACCAACAAGAACATGTAAATGTACACTATAAGTATTTATAAGAATAGACATTTTTTGTGGGTCGATAATATTATTGTGTTCTTATTATTGAGAAGAATGAAAATTGTGAATTTGGAAATCTATTGATGAATAGAGGTAGGGACATTCATCTCTTGCGGTCTACACATTCTGTGGCCCAGCAAACCTGAAAAAACAATACAAATTATGTTTGTCATCATGAAAAAAGTCTTCAGCACAAGACGACCGACACACGAAAGTGGCGTTTTTCGTATTCCAACCTTTTTCTTGCCACACGGTGTACCATCCCGAAAAATGGGACCTTCTTCCATTTCACCTGTTCTTAAGAGACACTGAATATTTTCATCACAGGAAACTCCGGCAGTGCCTCTAATTCTATTTGTGAAGCCCTGTTATGACCGACAAAATTATCAACTAATTACTTTCACATGTAAGACGAAATAT
Organism: Zele albiditarsus; assembly: GCA_958496275.1. Classification (NCBI taxonomy): domain Eukaryota; kingdom Metazoa; phylum Arthropoda; class Insecta; order Hymenoptera; family Braconidae; genus Zele; species Zele albiditarsus. The sequence goes on along the minus strand of OY292413.1, from coordinate 6,578,310 downwards.
CACAGTAGGAGAAAAGTACTGACCATGTTCGCGGACTTATATCCGTAGCATTCACATTGCCGATCAGCATCCCAAATTTTATGTGGTCCTGGTGGAAAAAGAGATCCAGGTTTATTCTTGAATATACAGGATTTCCGCGACCTGGAATATTTTCACAAGAATATTGGACACAAAAAAAATGATCAATCAGTCACAGTGCTGTATGCAATAGATGCCTATTGTCTTCGATTGTACCCCACTGATTTCAATTAATTCTTCCCAATATTTTAAAGCATGTTTACCCAAAAAATGTTGTTAAACGCTCTCTCGACGCCTGACTCCATGACAAACTGTTCGCAGAATGTTTTCCATTTGGTTGCATGAGTTTATCAGTCTCACCCGTTGGTTCATCATGTTCAACATCAAATCTGAAATGCATAAAAATATAGGAATATTCGGAGCTTTGTATGTGAAATGTTGAATATTAATCACGGAATGTGCCTCACAAATGAGCTATTTCATGCGCAAGTATAGGGAAACTTTCATAATATCCTCTGTCCGAGACAGTTGCCACTAAAGTAGGCATAGTATCACTTTTCATAAGATTATAGTAGTCATCTTTTGGTGATTCTGCCAATCCTGCGATGATACAAATGAAATTCAGTAAAAAATACTAATCAATCTTCAATGGTAGAGTAAGAATTGCATTCCAAATTGTAACTTATATCAACTTCTCACCTCCTAATCTTGCCAATTTTCTTTCACCAGTTTTTGGATTGTATACATGTTGATGTAAACCATATCTGGAGAAACAAAATAATGATTATTATTATCATATAAAACTGAATTATATAGATTAAAGTTGAAAAATTTGCTGCATAAAGCAATAACTTTTATAGAAGCACTTGAAGATAATGTAGAAACATTACCTTGTTAAAAGAATAGCGACATCATAAGTTCCTGAAGGAATAGTTCGTTCATGTTTGTGACAAAAGGCTTTTATAAAATTACCGACGCAGCGCACGTCCATATCATCCTCAAGCGTTCCTTCATCATTCTCAATTTGCTCATAACATTCCCCGCCTGCATGGAGAGGCGATGATTCGCGGCTCTAAGTGAAATAAATGTTTCATATTCCACATTCATATACATTAATCATTTAAATTCATGACAACTCACATTTACGATGATGACTCCAGCAAGATTGAACTTCATGTTCGGGTTCTCCACTTTCGCAAATAACATATCAACATTATTGAATAAAGTCAATACATACGATACAATCGACGTAACCTTATCAGGATTTTTTTGCCTGAAAAACAAACATACTTTTATCAACATCGTTACTGTAATAATAATCCCAAGTTCATCAAGTTCGTCTATGCACAATGGTTCAATTTGTCTCAATCGAATGTTTCCCCTTAATATTTTTCAACAATATAAAAATCAGCGGATCTTTAATAACTGTACCCTGTAGCATATTACTCCTCAATTCATATAGCTTCTATTGAGAACCTTACTTTTCAAAGTCAATAAATGTATGGACATTTAAATGCGGCATTTATAGTAGATCATTACGTTTTTATAAACTATAATTTTAGATGGATAATTATTGATATGCATTAAATAGTGAAAATTAAAATGTTCTATGTCATATTATACTTACAAGTCTATAGCCATATCGTAATTGACAATTACTAATACTTCTATGTAGTTGACATTTCGAATATCTCGACGCAGTCTCGTTATCTCATTTTCTTCATTCAATAGTTCGCCACGTGCAAATACTAATCAGGTAAAAAATAATGTTGATATTCCTCTCAATTAGTATCAATATATACAACTCAAAAAAATCAACAATGAAATATTAATGACAGTTTGAATTGTAGCCATTGTTTAAAATAAATAATCAATACCTCGAATATTGATTACATTGTTAGTCAACGGATATATTAATACTTGCCTTCAGAGGTTGGAAGATCCTGGAATTGTACTGATATCCTTGACTCAGTTTTGGCCAGAGGTGTCTGGAAAAATCTTGATTGTTTCCTTTTTTTAACGCCAGTAGGGAAAACTTTTGTAATTGGTTTCACTTCAGGATTTAGAGAGAGTCCTTCGATAATTGCGCGACTGTCAACAATGCCATGCTGCAGAAATATTGTATTCATTAAAACTATTGACTTAAATTTATGTCATTCGTATTATCAATTGAATTAATTATTACTATCTCCTGTTGCTTATGGAAAAATACTCCTGCTGCAGTTGTCGAAGGATCCTGATACATTGTGAATGGGCCAAGTTCATCCATCACCTAACAAACAAATCATTTCACAAAATATCTTTATTTTCACAATATATATTGCTATTTTCTAATTAAGGAAATTTTCATCAATTTACATACCCCTTCTAGCTTCTCCAGTGTATCAGGGTGATCTTTGTCTGTAACCCATACAGGCAGAAATCTATTTGCCAATATTTGATGCGTTGGTTTAAGAATTGCATCTACAGCTTCATTTCCCTCCAGTGATGTCGTCACTTTCAACACTGAAAATAAATACAATTAATATTTTAGAAACATTAAATTGGGTGATGACAAATGTTGTATTGTTAGAATCGATGCTGTAAAAATATGTGTATAATAGGTCATCAATTGGTTCCTTTTCCCCTCATCTCACAATAGTAAAACATGTATTAAAATAATTCGAAAAGTATTTTTTTACTTCACCTGTTCGACGGAATGATTTATCAGTAATTTCAGAATCTCCAAATGACATCATAAACTGGCAAATTAAAACACAAATGAATAAATTCATCTTCGTAATAAGTATGAATATTCGTTCGATAATTTCAACTTTGTGATTCATATTTCTTCAGATCGGTCCATTTATACTGTGGATGACAATGGCAATGAATGTAAAAATAAAACATCAACTGTGCCAACAGAGTATTGACTTATCAACATTTGGGAATAACGTCATATCAACAGATTGTATAGATTCCCTCTGTATTATTCAAACATGTTCGTGTTTACCAACTCTTTGAAATCACACGGTTATCTCTGAGTAAAATCTTCCGCCACGTACATAAAATTTCGATTTCATCGGAAAAACTGGTTGAAATAAAATCTATTACATGTGATATTATTGTCATTTCATTTAATTTTGAAAACAATTTATTATTCTTAAATATTTTTTTCAATGACAATTTTTGTTTGTACATTTACCAATTGAATTAAAATTAAGACACAATACACTTAAAATAAAATATTAGTTCACAAATATCGTGTATATGTCAAGAAAAATCTATACACATTTATATTATAAATATACTGATGTTTTCAATATGAATTAAATCGTCAAATACTTTTCTTTTCGCTCTATCCCATTATATATTTTTCCATTTTGACTTTCTACAAAAAGTGAATGATAAAATAGAAGAGAACATATATGAACAAAATGAAAAGGCCAGTCTTTTTTTGCCTGTAATTTACAAGATTGGATTCATGCTGTGTCCAAGGACAATCACGATATTGCAACTGTGAAATATATATTATTCTATTGTATATCAATGCTTATTTATTTATTTTTTTTTTTCTTCTTTTTCACTTCACCATACACATGGTGTGTAATATTCCATAACTTCTTTACACTTTTCCATTTTAACGCCTTCGGGGCGCAAATCGATCTGCACGAGGGTCAAGAGATCGCAATCCTTTCGCGAGATTAATTATCAATATTTACTTCTAAACGAGTTATTTAAACTGATGGAGCCTCGACTTGTAATTTGCTTGATGAAAAGAACAAAAGAAAAAAAAAAAAATCATAATAAAAATAAATAAAAGAAATAAACACAAGCGTATATATAAGAATTTTATCTTACATCTCGATTCCATTCCCTTCATTATTTGTTACGTTTTTAAATTAAGAATAATCATTATTATTATTATATTACTATTTATAATTCAGTTGATAAAATTGAAATAAACTGGAAAATAATGGTGTCATTGAAGTTGAATTAACTAATTGTTGAATTGTATATTTAATTTCCGGTTAAGATGAATCCAAGGGGATGCTGTGATCTCTACGCGTGCTTTGACATCCGTTATACATTCACTATTGCATCACAAACGCCGGGATATATTTTCTACTATAACAGCCTATATGTTTTCTCTTTGCCCCGTGCGGTGCGAATTCTTCCATGTGGTGAACACACCTTGGTACACACCCTCGCTATTCAAACGCTCAAAGATAGCCGCATTATATTAGTTATTCCCCCCCATTCATTCTTATATATATATATATAATAAATATTATTTACTTGAGAATTTATTAAGGGCAAATGATAAATCTAATCAGAGAATTAAAATGGGTAGGGAAACAAATCAAAATAGTATTTTTATTTCATACAAATATGTGAACAAATATTATCTTTAATATCTAATATTTCAAATTTTTATTTTCAAATTTATATTGTTAGCAATGAATATCAGCAATCGCAAAAATCTAGACGAGATTTTTTTGATGCCAATCAATTAATCTGATTGGATAAATAAGATAAATATAATAACAATCAAGATAATATTATTGAATTATATAAAATCATTGAACAAATATAATGTGGAATACTTCAATATAAATATAGATATAACTTTTTTTTTTTATTGCATGTATGCAATTAATTCATTTTTAAATTATTTATAACATAAACGTTTATCGCAACTTTTAGCAAGAGAAATTATTTAAAAGGAGATAAATAAACAAGAAAAGATCATAAAATATTTTTATTTTAAATACAAACATAAATGACTTAATTTTTTAAAATTGCGTGCTACGAATTAATTCTATAAAATTTATATGAACATAAAATACATCAGCAGTCAATTCCTCATACATTAGGTGCGTCCTCACAGCATGAATATCACACAAACACAAACACACACACACAAACACATACATTTTACTCATTGATTCTATTATATACTTTTATCCTGTATATATACCGTTCTTCAACCATATATACCATGCAGAGAGACCCATCATGAAGAATGAATAAGGTGATCGTGCAAGAAACTGGTTTTTTGGCCAACTCCATTAGCACTGTGACGTAACGTCTATCAAATTAACACAACTAATTAATAGCTTCGACAGATTGCCAGATTAAACAATCGTTCATTCGTCCCAATTCTATCATTGATACAATTAAAAATTTTAAACAAAAATAATTCCAATTACAAAAACCAATAATTTAATTTTTCATATTCTTATTTGAAATACAATTTTGTCATCAATTCGTTTATATATGCTTTCTAGTATTTCTCATTCTACTTTATTCCATCTGTAAAATTTTCCCATGACAATTAAAAATTGCAGACAATTTTAACATGAAGATAAAGAGAGATAAAAAAAAATTTACAGCAAACACAATTCTATGCTGCGGTAGGTATAAATGCATTGTAATGTGATATTCAGTATAAATTGTGAAGAAATTAGATCTAGCATATACGCGGAAGGATGGAGAAACTAAACATATATAACGACTTGGCCAATACCGCCTCCTCTTCTCACCACATATACACTTTTGTTCCACCCCATAAATCGATTGCCTCGCCGCAAGACTCTGCACAACGTCGTTTTGTCTGTGCAATACGTATATATATATATACCAAAAAGCATATATAGATACAGAATAGTGAGATTGTAAATAAATCACCAAGTGTGTGTTTACATGTTCGCAACCCTGTGCTGAATATTTGAGATAGTGTAACACTTGCACACACGTAATTTAACTTTTTTTTTTTAATTGTTTATATAAATGTATTTATTTATATTGCCTTCTATATTAAATTGTGAGAGGTGTGAATTCCTCAATTAATGAAAGAGATATATACTAACGTAATTCTCTTTTTCCTTTTATTTATTTATTTATTTATTTATTTTTTTTTTTCTTTTTTGACCCTTCGGGCACGCGGATTACTCAATAAAATCGTTCGAAGACCGGATTACTCTTGTCGCGCTATTTCTTTCACTCGGGTGTGACTCTCTTAATTGGAAATCATGACAACTTTTCTTTTTTATCATCATTAAATGTTTGGTTTATTTTATTTTATTGTATATTATTATATATGAAAAGACATCATTGAGATAGTGTAAGCTCGTATGTATAGGGCCACGCAGTTCATGGGTGTTGAGAGGAGGGTCAATTATTCACAATGAAAAAAAAATTTGTTTATTAGTTATAATTTATTAAATATTTATGACACATTGTTGATGTATGAATTTTTATCATCAATTTTCTTCAATAAAAATGGTAGCTCTAATTTTTCGATAGGATTTTTGGGGTTCTGATGAATTTTAATCTTTTTTATTTCTGATGATGAATAGTCGATAAGAATATTTTCAATTTTTATATTTGACTACTTAACTATTGGAGGAATAATTTTTCTGCTAGTAAATATTATGTTAGAGAAATATTTGATTTGAAAATGAATTTTCTGTTCAGTGTTTATTTTATTGAGAGCTTCCACTCTTTCAATTAATTTATTAATTAATTGATTTATTTTTAATGAGGAATTTTGTGCACTGAAAAACAAAAATAAAATATTGGTATACAATTAAAAACCTGTATTATTGTATCATAATTTTTAGATTAATATTGTAATAATCCGGGTACGAATCTGTTGCAATTCTGTGATATTTTATGACAATATTTTTTACAGTATAGAGATATTAGAATCCCTGTATTTAGTTTATAGGAAGAGTGGGATTATGAAAGATGAAATTAATGGACTGAGACGATTAATTGAATTTTTTTTTTTTGTTCACGTTAATGGAGACGATAATTGGCAGTTGCTACTGTTGTTCCAGTAGCAAGTGTGTATGTTAGTAGTTTAATACTCCTTAAACGTGTCGTTAGGACGTTCTCGCAAGCCCGGATGCCAGACATTAGAAAGTATCCTTCCATTTATTATCTGATACATCTATATGGATTGTATCAATATGTATCAAGAATTTTATTACACTAATTCAGTCATTATCAATCGAAAATAATAATAGAATTCTTATTGTAATGACATTTATTTTCACTATTTAATCAAGAATAAAAACATTGCAAAATAAATTATAAAAAAGTTTATACTGTTTATTTTTCGTCTTCAACTTGTAATATTTTTCTTTTTTATTCGCACTCGACAAACCAAAATACAATTTTATTTAATTTGTATCTAATTCAATATTTCAAATGAAGTAAAGAAAAATTAAAATTGTAAAAGGATTAAATGTAGATTTTCGGCATCCATCAATGAAAATACTATTAACAAAAACGCAATTCACGCGATAAATTTAATTGAATAAAAATGAATATTTCCCCAAGTGAATGAAAGAAATTTCTCCAACAAAAATACACAAACAAACAAATAGAAAAAAAATCTCCAACACACCACGCACCCCCAAAAATAAAAATACTAAACAAATATCTAAAAAAAAAAAATAAAAATTGTTTCTTCTAATATATTTAACATATTTCATATTATATATTGCAATAATTTTTGTAAATATGTTAGACGATAGTCAGTAGAGTGTAAAGACCTCAGCAGACAACTATCAGAAAGTGGATTTGTCATCCCACGTAGACGAGCGAGAGAGTAGCGAGACTGCTCTCGATCGTATCACTCAACTACCTCGTTGTTTTATTTATTTTTTTCTTTTTTTTTTTTTAAATGTTTTCTTTACTCCCCTCGTTTGCATTAGTATATATAGATACACTTGGTAGCCACTTGCTCTCTCAGGTGGTGCAACAACCACGTCAATCCCTTCTATATTACCTATATAGCGATAGTGTGTGGCATGAGAAAGAAGCTCTCGCTTAGTAACGAGACAACGAGTTGAGGCGTGTATGTTGCAGTTATAGGTGTATACAGTGTTACACTCTGTACATACGTTTATATTTCTATATATATATATAAAATCACAGAGTGGAAGCAGAGAGAGCCAGATATATAAAGAGCGCCATGGCAGGGAGTGTATAACGGCTTCAAGGACGCCACGACTCTCCCAGGAAACTGCTAACCGACATATATATCTGCGAGGACACACAACGTATACATATATGTGTTTGAGATTGCATTTGGCCTGAGAGCATTGCAAAAGTTGAGACACAATGTTAAAACCAGTTGGAGAATTATTATTTTATTTTTTTTTTTTCTTTATATTTATTTCTTTCGCATGTTTATTTTTTTTTTTTATTTCATCGGGATCCACCGGGTGGAGTCTTCAGAATTTCATCATGAAAATATAAAGATTGGTTTCATGAGAGTGAAAAAAATATTCTTTGTGTATTAGTGTGTATATATGATGCACCATATGCTCTTGCTGATGGTAAATATGAAATTTCGCAAAGACGATGCAACTGCACAGAGGATGTCCTTATGTAGAAGAGCAATAAAATAATTTGTAATGCGTGGAGTTGAGCTTGGAAATAAGATAATGTATATTTTTTTCAGTATGGTTATAGTGGATGAAGAAGATTTAAGAATAAAATGTTTATTTGTATGTTGTATGTGTGTATGTATGTCGGTATTTATTTTTGTATGTATGAATGGGGCGTATAATAAAGTAATAAACTGCCTGTCTGAAATGCATGCAGAATAAAGTACGTGGTGAATCGCAGCTGGTGATACACCATCGTACCTTCTTCTTTTATGTCTATAAGGCGAAAAAGTTTATGTAAATGTGATGAATTATTTACGTGAGACAACGATGTTATTTCATTAACACAATTGTGATTATTTTAATATGTTTGAAGGGGATATTTATTTGTTTATTTGAAAGGTGTTGAGTGGTTGGAAATTTTGTAGAAATTGTTTCACGTGAAAGTTTCTGAAACTATTTGTCATGAACATTTGTATCAAAAGTTCTGAATTTGTGTTTTAATATTAATTTATTCAACCTTAGATAAATAATTTTCGTGGCTTTCTCAATGCTTGCCGAGTGCACAAAATTATTAACTGCCACTTCATGAACCTGGACGAAATATAGCTGCAGAAAAAAAAAAAATTCTCAATATCCATGTATAAGCAATTTTTTTTTTTTTTTCCTCTCCAATTTTTATGGAATAGTAAAAAACGATTCACTAAAGTTTTTCTATACAAACGTTACGAAACTGAACGTACAATTTCGTAGAAAGCCATATCGTGGACTTCTAGGATCTCCTGCGAAATCGCATTGATCGTTCGAGAAATTTTTTCGATCTAGATTTTTCAAACGTTTACTGCCGCTCGTAAAAGCCTCTCAACTCGAGGTTATGCAGACCGAGTGAGATTCTTTCCTTGTTAGAATACCTTACAAAGAATAAGAGTAAATGTTGCTGCAAAATAATCACAACATTGTAAACATATATATATATAAATATATATACATACAGAATACTACAGTGATGTTGAAACCATTTCGATTTCATTTATCAACAGTATTTTTAAATATATAAATAGAAAGTCATGAATAAGATAAACATTGTAACCATAATTCTCATTCAATACAAATACGTTATTGATTTTTATCCTTATCCTCAAGCTATTGCTGGTTAATGATATTTAATTCAACAAATGTTTATTAAACGTCAAACGATTTGAATATGTGGGGTAAATGTGTAGTGTGCATTTGAATAAAATAATCTACAAGAACAACAATCAATCTACACCCAAACATTTTCACTTTCCTCAAATGATAACAGAAATATATTATAAAAGACAGATATATACGTTGAGGATGACTGGGCTATAAATCGATGTCAGTGGCGGCGCTTAAATCGCCAAGTATAATCTACATTAAACAGCACACCACACACGACACTACATACAAACACCGACAAAGACATTTTCTCTATCCTAGTCAAGGACTCAATTAGTATATGTGTTTATATATTTTACTTATAAAGCTTGTACACGTTCGTTTATCTGTTTGTTTGTGTTTTTAGTATACACATCATTGGCATCGCACGCTGTGCAACAGCCCTGGATAACGCCAGTGTCTCGAGGATTTTTTTGTCATTTTAGAAATCGAGCGTAAGGACACGCAACCAAACCCGCTGTCATACACAACAGACGATACCAATTCTCATCTGTTCCGCTTGCTTTTGTTTGATAATATTTTTCCGAGATAAATATATATAATTTAGAAAATTAATAAAATTTGAAAAAATGAAAAAAAAAAGAATAGACAAAACATTATGGAATTATTAATAAATATGTTTGTAATTGAGTCATTGTCATTACAATGTTTAGTGATATGGAAACTAGCTCATGGACTTGAAATTATTTTTAATCCATGTTTTTTTTTCTCTTTCATTAATTTTTGAATTGAAAAAAAATATTTGAAACTTCTATGTTTAATGATGAAAATATTATAAATATATTGATTTAAATATAAAAATTGTAACAATGAAGGACTGCATTGACTGATCAACGATCTCACTACAGGTTGAAGGATAAATTTTTATTACAAATTTAACTATCGCCTTGGTGTATATTATATTCAGTTGTTAATTTTTTTTTTTTTTTTTTTCAACATACTTTAACCGATGATTTTCAAATCGCAATTTTTTTTTTTAATTTTTTTTTTACATCACAAGAAACCTTCGTATCACGGCCACAATTATTTACCAAATGCTCAATATTGCTCAATACACATTGAATTAGATTACTCAGAATTCTAAGTAACTGACCAACGACAATATAAAATACGTAGAGTAATTACTCTATTATCTAATAATTGATATAAAATAATAAATACATGCATTAATAATTTCAGATAACAGTACAATTTCTCATATATTTTGTTGAAATTTGTGATTTTAAATTCATTCATTCATTTATCTATTTATTTATTTATTTATTTATTTGCCTATCTACTTATTTATTTATTCTCCCTGTCCAAACCCATCGTGCAAAGACACAAACGACATTTAAGAATATACAATGTAATATATTTATGTATATAAATTTATATATAAATATATATGCATAGGGATTGAGAAGAGATAGGATTATATCGACGCCAATAAAGGATCGATATCGTTATAAATCGAGATCTACGGATGGGTACAAGAGCGGTACTTGTACCATAGGGCGAACGCAACACGAGCGCACTCGCTTATTATAAGGTTGAAGTACTGGCTCGCAAAAGGAACGGGCAGGGTCGAGTCATGGGTGGTCCGCTATGCTAATAATGTCCGAGCTCGCGTTCTCCTTCTTTTGCGTCGATTCTCTGTTATGTGTGTTGCTGAGTTTGTGGCTACCTGATGGCCTACGATCATCTTCCATTTTCTTCCAACTGCGTTTCTATGTCCATATATATTTACAGGTAATACTTGTTGAATTGCCACGTGAAAGATAAAAATAATTTGATATCGTTGAGAAGAACTGAGTAGACATCTGTATATAGAAAGATGAATATTTGTATCTTGATGTTGGTATATACACTGTTAAAATAATTTTATTGTATTCGATAAGGAGGTTTTTCTTTTTTTTTCTTATTAATAATTTCCTTTGACTGTGAATCGAATGCTTACATTTTTTATATTCGAATTGCATGTTAAATGATTTTAATCAATTGTGTAAGTTTCAATGAAATCTTTATGTTGGATTTTATTTGTAATATTAATTGGACAGTGAGGAAAAAATTCGGGAGGAATAATCAAGGCTTGTTATTTCAATTACAAAGGGACTTTTGTTTAGAGAATGAACAAAAGAAACATATAGAATTATTTATGAATTTATTAGAAGAGAAAAAAAATTTTTTAATACCATTAATGAAAACATTATTGTAAATAGAAACTACTGGAGATGAAGGATGAAAAATTTGATTAATTATTAATTGCTAGAGTAGAATATTATATATAACTAATATTCCATTATTTCCATTATGAATAATTAAACTAAAATGATAATGCTTTATAACATCAAATGATAGTTTTAAGTCGAAAAAAAAAAAATAAAATTGCAAGAGTCAAATTATATTTCTACAAATAATAATAAATAAACATTTATTACCACACTTCTATTACATTCATTAACAACTCAAAAATATTCCAATACATAACAATATTTCATCAAAATCGTCAAACAAATATATTTATAAATTCCAACAACAACTATTTAATCGTATCATAAACATAAATTAATTTATCTCCACTACGATGAATACATCACTTAAAACAAAACGTACTAGACTTCTTGATGAATTTAATTGACTCAGAATCACATTAAATGTAGTGGAGAACAATAATAAAATTACTATAACAAATGTGATGTTGTAATAAGGCATATATCTTAAAGAAGCCTCCAGGCGAAAAAATAACAAACTCTTGATGGTACTGAATATATATATATCCGCTTTATATATTCAGATAAACACAACCCGTCGCTCGTCGCTTGTCTCTGTTGATTTTATTTTTACTACACCAAGCACCACCACCACTCTCATATAAAAACCACTATGACATGTATTAAATAAACGTGACAACTAAATCTGCGTGGTAAAATGTGTATGAAGGCCATTGAAAGAGAGCAAGAAAGAGAGTATATAGAAAGTATAAAGACGATGATAAAAATGACACATTGAACTTTATAAAAAAAAAAAAAAAAAAAATAAACAATAAAATATTCAAAGATTTCTTTGATTAATTATTTCAAACAAAATTGTGATGATAAACTCCTTTTTAAAATACCGGAAATGAACTATTTTCTAATGTTGTAAATATATACTTAGACAGTGATAAAAAAAAGTAAAGATAATGCCAAGTGAGTTTTAAGTTAGTTATGAATAAAGAGAAAGAAACTTGAGGAGAATCTAGATGAGAGTTACAGGAGGCAACCAAGAAACCAGGCGAGGCTTGTCTGTATACTTGCAAATACATATAGAGTCTCTTCCGGTACTTATCGACTTCATTTGCGCAACCGAGAACTCGTCGAATCGAAAGCGTATACGCAAAATGGGCCTTTCATCTAACTCGATTAAAATCCTACTATATAAGTGGTGTACGCCTGCGAATCAAAACTACATGAGAAGAAAAAAACAAATAAAAAGAAAAAAAAAATCAGGGATAGGATCGGATGGCTGGTTGGGCCTGGCACGATCCTCACTCAATACCATTTTCAATATGCCTGAGGAGGTCTTTGATACCGTAACGAGACCGAGGGAGTATACCTACTTGCAATGATCACGAAGCCGCCGGATAGGATGATGGTGACGACATAAATCGATCGAATACGATGAAACGACTCGGGTGGTTTCAATATTCGTGATTGAATCATTCAATGTTCCTTCTTTTCTTTTTATTATTTTTTTCCTCTTCTTTTCTTTTATTCACGATTTATTTGCAGGATGAAAATCATGGACGAATGGAGTTTTTGAATTGTGGCGTGGTTTGTATTTGTATGTATATATGGAAGAAAAAAAAAAAAGTGATCAGAGTTATAGGGGGATAATGTTGTTGAGAATTTTTAAAAATAGATATTAGTGAGTAATTTTTATTTTAGAAAAAATAAAAATTGTTACTCAGTCATTTATTTATTTTCATCTTCCACATAATTGTTTATTGTATGTTAAACAGTGATATCACATTTTATAGAATTGTATTGATTGACAGGAAGAAATTGAGTTGTTTACAAAAAAAAAAAAAACATTTAAGTATAATTTTTAAATTGAAAATAAAATCATTTGGAGATTTTTCCCATTATCTCTTTACCTTTATCCCAATCGACTATCTATTTCAGTATTTCCAATTCAAACCTCTTGTGTTTCGCATACTTAATCTAAGCCCATTGTTTCTCTCGATACAATTCAACAGATGTCAATGGTCAATAGATAGAATGCCAATGAACTCGAAAAATATTCATTCACTATAAATTCCAACAATTTCAACCCACATAAATACTCTTTTCCCCAACAATTCTCGCTCACACTGACGTAAAATTTCAATTGTACGTCACAAAGAGCGATTGAAATCATTCAAATTTCTCAGAAAACAACAAAGTATAAAACAGCAAAACATTATAATGGAAAAAATAAAATGTCGCAAGGCCACGAAATAAATTGAATCAGGTCGATGCTCTGTTTGATAAGAAACTATATAACTACCCTCTGTCTACTTTGTATTTATTCATGTGGCTGTAGGTCACTGCCTCAACAATCTCTAACATATCCGGTACATTGATCTATTCATCATATAAAAATAAATTTAAACTGTATAATAAAATAATTCAAACTGGTTCAAATGACGTCCCGCTGTTTTGACACTGTGAAGAAACGCATGCAAACAAAAATGTTCATATACCTGTTCAAGTGCAATTAATTAATCCACATTAAGCAAACACCTGCGTTTATTCATATGCGTGCATTCAAATTGTTATACCCTTCATAAGAAAAAAAAATTAATAAAAGAAAAGAATAATTCCTATTAGCGTTAATATTTCAACTGTCAATTCATCGTCATGCAGTAGTCAATAAGCCAATTAATCGCTAAATGACCAAGACACGCCATTTAATTGTACATCAAACAAGATGATATTAAATTATTCATCATTCTTAATCGACAAGAACATTCATATACTTTTTTTTTTTTATCGTGAATATTAAACGATTGAGTTGTGTAAAAAAAAATTAAAATAGACATTAATATGTATGACCACTCTATTTCTATCGGAAGAATCACCGACATCATCAATATATACTGTCAAAATATTCTCTAATCCATCTATAATATAAGCAATTGTACACGTCAAATGGATGATTAATCTTTAAAAATAATATAACCTACTATACAACCACAAAATTGTCATCATATATATTTATCTCAAAGTTAATTTATTCAATTAAAATTAAGAGTGAGAATATGATTTTATACGTAACACTAGAAAGGTGTTGGACGATATGCTCCCATTTGCTTTCTCATCAACATAATGTTTCTCAATTGGCTTTCCACATCCTACATTCTTTTTGTATATTTGAAGTCATCCCTCCCAAGTCAAAGTTCCAATTTGAAATAAAATTGATTGAAAAATGAGATACGAATTTCAGACATGATTCTAACCAGCTTTTATTCACAGTACATAATGTGTCACAATTAAAATCGTAGAGTTACTCAAGATCATCATAAAATTGACTGATGATATCAATAATCAATTGTGGATAAGTAATGACAATAATAAGCCCATGTACTTTTTGAGAAAGTATTTTTTTAATAGCAATTAATCTTATTTAAACTGTCATAATTTCAATTAAATTTTAATCCACATCAATCTGAATTTTCTCTGACATAAACAATTGTAGAATTTTAAAAAGTAGCAAACAATATAAATTCATTCAGACAATTGTATCTTTAATTTGAAAATATAGAAAACTACTCTCTGCTAATTTGAATCAGATAAAATTTGGCATTTATTATCATTTATAAATTATGTATAAAAAATATTATAAACAGATTGTAATTATTTTAACAAAATATTTACATTTATAATTAAAATAAAATGACTATTATCCAGTGTGTTAATTCACATATTTCACTGATTCACCCTTCAAATTTTTAGTTACTGAATGAATCAGGTGAATTTCACTTGTTGAAATTAAGAGAGTAGGATAAACATGGATCCAATCATTTTGTTAATAATTTTAATATAGTGGGTAAAATTATTTTACAGTATACATATAAATATATGTAGTTCAGTGGTTTCAGTACTATACAGTTTGTACTGTGTGTATGTGTGCTGTTATAATATCACATGGACGAAAAATCTTAGTGCGTATACAATTCCAAATCTCCATCACAGTGGCAGTGGATATGCTTGAACGGGGCGCGTGGCTTGGCTATGAGATACTTTCACTCGTCGTATTATATAGCAATTCCCCTCTTGACTCTGCTCCCTGAGCTAGTTCTTCCCGCTTTTCGCTACAAAACTAGACGACGCCTAAGAGATGTAGGACCAGAGAGCGGTCAAAGCCTTTTCCGTTCGTGTATATACGACGCCTCTCTCAAACCAAGTTTATATAGCTTATACTATATGTATTTATTTATTTATTTATATCTTTTTTTTTCTTCTTTATTCTTCTTGTTTCTTTCACTCTTTTTTTATCCACTCTCAAACTCTTTCTACACAATTTTTTCCTGTCTCCCAGCAATACTCTCAGATATATATACCGATCATTGACATTCCACTCTTGCTCTTCGTACCTGGTGAAATGATCCGCAGCGCGCTGATACTTATTGCCACTTAAGTTTCACCAGTTTTCCCAGTATACTTGTGAAATACTTTACCACATTTATATTTACACTTTAACATTTTATTTCGGCAACATATTTTATTCATATATCATTTTGATTGAATGTGAAAGAAAATAAAATTGTTTCAAATTGTATTTGAGAACATTTTTATAACGCAAATAGTTTTATATATATCATGAGGAAAAAAAAAAAAAAAACACAATAAAAATATTTCTTTTATATTCAAAAATATTATAAAATAATGATCACATGAATTACAGTAGAATTGAGGGTATAGTAAGAAGCAAGTGAGTAATTGAACATAATTAGCCCCATATATAACTAAAAGTCATAATAAATGTTCAAATTAAAATGGTTAATGGTTAATGGTACTTGCAGCATCCCTCTCTCATTTGAATGATACGTATATACACATTCAAGGTCGAGCATTCGAGAAAGTGAGAGAATCGATTCGCGCACGGCTATATACAACACGAGAGATGGTTAACGCCTGTTTTATACCATCTATCTTTTTCTACTACTTAATTTATCTTTCTCTTTATCTATCTAATGTATATAAGGCGCATATACTACTTCAGAGATCGATCACGTCGTTAGCGGCCGCGTTCCGTGTGGAAAATGAATTTCAATCGATGTCCATTCGACATGCCTATCGAGCGTAGTATATAGCTCAGATGTTTGTGTGTGCTCTCTCTCAATGGCGTTGTTGGGTTATAGGAGAAAACTTAATCAGGTCATTTTATCAACTGCTACATTAAAGTACGCGCTTTTAGAATACCTATATAAAGTCATGTATAGAACGTGAGGCTTTCATCGTTAAATTTTCAAACAAATATTTATGTCACAAATATATTTCTGGTTTCATTTCTATATCACAATGTTATCGATATGTATTTGAATTATTTAATAATTTGTAAAAATATATTATATAATTTATTACGAGTTTAATAATAATTTTATCATTTTATTTTACTCTTTATTTTGTGGTAAGTTACTTGCAAAGTCATCCAATACGTTGACTCGTACTACTTGCATCTTCTTCAATATACTCAAACATATCTGAAAATGTATTTATTTTTTTAGATGATTTGTAATATTTGTTGAAGTAGTGTTAGTTGATGGTTAATATTAATTGTTATTAATTTTATTGTGGAGTATTATTGTTAAAAGATATTTATGATAATATGCTCAGAGATATATATTCAATATTTTTGCATTAGATATTTTCGCTTGAATATTAAATAAATATTCATACTGAATTCTGTATTAATTGAGTGGAAATTTTGAGATTATGTTGGAGATTAAATAAAAATTGTACTCTCCACTGTAATTATGGTACATAAAAAAAACTGGATTGTCTGATTATATTTTTATGAAGAGGCAAACACAAGAAGGTAAAAAATAAAAATAAAAAGAAATTGATGATAATGTATGGTAAACAAATTTTATTTTTATTCTCAATTTGTTATTTATTTTTTTGTTTTCCAGTGTCATTTTTTTACTTCACATATAACTGACAGATATTGATGCTATCAAGACTGGAAATTATTAACAATAAATATATATCTTTCAATATTAATTCACCATTATTTCCAATTAATTAGTGAACAAATATAATTCACATGTTTCGCATTATCTCAATTTATCCACTACTGTAAATATCTTTTATTCCCATTATTATAAATTATCCTCAGCACAGTTAACATCCACAAAGATCATATCGTTAAAAAAATTCTTCATTGACAATATTTGAGCAAAATAAATTACGCGAAAATCATCTTCAACGTAAATATCACAATTTCATTGAAAATATAACTAAAAAAAAAGAAAAAACAAATGTCTTCAATACCAAAGCTGAGCCACATCCTTCAATACCACATAAATCATCCACCATTATCAAATAAATAATCATCAATACAAATGTGATTTTAATAATATTTCAATCATAAAAAAAAAAAAAACAAAACATTGATCAAACTTCCAAGATATCATTGTACACTTAAATCATCGGTTTCCCTTATATTAGTTGGTATCAGTTGATGCGGATGAATGAATCTGTGCTCTAGCTGAAAGTGAACATCAAGAGTGTAGTATATGTATAAATCTCCAACCTCTTTCTCTCTCAAGTACTGTGCGGCACACGCACACCCAACATCTTCTAATCGGTAAAGAGATGGTTGCAGAAGCAAAACGTACTTGCCTCTGTGCTTACCATAAGGTAACATTGGCGCGCATTGCTACAGTCGTGCGCGCACCAACTTGTAGGTAATGTGGGCGGGGTGATCCATGGAGAAAGCCACGCGCGCGCGCAAGCACGCTTTGCTCCGTTTCGCGCTGAGACACACAAACATATATATATACTCATTTTATGCCACTGCGAGGCGTGTGCCTGTACTTTTTTATTTTTTCTTTTGTTCCTATTCATTGGTTTATTTATTCTTTTTAATTTTTTTTTTTTTTTTTGTCTTGTGAGAGGGCGAACGTGCGCGCCCGCGCACGAGAATATGGTCCCACTTATAAGTTGCAATGCGGCATGCTCACGACCCTAAGGAGAGTCACTTACTGGCGGCGTAACGCCGGCTGTGTGTATATATATATAAAGCGATAACGGCTACGGCGATTATCTCGACGTTTAAATGTCATTATGCGCGCTGTGCAACTGGTACCAAGTATACAAATGCAATTTAATGATCGAGAATATAAGACGACACTTCTTTGAAATTTAAATACATACATTGATTGATATTTAATTGATTTTGTTAATTTCTAATTTTAATTGTTGATTATTTTAATATTTTTTATTTTTACAGAGTTCTTTGATTATTTGTGTTGGTAATTTATACGGGGGTTTTATTTGTTAGTTTATTAGGGAGAATTAATGAAGGAAATTATTTGGATATATACTTGGAGTTGAGTGGAATGTATTTGATTGTGATCTTTAAATAGTTTGTCGATTTATGTTGTGTAGTTGTTAATTTATTTATTTATTTATTTATTTATTTAATGACGTAAGACTGACGTGCGAGTGGGTGAGATGCGTGTTACAACATGTCTAGACTACTTCTTCAACGATGTATGTATAGTGCAAAAAAATTGTGATGTTAGAATTATTAGTCTGGAGGGAATTACATGGGAATTCACGCGGATGGTATATGGTGTTAAGGAGCGGTGTTAAATTATTATTAATGGGAAAAAAATATTGATGAAAATATGAAAGTGCAGTTGATAAACTGTAAATATTGGAATGATAAAGATGGGGAGAATTTTTTGAACGATGTTACGACACAAAAAGAAATAATAATAAATAAATGTTTTGTGATTTTGATATTAAATCAAATTGTTTTGTAGAAGAAAAATTTTGTTTTTGGATAATTCACTTAAATATTTTATTGGAGCAAAATTTTTTTGACCTTCCACCGACTTTGAAGTGCTACAAATTATCTCATCCCCTTTTGTTTACCCAGGGGATCATAGTAATTTTTCAACTAATTAAAAATTCCAGGTTTCCAAATATTCATTTGACATTGTCGTACAACAAATGTTTCTAATCAACAAATCAAAACCATTATCTCTGTGTCCAATTTAATTATTATCCCAAATCTATATTCTTCCACTCAATATCACATTTCTAAAAATTTATTTACCTCCATTCGCATCACATCAATTCGCAAATAGTATAACATACACAAATAACAGAAGTAAATCAATAATAAAAAGAAAAAGGAAAAAAAAAAAAAAAACAAACAGAAGGTCTCACACCAATTATAAATACATGAAACATGATGCGTAAAACACAATTTAAAAATTCAATAGACGCTTCAGCACGTCCGGTCGATCTAGTTCTATGATTCGCTCCAAAAATGAAAGCGAAGAGAGTACTCTCTAGTCCGACTTTGGAAGAATAAAGTGATACTGGATATACATCTCCAACATGGAAAGTATATCGAGAGTGAAGCAATTAATGTCTATTACATTGATGCTTTTATATGAGAAAACAGGAAATTGAAGGCAATCAGTCTCTCTTCATTCAACTACATACAAAACATTACTCTGCAATTTCTCAGTACTCTAATTTATCATTTAAACAATTTAACATTTTAATTTACCATACCAAAAAAACCACCAACAAAAACAATTCCACCCAGAGAAAAAAAAAACAAAAACAAATATAATTAAATTCAAAATTAATCAATGTGATTAAAATTAATAGAAGTAAATAATCTTGCGTGTGTATGTACCTCAACAGCAATGTGTATGCTCGCGTGGCGGGCGGCAGTCGCGACCCACATCCCAAGCACCAGAGATAAAGTGCTCCCAAGTAAGTCCACTCCCCATGCAACAGAGGTTCTCAACGTAACCCCGCCTTTTATCACCTAATTAAAAGAAACACGATAAAAAAGGAAAAAAATCTTTCTCATCATTTCTCATTCATTCACGCAATCAATAATGACATAACATAATTAAATAAAAATTATATAATAATTCAATCGTCAATAATTAAAAAAAAAAATTTATATATAAATATACAGATATATAAATGCAATAAGTGTACACACAGTTTCATCTGTACATTCACCTTCAAAGTAACAACATGTATCTATTGAATGCATAAAATACATTTGCGTATAGAAAAGGGAGAGTATAACTAAAGCCTCCAGGTTGTCATCCTTTTTTCTTCTCTTTTTTTCTTTATATTACATTTCTTCTTGCACACTTTATAGAAGAGAGAGTCCTAACTTTATACAAACATTAGAAATTGCGACCCCCTGCAACTTGCAATGTATATGTATACGTGTCTTATACACTGGTCCACTTCCTGCATTTTTGAAGACGCGACAACGTCCACACCCGTTCTCTAAGAGTCCATGTATACACCTATTTCTATATATCATTTTGTATATATGTATGTATGTGTGTATAACTATGTATATGTATTTTATGTATGTATAATGGAGTTTACTGAGACTCGAAGACCAAATAAATGTGATAGTAGACAGGGCAACTAGTAGTCGTATGTGCGCTCACTATCGATGCATCTATACGCCTTGGATATTATGCTTAAGTTTCTCAACAACTGTATATATGTATGTGTATTGGTATTTTATATATATAATATAAAATAGTGTGCTCGGAAGTTTTGCCATTTACCTTTCTGCTGATGGTCAAGATGAATTGAAGAAGAAATATTTAAAGGGTTTGGAAATTTATATATAATTTTTCAAGGGATGTATCTTAGTTTTTTTTTTTTTTGTTCACTGTCAATGTGTATTTGTTTATTGATAATACTTTATCAAGATGTAAATTATTCCTGTTTGAAAAAAATTCTATTACTGTTTATCAAGTAATTTTAAAAGTTAGGAAATAAAAGTTTTATCTTTGATTTAAATTATTTAACAATTAAATTTGTGAATATGTGTTTGATGATAATATATTGAATATTTTTTGCTTTAAATAACAGTATTGAATGTTTTTTTTTCATATCAATTTAGGAAACGTGATGCATTAATAAAATAAAATAGATGAAAAAAAAATAAATTTTCTTTGTATCTTCCTAATTGTACATTCCCTCTAAACATGCATTCAACTACTATTACAGGAAGAGATATTCATTGTATAATGTATGTATGTATTTTTTTTTTTTTTTTGGATTACTCTCCTATTAGAAGATCGCCGTTTAGACGAGGGATTTCCGGTGGTTGTGTACTAACCGTGTACACCAGCACTAACACAAACAAATATTTATACATACACATGAGACTCTCATAGAAAAACAAGTATACATAATCTATGCGACGTCTTGTTTTCATGCAGGATCGTTAAACCAATTGACTTTTCCTCGAGTTCTTGAAGTTTTATTTGCTACTAATTGCAACTAACGGCTCAACTCCCTTCCTCGTATTACTGTACACCTTTACACCTCTTTGTCGGACAAAATGTGTGGTCTGACGTCATATAAAATAGTGACCTCGAGATGTTCCACACCCCATTTTATTTGTTTCATTTCATTTTGTTCGTTTTTTTTTTTTTTTCTCTTTTTTTCTTTCTCTCTTTCATTTATTTATTTATCATATGTATATTAATTTATATACACTCGTTGGCATACCAAAGGATCTTGTCTACATCACACAGACGTAACCTCGGCTATGTGGTTTTGGAAAGTCTGAGATCATCTATCTTTTTGTGGAGGCGCGGTATATTCAAAAACGCTTGGAGCGATCTATTCACAACGATCGATGATGGTGTATCGAAAAATAAATGGAAAAGAACAGGGAAAAAAGAAAAAAAAAACGAAAATACGTTGAATAATAAAATAATGATTGAAAAAAAATACATTTGTTCAATGTGACTATTTTAAAATTTGGAGAAATTTTTGTGTTTATAATTAAGGCATTTATGTTTTGGTATCAGTTCATTGTGATAATATAAATAACCATTTATTCGAAGAATAATTGTTGATGAAAATAATATATGAATTGTATTTGTTGAGTGAAGGAAGAGTGTTGAGAACTTCAGTAAAGATTAAAATAAATATTTTTGATTAGTCTTTTTTTTTTTTTTTTCGGAAATAATTATGGTATGAAGAATATTTGTGTAGGCTATTAATTTTTCATGGTAAATGGAGATGGATCACGATGACATTGAATACGAAGAAAAATAATTGACATTGGTATAAAGTAAATAACAATGATAAAAAATAGAATGTTATAATATTTATATTTTTATTATTAATTGATGAAGAGAATTTTTGTCTTTTGAATATAAAAATAAAACAAAAAGATCTATATATTAAATCAGGAAATATTACAAATTACAATATGTTTATGAACACTTCATATAAATCCTTCAAATATAAATACACTATATACAACACATAACAAAATATATTTAAACTCTTTACAAAACGTCTTTCAATATCGTGATATGAATGCCATATTCAGATGTACTATATAATAAATTTCTATCGCCACAATTTCCAAATTAAGAGAATCCATACATAAAAAGTGTGCTGGGCATATATCAATTCACTCGTATTAGTTCTTAATTCATATATGTAAAATACAATGGCAAGCGGTGAATTTATGATCAGACATTGCGTCGTGGTTTTGAAAGCTTTCAGCAATAATGTACAGGGTTTTCGCACAATGCTTGGAGGCACACGGAAGTGCAACACCACGATAGGGAGTTGTGCATATTGCATTATATGTCTTACCATCCATCTTCTCCTTCTTAAACAGTGATATGTGCGTGCAATACATATTCACAAACGTCTCAGACATCAGGAGCAAATATACTAGCAAACAAAATAGAAATCTGCGTGCTGTTGGTGGACTATTACTTACAAATACACATATAAATATATATATATAAATATACTGACTTACTCTTTCATTTTAAAAGGCTTTGGACTATGAATGCAGGCACGCGTGCACGCGACTACCTCTAACGACTCGTCGAGGTGAACGGATTAACGTCAGCATCCATTTGCGTCTCCTATAATTATTTCCAGTTTCGTATTCGGTGTCGATGATTTACTCTTTGTGAATACTTCCAGCCTTCTACTTGTATATATAAATTTTTTAAAGTGAGAAAATAAGAGGGAGAGAGAGAGAGACACCTTGGAATAATTATCGGGCTGAAAGACCATATTTACATCTGGTGATAAACAGGAAAAGAAAATAAAAAGGAACAAAGAAAAATCATCGATGGTTTGGTGAGCAATGAATATACATATGAATATTAAATACAGCCAGTATTTTTGGCTATCAATGTAAATTTTATCGCCTCGCTAACTTTATGATCTGTCTGGGCTTTTGTTTTTTTTTTGCATTTAAACGATTGTCGAAATTATGGTTGTAGTGGTTAATTTTAGTTATGTTAAATTGAGATGATTTATTTTTGCTACGTATCGTTATGTTATACGTGAAAAATGGTCAAAGTTTGAACTCATGGTGTTCAGTCAATAATTATCGTAATATTTTTGCTGAGACGTTGTTTCAAAGTTTGAACTGTTCTCTTTAAAAAGATTTTTGGTGTTTGGTGATCGAGCAATTTTTCACGAAGTTGTATAACTTCAAACTTTGATGAATAATAAGCGAAATAGTTTGATGAAGTTTGCACGTTTTGTAATAAGATTTTGTTTATAAATTGAATATACGTGGATGAAATAATTTGTTTGGTAATTTACGCGGAAGGAGAATTTCACCATGCAATTTGTGTTTTTATTTTTGTTTTTACATTTGTCGATGTGATGTCCCCAGGTGCAAATACATAGAGTAAAACTGATGGAAACGAGAGCGAAGATGGATGACAAAGAAAAAAATGTGACGGGCCGCGATTCTCTGATCGCGGAAGTGTCCGAGGCGACCAGGCGACCGATCGATCGATAGATCGCGGTGACTTCCTCGATGGAGAATGGGATCCGTGATCGTGTGGCGGCGCAGCCGTGAGCGAGAAACGCAGAGGCGAGAGATCGAGGCGGATTCGTCGTCGTTGATCCAGTTGAGGTATCGACTCTGTCCTTCTTATTCTCTTTATATCTCTCTCTCTTATACAATTCCATATTAGTCGCGCTCAACTTAGGCGTATTCTGCATCATGGTATTACGTATACACAAAGGACGTTCACATTAATCTTTAAAGGGTGACGCTGAATGTGAATAAAAAATAATAAACAAAAGTCTGTTGGAGAATTTTTATTTCAAAAACTAAATTTGATTCACAACATTTATTTACAATTTATAAATATTAATCCTTTTTTTTTCCACGCAATTTCTTCAAGTTAGTCATCTGGTTTTATAATAATAAATAATTGATTATTCAATTAGATATTATGTTCATTATAAATATTTTTAACGAACTCACAATTTGTACTTGAATTAAAAATAAAATTTAATTTTGTTATCATTTAATCCAACGAGATGGAAAAATGTTTAAAACTAAAAAAAAAAAAATTCATTTCAATAACCAACACCTCAATCTTCAAAAACAAAAATATCCTCATCACCAGTCACGATAAATTCCCCTTACAAAATTTCATCACCAATGTCATAATATCAATCCCTGTATAAATGCATACATGTTTCCACATGCCTGCCAGCTGCATCACATCAGATTGGTCCTGTTGTCACAACGTAAACAGAGTCGTTAAATATCAAAAGACCTCGATATATAACAGCGGTGTATCAGTGCTTCGACCAATAGCTATAAACTTCATTCAACACTGAACAATTACTCTACAAACAAAAGAGAATTGAAGAAAAGGAATGAAAAAAAAAACAGAAAAAAATAATATCATTTGTCATTGATGGAGAAAAAAAACAAAACAAAACTATAAATACCTTTTAACTATAACTAATACACATTGACACCTAAACAATAAATGAATACAAATATAAATAAACACAAGTCCTTGTCCAGATTGTTCAATTGAACATTTATAGTCACGATCAACAGTTACTGGTTCGTATAATTGATAAGAATATCGCAGGACTCGCTCACTAACCTTACATTGGCATTGATAAGACTATAATGATCACGATTGGTCTTAGGAATATAGCATCCACTGAAGAAGCAACGAAAAGGATGCAACTGGGCATGAGGTCGCATTCCAAGTTGTCTTATCTCCTTTCTTCCTACCATACGATTATTATTATAACAGTAGGCTGGATACAAGAGTAGCATAAACGAAGTATATAGACTCGCCGCGTGGCGTCTCGTGCAATCATAACGGTATACCATCCACTCCTTGTTCCAAGCGCTCTAGTGTATTCTACACCACATTATACTCAGTGATTATTTTCTACCTCTATACTATCTCCATACACATATACACATAAATAAATATATATATATATATATATATATATAAATACATTTCTCTCTCTGCTGTCAATTATTCAATTGTCCATTCTTCGTAGTGGTAACTATACTCTCCTTTATTATTAGCTCACATAAATTATATAATAACAAAACGGATAAAGATCATTAGCTTGGACATTTTGTGGACTTTCGCAAAACTGTTCATTTTTCACTGAGTCATTGCCACGTTTTGAAATATTGCAATATGAATTTATTGTTTTATTTATTGTTCACTGTATTTTTATTTTATTTATGAGGAAGGTAGGATAGAGAACATAAATAAATGTTGATAAGATGGTTCATGAATCTTTTTATTCTATAATAATTGTTTGTGGAATAAAATTTATTCTCAATTCTCCAATTGTAACTTCTGACAGAGAATAAATATTTGTGAATCAAGAATACTTTCATTTTCAATTATTCAAATAAACTAAACGATGAAATTGAAATATATTAATTTTTGAATTTTGTTTAAACAACTTCTCATCATGTCTCTCTACATTGATAAATATTCTATCGGGGCATCGCTATAATCTATCCAATTAATATTGATGTAATTCAAATCCAATTAAGAACAAAATTAATACAATATTTATATTATTATAAATTGTTATAAAATACTCAGACAGCTGTGAAAATTTTCTAAACAGTAAATTTCAAGACCACGTCATCAATTTTATAATCAATGAAATTGCAAATTTGTTGTATGTAAAGAAAGATTTAAAAAAATAGCAAAAAAACATCAAAATTGAAAATTAAATTTTGGCAATATTCAATTTTTGTATTTAACCAAAAATTATCGATGTTTATAAAGTTGCATTCGATAATGTGGATGTATATATATGCTCACGAAATATCCTGTCATTAGATCAATCGATAATGATCGACATAAAGAGAGGCGAGTGAGTGAGGAGGGCGAGATAACTCTCTCTCTCTCTCTTACTCTCTCACCCCGTTCTCTGGACTCCTACGATAAGTGGTTGGATACCAAGACGAAACACATTGCAGGACATTCGAATCACTTAAGATTAGAAGCAAGCAGTGGTATATAAAGACAGTTAAAGAAAGAGAAGGAGAGAATAGTTAACTGGAATGGACCGAATTCGAAACTGGTTTGCGACGCGTCTCGCATTAATCCGCCTACCAATGTGCCAGCTGTGCGAACTATACTAGATCATGTTCTGTATTCTCGTTTAATTTAATTAAAACACACGGGGCACCCACCGGTGGGACACAATCGTTAAATAAATACACTAAAGTGCAATGGAGAATATTACCAAAAAATTGAACGAGAAAGTATTACTGCCAGGAAAAAAAAGAACAATGAATTATTGAAACTGTATTTCATAATATTGAATCAAAACTAATTTACTTCTTGAACTAAAATGCAAAATTATTTTTATTCACCTCACAAATTCTAATATTTACAAAAATTAAATAATATACAAATCAAAATGGAGATAAAAAAAACCCTGCTATGTTATTCAAAATCAAAAATGGATTAATGATAACTCTACATTAAAATTTCCACTCAATCAAATAAATAAAATTCAATAACCAAATTAATCATAAACTAATGAATTTATAAATTCAATTTAATAATAATCGTTATTAAATTCATCGTAATAAAAATCTCCAATGAAAGTAAATAATCTTCTGTATAAATATTTCCAATAAAAATCAACCAAGTAAAATTCTACGTTTCTGAAAACGTGTCTAAAAAAATTAATCAATTCAGAATAATAATCATTTCATTCCCATCAAAAAATTATAAACATTTATCTATCAAACAATTCCCCTCTTCTACCTCTATATACTCATATATAGATCAAAGTTACTTCACCATCCTACGTATAGCATTCTTAAATTTTATTCATCAATACTACCCAAAGACGAACAATAATCACCTCTACATTATTATTATCCTCTACATTATTACACATCTGTTACTTTGTGAAATAATTTTTTTTTCCCTTCTCCAAGCTCATATTATAAAGAGCAACATTGCAAAAATAACTTCCTGCAGCAGGAGAGTGAACAAAAGAGATTGCATATGAAAAAAAAAAAAAAAGAACAGAATCATGAACATAATTCTCTTACATTAGTCATACATATTGTCGAGCAATAACTATACTACCAACCAAAATTATTGCGTGTCGAATATGTGTTGAACAACCGTCATTTATATACACAAAAATATATGTACATAATATAAATACATATATATATATATCTATGCATATAGATAGAGATATAAAAAATATAGTCGCAATCGCGTCTCGAGTCGCATGCACGAGTGATCTCGATTCCAACTCTCGGGTGGAGTCACGTAGGTGTACAGTATACCAACGTAAACGTCTCTCCGCGTACACTACACGTCTAGAAAGCTCTCTGAGAGTGAGCGTCACGTAGCGGCCTCGTGAAGTTGTATATGTATATATAAATATATATTTATTTACACGTGTGTTAGCTCCTCTCTTCCTCTCTCTATGTCGTCGCTCAATACAGGACTATACACGTTCGTGGTCCAGGTGAGCCTGAGATCTGCGTGTCTGTATATACATATCCGCGAGACGAGAGACGGCGAAGGTGTATACATCTCTTTTTCTCTCATTCTTTCCCTCTCAATATATTTATCGTGTCTCTCGTGCTCACTTCGTCTCTCCACGGTGAAAGTGAGCGCATTCCATGGCCACCGGGACCACGCCCGACCAACACGCACATCCACATTTACACATAAACATTATATGTTTATATATATATATATATATATATATATATATTTGTTAATGTGTATGTATATACATTGAAAGCAAAGGAATAATGTGGATAGAGAGAAATGAGAGACGCAATAAGTGTAAAGAGTACTCGCGAGCGTAGAACTTTTTTACTTCTACCTTTGGTTTATAAAATCTATGTGTATTCATGTATGCCTCTTACATTCTTATCATTTTTACATTGATAAAAATCAATAGTTCAGTTAATAATGTAAAAATGATTGATTAATAAATCAATTGGAATGTGTGGTAGAAGAAACATTTGAGAACTTTAGTGAATACTACCCCCCCAAGTGTTTTAATAAATATATTTTCTATATACTCTGAATATGTATTGTTATAGCGAATAAATTCTATCATCTATATAGCTTGTAAAACTAAAATTACACCTCAATAAATAATTATAAATTGCACACAAAAAAAAACACTAACCATACAATAAAAAAAATTGCCTTTACATGAAAAAAAAAAAAAGAAAAGAGCAATCTCGTCATAATTTTTGCATAAACAGTAAAAAAAATTCTTCGACGTTTATATACTCATTAATTCTCCTCCATGACGTCTGCAATTATTCACACCCTCACATTCTTACAACTCTATACTCTGTCTACTTGATATTCAAAATCCCAATAAAATAGTACTATTAGCAATTATTCATTTTATAACTTTTATTTTTCTTTTTCCATCATGCAAATTTACTGGCGTGGTCTACAGTACCATGAAGTACTCTTCCCTTGCATCACACGTGTTCACTGTACATGTATAAGTTCAATAAACATGTGTATGTACTAAAGTGCGCGTACATTGAGGGAGAATAAAGACGGAAGAAAAAAAAAATTGATGCACTAAATCGCTGGTTGTTGCTGTTGCGCAACGTATTCAACGGACAGTGCGCGCGAGGCCGACCCCGCGTGTGCACCACAACGAGAGAGTTGAGACTATACATAAACGTGCATTTGTAAATTTGTATTTGTAATAATACATATACATAAATGTAATGTTTATATATATATATAAATATACAGATATATACAGAAACGTGAATTATACTGTTTCTTTATTTCATTCTTCCTTCCTCACTCGGTCAGTTATATTTGCTTGCAGATGTTTATTTTTTTCTTTTGCTTTCGTTTATACTCTGTGCTCTTTAACTATTGTATATTCTATATAGTCGGCATTATTGCTTCTGCAGTATAAAGTAATGTGCGATGTCGAAGCAACAGGCGCTCACATATCGTAACGTAAATCGCGACGTCCAGGTGTTTGGGTTTTACATGGATATGTATGCAGCAACATATTAGAGAGTATCTGTTTGTATATATGGAGATGTATGTATATGTGAAGAACTTCCTGACTCGACATTGGTGCAAATGGCCACGCGATAAACAGGCGGCGAAAAGTGAGAGGAATTTTGTTTGGCATTTTTTTTTCTTCAGTTATGTTTTATAGGCATGAATTTTTATTTATAAAGGTGATGACGGATTTTATTGAGATGTTATTTTTGTGGTTGGGAAATAGGGGATGATGATTGTGATGGCATTTGTTTTAGTTTATTGGGGGAGGTTGAGTGGGAATAGTTTGGTGAGATTGAGATAATTAAAGTGTGTAATACACGTTCATAAAGATTGAATAGATTACCGCAATGTTTTTTGTTTTCTGGTAATATTTTTCTCAATGACTCTCCCTGCCTACTCAAATACTCTTTTGAACCCACACAATTTCCGTATTAAATTTCGAACATAAATTCTTACATGAATTTCGTGTAGGTGAAAATACTCCAAATTTTTAACCATATCCATATTTTTTCTCACAAATTCGTAACAAAAAAGATCACAATGTACTTTCTTTACTATAATTGATTTGAAATAAGTTCAACAGATGAAATTAGGGTGGAGTTTAACACAAAATAAATACATACACATAAACATAAAATATATTGAAAGGGAATGAAAATAAAAAAAAAAAGGAAACAATGTAAGTAAGAGGACTGAGCAAATGGGGGCGATGTCAGGCTTTACTCGAGGATGTTGCCAAGTATGGATAAAGCACGCGGGGTAATTGATGCACCGAATTGCCGGCACTCATGAGAGATCACCTCCATCTACTCTCCTCCCGTTAAATAAGGAGGAGTGCGCCCGATTTCTTTCGCAACATTTCTCGTCTCTGGACATGAGCACACTTGGATTGGCCTGGTATACTTAACACACTCTCACATACACAAACACACATATGAAAATACATTCACAAACTGTTCGGCCAAGGGCAGTCACGCTCTTCTCAAATCCCCGCGCACGAATCAACATTGAACGATTATATTCCGTCGTTGGGGTTTTTTTATTCTACAGACATGTATTATTTTTTCGCTTATTTTTCCCAAGCATTATCATTATTATTATTATTATTATTATTATTATTATTATTGTTATTATCATTATTAATACCATCATTGCGTGGTCATTCAGTTGGAATTTTTTTTTTTTTTCAATTCTCTACTTTATTTATTTTTATTCTTCACCCTTGATGGACGGATGAAGGTTTAATCAGAGGGACTTAAATATTTATTTCGATGAGGCGCCAGAATATTTATACGCACTTCTCAACCCTGATGAGAACAAAAAAAAAAAAAAGGAAGAAAAATGAAATCTGCGCAATGTTTTATTCGAAAGTGTTATAGTGGGAACTGGGATAAAATTTATGTATATGTATATTTTGTATTTTTTCTTTGCATCTTTTCTTGCAAATAAATCGCAACGGATTGACATGTGAATTTTGCTTGGCAGGCATGTAATTAAACGATGAGTCTAAGTACAACGCGTATATATGGAAAAGGCAGAATGGGATCAGGTCCATTTTAGTATTCTTGAGATTAAGACACGTAGAGAACTTTTGTTTTTTTTTACTGTATGTATGCATGTATGTATAGGGAATTGTGGATTATTATTTTTTGTGAAGAAGAAGA
The DNA here is from genome assembly GCA_958496275.1 of Zele albiditarsus. Taxonomy (NCBI): domain Eukaryota; kingdom Metazoa; phylum Arthropoda; class Insecta; order Hymenoptera; family Braconidae; genus Zele; species Zele albiditarsus. The sequence goes on along the minus strand of OY292413.1, from coordinate 6,546,466 downwards.
AGAAGGTAAACGAGTACAAATAGTCTTTGGATCGTGAATAATTTCGTTTTCAATCAATTGAAAGAAAACAATTTGAATTGTCAAATAAAATAAATAATTGACACCTTTCAAAAAGTAACTTGATATCATATTAACATATACACCAATCGAAGAAAATCTCAATTCAATAATAATAAATATATAATTAAATATCATAACAATTATTAAAAATAGATTGAACTGTAAAATGCAAGAATAAAAAATAAAGAAAAATAAGAAAACAATTATCCAACTTTCCATATGTTTTTCTATAATAGTCTAATTACATTCACATGAATATAGTTATTATTCATGAAAAAACAATTACACATACAAAACCATTAATTAAATACATTCCGTTTTTTTTTTTTTTTCTTCTTCACCTTCATTATTATTCTCAATCTTAAATATATTATTTCATCTATCTGAGATGAAACCGTATAGGAATTTAAGATCTTCCCTAGCCGCATTTATCAATCACTTTATTCTCATTTCAGTTTGACATTCAAGGACGGATATTAACTCATTTCATTATACATACCATTGCCGCTGTCAATTCATCCGGATAATAAAACACAGTTGCTCAAACCTGAAACACATTCAATAGCACATTTATTCTCAATTATATAACTATAAACATAAAGAAAATAAAAAATACAATTGAAATAACAGTAGTACAAGTAGTTTAGTAATAACAACTACACTAAATAATATTTGCGAGAGAATTTTATTTCGTGAAATTAAAAATATATAATTGGTGATAAATTTGACATCATTATCTGCAAATTTTCCTCACCAATCAAGGTATTAATCAATTGAGAAGATGATCGCACAAAAAAAACAAAGTAAAATACATCGCGATTATAAATATATCGATGGAGCCTCAAGCAACTCCTCCCTGTATTGAACAACAATATATAGATTTATATATATATATAAACGAGTAGTATATAAAGGCAGTTTAATTTCGCTTTCGAAACGCCGTTAAATCGATCGATCGAGGCTTGAATTACCACGAGGGGGAAATACAGTTCGAGGCCGTTGGCATCTCGATCTTGGCATTCCGATCGATTGCCCCAAACGAACGTCACTCAATGTATATATACATGTATATTTATACGATATAAATATGTGTATACATATGCAGTTCACCAAAAAAATGTCATGACAACACGATGAAAGTATATAGATGAAGTGAATTGATATGGTTATTAATCACCTATCGTCGTGGAGTTCATATTACATATGTTTTATTTCCTTTTTTTTTTTTTTTTGTTGATCTTGATGGAAATATAAGATAGAGTGTAATTTTGTGTGTACTCGCGTGAGTTTGTGGAAGGTACTTCTGTTTTTTTTTTTTGGGAGATTGTATTTTTTATAATAATAATAATATTTATTTGTTTTGATTTTATTTGAATTGGTGGCCGAAATGATCACGAATACAATTATTGTTGCGTTATATAATAACTTTTGTCAGTGTCATTATAAATTATGGATGTAAGAGTTTAATTTTTACTGTTTCAATTCTCTGATGGGAAAAGGAATGAGATTTTTTTTTTCTTTTTATATCGTCATCCAATATACAGATAATTATTTTATATGTTTGTTGTATTATTTTCTGCAGTAATTCTATCATTCTTCTTCGTTTCACTACCTCATCACGATTTGTTAGAGGGTCCACTCTAACTCTATCGATATAATTCAATCTGATTTATATATATATATATATGTATTTATATGGACTGGGAGCAATTTTTATATTTGAAATTACTTTATAGTCACATATTAGTAAGGGTCATATTGGTATTGTGATGGGAATTTATGTAATGATACGAAAAAAAAAATTATTTAATATATTAAATTTATAAAAACAAATTAGACAAAAAAATTAGAAGAAAGTGCATTTATCAAAGATCATATAGTTATTCTCATATTCTGTCATCAGTAATGAACATTACTGTAAAATAATTCAATATATAAATTTTATTTCATCTACAATATTTTTTTCTCCACTAAAAATAATTCCAATCAAAAAAAAAAAAAAAAAAATATCTCAAACCCACCCATCAAATCATAATTCAAGAAAATATAACCATAAATAAATAAATGCCCCAAGATTTCCCGAGAATAATGTTCTTCCACAATTTCCTTTTCATTTTTATTAATTTTTTTTTTTTCTTCTTCTTTTCACCATGAATATAATTCAAATGTTAAATTGTGTAAATGCGCTTGGTAATAGTATGTGACTCTCGTAATGTCCCAAGTGTGTGACACCTACGCAAAATAAAATAGCGCGTATGCAGACGAGAGAATCAAATGAGTATCATCGATAGGTCGAAGCGTAGGCCACATAGAGTATATATCAACGTATATAAACACAAGCCCGGAAAACACTTGGTTTTATTTATGTATGGCTTTTGTTGTGTATATATATATATATATATGTGTATGTAGTTATAGGTTCATATGCGCACATGTAGCAAAAAGAATCACGACGCTCTCTATGCGGAATATGTATTATACACACGAGCATCGCCCGGATGGATGGTGGTGAACAGGGCGTGGTCGCATTTATGTAAGTTCCAACCGAGGAGATATAGGTATATAACATTTTTTCGTCACTGGCGCAAGTACTCAAGACGTATATGTATTTTCTTATATACATTTATAAATATATATATATATATATATGTAGTTAAGTTGCGAACACAAGTCCTCCATATCGATCGCTCGACTCCCGCGCTTCGACTCCCGCGATTATCTGCTTGGCCCCGAGCCTGATCAGGGCGATCCCTTGACATTTGCTTAGAGTATACCGAGCGATTTACGGTGGAGAAATACATAGATATATAAATAACTACTAGTCCGTTTGAAATTGGCGCCGTTAATGTTGAAAATGATTTTTTTTTTATCTAATTTACGGACAAACATTCTATTGAGGAAATTTGATTTAAAAAATGTAATTCAATCCAACTTATTAACAATATTAATTAATAATTTTATTCATATATATAGAAAATAAAATTTTGCATATGAACATTTTTCTATCGATACATAATTAAATATTAAAACAAATGGATGTAATATAAATACATGTATATATGTATCTATGTTTGCATATAAAGTTATCTATGTGGAAGGGAGAATTAATGGAAATATCTGAGGGAAGGGCCTGACATTAATCGAGATTATGGCGAAACAAGATCACGAGTGTGAGTCGCTGTATTTATGAGCAAGCGTTGATAATCGTATAGACAACTATATGTACTTGGATATATACATCAGCGCGACGCGATTGAACGCACACGCACGCGAGGAAAAATCGTGGGAATTTTTCAAGAATCTCAAGCGGAAGCTCCCTCGCACAAGTATTATATGGTCAATATAGTATCGGCCATTTGATGGCTTTAACAATCCAGTTTTCACGGTGTGGCACTCTTATATACGACGTACATATTACATGCGAGATAAATTAATGATTGAAGCGAGAGAGAAAAAAAAATTGTTGAATAAAAAAAAAATGATTATAATCAACAAAAAAAAAAAAAAAAATAATGATTGCATAAATCATTTCTTCTTCTGAATAGAATTACAACGTAACCGAGCATGCAATCTAAGGACATACTGAAGTCATCCATGATTTCCTTTATTACTTTTTTTTTTTTTTTTTTCAAACGCATCAATTTAATTTTTTTCAGTATGTTTTCATTTTTCCTTTTATTTATTTTTTTTTTCTCGTCCAACACAACATTACGCGATTATTTGTTCTATTGAATTACGAAACATTGTGCAATATATATTATCTTGTATTATTCACAAATGTATTCAATGATAATTAGTTTAATTGATTTCACCAAAATGAATGAATAAATAAATAAATAAATATATACTGTTTATTGAAGTAAATAAATTGTTTTATATCATTTATTCATATTTTTTTATTTCTTTATCTCAATGTTCGCTCGCGCGCGCGCAAGTGCTCATTATATTTCTTACTCTCTCTCTTCAATTCCTTTTTCACTCGCTCTTTTTATTCCCTATATCTCTTGCACTCTCAACGCTACTTAAATGTATATATATATATATATATATGTATATAATGTGAGGCCACGGCAGAGAATTGGCCGCGCGGCGAGAGATACTAACGGATTAGAGATTAGTGGGTGTGTTACGGGTCGATACGGGTGTGCGACCATGCGTTGAAATGAAAGGAGACGCGACTTCTGAAAAAAAAGCTCAACTATACGGGTTTTCTGCACGCGCTATCCTAAAAGGAGAGCGTCGTGTTGGCGCACACGAGAGACACCATACACTCTAGGACGGACTTTGATCACGACACGTTTATAGATATATGCGAACGACAGTCGATTTAATGCTACGATTCTGTAACGGCCCTATAGAGCCGGTAAATCTAGTTGAGTATTTAATTTCCTGGTGAATATATATATATATACGATAACGAAGATGATTGACGTTTTATTTTTAATACTCGGCCACTTTTCATTTCAGTATTTAATATGTATATCAATATTTTGTCTTTATATATATATTTTTGCTTTATCTAATTCAATCTTGTGTAATTAATTTGAATTGCATGATAAACATCATCTGATATATTATTCCGGAATTGATAAATGAAATGTAGACGCTCTAAATTTTTCGTCTACTTTCTAAATTTTAAATGATTGATTTCCCGAAACGAGAGAGGAATTAGTTGATTAGTTTCAAGCCTTCGGTGTTCCTTTTTTTTTTTTCCTGTTATTTCTTTACTGTCTTTTTTTTTCTATTCTTTTTTTTTTTTCTTTATTTAATCCTGTCGCTGCCGGGTTGGCAATAATGTTCGATGATGCGTGTAAAACATTGCTTCATCGTGGTATGCTGACTTGTCACGTTGAACGGTCGAAACAGATATATTTCTTCTGCTTTCATGGTGTGTATTATATCAGAATCTATATTTACGTGAACATTCAATCTCCTATCATTTATAAAATGCAATTAACAATGCGTTTCGAATATTTTTTGTATGACTGTTGTATTTAGTGTTGAAGAGTGGAACAAATTATTCAACTTCATTAACTAATGAATAAATTTCAAATAGCAAATACTTGTTTTTTAATTTAGTCATATTTTTCAACGAATTTGAATTGACTTTTTGAATTCAGTGATACCACAACACATACACGCAAGTCGAACGCGCGATTGCTATAGTCTACAGTGCTGCCAACTAATTTTGAGGTTAGGGTTGATTTACGATTAGCGAACATAAAGGCGGATTTTTATGAACGAAATAAATTTTGTCGCTCGTGAGAATGGGAGTTAATTGTATTTTTTTGTCCTTCATGAAAACCGCCAGAACATATATACAATAGAGGAATATCATTTTCTAAATCACAAGATAACGATTATTAATTAATAAGTGAGAAAAAATTAAAAATTGATACATTGTCATCTGGTATATTGATTACCATTCAATTGCTGATATTATGGAGAACAATCATGGCTGCGGTAATAAATCGGTAACAGTAGGTAATGTCGTTGTAACAAGTAATGTAATTAGTGGTCGATAATGAATAAGGTTATATTATTATTTGTTGAACAAATTTAGGGGAATGATTATTATTATTATTATTCTCTTTTGTTTTCAGAGGATGATAAGAGCGAGGGATCGGTGGAGGTGGAACCAGAAGCCGAAATTGTTGGTGAGGAGGAGCCGGAAAAAATTTGCATCATTGATCCTGATTCAGAAGTTTGTTTATTTGAATATGTCAGCTTGACTATGTTTTTTTTTCTTTTCATTCCTCGTTTTCAGATAGTCCAAACATCAGACACAAGATTGAGAATGTATTTTGATTCTCGGTTTAGTTATTTAGTTAAATATTGGCTGTTAAATACCCAAGAATTCCATTTATATTCGTTTAAATTAAAGTTCACGAATAGATTTTGACGATTTTTGCAAGTAAAATTGAATTGTTGATGGGTCGTTGAACACTGGTGTATGGGAAGAAGAAAATTACTTCCGGCTTATTTGAATGTGTGTTATACATACACAGAATACGTATGTGCACATAATGAGTTGAATTGGTTTTTTCTTTTAGGATCTTGATTTCAATCATTCGAGATTAACTAAATTGGAGAACTTGGAGCCATTAACTCATGTAAAAAAGTTATGCTTCACGTGGAATTTGATCACTAAAATTGAAAATCTCAATAGTTTGACTACCCTCGTTGAATTGGAGCTTCGTGATAATCAAATTACTGTTATTGAAAATTTGGACGCTTTGATTAATCTCGAGTGAGTATTTCTAGTGGAAATATTGCTTCGACAACAAAGTCGCGAACTTTATTACCAGCTAATTCAAAATCTACATTGGAATGATGCGGAAATATATAAAGGTTATTATTAAGGATATAAAATTAATCCGAGTATTTTTTTGTTTCAGAGTTTTGGATATATCATTCAACAGAATTAAAAAGATTGAAAATTTAGACAAATTAGTTAACTTGCAAAAGCTCTTTTTATCATCAAATAAAATACCACAGATTGAGAATATTTCTCAATTGAAATATTTAACCGTCCTTGAATTGGGTGATAATAAAATACGTAAAATTGAAAATTTAGATGCATTAGATAACTTGAATAGTTTATATTTGGGTAAAAACAAAATTTCAAAGATTGAAAACATTGAACACTTGGTAAAGTTACAATTACTCAGTCTACAAAGTAATCGTTTAACTAAAATTGAAAATTTGGAGACATTAATCAACTTGGACCAATTGTACCTTTCTGAAAACGGACTCACATGCATCGAGGGCTTGGAAAATTGCAGTCAATTAACTACACTCGATTTGGCTGATAACAAATTAAAAAGTATTCAGAATATAAACCATATGGAACTCTTGGAAGAATTCTGGGTAAGAATCGTCAAATATGAAAATAATAAATGTATATATTCATTTTTTTTTTCATTTTCTAGATCAACAACAATCAAATAGTGGACTGGAATACAATCGAGAGTCTCACTGCAAATAAGAAACTGCAAACAGTTTATCTTGAACAGAATCCTATTACGAAAGATCCAAATTACAGAAGAAAAATAAAATTACTATTACCATGGTTAATTCAATTGGATGCTACTTTATGCAGATAAATTTTGTAAGCCCTATATTCACACACATTCAATACAAACAAAATAGTTATTATTTTTTTTCGCATTTAGAACAATGATATATATCTACTGGTGTCTATACTAAAGGACTTTGATTCCATTTTCTATTTGTGTTTTGTCTGCCAAGTATTGAATGCCAGAAATATTTATACACTCGAATATTCAATGAAATCAATATACTTCCTATACAGAGCTTCGGTGTTGAATGTTGAAGAAGCCATGTCCACAATTACTATTGCGCCTTATTTTGAAATTTTAATAAATACTCAAACATTGTATAGACTCAATTTTTATAAATGTTCACATGCAAGTGGCGCACTGCGTTCCCATATTTACAAATATTCGCACATGATATCTATAACTGATCAAATATGACTGTAAAATTGCTATATTTATATAGTCAGAACAATAATCGAAGTGTTAATCAAGTTATCACGTTGTTGTTAACAATAATATACCAATAATAAATTGAATAAGAACAATGCGAATTTGTGATACTCAATTCCAGGAATTATCTGCCTAGGGGCATGAGAAAAAGGTACAAATTCTTTTTCATACGTTTTATCAGCATGATAAAGTCTTGCGGATTAATCACGAGTGAGCAGTAAAACGAAAAATATAGTTTCGATTATTTCTAACCGAAAATTTGCATGATTTTTGACTGTACACGAATAATAGGTTAAAAATCATAGTCACCGAATTTTAATTCCCATGAAAAATACTGCCATCGACAGCCACCAAAATTCGAGAAACATTCCCAACATCCCAGAATATCAAAAACCATCGAAATAAAGAAACAATGAATAATTTTTCAGCTAATGTTCTCAACAAATATGCTCCTTCGGAATATATATCGAATACCATCGATTCACGGCTACCCTTTTTAATTTAAAGTCCGATTGCGAATTGATTAATTATATAAATGACTAAAAGACCATGAGTCTGAAATTAGTGAAATAAATATGGTCAAGGTTGAAATTACTGCGAAACCTGTTTGTGAACTAAATATATGCTCATGACTTCTAACAGGAATTTTTCGTCAAGAGCACTCTCACACCATTCAAATATATTTATCAAACGAATACTCCGTAATAACATTCGCAATCAATGATTTTCCAGTACAAAGATCATTCAATACAACATCAATAATAATCATCTCGTTCATCATCAATACATGGATAAATACATACATACATACTTCTTCATGTAATCATGACGAAACCAGCCCAACGTGAAAAATTACACGATTTATTATCGTAAACATCTTCATCGTTTTATTTAAATAAATGGCGCGTATTTAAAATGGCGCCAAGCACAGCTAAAAATCCCGAACTAACTCTAGGTGCCTGGCAATTAAAAATATCTCAGCTCACACCCATTTATATTCCCAACATATAAATAAACTACTAACAACATTCCGAAGAACAATAAAACAATAATTCAATATATATATATAAATATATATATATATATATACATATATGCAAATATTAATCGTTAATTTAGCAAGTATGCGAAAGAAATATCAACTTTTACCCCCCAATTCAATAATTGAGGTTAGGTTACAATGGCATCGTCAGCTCGGTCGATAATGTCGTTATTAACATTATGACTGAATAAAGACGCTTTATAATTGGCCGAAGCCGATGCTCCGGTGTTCGCGCACGCATCCACCAACTCTTTTACGTGACGTCATCGATGGTGGCACTCTTAAAGTCGGCCATTTTGTGAGTGTATACCCTCGATCGTGATATTTGTGTGTTGGGTGGCTGCTGGAGTAAAATCTAATGATTTAGTTAACTGATAGAGTCACCCGGTCTTCTTTATTACATGTGCTGAGTGTTAGATACATAATAAAACGTTGTTTAGATCATTAAAATGGAGGATAAAGCATCACTGAAGGAGCTTGACCAGTGGATAGAACAGTTAAATGACTGCAAACAACTGACAGAAAGCCAAGTAAAAACTCTATGCGACAAGGTATATACACAGAAGAGAACACACACACCAAATTATTTTTTCAATATTATATTTCATGTTAATTAATGTTTCATACATTTTGTTATCATTTATATTGTTCTATAATGGTATATTGGATATTAATTTAAATTTGTATGTATCTTTTGGGTGGTTAATGAACGTGTGATTTCTACCTCACGACGATTCACCTAAATATATATAGATAGCTATTGGGCGGCATGTCATACAAAATTGATTGTTACCACGCATCACAAACGATACTTGAGGTCAAAAAAAAGAGAGACAAAATGAACATGGGATTTGCTTCTTTTCTCTTTTATTTATGCATTTTCATCATGGGATTAATGACAAATATTTCATTTTATCCAGTGTAATGTGTGAGTCATGCATTTGTATTGGGTATATTACGTAGTTTGAATGTTTGATAGTTTTTGTCAGCCATGTATTTTTCATTCGGTTTCTTTTTCTTTTTTTCTTTCCATTTAGTTTGATTACATAAAAAGATAATTAAACGGGAATTATGCTGGTTATTTGATTAGAAAGAATGAGATGGAATGGAGGTTATTAATTTTTCAGTAAGGTCTTTGGTGGAGTTGAGTTGAGAATGGTAACAGGTGAATTTTTAATATTTAATTGTATATATTTATTGATCAATTGTTGCGTATTAAATTGTTGTTGTTGCTGATGATGTTGGAAGAGTTTTTTTTTTTTTTATAAGGAAATAGTTCAATAGTTTTGTTGAGCCATGTGTTTGTCATGAATTTCTTTTCCTCTTGCAATTTATACACTCGTGTGATTACATAAAAAGAGAATAAAATGAGTATCATTTTATTTCATTCAATTATAAAAGATGCAGACGCGGTAGGATAGGTATTATGTTCTCATCATCGCCTTTAATAAACACAAATTGGCCCGACTAACAGGTGAAAATATGATACTTAAGGTCTGAATATATATCGATTATAACTGTAAATTGAAACGTTGTTGGTAGATTATTTTTCATTTTTCCTATTAGTTTTTTGATGAAGGAAATGTTCGATACTTATATCAAGTCATGCAATTCTCATCAATTATTTTCCTCAAATCTATAATATACCAGTGTGATTTCATAGAAATGCAATATGCCGATAGTTATTTTATTTATTCAATTATAAAAAGTGCAAAGAGATCAAGATACTATTTTTTTTTTTATTGTCATGTTCAATGAACTCGAAGTAACAATGGTAACAAGTAACAATTTAATATTTAATATCTGGCTTATTCATTAATTATTAATTGGAATGTCAGTGGATTATTTTCTATGTTCAATGTCGTGCAGAAAAACAACAACGATGATAATAATAATACTAACGCTTCATTTATTATACAATGAACGGCTTCATCTGATATGAATAGAAGATCCGTACTAGAATTCAATACTAGAGGAAAAAAAAAAAATATTTCATCATCAGAGCAAAAATCAATAATCAGTCACGTGATTGATATATGCAAAAATATTATATACATGCATTGATAATGAATTGACAAAGTTTTGATGTGGGTAATATATATGCGTAATGTATTCATGTTGAGTTAATAAGGAAAGAGAAGAAAGAGTTGTGTAGATGTATCGGTGTGTCATCAGAAGTGTTTAATTATCCTCTATCATATGTAGCGATATACCTACGTATCTAATCAAGAGACCAACTCTTTATTGTTAACATCATTTCACTCGCTCACGCTTCCTCTCTCACTTCCTCTGAGATAATAAAAATAAAATATACGAAACAATTTGTGACAATAATTGAATAAAATAAGATTTTTGATAACGTTATTTTGTGATTTTTCAGGCTAAAGAAATTCTAGCAAAGGAGTCGAATGTTCAAGAAGTAAAATGTCCAGTAACAGTTTGTGGCGATGTTCATGGACAGTTCCATGATTTGATGGAGCTGTTCAGAATAGGTGGAAAATCACCAGATACAAACTACCTGTTCATGGGTGACTATGTTGACAGAGGATATTACTCTGTTGAAACCGTAACCCTCCTGGTGGCATTGAAGGTAATTCTAATTTTACAATTTATTGACCCCAATGAATAACACAATTTCATTCATTTCCTATTCTAAACTCTTATCAAATGAACTGATATAATCTAATGAATAAAATATTCATTCAGGTGAGGTACCGGGAAAGAATAACTATCTTGAGAGGAAACCATGAATCAAGACAAATCACACAAGTTTATGGATTCTACGATGAGTGTCTACGTAAATATGGCAATGCCAATGTCTGGAAATTTTTTACCGATTTATTCGATTACCTGCCCTTGACTGCGCTGGTCGACGGTCAAATTTTCTGTTTGCACGGTGGTCTCTCACCTTCCATTGATACATTGGATCACATTCGTGCATTGGACCGTCTACAAGAAGTTCCACACGAGGTAATTTATTTTCATACATTCATTACTCTATAATCAAAGAATTTATTACTGTTATCAATATTGGAGATGTTAATGTCCATCAAATATATTTTTTTAACATCAATATTAATTTCCTTCCTTTTCGCAGGGACCAATGTGTGATCTATTATGGTCAGATCCTGACGATCGAGGAGGATGGGGAATTTCGCCACGTGGCGCAGGATATACATTTGGCCAAGACATATCTGAAACATTTAATCATTCAAATGGCCTGACCCTTGTGTCACGAGCTCACCAGCTTGTAATGGAGGGCTATAACTGGTATGCTTCAAAATTACCAATTTAAATTATCAATCTTCTATTATTTTCGTTTCTTCATAAATTAATAATCAATTGAATATAACCAGGTGTCACGATCGCAATGTCGTGACAATATTCTCCGCACCCAACTACTGCTACCGTTGCGGAAATCAAGCTGCGATTATGGAACTGGACGATGCTTTGAAATATTCATTGTGAGTTGATCACCGAAGAGAAATCGGAATTGTGTATCTTAGCAAAAAAAGAAAAAGAAAAACATATGATTAATGAGTGGTTCAATTTTTATTATTTATTTCTCCATGTTTTTCAGCCTTCAGTTCGATCCAGCACCGAGACGTGGTGAACCACATGTCACCAGGCGGACACCGGATTATTTCCTGTAAGAAGTCCAACCTGAGGGAGATAGATTTTAAGGTAGGAGAATGGAACGATGCTGGCTTTATAGTGACGCCACACAACATAATCTGTATGAACATCGTCATGCGTGTAAGGCACCAAAGCAATTCTTATACGCTATATATAGGTCCCAAGTATTGTATCATGGCTCACTTTACAGTGTCTCTCCAAGCGACGAAACACGCGACCGTGTGCGACCGCGTGTATTTCACACACAGAAAAAAAAAAGAAAAAAAATGAATAAAATGGAAAAAAAAGCAAAAAAAAACAACAAAACAAAAATACATAGACCTGTAGACATAACATTGTACACATAAATAAACAACAATAATGTACACAAGTACCAATTAAAATATCACCAACAATGGTTGAATTTTCGTGAATCGTAATCAATCGCTTGTATTTTTTATTTAAGACGAAAAAAAAAAAAAGAGAGAAACAAAACAAACAACCAAAATAAAAAAGGAACAAAACAAAAAAAAAGCAGCCTGCATGTCAATGTCAAACTGTAAGAGCGTATGCTGAACAAAATGCGAAAATTTTTTTTGAAGCCTTGGATAAGAGTTTATTTATTTCGATCTACCTTAAAAAATAATACGAATAAAAATGAGAAAAAGCAAAAAAAGAAATGAAATGGAGATTATGTTATTACTTGGTGATTGTGTGTACGGTATGTGTTTACGTGCCAGTTCGTACAATGAAAACTGAATTAACTATAATTTGTATAATTTTTTCATCTCGTCGTCGTCATTTGTGTAAGCGTTAATAAAACAAAAATGATGAAAATGTTTCAATTGAACAATGAGTCTATGAGAATAATGAGGATTGATGCAATAGTAAATTGACCCGCGTACTATTGAATTATCATACCTTTTGTTTAGAGTTAGAAAAAAATTTTTCGTGTGTTAAAACACTACTTACTCAGATCATTGATGAATCGACAACATAACGTAAAACAAAAATACTTTATAGATATAATATTGGTATTTCTATCGAGTTATTGTTGTAGATTGAAACAACAGAGCTATTGCGGACCACGATCATCTATACTAAAGTTACGAGCTCTGTAAAGATTCTATTAAATCATTGCACTTCCTCTCTTATTCGCTTATATTATACCAGTAAATGTTTAAACATACTATCATTTATATTTTATCATTGAATCATTTCTCCGTATAATTTGTCGATAGCTAAGAAAGAAGAAAAAAAGAACATAAATGTATTTGGGTCAACAGGAATGTTACTTTTGCATCAAACCCTGACGAACTAAATGAAAAAAAAAAAAAGAACAACAACAACACGTCTACAATAAATTAAACAAAAAACAAAAAATATGAAATGAAATTGTCCTTAATGATATTGACGATCTTTTTACTAATAAGTATAAAACTGATGCTTCTGGTAAATAAAAAATATGTAATGCAAGCCAAACCAATTTATTGTGTTGTGTCAAAATCATTATTAAAAAATGGTACAAAACAAAAAACTGAAACATAAACATTGAATATTGGCGTTGTAAAACACAGGAACATCCAAAAGAGAATAAAAAAAAAACAATAGAGATGTACTCATAAGCCGTAAGCATGCATAATTATTAACTATATTAGTGCTCATAGAGTGGCTTCGATACATAGGTTATTATTACACGAGAATTGAGTGGAGCGTGAAATGTGTAGATGCGTATTGTAGCAAATTGTAAATTAATTGGTAGCATAGGAGTTCTACGAGTCCCGCCCCCGCCCTGCCCATCATCAATTGAGATTGCATCCTCCACCTCAGTGAGATAATGCAAACTGAACATTTTTTTTCTCATTTTATATTAAAATCTACACGTACTTGTTGAATCATATTGATATAAGAATGGATTTTTCATATGCAACAAGAAAACAAACTAAAAAAAAAATAATAAAATCGGATTATATTCCATATTACATGAATGGATATACATATTAGACTCTAATGTATAGATAATTTTATATTTGCTCTATTTATTGTATTTTTCAATTATTACCACTTTTGCGTATCAACATTATAATTAATTTTAATCACGTTTTGATTAACAAAATTAACTATCATTGGCAATTTATGGGTTTGATCAAAACATTTGTTTTCTTTTTTTTTCAATTTTCTTATTGCTTGGTAATTTTTCGAACGAATATACTTATATATTTATATACAAATATACTTTTAAGCAATACTTTCGATTTGTCGCAGTGGCTCGGAAAATTTTTGCATTTATTCCAAATTTTTCTTGCTGACTCGCGATTTAAATTTACAAACAATAATTTTTCTCCGAAATTCAAACAAATATTTTCTCCAGTGAATAATTGCAACAAGCCTATGTATTTATCGAGCGAATATTGATATTATTCACCATATTTCTTATTTTCATTTCCATATTATTCTTAATTTAGAAAATAAATCGTAACAGAAAACTTGAAAATATGCTTGCATATATTCTTTCAATCCAATGTCTACTAATTCAGATATCAATAAGCATCATTCATTATCAATTTCACGTTAACAAAAATATTTATTCATAATAAAAGAAGAAAGATATATTTCTTTTTTTAATTCCATTATAATAAAGTCAGCATCGGAAAAAATATATTCTTTTTTTTTTATCTATTTTTATTAAAAATATGTTCGCATACAGATTAAACCGTCATACATAATCCCCTGTGCATATAATGTAATGTAAAATTATCGTTCTACTACATCTTACAAATTCCCATAGCTATTCATGATTAATATTGATGACAACATGAATAAATTTATATTATCTCACTGCTTTTTTGCAAAATTTAAAGCTAGAAAGTTCATAAATCAATACTTATCTCAATGCGAAATGATAAATACTTTTTACAGAGTTTCATATACTTTCACCAAATACTATCGTCAGACACTCTAAGCTTGAACTGTGCAAGTCTATTGTGTTATCAACAATATATAATTAATTACGAAATTTTTAATCCTGTATCGAGATTCAACATTTGTTTCAGCAGTTCGTAGGTTGTAAAACTAACTGATACCATAGGAATTGCTCGTAGATAATTAATGCTCATTCCACGATACATTCCTTTAATTATTCCATTTTCTGCATAGATCAATTTAATTGTTGATACCATTCCCGTGCTGTTGACATTATCATACAATTATTTATGATTATGTTGTATAAAACTAATATTATTATCATCATTCACTAATAATATTATTTACCCGTATTTATGTGTAGCGGGATCCATCATGGCTAATTGCATTCGTCTTCTGGTGACGTCTAGTGGATAGGAGAAGCTTTGTGCTACAGCTCCTGCAATTCCCCCACAGAGTAACTTTGCTGGTAACGTTAAAACGAGGCCACCTGGTAAAGCAAAAAATAAATAAATAAAAATCATAATTCAGTAATCTTTGTACTCGCCCCAAGTGTTAATTAATTCTGTTCTCGTCTTATTAATTTCATTATCGATATTTTTATCACATTTCATTTATTGTACTGTGTGTGTGTGTGTGTGTGTGTGTGTGGTTTAAGCTGATTGGATGCAATTGATATATTACAATAAAACTTTGAGCGCAAATATGTCTCGAGCTTTTTGGCCAGCCAAATATTGAATATGAATAATCTAATTTATATCGAAATAAGAGAAAAATTATGATAATATTTGGAATTTAAACGTGACTCACCCGTATTCCTTGTGCAATCATCGCATGTATAATTAGGTGCATATTTCATACAAAAATATTTGAGATATTCAAATGAATAGAATGAAAATCCTGCGTATGGTATCATACCAATTATTGTCGGCCAGAATCCACGATATAGTGCGGTGAATCCACCTTCCTATAATTAGTTCATTGTATTCATTACGTGTGGTGTATAGAACTGATGGTTGCTTAGTTTCTAATAGTATTTGAGTCCAAAGGTTCGAAAATCTGACCAATTAATTGATCTCAACAATAATCAATTGAATAGAGCTAAGACCCTGACATCATATGACATCTATCTCCTCAACAGTTTGAGAAATTGGACTTTCGTACTATATTGGCAACATTTTAATTTTTTCTTCTAGACGATACGAAATGCTTACATCTTTGAAAATAGTCACAGCTGTATGTATAATTCCAGTGTACAAATGTTCTCCTGCGACTTGAAATGCTAATCTCGCTCTGATAGTATCTAATGGATAAGTTAGTGTCACAGCTGTCACGCCAGCACATGATCCAGCAAAAAATTTATCAATATGTGAATTTTTGCCTGTGATACTTCCTAAATACTGTTCAAGAACATTCAAAGTCCAAATGATAAAAGAACAATTATTTCACATTTGATTTTATGAATTGAGGGATGGACATTACCTTTTTATATATTTCGAATGAGGTATATTGTGTTGCTGCATATGGGAATATTCTGATCATTTGAGCAAAATTTCCTTTGTAAAGTGCAAAAACATTTTCACGCTTTATTATTTCTTTCAAGCCAGAAATTACACCTATAATTCAATCCTTTTGTATTAATTCATTTATACTTTCCTCATAACTTCAATTGATTGCAAATTAATTTACCTAAATGTTTATAATGAAAACTGTGGGCTTGCAATAATATTTTTATTCTATCTAGAGGAGCAACGGTAGTTTTAGAACACATTCCAGCAACACCTAAAATCAAGAATAAAAATAACATCACAAAAGATACTGATAAGTGTTCATGATAACATTATTGTGTCATCCCAATGAACAGAATACTATTTTGAGACACATTTTTTATTTCTAAATTAAATCCGAACATCCAATTCAATGTTTCTATTTTAGTTCTAACCGCGCTAAAGAAAGTGCGCCAAACTCAACTATCATTTCAAAATATTTCTTCCAAAATAATGAAAATAAATAATAAACTCACCCCCAGCTAACAGGCTCTTCGTTATGAATTCAAGCTTCCTTTCTTCATTTGCGTACAATGCCATATTGCATCAATATTTAATAAATAATATTTATGTACTCAAATTTCTTCTCTGTCAGCGATTTAGAAAGCGGACAGAGCGTCGTCGTTTGAATATCTCTTCTCGTTGGCTGCTCAGCTGCTACTGTCACGCTTACCAAGCGCATACCACGCGTCTTCATCCATGGTTGAAGGCTAGTGACCTTCTTTGATGTTCCAACTTACTGAAACGTCTTCAAGAATTGAGGTTATGTGAACTGCATATATACTGTTGGAGAAAGTTACTATCACGGATCTGTTTTAATAATAAATTATACTTCTTGGTATACATATATATATTTGATAACAGTCGTCGTCATGCTAAAATAATATTGAATAAAAATCCAAATAATTATCGTATATACGTACACATACATAAATATAAAATAAAATAGTTTAGATCATGGGGCGATTATAGGCTAGGCAAAGTCCAATTATTACGAAATATTGAATCTACTGCGTGATCTGAAAGATACTTGATATTTACATGAAGCTGAAAATAATTTGGAGTACATATTTCAAATTGTTGCAATTGTTTATTTGAATTTCACAACAAATTTGGCGCCAATTGACCGGATATGGACATGATGGCGCTGCATATCGATATGTCGGCGTTTTTACCCCCTCCACAAAGCGGCTTGGAAGTCAACTATTTCCTGTCCGGTCTTTTCCGTTTATTCTTGGCTGTAGGAAGGTCGTTGGATCGAATCCACTTCAATCCAACGATTAAACGTATAAATATCCTGAAGCAAAATGACTGAAACACTTCAATTGAAGGGTACGCTACGCGGGCACAATGGATGGGTTACTCAAATCGCCACAAATCCAAAATATCCCGATATTATTTTGTCGTCTTCACGTGGTAAGTTACGAATGCCGCCATAATACCATTTGCTAACATGCAGAGATAGTTGTTCATATGAATCTTTGAGGATGTGCCATGTGTTATTTTTGAGGTTTATTTTCATTAATATTAATCTAATTGAATAACCGGTTGATGAAAATAAGTAAATTTACTGAGTTGAAATTAACTTTTTGGAGTGGCATATGCGAAATATTCGTGAGAAATTCTCTCATCACATGTTATTTTCCAGAGTTATATTTGTCACTACAATTATTTTTCTTCATTTAGACAAAACTTTGATTGTGTGGAAACTTACACGCGACGAAACAAACTATGGTGTGCCACAAAAACGTTTGTATGGTCATTCGCACTTTATCAGTGATGTTGTACTGTCTTCTGATGGTAACTATGCTCTCTCCGGTTCTTGGGACAAGACTTTGCGTCTGTGGGATCTTGCTGCTGGACGTACAACAAGACGATTCGAAGACCATACTAAGGTGTGATTTTTTGTCTTCTCTCAATCTATGGAGAATTGAAAAATTCCATTGAGAATTGTTGGAGTTTCTCTCTACGATCCATGTAGGAGACTCATCATGATACGTATGGCACCATAAAAAATACTGAAGCATTTTTTTTATATATTTTTTTTTATAATAAATAACATAGAAGAGGCAGGCAATAGCCATGTCACCGGTGCCGTGAGTATTGGATAGTTTTTTTTTACCATTGTCCAAGGAAAAGATGTTTATGCAATTGTAAAAGTTGTAATAATTATTAAATCAACAATTTTTCTTCCATATTTTCAATATAGGACGTTTTGAGTGTGGCTTTCTCTGTAGACAATCGTCAAATTGTCTCAGGTTCGCGAGATAAAACCATCAAGTTGTGGAATACACTCGCTGAGTGTAAATACACAATTCAAGATGAAGGTCACAGTGACTGGGTCAGCTGTGTACGTTTTTCACCGAATCATACCAATCCAATTATCGTATCCGCTGGTTGGGACAAAGTTGTCAAGGTTTGGAATTTGACCAATTGTCGGTTGAAGATTAATCACAATGGTCACAGCGGTTATCTAAATACCGTGACTGTTTCACCGGACGGTTCTCTATGCGCATCTGGTGGCAAGGTAATTAAATATGTCCTAAAAATTCACATTTATAATTGTCAACAAATTTATTTAAATGGAAATGATGCAAACTTCTTAATACTAACGATGTCCATGAGTGTATTGCGGATATGGGACTGAAAATATTTCAAATATAATTTTAATTTAACGTTTAAAGGTGAACATTTAATAATTCAGTTTTAATGTTTTTTATCAGGACTGCAAAGCCATGCTTTGGGATTTGAATGATGGCAAACACTTGCACACACTCGATCACAATGATATCATCACAGCGTTGTGCTTCAGCCCGAATCGTTATTGGCTTTGCGCTGCTTTTGGACCATGGATCAAGATCTGGGATCTCGAAAGCAAGGAAATGGTTGAAGAACTTAAACCAGAAGTTGTTTCTGCTACGAGCAAAGCTGAACCACCACAATGTTTGTCCCTCGCATGGTCAACTGATGGACAAACTTTGTTCGCTGGATATTCCGATAATACTATTCGTGTTTGGCAAGTGTCTGTAACAAGCCGTTGAACACATGTAAATGACTGAAGAGTAAAAAAAAACCAAAACTAAAAATAATATGAGTCTTAAGTTTTATTAATTTATTAGATTTTATTTTTATTAAGGTCCTTGTATATACATTACAACTAAATTACATATAAGTGATTATAAATATTTGAATTTGATATTATTATTTATTCACTTCTGAGATTCTGAACTATTATTTAATTTTTGTTCGAGCTTGTCGAATTCTTTTTTGACTTCTTTATCGGCTGCATCCTCAACTTGCTCAACACCTACCACTTCAGGTATGTAAAATTGCATCATATTTTGTACGCCATTTTTTAATGTAACGACTGAACTAGGACAATTGGTACACGAGCCTTGCATTTTCAATTTTACAATTCCATTTTCGAAACCCTGTAAGCAATTATAGGTCGATAGATAATCCTTTCTTTCCAATTTTTTTTTTTCACGTATTAGAATTTATATTCCTACCAGGAACACGATGTCACCTCCATCTTCTTGGACAGTTGGACGAATTCTCGTATTAAGAAGTTCCTTTATCATCTGCACAATTTCATCATCATCCTCATTAATTTCTGCAACATACGTAAAGAATTGTTTTGATAAATGATATAAACTATGATTGTTCTCTCAAACTTGTTTCTCATTATTTATTACGTGTATCAGATGGCGGTTGTTCTTCTGTCAATAAAGGTAAACCAGTTGAATAAAAGTCCATAATAACCGCAAATATTTCTGGCTTCAATAAATTCCAATCGACATCCTCATCAGTCTTTGTAATTGTGATAAAATCAGAACCATAAAAAACCGATTTCACCCCCTCAATGCGAAATAACATTTTTGCTAATGGTGAATAGTAACTTTCAGTAGGAGTTGGAAAATCTCTTGTTTGTCCAGGTTCTAATACAGGTACACCAGGTAAAAATTTCAAACTATTTGGATTTGGTGTATCTTGAGTTTGAATAAACATGTGCCGCCGTTGAAGAGCAGAAAATTTGTTCCCTTCATGTACTATTTTCAAACAACATCTTGTATCAGGATTCTTACTATTGTAATGTAATTGATGATAATTACTCTTTGTCATCCTAACAACAAATATTAAGACGATTGTTCAGTATTATTGAAAAATTCATCCGCCCAAGTGAATTGATATATATTTCACTTACTTGATACATTGACAACCAGAAAGTGATCTGTATGACAAAATGCGTCCTGTAGAAACTGCTTTTTTCAAGAATTTATCCATGATTTTCAATAACGAACAAACCTAACCTATAAAAAGATAAAATGCGTACCTCTTTATTGACTAGTTCGTCAAATACTTCATGAGGTTATGTTTGATATAAAATTTTGTACATATACACAACATATATACATGAATAAATATATGATCCTTATTTTTTCGCTTTGATCTCTTGGTTTTCGTCGGAAGACCTGAACAATTGACTGCTACCACGCCAGCCGGGGTTCTTATTTATCTTCCAGGAATTTTATTGACTTTCCACAATTTTTATGCCTTCTACTAGATGAAGAAGAAGCTGCAATAACATATATATATATATATGCAAATAGGAGATAGGCCTATTCAAATACAGTCTTAAACATCATGTTTCTTTATTCATTTATTCAGAAAGTTTCTCCAATATTCAATAACTCGTTTATTCACTTGATGCGTCATTGATTTCAAGTTCTCTTCTCGATTGCTAGATATACTCCATTGAGCTATTATCATCATCATCATAGATTGAGCTGCTCCTGTTTATTCAATTCTCATTTAATTGAGCTACTACATTATAATTTGTATCCCATTCTTCTGCATTAATGGATGTTAATTGATTGTTCCATTCATATCTTACGCTTCTTTACAATTTTTTTTTACATGTAACAATACAATTCATAATAAAAATGAAACTAAAACAGAGATCGTTCACACCGTATATTATTTCCCCGATTGATTCAATTTGATATCGTTCCAGATCGTTGTTTCCATCAACTATGTGATAAGTAATATCAAAATTATTCTCATAACGTTGATTCAAATAATGGCTTATGATTTTCCTCCATAGACGACGCTACATTTCGTGGCGCTGAAGTTTGGCCAGTTTATATCAGCTTATAGAATGCGTCAACAGCATTTAGGTCATAAGAGTTGATGTCTCCAATTAATTATATATATAAGAGTTGATTCATTAACAGTATCGTCAAAATAATACAAATTCTTACTAGTGATTGTTACTGATCATCGAAAAAATGGAGAAGCCACAAAAGATGCCGAAAGTAGCAAAGGTAAGTACTTCCAACGTTTATCAATGTTTTTGAGGTTATATACTCAACAATAAATTCATAAATAATTTCTCCATTGCAATTGTCAGGTGAAAAACAAAGCGCCAGCTGAAATACAAATAACCGCTGAACAACTTTTGCGTGAAGCAAAAGAAAGAGATTTGGAGATATTACCACCACCACCAAAACAGAAAATCTCTGATCCCCATGAACTCGCTGATTATCAACATCGTAAACGTAAAGCGTTTGAGGATAATATCCGAAAGAATCGAATGGTTGTTTCAAATTGGATGAAATATGCACAATGGGAAGAGACACAAAAGCAAATACCTCGTGCACGATCTATTTATGAACGTGCTTTGGATGTTGATCATCGCAATATTACATTATGGCTCAAATATGTGGAAATGGAGATGCGAAATCGCCAAGTCAATCATGCGAGAAATTTATGGGATCGTGCAGTTACGATATTACCACGTGCAAATCAATTTTGGTACAAGTATACGTATATGGAAGAGATGTTGGAGAATATTGCTGGAGCACGCCAAGTATTTGAACGTTGGATGGAGTGGGAACCAGATGAGCAAGCGTGGCAAACATACATTAATTTCGAATTACGGTATAAAGAGATTGATAGAGCACGCGGGATTTATGAAAAATTTGTAATGGTTCATCCAGATGTTAAAAATTGGATTAAGTATGCACGTTTTGAAGCATCGCATGGGTACATCAATGGTTCGAGACGCGTTTATGAGCGTGCAGTTTTATTTTATGGTGACGAAAAAATAGATGAAAAACTTTACATAGCTTTTGCGAGATTTGAGGAGGCACAGAGAGAACATGAGAGAGCTCGAGTTATATACAAATATGCTCTTGATCATATTCCCAAAGAAAGAACTGAAGAAATATATAAAGCTTATACGATACACGAAAAGAAATATGGTGATCGTTCTGGAATTGAGGATGTAATTGTCAGTAAAAGAAAACATAAGTATGAACAACAAGTAAAAGATGATCCGTATAATTATGATACATGGTTT
Source organism: Zele albiditarsus (assembly GCA_958496275.1). NCBI lineage: Eukaryota > Metazoa > Arthropoda > Insecta > Hymenoptera > Braconidae > Zele > Zele albiditarsus. The sequence continues at coordinate 6,523,408 of OY292413.1, read as the reverse complement.
GATTACTTGAAATTATTGGAGTCTGAAGGCAATCACAATGAAACGCGTGAAGTTTATGAACGTGCTATTGCATATGTACCACCGAAAAAAGAAAAACAATATTGGCGACGTTATATTTATTTGTGGATAAATTATGCCATATTTGAGGAATTGGAGACTGAAGATATTGAACGTTGCCGTCAGGTGTACAAAGTATGTTTAGAATTAATACCGCACAAAATTTTTACGTTCGCCAAAGTTTGGTTGTACTATGCGAAATTTGAAATTAGACAAAAGAGTTTATCTGCTGCACGTAAAACATTGGGTCGTAGCTTGGGAATATGCCCAAAAAATAAATTATTCCGTGGGTATATTGATTTGGAAATACAACTACGTGAATTTGATCGTTGCAGAAAATTATATGAAAAATTTTTGGAGTACGAACCAGAAAACTGCACGACTTGGATGAAATATGCCGAATTGGAAACACTTTTGGGTGATATTGATCGTGCTCGTGCTATTTATGAGCTTGGATTAAAACAACCACGATTAGATATGCCAGAATTACTTTGGAAATCCTTCATTGATTTCGAAATTTCCCAAGACGAACCTAATAATGCCAGACAACTATTTGAACGATTATTAGAGCGTTCCATACATGTAAAAATTTGGATCGCGTACGCGAAATTTGAATTATTCAATAAAAGCACTGAAGAAGGCATTGACAATGTCGCCGTGGCCCGTACAATTTTCGAACGTGGTAATACCGCACTGCGTACTAACGGTGAAAAAGAAAATCGTGCATTATTACTAGAAGCATGGCGAGATTTTGAAGCCGAAAAAGGTGACGAAGAAAGCCGCCGCAAGATAAAAGAAAAAATGCCGAGAAGAGTAAAGAAAATGCAACGTATTGTTGGTGATGATGGAACAGATGGTTGGACAGAAATGTATGACTTTGAATTCCCCGAAGATGCGTCTCAACGACCAAATCTCAAACTTCTTGAATCAGCCAAATTATGGAAGAAAAAAGAACTTTAGAAATATATCAAGACACAAATATGTAACTCTAATTGTAATGATTATACAATATAATAAATATTTTCGTCCCCAATCCACTTTCATTATTCAAACTTCAGCGCCATTGTAGTTGCTCAATCTACTGCGCATCTCGTACACAGCGATCACGTGACCATTCAAGGTCTCTCTTCAATTCTTAACGCCGAAATGTTACAGCAATTGCTTTGGTTTTTTCCATTCAATTCGAAAACATTTACGAATAAAAACCTAGAATTATTTTATCCCTCACATTATCAACATTATCATAAAATTTAAAATGATTTTTGGTGTCTCGTCGAATGTTTTGACGAACACATACTGTGTTGGCCCCCTGGACGGCGACGCCGGGAGGTCGAACGATTCAATTTTCAGTCTACGCGCGCCAAGCCAACGGTACGGCAGCATTCAACTGTTGCTGTTGCTTATTTTCGTTCTCTCTCAATGATCCATCGAAATATAATAATATTTTATATTTCTACCTGGATATACAATCCCATATAACAATTTGTTGTGTGAATATAAAGTCTACAACTGTGTTTGCTGCCAATTCATGACGCCTCAGTGGTAAATAATTGTTGAACAATTTTATATCGCTGAAAATAATATTCTGAAATTTATTTAAATACATAATGTCCAATCGTCGACATTGCAATTATTCAATGTCAAATTATGATTTGATATGGAATTAATTAAGTATTTGGCTGTTGTGCGTCATTAACCTCAAATTAATTTTATTTAATAATATTCGGAATAAACTGCAACTTCAGATCGAAGTGAATTTGGCAATATATCGATGAATAATTGCATCGATAAGCTTCCTGATTGTTCTATTGAAGAACGGAAACATTCAATTAGTAAATATCGATACGAAATATCATGCAATTAATTTTATTTGGAATTATAAACAAACTGCAACTTCAGATCGAACTGAATTCGGCCATATATCGACAAACAATTGCCGTACATTGATTCTTGTTCCATCCAAAGGAAGAGACACCATCTTTATTCATTGAGTTTAATCTAAAATATCATGGGATTAATTTTGTACGAGCATTGATACAAACAGAATTTTTAGATCGCAGTAAATCCATTTGGATATGTATTGGATCATTAATCGCAACGAGCAAACTGATTTCTTGTAACGGTAAGAAAAAATTCTATTGATCAACAATAGTACGAAGAATCACGAGTAATTGTCGTACCGAATTAGGAACAAGCGGTAATTTAAGATCGACATGAACATGTCTGACAATGTATCAATGATAATCAACGAGAGCTCTTGAACATTCAACAGACAAAAAAAAATTCAATTCGAATTGATTCCAACACAGACAATTGAATATTAAACAATATCGTGAGGACAATAAGAATTCAAGTGAACAATATAAAATATTCGACATTAATATCCAGTACACGAAACCCAAAGAATTTATAAATTCCAATTAAGAAAAATTTATTTCTCTCTCAAAATAGAGTAGTGGAGACTTGAGCTTGTTACGATTAGTTAACTAATCAACACATTAAGTGCAACGAAATTTGCCGAATTATTCAAGTGGAGTATAGTGCGTACATGTTTCAACGTGTATCTGGCACACGTTCGGTATATTTTTTCTCGGAATTGTATTAAAGTCCGAGACGAAAGAGTAATTTAACAAAGCAAAATAAAAAAAAATGTAAACATGAATATATATTGACGCGTATATGTATAACGAGTTGAGTTTTCGCTCGTGACTCAGTCGCAGTCACAAAGCTGTGTTGTATATATATATATATATATAATATAAATACATACCTACACATATACATGTGAATATCTATGTATATGTTTGGCTCCTACCTGCGGCGGTGAAGTGTGTTTACAATCATGCACGTAATTCCACACGCGCGTTTGTGTGTCGAGTCTCGCGAGTCCGATGCTCCTCTCGTGACAAGAAGTGAGAGTAAATTCCGATATTTCCGCAACTCGCAGCCAGATATAACTTGTATATGGTCCACTTGATTGTGATATGAGCGGATAAATCACACGTAAATACAATTGGCAATGCCACAGAGCAATAAATTATACATGAATTAATTCAATTTGATTTTCAAACAATCATGTTTTTTTTTTTTTTTACAACTTGAATTTGAATAGTTGAATAGTTGATGACTGTGAGGTGGAGTTCGTTATTTTCTTTTCTCTTCATTTTTGGAGGAAGGAGTAAAGGATTGTGTCGAGGTAGAATACGAACGTTACGGTCATCACTCTGCGGTCTACGTTTAAACAGAGAAGAAGGTTTTCTCTCCTCTCACTCATCTTCTCTTGATACTGTCGCCGATGGTGGTTTTTGATCGAAAATTTCCACCTAAGCCGGTCGAACAAATAAGAAACTTGCTTTGAGGTTGGTTACGGGGAATTAAAAGTGGGTCACGATCGATTTAACGACAACGTTCAGTGACACAAGTGTCGATATGTTATTGCGCACGCGAAACTAGTTGAATTGAACGGTTCAATTAAATCGTGGGTTATGCGTGGGTGTTTCTAATAATTTTCTTGATAAACACTTTACTCTATTTCCAATTCTATGTGGCAAAAAGGACGGGTGTAAAGGACAAGTAAAGGCATATTAATGATTGAAATAGAATGAGAATAAAACTTGACGTAAATGGGTGAACAAATTGTGTGGGACATTAAACGTTATTGCGATAATATACCAATTGACATTTTTAAGTAGTTACGAAGGATATGACAGGACATTTTCGACACAATTATAAATTGTTGTAAGAACAATGATTGATTGTAAGTGCGCGGATTAAAATTTATTCGGTGATTGACAATAAAACGAAGAGAAATACAAAGTTTTCGTAAGAAAAAATAAAAGAACACGATAAAGACAATAGTGATGTCGTTGAGAATGGATTTCGGTGGTTATAAGGGAAGTGCACCGCGAGTTAGAGTGCGACGACGTGCAGAATTGGGACGACGTCTCACCAGGAGGTTGTCAATGGTCGCAAAAGTGCCAGCTGCTATTTTACATAGGACTAATCATCCAGACCCAAAACCCATCGAGATTACAGCGATCGCGCCAGACAAGAGTCAACTTACGGTGAATATAAAATATTTTATTTTATTAATTTTTTTTTTAATAAATTAAATACAAACACATATTCATATATATATGCTTATTGAGTTGGGATGCGGTAGATATGATTATCAATTTGACACCTCTTGTTGTATTCTCAAAAGGTCTAAGTGATTGATTTTATTGATAAATTTATCATATTTGATATTCGAAGGACGTTTCGACAAGAATGCTTGTCATCATCAGGTTTTTACTGACTTTCAATCTCTATACATTCATTAATCCTCTTTTTTGTTTGTAAAATTTTCTTATATAATATTATACTGGTTTTTATATATCTTCATGTAATCCTTTGTCAGACGATTATTTTTGTTTGCTACAATTTCATGTACCCGAAGTTCGCGTCGTTCAAATTAAGCAAATTTTGATTTTCTGAAAACCCCACCAGTTATTGCTGGATGGAGTTGAATTATAAACAATTAGTATTTATATTCGGAGTTTCGTTTGTCACTGTATGAATAATAGTAATATATGATAAATTATGTTGCATGTGTGCTACATAATATTTTATTTCTGATCTTTTTGTACTACTTAATTTTAATTTTTAATTTTTTTTTGATTCATTTCGTTGCTCTCTCAATCTCTATTTACACAACAAAAAATAGTTTTCTCACGTCTATTTATCATTCAAATGTCCTCGGGATGGGAGTTGCATGTGTATGTTTAAAATTGTTGAGTGAAAATAAGAACGTTGTCGTTGTCGGCGTGGTCGTCGTCATCACACGTCGTTGTTAGTTGTATGGTTAGTTGTAGATTAATGTGCCTTCGGCTTGACCATGGATAAACGTGAGGATAGTCATTATCTATCTGCATAACCCTGCATGCGCGCGAGCCAACGTTGAAATATATTTATATTTGTATATGATGTATTACCAACACTTCGTAATATTATATATTGGCACTTACACCATATACACACACGCAATATATCAAACATAAATGTATAGCAATTGTCGAGAGGGACGATGATTGAATTGATTACGTCAATTGTCATTCAATTTTTATCATGTGATTATACAAATCTTTCTATTGTTTGTCACAATGCAGAGTGCATAATGAAAAATAAAATAGAATAATGTAATGAATATTATTTTTGAAGTGAATCTATTGCGGGACTATACTTCGTGGGTGTGAAAGAATGATTCGATTAAATTATCAAACATGAATAATTTATTATACATTTATAAATATCTAAAAATATGGATCATTTTCATATTGATCTCTATATTTTTTTTTTCATCATAAATAGTGCGATTATTTTATTGGTTGTTCAATTTCTCCTAGTAGATTAATCGATGCGACTTCTCCATTATTCGAAATTCAATTTTAAAATTGCATCAACGATATGAGAAATATTGTTTGACATAAATATGCAGAACATTTTATTTCCGTGCCCTACTATTTGAAAGCACTTTACCAATTGCATTCTCCTCACGAATATCATCGATATTCAATTATTATTTTTCGATTGAATATCCTTCATTCATATTTAATTATGTTTAGTAATAATTAACAATCTCTTATCTTATAATTCAATTAATTTTCGTTTCTTTTTCTTCAAATATATCCATCCCATAATTATTAATTAACCCATTACCATTAATGTGAGAATGAGGTAATTATTAAAGTGCAATGATAAAATTTTATTCTAACTTATCATTGTCAATTCAATCATCAAAGATAATTCTGACAGTAAATCAATTTGTCTCAGCATCAAATCCCACATTGAATTGACGTGTCTGGTACACGTAGTAGAATTACCATAAACCCTATCAACCAACATGACAAACAATTTCCGTTCTATAATATTCTTGCATCAATATCCTGAAATATATAAAAATAATTATAACTATTATAAAATAATAAATACCATAACACTGTAACAGCAATGAAAAGTGCAAAAGAAAATACAATTTCTATTCCATATTTTTTACGATTATTGCGTTAAGATGACTTTCATGTTTAATGTTCCATTTTAAAAGCGTCATTATAAACGTTGACTTGTATGAGTTGTCAACTGAAGTTGGACGTGCACAAATTGGCCGGTAAAATTCTCAAGCAAAACGTCTATGCACACTTATCCATACCAACACACAAACAAAGACGAATATAAGTAAAGGAAAATAAATGTAGAGGCTGGTTATGGAGGAATAGATGTATACAGACAGTATAGAAGCTAAAAGCCGTGCGTAGCGATTATCTGTCAACATAACAGCCATACATATTCTGTCGGCATTTGGTCTCTCTTTACAACCGATGCTTCTATACATATTCACATACACATAAAAATGTATGTGAATATGCAGAGAAGACATTATTCACACTGTTTCAATCGTTATGTATTCGCGGGCGAGAAAATGTACGCTGAGCAACAAACCCACTGAACAAAGTGGCCGGTGTAACGCACCACCACATGCGAGAGATCTATCGCGTTCTTTGAACCGATATGTAAGAGACGTAACGTATACACAACGATCGCGAGAAGAAAGTATGTGCAATTTATATATACAAATATAGAGTCAACTATGTATGTGTATATTTATGAGCCTATGTAGATGTATGGCGCGTGTGCGAATTATAATAGTTGAACGCTTTCTAGTGGTGTGGTCGTGCGGGTGAAATGTTTTGACTGTGCGGCGAATATCAATCGTCAAACTTGACGACCAATTATTATACATGTGTATAATATTTAGATATATGTATATATGTATGTATTAACTCGTGTGGTTAATTAACACCTCGTGGATTTAACGAGAGTGCATTTAACATTTTTTTTTTTCTAATATTTCTTTTCTTCATTTAATATCTTTTTCTTTAATATTTTAATTATAGAGATGATGAGAATATATAGAGAGAGAGAGAGTCCTTGAAAAATTTTACTGCACAATTTGCTTTCTCCATGATTGAATGTATCTATATTTGTGTGTGAATGTGTGAGAGAGTGTGGATGCACTTTTTCCTTCGTTTATTCTTTGGTGAGATAATTACAATAATTTAATTATTCTTTGTTATTTATATTAATTAGTTTTGAGAATACTTTTGTTCCATTTGTTGGTGATTATATTTGTAGATATGTTTTATGGAAGTGAATAGGAATATAATATTGTCGACCTTAACATGCTTCGAATTAACTTGCGAGCATTGTGGCTTACTTTCCGGTTGTCTCTTGGCTTGCTTTTTTCTCCTCATTTCTAACTCGAGCAACAGTATGCGCGGATTGGTTTGTATATATGTATGTATAAATCTGAAACAAGATCGCAACCGGTCTCGCAGGAGACACAGTATTGTATACAAAAATTCCACTAACACCGTCAAAGAACTCGTGCGTCGACCGTTGCATTATAAACCTACTCTCACGTGTATTTATATATATATATGTAAATATATATGTGTATATTTATATGCGTTATTTGATCGTGAGCATAAATATCATTCTAATCGCGGTGAACCAGCTAACCAGTGGCTTATTGGCGGAAAACCAGGTGACATTCGCAAGCCATTCTTGCAGAACAAATTTTTTTAATACCAACCAAACTCTATAAACATAAATATATTATGTATCTACGTATAATATACAATTAATTTGCAGAGTTGCTATCATTATGATAAATAGCGAGGACATAAATTTTGTTAAATATATATTTGTGGAAGGAAGAAACAGGGAGGGTGGGACACTATTGTGTTCATTTACAGAAAGTGGTTTTTCATTCAATTAATATGAGAAAAAAACTATGACTATAATTTCGAATTCTTTATTTTATATCATACAATTGAGTTCTAACTTTGTCAGAGAATAATTTTTCATGGGTCTGTTGACTTGGTTGGACCTCAATTTTGCTGATTATATTTTCGATTATTCAAGTTTTTTTAAGGTAATATGGAATTAAGAAAATGGAAATATTTTTTGAATTATAAAAATGATTTTTGCTTTGAGTGTGTGGATATTTTGGGATGCAATTTTTTTTTATTAAATGACAGCCACTAAATAATGAAAATTTCGTTGAACAATAATGACATTCATATTTATGATGGACGCCACTTTGTCAAACAAAAGTGAACAACAAAATTCATACAAATTGAGAATTTCATTCCATTTTCCTTACGTTAGATTGCTCGAGAGGAAGTTACTGTTAATACGAAATAAATTTCGTGAACACACCCGGCAAAATTACCTCCCAATTTTTTTTTTCTACATCAAAAATTAAAAATTAAAAATTGATTGAATGTACTAAAAGAAAAAAAAAACAGTGAGAGATCAAAATTAAGTTTGTTCTCATTTTTTCTCATGCAACGAAGAAAAAAACCACTTTTCCCCGATCGTTTATCGTAGCGGTCTTCCTTGAGAGTATAAAATTAAAGAACACATTTATAAGAAATTTTTCGGCAAGTCGAAAGTGATGATGCGACTCTCTCATTTATGAGTGCGGAGGTAGGTCGATGATCGTGAATGGAAAAGGTCGTTGTTGCGAGTGATCATTTTATTTGATACACACTTTCGATTCATCGGTGAATATATATATATATATATATTGTATAACTACAGTTGAGTCTCGTCTGAATCGTGTTATTGCTGGATTTTTATGATGGAATTGATTAATCGGACCGAGTCGAGTAAAACGGTGAAAGTGATGGACGAAATGGCTATATGTACATAAATATATAAGTATATATTGATCTCATTGCTACTTGTTGTACACAGTGATTGCTATTGATCAGTGGGTCATATCGAGTGCAATACCACGAGACCGATTGGCACGTTGGCAAACGGTTATTATTATACACGCCCGTCAATTACTCAGTAGTACATGCAGGGATATAATAATGCGTCCACCGACATATTTTCACTATTATACGTCGTGGAATTTATGTATATATTTTAACACAGTATGGGTTTATGCATACTATAGTTATCGTAAAGAGTCCAGAAGTCAGACTTGCTCCATTGCAATTGTCTTGTTCTGATTATATTATTATACTTGTTATTTGGTTCAACTGGGCAATTTATGTAGGATTTCATACATGCTTTTACCATGTGGCGAAACAAAGAATCATAAATTGTCACGTATATGATATGGATGTATATGTACATATAAACAATTATTTGTTAATTGTTATGTATTTGATACGTATTGCTGTTTACGTCGGGAAATATTACACGACTTTTGTTCTAACTAGTGGTGGCCAATGAATTAATTTTATAACACTTTGATTGGTAAAAATCTTGACAGAGTGCGAAATATGAAGAATACTTACTTAGTGGTTTTTTTTTTTTTCAAACATCTGAGACAAATATCTTGCAAATTTAAACAATTAGCCTACTTAACAATTTTTCAATAATACGCCTCAGTATTTAACGCATTTTTGATTGAGAATTTCAAACAAATAACCAGGTGTCACTTAAACATAAAGATTTACATAATTAAATATAATTATCAAACAAAATAGTTACACGCGATTTGATATTAGACTCGAGAAGATAGAAATTAACAGTCGGTATGAAAATACCTCATTTGTAATTTAAAAAAGGAAACAGGAAAAAAAAGAAAAGAAAATACCGGAACTGTTGAGTATTGCGCATTTGTATTTTTTTTTCGTTCTTTTTTCTATTCACTATCGAAAGAGATAGACTATATAGACGTGTTGAAAGATAAATCTTGGCAGTAAATACAGTGAACCATTGAAAAAAAAAATTTCCAAGTAAACACTACAACGCGAAGGTCAATTGCCTTTTCCTGATGTATATCCATCATATATTATTAGTGAGTGAATATTATTTTTTTTTTTTACGACTGGCAATTTAATTGTTATACGGATTTTTATTCACTTGGGAGACAATGCATGATAAAATTTTTTCACCCCAAGGTGAAGCCCTGACTTCATCGCTGTCACAAGTATCGATATAGGATACAAACACAATTCTCGCAGATAATAATTTGTATTACGTAATAGAAAGAAGAAAAAAAAAATAAACAAATAGAGAAAAAAACGTAACAGAAATTGTCTAGGGTTTCCTTTATTGAATAACATTACATTCTATTGACATTTAAGTGAATGACGAATATCTTGTATTCCAATTTTTCGTAATTTTATTTACGAGATTGTATTGCAAATGGATTTTTTTTTCTGCCAATCATTGAAATTTTTCTTTCCAATTTCCGTGATCAGTTGGGAGAAATTCTCTAAATTGCGATGAGAAGTATGTTACGTAAAAATATTGTAAATGTTTGTGTGTGTGTGTGTGTGGTTGGAAGAGTAGTATCTATTTGACGTCCTTCCTCTATTTTTCATGTAGTCAACAGGTGACTATACTGCATATACACTACTACACTGTACGCTAATGCCATTAGTTTCCATGCTAATTCGATTCTCGTGTCGTGCAATCACGTACGCGATTGGGTGGGATGCAACTCACGCAACGCATCCCTTCACATCAAACGACATTTCGAATTGATTCGATCTGATGTGGTTTTCTGCGAAATCTCATCAACTATTGTCTTTGTGAAAATTTATTTTGCATTAAATGCCAGTAAACTTCATTTCCATTCAATGTTATGACACATCAGTTGTAGTATATTTCATATATACTGAGAAATTTTATTTTAAAGTCGACGTGAGGTTTGTGCACAGATTTTTAAGTTGAAATTACAATACAACGATCATATATTGACTCAGTTTTATTTGTCTTCAACATAAATAATGAGTCAGTTACCGGAAATAAATAATTAAATATTTAAAAACACAGAAAAAAATCTGATACAATACAAACATTTTTTTTTTTTTGAACAGATTCTTCGTCGTAATACTATCGATTATTTATGTGAATTATTTTCAACACAAAATGTTTGGTGGATTGTGATAAATAAAATTAAAAATTGTGTATTAACATTACGATCCAGGAAATACAGATAAATAAACTTTAGGATCTCGAGAATTCTATTTATCGTTCAAGTAAATACTTTAATCTCATCTAGACGATATAATATTTGATGGTATTAAGATATATCAATATGCGATTATTATGTGGATTGAAATTCCAATGTCAATTAATTTTTCCCCTTGAAGCTAGGTCACTGTAAAGCCATCGTTAATATGTTGTTTTGTACAAGCAACATCTATATCTCATGGCGAGAACTGATAATGTTCAATGCGAAAGCGTACAATCTTGTTGATTGGTTAGCTCAAATATTTTAACTGTCATAAAGTAAATTAATCTCTACACTTGGTTTGTGCTTTTTCGAACCACCAGAAACCACCTTCACACTCATCCCTAATATTAAAAATTAAATAAGATATTTCTCAATTGCACATTCATCTCTGCCATGCCTCTTAACTCGACTTTAATTCCAGTTAAATCTTAGTATATACCCAACCGGACCATTGATCTCAAAACTTTTTATCGTATTAATTAAAATGGCACGTAAGTGTATGAGAATGCTGAATAAATCTATTCAGAAAACTCGCCGCCTTAATGCGTGATAAAAAGTAAACAAAAATACACTATAATGAGTCTATATTCTGCGCCAGTGCATCGCGTTCCCAACAATAAATGTCGTGTAAAGCATTATTTTTATATTCATTTTGTCTTGTTGTTTAAAGATAAGTGACTTTGAGTGTTGTTAACGAAGCTCGTCGTTTGGTTTGTGCAACCGGTCGTCGTCACTTGGTCCTTGAGGTGTCCCCCCGTGTATATACTGTGGTAAAAGTGCGTTGAAAGCGTTTGCACGCGCGGTGCGATGGACGCAAGCGCTTCCAGAGAAAAAAAAATAAATATAAATAAACACGACGGTATGTGAAACTTGGTCGTGATGTGGACAGACGCATTGTCTCCGTATGACGGGGGAGTCTTAACGTGTGTTATACGGCCTTCGTGTATGGGATAGGTATATATATATTTTCCACCTAAGAATTATCTTGAAGCAATGCAACTCACCTGCAAGTCGTTGCGACAAGTGCAGAGTATATACTCAATGAAGAACTTTCGCAACGGAACATCGTTTTATGTCCGTTTACGTGACACGTCGTCAAGACGTTATTCCACTCTCGCTATATCGATATCCACTTTGAAGTCCTTGATGCAATTATATATGTTTGTATATGCATCGTTTCTTGATTTACTTTAATTGCCGACCTTCGATATCAAGAGAAACACCATTTTGTAATTCTTGGATCCTCTCAATATTTTGTGAAACTAGAAATTATTTATTGTGGAGATACTACCGAGCTTGGTGAAGTTTCGTTTTGTTTTGTTTGCATGATACATTTGTGGTGGAGATTTGAGCTTGAAAGTTAAATATTCGGTGGTTGGTTTCACCTTTCATTCTGAAGAGAAAAAATGTTTTCTCTTCAGAATTAAAGTGGTTGTAACTGAGTGAGAACCCAGAGCTGCCAATTGTATATTTAATTTAACAGACTGTGATTAAAAAACATATAGGATCTTTGAAAAATTTCCATCTATAGTATATTTTAATTTTGAAATTGTCGAATTTAACTGTGAAGAAAAATGGATTCTCTGAATTGTTGAATTAACACACCTGAATGATTCGTTTTTTGTGACAAGTTATTCCAGCGTTCAATTTTATCGTCGTGTGTGTTTTTTTTCTTGCACTTGAGTTTTTGTTATTTCACAGTCGAGCTTATACATCACGTATTGTATGGAAATTCTTGAATTATTTTTTTCATATTCAATCATGCATAAATTGCGCCATTATCGATGTCAATGTCGATATGAATTATAGAGTAGTGTAAAATGACACCACTCCTCAAGGGAATATACACAGATTTGAATGTGCACAACATTACAAATATTAGTCATCGAGTTTTCATAATTAGTTGGGGGGATATATAAATTCTAGTATCACATTCGCATTTGCACGTAAATATATGTTCATTATATAGATCAAGACACCTCTCTGCATGTTGATTCATAGCGACAATATATATGTTTTTATACGTAGAATTATACAAGTAAATCAGGCTTGGTTGGTACACAGATTATTCTGCGTGAAATTCATGGTGAGCGGAATATCATAAAAGGAGATACAATCAGACAAAAATGATTCAAATCATAAATTTTAACTCTTCATACACTCTAAATTCAAGTTGGAATTATTCTTTAACCGGTGGAACAAGTTAAATATTCAAATTCAAATTAAATTTTGAACTTAATCCATAAATGTTAATTCAAAAAATAAATCTACAACATTATTTATTTTCATTTAACATCTTCAATGATTTATATTAATTATAATTCATATAAATCTTGACATGAGATTTGGGAATTGAATACGGTTCTATATCAAGAATATTTTTTCTATATTTATGTCGCATTCAAAGAAATATTTATTGGCGCAATTTTCTCTTGAGATTCGAATCAAATTAAAGATTTATTACTTTAATTAGAATTATTATTATACATTTCACTTCAAGTACAAGCGCTCATTGAACTCGTGAATGTGAATGGCTATAAACTATTAACATGATGATGTTGTTGTTCCGTCTGACTTGAATTGATATCGCAAGAGAATGGAACTGAGAGAAATAACGATTGGGAATATATAGGTATGTATGTATAAATATATCCATATACATGCAATATTCGAATGCCAAGGCCGACAGAATCTCAACGGCTATCTCGTAAACAATAGTAGAGAGTCGGCTATTTGACGTTTTGGTATTTCAATCTGCGTTCTGCCCACATTTATATTGGCTGTGTTGAGAGAATCTTCTCGTCACATTATTTCTTTTCACGTTAGTTCTTTTCTTTCTTAGCTACTATTTTTTTGTTTGGTAGACGATTCAAAATGCGAACGGCGTTTGACCTTATCGCTTGACATAGTGATTTTTCCTGTCCGACGAGTGTTGAGGTGTTTTGAATAATTCGTATAGAGTCTCCATTAAATTTAACTTGTCTCTTTTAACCGCTACAAGAGTTTTAGCTTTTGTTTCGAAGAAAAATTCGGTTTAATCCGTTGTTGATAGAAATGTTAATCTTCTGTTGACAAGTCCATACAGAATCGGAAACTACATGTAAATGTCATAATCTCTGAAACCATTTATATAAATTTTGTGCAAAATTTAAGTCTAAAGATCTATATTAAAAAATGAATAACTTTGCACATGAAATAAATTAGATGGATAGATAATGATTTTACTCAAAGTGTAGTGAGGGATCACATTATAATAAGCATCACAATTATTTATTATTATTTATCTTATGAACACCATCTTATAATTCGAAATTTTGGTTCAAATGTAGCTCAACGCAATAATCAAAAAAACATTCACGCTTCTGTTACTGTTATACCATAAATAATTCATTGTCATTCATAACTTGAGATTATTTACATACTTATTTTTTTTCGTTGATATTTAAATTCTATAAATTTCTTTCTATTGTTTTTTCTAAAACATTTTTCACTAATTCTTGCAAAATAAAACATTGTTCACGTATACGTCGTTCAATATTATAATATCAATATTTTTTTAATTAAAACTTTCACACGAAATTTTTTTCTATACGAACTGATCAAACATACACAATGCATAAATTGTGATGTCAGTAGATATACGCGTACTTCACTACATTTATATTTTCAACACTCCCTCTAGTGCAGTTTGCGAATAGAAAAAAAAAAAAAAAGAAAGAAGCGTTGGACTATTGGAACGCAGTTGACACGATTTGACAAAGTCGTCTCGTCAATCTCTCCCCATGTTGAGAGAGACAACACTGCACACCATAGCACACAACCAAGGACGCATTCATGGCGCACGACTGATTTTTTATTTTTTTTTATTTCATTTTAGCACACGTACGTGCTCTTGGTGATGTTGCTGCAAATCAACTCAGGAGAGAAAAAAAAAATAAAATTATATATACACATATTGAAACGAAGTATACACACATATGTTCTTAACTGGTAAAGTCAACGTTTTATTTATTTTATTCACCTTTTTTTTTTTTTGACTTGCTCAATAACGTCTTGTTTTTTTTTTTCTCTCTCTTCATAACACCCAACTTTGTTGCAATTCTTCGAAGGATTTCAACTGACAAATTTCCATTCCATTGAATTTTCGATAGTTATTATCCTTCGACTAATTCACAACTACAAATATTAGTATTACATATCAACAAAATTTTTTGAACACGGAGAAAAGAATGTTGTATATCAAAAAATTACCACTATTTTAGAGGTAATATTTTAATATACTTTTTTACGATAAAACAAATATTTCACGATTGCATTTTTTGCAATGTTATATTCAGAATATAACAAATAACACTTACAATGTCCTCTATGAAAATTGTAATACCAATTGTAAACTCATATATTTTTGGTGGACATTATTTACCATACGTGACGAAAAAACTTGACTGATTTATCATCAATACTATTTATGCAATTTGCAACAGTCATAGATAGGATTATTAAAATAACACGTGTATAAATGATATGTACAAGCCGATATTGGTAAAGCTTTGATTGTGAAGGAGAGTGAATGTGCCGCCAATATATTAGTATATGTTAGCCACTCGTTTTATTACGCACCGCAACACATAAGTCAGAAGGTGAAACGTGTCGCAAAATAAACTTGGTTATGACGCCTATATATCGGTGTAATATACCAGCAAACACTTATACTTATATCCGTTGACGTCAGGTGAGGTCTCACCTGTTCAAGGTCTTCAACGTTGGGATCTCTTTTATGCATCGCGCGCAATTGGCATTTTTATGCAGATTTCATCGGTGCATTGTTGCATTGCGTAGCATCATACTCATTTCCCTTCCGCAATCGGTAAACATTTTGAGTTTCTCTTTCTATCTTGCTTCCATTATCCATTCTGATAAATTTATTCATTGCTGACAATTTATTCAACACCTACTTTTACTTTAAAAGTATTCCGCATTGTTTATTGATGAACTTAATTAGGAGTTGTCACCTCGAGGTATTTATTTAAGAGAAAACAAAAAATATCTAGACATATTTGTGTTTGATCAATTGACGATATTTATAAATTGGATCAAATAGAAATATTGGAAATCAATTATTAGAATATGTTTATAAATGTATGGTGCGTCATCAGATCCATTAAACATTCATTGCAATTGATCCTGTGGAATTTCTTGAGGGCATTTCTGTGGTGAGAGACTCGGTGGTTATAAATTGTTCTCCACGATAACTTTTCATAACGTGACGTGAATCGCTTTTATAGCAGCTTATCATTATTATAGATGTATAATGGTTAAATAATAATAGTTTATTTTATATACAGATGAATTTGATAAATTTTCTTATCGGTTGATTTTGTTATTATGTAATTATATACACGAGTATAATATGTATATATATATATATATATTTATATGTATTTATATTTAGAGTGGTGAATAATTCTTGGGAAATTTTTGAATAATTGTTCGAAATATTTTTCTAGATATTGCCACGATTGCGTGTGAGGTGATATAGAGTATATGAGTATGTGTATTATTAAAAGAATAGTTTCATAGGAATTTATTAATAAGCCATTGAATTGTCCATATTTATTTGTTGTAGTGTCGCTATATTGCTGTGAATAATAATTAGAAAAGTATTTCTAAGAATATTTTAATACCAATTTTCTGATGTATGTTATAAAATAATATGGAAATTTATTATAGTTTATAGAAAGAAATGATGAAACTTTCGACACTTAATTTTTTGAAAGGCAAAAAAATATTAATCTTCTTTGTTTATTCATTATTTAATGTGTATGTTGTATCAGGTGGAATAAATTTTACACCGTTGTGAAAATAATAGAATTATTTATATAGAGAGAATGAATTTATTATACAAGTAATAAATTAATGAAGTATAAAATTATGACAATTAATTTACGTATATATGTGAATCTCACGATTGTCATTCGATTACTCACTGTTTTTCCGTCATGATTTATCAATTAATAGATAATTTACCTCACACAATATACAATCTGCCAATACATTAAATTCTTATTACACATTTGTGATATATTTTGGTCATCACTTTCAATTTCTCGGATCTCAGTTGTTCAAGTTATCAAAAGCAATAAAAAAATCATATTATTATAATTAAGGGAAGAATTGAAGAATTAAAAATAGCTAAATAATATATATATATATATATATATATAAACATGTATGAGAATATATAAATTGATTGCATCCTATAAATTATCGTCGTTACCAACCGGTAGTCAACTTCCCGTTGTATTGATGAATTGCCGGGACTGAATCATCTGTGTCCGATCATCTGAAATAAATAGGTGTGTATACTTTCGTCGTCGCGACAGTTATAGAAATAAAAGAGAGAGCACACTCCAAACCAAGTGCTCTGGGAGATTTCTATCTCTTGCGTGCGTCCGCGAAACTTCAACGAGAAAAATTGAACGCGGCCGATCACACTACTGATGTTTATGTCTGCTGCTGCTGTATATATGCGTACGGTATTTATGTGTATTGCGGTGTCGGCGCGATACCGCGATTTATAGCATTTCTGCCATTTTCGTTCCACATTAGTGAACTCAGGTGTGGTCATCATATACGTATATAATATATACAAAACTCGATATCTCACACGATAAAGTGTAAGATAGAAGGTTCCTTTTACCTTATATACATCTAAACTATTTACATTGCTAGAGGGTACTTTCGTCCAAAATTTTTTGACCGATTAAATCACTTGGGAATATTTATTGCACACAAAACACGCGCAGAATTTTCATGGTCGTTGATGTGGAACTTTAGAGGAAAATAGAATAAAGAAATGGAACATGTTAATATATCTTTAGGATGTGGGGCAAAATTATAATTTATTTATCCATTTTACGTAAACACTTATACACTTTTATTACTTAATTGAAATAATTTGCTTGATTTAACCGTTTAATTCTGATGCAAATGATAAATTCTATTCTATCATATAGACATAGATTTATGTTAATGTATTGGAGAAAAATATTCTACAGTGTTTATATCGTTCTTATAAGATGCGTTTATTGAAGGATTAATTATTGGTCAGTGAATGGATGTTGAGGGCTATTAAATATATATCACGTAACAACTTGTTGAAGATGTAAATAGATAAATAGTAAGACCGTCATCGTGAATCTGAAACACACATACAAATGTTGCATTCACATCGGGACTTATACAGGGTGCACTAGAATTATTAGCATTTCCGTTAATGGCAAGATGTTGAGCATGTTCGGAAGACGAAAATTGTTATTTACATTATTGCGTAGTAAAATTCAAATTCAATCTTTCTTATACAATTTTTATTGTGCCAATAAAGTAATAAATATTTCCAAGTTTATTTATTTTTTTTAGTCATTTGATTTTGATGAACTATTCAGTGTTGTTTATAATAATTAATTATGTAAGATAAATATTGGCAAGAATGTAGAGGTGAATTAAATTGAGAGAATGTCGAATGTTTCGTTGCTTTAATTATTAACTTCTTCAATAAATGAAATAAATTATTGAAGCAATAATTCTTTATCATAAATGAATAGAGAATTATGTCGATAATATTTATTTCAGTACAATGTGACGTGTTAACTAATTTTAATCATGTGATATTTTTTTTTAAGTCGAATCGTAAATTTAGTTCACCATTTCGGAGTATGAAAAATTAGCCAGTTCAAATTCAGAATAAGCAACCTCGAGGATCTATTTTAAAAAATTGCTATGAATTTTTTTTTTTATGAGAAAATCTCAATGTTTAAGAATTTGTTTATTTATAGAATTTTGTCGATGAAAAATAGCAGCACGATTCAAATTTTTGTCTCAATATATCTTGATGACATAAGAATCCAAGCATATAATAAAATCATCCAGTTGAATAACTTTGACATTGGTCCAACGAAAATAATAACCATCAGGAAAAAGGTGTGACAACGTCTGTCACACTTGGCTGCAAAGGGTTAACCTGACAAAAAAAATAAAATAATAAACCCATCAATCTTACAACGGTGGAACGATCTCGCATAGTGATATAGTAAGAAGAATTACATGCCAATATCTCAATAAAAAAATCCTGAATATTCAATATGAATTATTTATTACTAATTTAAATTGTATAACAGGTTTAAGTTGAATTTTATAACAGCTCAATGATTAAACCCCTTTCGATTCTTGATAAACTAAGTAATCTACAGTAAGACTAATTCAATTCATTCAATTTCCACTCAAATTTCTCGTAGAAAAAACAGAACAAAATAATTATCCCTTAATATACCATTTATACAAATACAAGTAATTGTAAAACATCCTAGAAATGTTTTGAAAAGTAAAGTGTTTGTGATCAAATCGTCGTATATGTTTCTTTATAAAATCAGTATGACGTACCAAACGTGTCTATACACGTTGTATATTTCCTTTCGTAATTGTTAATTACTAATTACTGCGATTTACCATCAAGTAGGAACTTCTCAGTCTTTCAATGATCGTGCTTGTACATTCTACTTACACAAATAATATACATTCACATTCTTTTTTCACTCTATGAATTTTTCCACATGCTCACATGGTGCTCATACTCATAGACAATTAAACACGCGTGTCATCAGTCGAATAGCGTTGCAATTATATTTTCTTGATAGCTAGAATGACTTTTGCTATGTATCAAGACATGGGTCCCAGATAATTTTCGTTGATGTGAAAAGAACGTTCTCGCACATCATTGCAGAGTGAGAGAGAGTGTATATATATACTGTGTTTTGTTGCCAATTATCTAAAATTATGATTTCGCACTCTGTGTTGTGTGTCGTGTCATGATACACACGAATTCAGTTGAGAATAATTTTTTTTATTTATTTTAAACACCTGCGTTTATATTTAAGCACGTGAGTTATAAATTTTTCCTTGAGCTCAATTCACATTCACGAGAAAAATTGAATTATGAAATAATATATTATACAATGTAGATACGAGTCAATCAGTCATTTTGAATATGTACATTGCAGATATAGATGAGCAATTGTATATTTCTTTTTTTTTTTTTCTTTCTATAGTACTCACTGTAAATTTATTTATTGAGATGTGTTGAAGATTGAAAAATGAAAAAGGTTTATTGCGCGGCAATTTCTTATCTCTATGGAATAATCGTCCATTCATTTGGCTGTTCAATAGCTGCGATGAATCACTTGTTAATTATCGCGAGAGTAAATCCTTTAAGCTTCCAAGATGCAGGCACACCAACCGAGTGCATTCGACCTAGAATTTTAATTGCCCTTACATTATATACATATACACACACACAGTTTTAGTTGCATCATCTTCATGAATATCCAAACGTCTTTGTTTCACTAATCACCATAACCTGCAGATAATAATGATGTAATTTTATCTACTGTTTGTATCGTTTGAAAAAAGTAGAAAAAAAAAAAATAATGAATGAGTAAATAATAAATATAATGGTGGAAAAAAAAAAAAGATTTGATAAAAATATTGCAACAGTCATTTACGCACATAATATAATAATATAATAAAATGAATAATGACTGTACATCATCATTGGGTTGCGGAAATAGTTGGACGTTGTATGGACGACGTCAGAAATTTATTGTATTACGAGTCAGCGGTCATACGTGACCGATTCTACTCTTGAACAAAGTTTATTCACAGCGATTCCCGGAAAACGTCCGCATACCTAATGAAAAGCTATTTGATGTCTGGTTGCAACTATACTTACACTACTATAACTTTGAATATATATATATATATTTATTTACTAATGTATTTGACGTAGAAGTATATTAATATGTCTTAAACATATTGTTTTTTTTTTCGTACAGTTGAATACTTTGTTCTTTTATGAATGTGAAATTAAAGCAGGAAACTTGGAATAATTTTGATTTGAAAAATTAAACGATTAAGTGAAATATTTGTTTTATTTAATTTAATGTACTGGAATGTGTATTTGAAAAATTTTTAGTTGCACTATTTTCATAGATTAATGTTAACTTTCCAATAATTGTTAATGTAAATTTATGTTTGAGAATTGAACTGATAGATTGAATGATTTATTTATCAATATATAAACTTACTGAATTCTAAAATGAAATTTTGAACTGTGCAATTATTTATTTCATTTCGTTTTGATTTGATTTAAAAAAATAAAGAAATAAATAGACTTTTACTAATGATGACTTATACGTCAAACTGGAACACACAGTTCACGTGTGTATGTGAATGCGTTGTACATTCGATATACCTAAATAGTTTCTCTTGATGCATGAGAAATTACGTGAGGAATCCAAATTTACTATTTGCAATGGCACATTCGCCAGTTAGAGAATTTATATTGAAATTCCTTGTGCTTTCACACAATTCATGACGAATAACTGCACTAATCGTGTCTCTCACCTTTTTTTTTACTCTCCAAAACAATTAAAAAAAAAAGGTAAAAAGAAAATATGATAGTGAATATAAGATGATAAACGATGAGTTTGATTAAGTGTCTGTGTGATTTATCTCCAAGCAATTTAATTTTCCAAGTCACGATAGTGTTTACAACTAATTCATTAATTCCAATAATTTATACAAATTTATATAAATGAAAATAATCAATCATTATAATATCGTTGTCTGTTATCTAATTAGTATCTTCAAGATGCCCCTTATTTTTCCTTCCTTTTATTAACTCATTTATATCTCATTCTGTTATAAAGTATATGAAGGAGAAAGAGAAAAAAATAAATATGCGGTAATGTGAACTTTAAAAAAAAATTTCTCTTTCATATAAATCAATCAGTTGTGCAGTGCTCTCAACAAGTCGACGATGAGCTGAACAGAGAGAGTGTATATATTCCAGTAGCAATTGAAGACGCGACCTGGCGGAAATAATGAGATTTGTGTAACGGCGTTGAGGTGTATAGAAGTGAATATATATATATATATATAAAGTGAGAAAAATTTGAAATTGAAAAGAAAATATAGGAAATAGAATTTTTTTTTTCTCTCCTTTTTTTTGTTGCTTTATCTATGTAACGGATTTACTGTCTTAGTGGAAAGTGTAAATTCACTAGATTCATTTATTCATCGATCTGAATAAGTAGGCGGACAAGAACACTGAGGAAAAAAAAAAATATATATATATATATATATATATATAAATAAATATAAAAATATAAAATCTGTTAAAGTCTTGGTTAAACGCTCACGCTAATTTGTCTCGCTTCCATTTAAGACTTCTTTATACATTATTATCGCTGATCTCATGGATAAAATGTCTCATGTCATGGACGCGACGAAACGATATATTGTTTTCGCTTTATATATAAATATATGAAATAATAATGTTTATACATAGATACAAAAATGGGGACATACATAGGTGATATGTCGATTGCTACTTTCACCATTATCGTAACGGTATGACCTCTCCTGTACACGTATAATATTGTAACGTCAACGGTTTTTTTTTCTCTTGCTATTATTTTATTGCCACTTATTATCTAGTCTGTCCAGTTTTATATGCATTATCATTTCCCATATCTAGTTGCAATTACTTTCCATTAGTTATTTTTATACTGTTAATAATTTTCCGAATAATTTGATACGACAAATTATCATGACCTTTGGTATTTATCATCGTAATCTGATGGAACGTAATTTAGGTGAATGGAAATGAGTGTGTGTTGTTGTTGTTAGGTATGGCTTGGAATTTTTCATGGAGACACAATTGTAAATATTGGAAGGTGGAAAAAAGAATTTTTATTTCATTGAAATTACGTGTTTTTATTTTTTAGAACATTTTAACTCAATACAATAATTGTTAATGGAAATTCATATAAAACAAATTATTTGTTGACATTGAGGCTTTTATATGTATTTTAAACACTACAAATTGTGATATTGAATAAAATATTAGCACTGTTTTATTTATTGTAATTTGGATATATTTAAATTTTTATAAGAAAATATTGAAGTCACTATTGGTATATTTAATACAAACTCATGTAAAATGTGTTTGTAATTCGATCAAAATATTCTGGGGTAGAGTAACTTTCTTCCTTTTACTCTCTAATATTTTTTTTTTTTCTTAATACTCCTTCGAAAGTTTGGCAGAAATATACTCATGTTGAAGGGGTGATTTCTGCGTGAGATAAATTATTGAAATTTCATATTATCATTATCTGAACAAAACCAAATCATAAACATTAAAAAATTCAGTCACACAAAGTCGTTGCAAATAAAATCCGTGAAATTTAATTCGAACTGTGTATGGTATATATTATTCCAATGGTTGTGCCCTCGTCTAGAATATTAAGTAGTAATCAAGATATTGAAGATAAAATGACGAAAGTTGAGGAGAAAATTTAATGCGCATTTGCAATGAAAATTATATTGATCAATTAGCTCTAATGATAAAGAGAATGTGTACAGATTTTTTCTACACAGTCATCTATTTATTTATTTATTTATTTATTTATTTTCACAATATTTTTCTCCTCTTTTAACATGAATGCATGTCCAATATGTAGTCGATCGTTCATTTCTAATTGTCGGAACTTGTGTGTTGTAGAACTGATCACAAATATATTTATGTGCATTACTCTCAGCTATAGATTATTTTGTTCTGAGTGAGACGCGATAATAAAGTAGAGCAATGAATATGTATATATTATACAGTGGAAGAATATTTTCGCTACAACATATAAACATATATAATATACACGCAGTATATATAAATATAGCATTATATATCTGACCAAGCACGAGTGCATTATACGTACTCATTCGTTGCGCATTAATTCGTTATGCTTCGCTTACAATACCTCGACAATTAATTACTGATCTCTCCAATTAATTGTTTCTCTACGTTAATTCATGTTATAATTGTATATACATATAAATTATAATATAAAATATTGGAGATCGTATATGTTGGAAGTCACTATTTTTATCCACACATTACCAATGACGTATTTATTTATTCATTATGTATTCAGTTATTTATTTTCGCCTTTTTTTTTCTTTTTTTTTCATCATCCTAATTTTATGATTCATCTTCTATTCTGTGTGCTGATCGCGATCGCCTACATGAAATTAACGGAAGTGACGGCCCGAAAAAAAATAATATGGTGACATACAAAATATGTATGAGTAGGACACTTGACACGTTCTGAAAACGAGTTGTATAATATTTAAGATATTATTTCTTTTTATTTTTTCATTCTTGTTACATGAGTAAATTGTCCTCATCATCGAGTGTGACCATAATAAATTTAGTAAATGATTCCACGGAGCGTGAAGCAAGTCATAAGAAAATTAAAATCAACTTCAATGTTAATATTAATTATTTGTAGCGTTTAAATTAACATCTGCACACACAAACACACTTGAAGATGCTTCCTGCGTTTTAGTCATTCGTTTAACATTCAATAACATGATAAAATATAACTTTCTATGTGTGTATACCGAAATTATTCACGATGGAAGTGGGGAAATAGGTATAGTACTTATCAACTAACCAATTATCATACTCATATAATGTTCAACGAAAGTTTTGAAGTGAGAAAGTTTGATTTGTGATGTATATCTGATATTTCGAATACTTATTTTATTTTTTTTTTTTTTCTGTATTTATTTTTCTTTGATCAATGAAATAATTCACAACAAGTTCATTCAAATTTGCTGGTGAAAGTAGATTAATTATATTTATGTATATTTATTTCTTATTTCAATGATAATTAATTACACAAAATTATATATGTGATAATAATTTTATGAAGCTTTCTTGTGTAGTAATTTTTTTTTTTTTTTTGTGAATGATTTTTATATCTGTATTATTTCATCTTTTTGAATGATGCGTGATCCATCAATGTAAGAGTCTTTATTGTTTCGTAATGACATGAAAGATATATCATCTGTTGAATAAGAGAAAAAAAAAAAAATGAGTGAGAGCTGATTGTAAATTGGCTTATCACTGACTGCCCATATTTATCTAAAGAGGCGTACACTCAGCAACATTGCAATGGAAAATACTGATTTGTCATATTTAATTTATCATAAATTTCTATTGATGAAATAAAATAAAAAAAAAAAAAAAGAGAAGGGAGAATATTAATTTATTGTGATAAATCACTGCTTGTGAATCGAATTGGCATTGAATTTATCGTTTCAAATATGCATTTGAGAATGAAAAATCTTCTGAGCCTTTTTGTCCTACCTATCAAATGCAATTCATGCCTACTTGTTCATACATGTATGATTGATGTGATTCGTTGGTTAACAAGACTTGCCATTGTTCTTCAATGAGGTAAATTGCGACTGGCCCAGATTTATATGTATGGTATTTATTAGTAGGAAAATAACTGCTATGTCCGACTGCAAGAATTTGTCAAGCATAGTTTATGATGGTGGATAATGTAAATATTATCAACATTGTATTATGAAATTATAGAGTGATATGCAGCGAAACGTGAGATTTGTTTCTTCCATCTTCGAGTTGTAGAACTATGCATATATATGTATAAATGTATATACAATTAGTATATATGCAATTCATATTATATGATAATGGATAATTCAAGGTGATGAATTATCCAAATCATTCATTCGAACACGTAGATAATTGTGGAAATAATATTTTTTTTTCCTTTTTTCTAATTCATATATGTAACATGTTGATGGATATTTAATTAATATATGTATAGGTGTGGAGTGTTGGTTTTTTTTTTTCTCTTGACTGTAATGCTGGCGCCATTAATTGACCTGTCGATTTATGGGGGAAACGGAATATCGACTGGAAAATTAAATACGAAAACAAAAATTGTATTTGAATATATAATCTATTTTGACCAAGCAGTGGTTTAATCGCTGCATAAACTTATGTAGAGATTAACGTTGGTTTCTTTTTTTTTCTTCATATTTTATTTACTTGGAAAATTTATTGGAGTGAAATTTTTTTGCTTCAGTTGATATATAATATTTTCATTATTTAAAGCACTCAGAGAATGACTGAGAAACAAATGTCACTTTGACATAATATTCTTTAAAATAATATCTACGTAATAAAAAAATTCAATGCATTTCCCAGCACAGTTTAAAAATTATATATCAAAAAGTGTAGAGGGCAAAAAAATTATATATATTTGTAAAGTCAATAACTTTTAATTGAATATAATTACATAAAAATTCTTTTTAAACTAAATGATTGTGTTCATTGTGATCACAATTGGTTTCTCTATTTTTCACTGTCGAAATTTATGAAAAAAATATTGAATGAAATGTGGAATATACTCTCACGAAGATTGTCACGGGCTTCCATCGAATAATAATAAATATAAACATATAATATATACCATTAAGTGGAGGCCAATATAAAAAGTTATCGGTGATGGTAGAAGTGGGATTGCCGGACTATTAGATAGAAAGAAAAAAATATATTTTCTCGCTGTAAAATAGATATATAATTAATATGTGCATATATAGGTGCGGAGTGTTTGTTTCTTTATCGTGTCTTCAATGTTAGCGCAACGCCATTACTCTCGTGGTCGATTTAATATTCATCACTGTATATATATATATATATATTTAATTATAAATTCAAAACATTGTTATTACCTTAGCAAAGAATAATTCGTTATTTTTGTTTTTTCATTTATGAATTAAATAGGAGACGTTGAATATATATTCCATCATGAAATATATTCAACGTCAACAATATACTCTTCCGTCCTGTTGGAACTTGCGACAATATATACCCATGATCGATGTAACGATGCTCATTGTCTCGTAATGAGACAGGGAGGGGCAGGATGCTCTCTTATAAATATATGTATGTCAATACGTGAGAGTAACATTTTTACAGTGGTGTGTGTGTATGTGCATGTGATGCGGTGCACACGATATTATGCTTTGTGGTTTTGCTTTCGCAAATTGTTCTGAGTCATTGAGCTAGGTTATTTTATGGGTCAGTGGAATAATAATGGTAAAAGGCAAAGAAGATGCTCATGCTTTTTAATTGGATATTCGAAGAATTTTTATTTCACTTAGAACCCTTCAAATGTTTCTTCTAAATTACTAAAGTAATAAATAAAAATGGAATAGTAAATTGTTTTTTTTTTGTGTCTCTCATAACGATAACGAGAGTTTAATTTTTTTTTTTTGATTATCTAGACCGTTTTTGTTCAACGTAATTGATTAATTTGAATTATTTTAATTCCGGGATTTTTTTCCTGTGTAACGAACTTTATCAGTACTATTCAGAAGAAAGGAAATTGATTGTCAATATTGGAAGGAGGATGGGACAGTTGAAAATTTTTGGTTGTTGCAATTGATTATTGATTTATTTACAATTGCAATCAGTCATATTGATATTGATAATTGAATATAAAATCTAATGTTCATCTAGTTGCCAATAAAAATATTAGTTTGTGACGAGAACAAAACTGGTCAATTGATATGACATGTTTACGGGCAAATTTCTTTGCAGGAGGCACAGAATTCTGTTCACTGCAACAAATACTCATAATGAAAAAAAAAAAAAAAATAAAGAGAGAAAAGAAAACATCAACGACCAAAGATACACGCATTCATGATATTATTTACAGTCTTGTTATTTCTGGAGAATGGTGAAATAGAGAGGGGAAAAAAAAATAATCAGTGACATGGACGCGGTAAAGTGAAGAGAGAAATGAGAAAAGCGAGCGAATGAATATTGTCTCATCGTTGCAAATCGATGTCAGGCTCCTCGACGATAGACACACGCGCCGACCAGTATTTATATACATATATATACATAAATAAATGATTATGCAATTTAATTTTAACTTTATCATTCCGGTTTTGTGATAATAAAAGCGAGAGTGGGCGTGCACAACTGTGAAAATTCAATAATCATCAAGTTAATTTGAAGATTAAATTTTTATGAATTTTTAAACTTAATATTCGGGTCGTAAATAACATTAAACAAACAAAAAATTCAAATTTGAATTCTTCTACAGTCTATGTTTAGTTTTACACTGCCAATAAAATTCTGAATTACTATACAACAAGAAAGAAAAGAGAAACAAGAAGAATTGGAAAATAAATCAATCTCTATTCATGAATACAGTTTGTTATTACCATTCCTTTTGCTCCTTTTCTTTCTGCACTTATCCCCTCATCACAAGTTGTTCTTTTTTCTTATTATTCTCTTAATCTTTTTCTCTTCTGAACAAAAATTCTTGGGGAACAGAAGAGTGCACACACACACAATCAGTGTGCAAGGTCGTGGGCCAAGGAGGACAACCCACAATGTTCCCTCTCAAATCGGATTTGGAATTCCGGGGGTCGGCTCCTCTCGATTCATTTGTGAATTATGCCTCATGATTATACACCACTCTCATCCATTCACTTTCCCTTTATATACATACACATATACCTTTTACATACGTGATGATTTTTATCATAATTTCATTTCATATATTGTAACATTTAAAAATATAATACAGAGGATGATTAAAAAAATATTAAATATGTATGTTTTCTTTGCAGCTTGCTGCGGTCTCTCCAGGACCAGTATCAGCACTGGTTGCCCCTGTGCTCCTGAAATATCGTGTGTGCCGGCCCAGATTGCTTTTAGCTGGCTCAAGAGCCGAGGTCGATCCAGCCGCTGACGTTTCGCTTCTACATGGCGAAGTTCTGTTGATTGAGGATGCAGCAAGGCAATACAATCCCATTGGCGGTAAGAGATTGCATATAGTATTACATCCATATGTATAAAAAAAATTTATTGTCAATTTATTCATATGTAAAATTGATCCAATTATTTGATTATATTTAATTGCAGACACTGAGAGACGATATCGTGCGACTGAAAAGCTTCTTCACGCTGAAGACGAGTATCGTGAAATTCTTTGCAGTGCAAAGGAATTGTATGCACGTCCATTGGCAAGAAATCATCCGGAATATCATGATATTATTTTTAAACCATTGGCAGACCTCGCGAGAGTTAGCGGTGATTTATGTCAAAGGGTAAGTTATCTAATATTGCAGTTTGTTGAGCAACATTTATGTTCTCGATATTGTCGATAATGTTGTAATGTTTTGCTAGTTACCGATAGAGTGACTGAATGAAATTGTTGAGATCGTGTAGAAAGGTGGCACCACTGTATGGGCGAGTGAGTGGCGCGCCGATTTTTTTTTTTCCCCAATACAACTGGCGGAATTTGTGTTTTAATTAAGGGATAAAAATTCACACATTTTATGGGTCACTGGTCTTTATCAACACTGATTTTCTAGTGGTGGAAAATAGAGCAGAAATTGAAGGGAGAGTAGACGAAGAAGTTAGTACTCGGTTGTTGCTACCGAGGGCGACACTGATACGTTTGAGTGTTAGAAATTCATGGGGATCTTTTTTTATTCACTCGTATTTATAGAGAATGGAAAGGGTTACTGATCAATTACAATATCTGACAATTTCAGACTCTCAGAAATAAGGGGATGCAAAAAAGAATATATTAGTGTAGAACATAGATCAGTATCAAATAGCTGAAACATTTTTCCTTGGAAATATTTTCAATCTATTCTGAACTATATCTCAGAATTGTCAATAACATCGGACAATTACGTGACAATTTTCAAAAATGGCTAATTATCCTCGCAAAGTAAATGGTTCTTAGTCACGTTGGAAATGCAACGGAAGAAAAAAAGTAAAAAAAAAAAAGTAGAAAAAAGAAAGAGGGAAAGGAAAACAAATATTTGGTCCATTGTTTAGATTCAGGATAACTCACGTAGCAGTGAGATTTTCAAGGGTTAAAATTGTTTTCTCAAGATTATTTACATGAGTTGTACATACATATATACATATACACAACATTGATTATTCGAATGCCGTTGGTCAAATGCAAATATAAACTTGGGGGAAGATCCCAAAAGGGGGCGAAGAAGATGTAGAAGAGGTAAGGGAGGAGTGAGGAGGATTAACGAGTTGGGATGAGTGATGGCGGTGGTTAGCACCCTCATAAATATTTACTTTACAAGTCGGCGAAGAGCCGAACGACCCGGTCGCCTCGTAAAATTAAAAAGGTTCGCGCTCCCGTGTGTAGCCTTGCACAGCGTTAAATTTGTATATTCGGCGATCAGACGATGATATGCTTCTTCTTATAAATATTTTTTAATGCACTTTTGTATTCTTACCTTTTTCATTTTATTCCTTCAATTTATTCTTCGTTTTTTTTTTTGTTACTGTTTCTTCTTTTATTTATGCAAAGTGCTATTATTCCCCCTGCGAGTGTCAACGATTTATTTTCGATTGAAATTCGAATCAATTTCAAATTGTCTTGTTCAATACATGTATTGATTATGTCAGATAATATGTCTGAACGAGTTGACTGGGTGGAATAATAGTTCAATGGGGAGAATAAACCACAAATTCGTGCAAAAACTCGACCAAGTTCATATATAGTATAAGAAATTTCTTGAAAGTTACCGGGGAAAAAAAAAAAAAATAAATAAACAAATAAATAAATGAATCGCAAAAAAATAGGAAAAAAAAATTTATGTGGAATGCTTCCCTTGTGCAAAAGGTAAAGAAGACACCTCAAGGCTGCTTACTTAACCGCAACGTCCTCGAACAGTCACAATCTTCTTTTCAAACACTAGGAAATATTACCAACAAAATTATATGGCGACAGTGAAGTTAATTAGCGTAAATAGCTTTACAATTCTCTTTCATTTTAATCAACGACAATTCTGTTGGTGTTTTTTTTTTCTTATATATATTTTTTTTTTCTTTTCTTTTTCTTTTACCTCCTTTGCTTCTTATACCACTTAGACATTTATTTGACACTAATTTCAACTTAGTCGACTCGTTTTCGCTGCTATACAATTAAGGCCAATCACATTTGATAGAGGACAGTGTAGTAAAATTTTCTTGTATACTCACTTGGGTTGATTGATCTTGTTCTTATTTTTATATATACAAAGAAATTTTCAGATTTGAAATTACTATGGTCGTGTATTAGTAGTGAAGAACGTTGTTCAACGTATGCTTACATATGTTTTCACTATCTGGTGTACATATATCACATTGCAAATTAACTACTCATGAATATATTATAAGAAGATAAAAAGTTGACGAATATTATGTACTATTCGGATAGTCTGACGTGCATATTTCGTTGCAGATAAATTTCTTTCAGATATGAATACGTGTCACTGATAAAAAAATAAATATAGCATACTATGTGTAATAATTATAATCTCAAACATTATATTCTTTCAATAATCAATATTCTCGGTATAGTTGAGGGCACAGAATCAAAATACAAAATTTAAATAAAAATACGTGCTTTTATCATGCACTATCTGAAAAAATTAAAAATCTGTATAAAAGTATTGACCATGTATATATTTTAACAAGAGAATTAAATCTATATACCATCAAGTATATATAATTTACAAAGTCACGGGGAATTTTTGAAGTAAAGAAATTGCATGAGACTCTTTTGAAAATAGAAGTTTTCTTTCAAGTCTACTGGGATATATCTCTCAGTTGGATGTATACGACGACTTCTCTGCTCTTCTCGCTCGTAAATTACGTTTTTGCACCTTACAAAACTCGACTGTGCGCTCGTTCACGGTTAACACATACAGTATAGATATATATATATAAACATATACATACATATAAATACATTGTATATCTGTATACAACTTGGTAAAACTCGTCGATGAGTGTGGATTTACGAGAAGTTGCTAACTATACGTATTAAGACTATAGGCAACGTCATGACAAGAAAATTTTGCGTCCAAGCATAATACAATATGTTTAGTTGTGCTCATGCAGAGACTTGCACATTTCACATATATACATTTATATATACATATCTATATGGACTGGAAATGTGAAAGCAACACGTGAAACTTGTCTTGTCGCCTTGTGCGGTTAAGACGCTTTGTCAAGTTCATGCATTCTCTGTATACTCGCTCTAAAGATATCGCCGATCGATATGGAATAGTTGTTGATTGTTTTTATTTTTTTTTTCCTCCATTTATTCTATTTATTTTTTTGATTCATTCATTTTTGCAATTGTAGAGAAAACGCTCTCGCCAGTGTTTACAGATAAAATCCACACAGTGAACACACGTGTGTCTAGTGTTTTAGATATATTACCTTGAGTTGTGGTAATAAAAACAAATAAATAAAACACTGAAAAAATGCGGAAAAAAAAAAAGAAAGAGGAGAAAAAAATACAGTGTAATGACTAGAAATTCATTGATGAAAAAGCCCTCGTCTCGTTCAGCGATGCGTGATAATTTCAGGCGCGTTTCTCATGCGAAAGAACGCGTTCTCGCTTGCATCAACAGCAGAGTGATATTCACTGTGTGTTGTTTATAAGCAAACCAACTTCTCTCGTCTCATCATCATGTGAAGCGTCCGGGCGTTTCGTATATACATCGATTCACCGCAGAATTGAGTGCGGAGCCCATAAAAAAGTCGCTCGAGGGCACGTCTACGCATTAATCAAGAAAAAGATCTCCGGATGTATGTGTATATGTATGGATATATTTTGCTCTGAGCGTCGGGACGCTCTTGGCCCATATCGTGTTTATCATCGTGGACGTACTTCTCTCACCGTTGCGGGATGCATTTTATTAT
Organism: Zele albiditarsus; assembly: GCA_958496275.1. NCBI lineage: Eukaryota > Metazoa > Arthropoda > Insecta > Hymenoptera > Braconidae > Zele > Zele albiditarsus. Next base: position 6,490,640 of record OY292413.1, on the reverse strand, counting down.
TATTATTATTATTATTATTATATATTACCTACTCGTGTATAGAGAGAAAGTCAAAGGGATGCCGTCACATTGCTTGCATTGGTTATGTCGTGGTATACATGGTGGAATTAAAAAATATATATGAGGTCCACCTCAACTTGGTCATCTGATGATCCATCATTTGAAAAAAAGGAACAAACGAAAATTACATATTGATATTTGTAATCGAGAAAAATTCTTCGTTTGATTATTGGGGTCGAGGAGAATTTTTTTTTTTTTGCGTTGTGAAATGTGGAAATTTAGGTCCTTACTTTCTTGAGTTTAATTTGGATTTCGATCGTTTTTTTTTTTCTGCAGGAATGCTGTACAGTGCTGAGGTATAATTTTTTATATTGGGAAATTTGATTGGGATGATAATGTATGGATAGTGGTTTGATTATTATTTATTTTGGTTGTGGATGAAAGAAATTGTGAAGTATCGCTTTCACTGTAATTGAATGATTCAGATGTGTAGTTCATTTTTTTTTTGTCCTCGATTTTTTGTCTTATTGTAGATGTGTATAAGAAAATGAGTGTTTTTCCGTACATTCTTACACTGATTTCCGGAACATTTAATTGCAAAAACAAAATTTTTCATCAATGAAACTTTTTTGTCATTTTTATTCTTTATAGTTTATGAAATTCGAAATCATATTCCGAGAACTTGAAGCCCCCAAACTAATTTCAATAGGCAATTGTACCTATTTCAATATTGTCAGGCATTATATATTTCAATTCTATTAAAAAAAAATTGATAAAATAGGAACAGCCCGTCCGCATCTGAATATAAATTTACACTCAAAATTATCCCTCACTCTCATTGAGAGAAAAGAAATATTGTGAATTTTATCATCAACATGCCTGTAAATATCCATTCATCATTCTTTATCCCTGATAGATATATCGTAATTGTTCATCGGATTAATTTTGTTTGTTTGTTGTTATATTGTTGTCATTATTATTCTTTTATTCATCGTGGGCAACAAGCACTTTCTCTTGCGCCTGATTACGAGAAGACCGCGCCGATTTTGAGAGAAGTTAATCGGCAAAAGCCAAGACAAAGAGAGTGAGAGAGGTCGCGGCGGTCTTTTTTTTTTTGCAAGGTCAATGAGAGAGTTAAATTGCACTTGACGACTTTTTAAGAACGTACCGCAACGTCCGCACTTTCTCTTAAGCTTACATACATACATATACATCACATGCGTTGAGTTGTGTATTATAAGTACTTGAAATGAACTTTTGCGATGTCTCACAGTCGACTAATTGCACACCATATTCAGCCACTGGCTTACAAACAGTAATTGTCATAAATTCACTCGTACCAAACTGATTATTAAATTGTTTATCATAAATATATATAACATAGATAGCAAAGAACTAAATTAATTACAATTCATCATTATACAGTGTATTTATAAATTTTTTAATTATTAATCATATGGTGTACTTGAATTTTAATTATTTAAAAATCAACGTATGGTCGAATAATTAATGCATGTAACTCAATAGATTCTCTTCAATATTTATGCATTCTTTAAACTGATATATTATCACATATCATTTTCTGTTTATCAAAATTTTGATGCAAGCTACTAACAGCTAAATATTTCCTGGTATTATCCGAACGTTAAATATCTACGTGTATATTTATTCATATCATACTAGTAATTTAATATCCAAAGTGGTATATCTTTGTGTTGCTGATGTGTAGCTTCTAGTGAGTCAAGATAAACCCAGTTGGATGATTCAAATATGTCGAGTGAATAGCTTTGTCGAGAGAGAAAAAAATAATAAAAGAATGGATATATGAATAAATAAATAAATAAGTAAATAAGTAATGAAAAATAAATATGAAAAGGAGTATGTGATTGTGAAATAATGCATCGTTTGTACTAGCTCATAGTTTTGATGACACCCACATATGAGACGATATAACTGCGTTGTGATGTCATATTCCAATGATTGTAATTCAAGTTGAGGAGAGTGGAATAATTCATCACTCATTCGGTGAATGGGAAAAATATTGGATCAATTATGAATGAGTTATTTCGAATGTAATATTATTGAATATATATTTTTTTATTCAAGTCTATTGAAGGTAAAAATAATTGTATTAATTTTATTTAAATTATTTCATGATATAGAGATTTATTCAATGATTGTCAGTTACTTTCTCTTTGTGTGAGAAAAAATGTGGTATTAAAATTAACACTGAAGTAAAATATAATATCCACGTGAATTCATGTGGTAATTAATGAGTGGTATTGAAATTTTAATGTTGAAAAATCAACACCAGATTAACATTGTAGCGATGATAGTCAGGATTAAGTTAATTTAACATTATATAATAAACATGTAGAATCTCACTAACAGTGTGTTGAATTTAAAAGTGAGATTATTAATGTATTCAATTATTTAGTTAGCCTTTAAATGTCACACGAGTCAATTTTTGGTCGGACAAATTTCTCCGAAAAAATAATAAAAATTCTATTCAATTTTTCAGTGTCATTTTATCACAATTCGGAATTTTGATGTCAACAATATTAATAACGAAAAGAAAAAATAAAAGAATAAAAATCAAATTATCATTTTACCTTATTTTCTTTTCTCTTTATTAATCATCAACAATAATATACAATTTTATTTATTCAATTATACAATTTACAGTCAATAATAGTCACGCAAAGCCGTGTCAAATAATGAATTAAAATGGCATAGCAGCAGCGATCATTTATCATTTGTGTGTGGTTGACGCACGAGTGAAAACGAGTCGACAGTTATGATCATTTATAGGGTTACGATGTTGATAAATCAACGACATTATAGTCCACATTCCCCTCTCAATTTCATTGACAGAAAGAAAAAATGAAGCATAAATAAATAAATAAATAAATAAATAAATGGATAGGGGGGAAAAAAAAAATGACTAACACGTAGACTAGACTGCAAAGGTATACATTACACACAAAATGGATGTCTCTAGATGACATACGATCACTCTTGGGAGAGGATGGTATATATATATAAGCTGCAAATTCTACTTTGAATATCATCGGAACGAATTTACGAATATCTGACTGCAATCGTCGTGGATGTCGTGCACAACGCACACATGAATACATGTACATCAATTCTTGTATATAAGCTATATAACGCGCGCGCTCGCGCGGTAGGTAATGCGGCTCGATTATAATTTATAACCAACGCGTTATAGGTTAAGCCAAGATGAGGAATGAAAAGCAAGTGTATATATATATATATATATGTGTATATGTATTTATATGTATGTATGAATGGATGCAGTAGTTGTATGTGCGCCCGTGAAACGCGATAGGAGCATTTTATTTACGACTAATTTCCGTTATCGTCGATTATAGTCGCGCTACAAAACAGCAACGCCCGCTCGATTACCTCGTTTCTCCTTGCACTAGATATATATATATATTTCTAGATGTATATAAAATGTAAGCATCGATTGCCCGATTTATATCTATTACGTGCGACTATTAATAAATTTGAAGTTGATTGGAAATTAGTTGGTTTTTTTTTTTTATTATTTATTCATTTATTTATCTGGAAAGAAAATATGAAAGTAGACACTTGACCTGTACAACATCTTAGATGAACACAGGGAAAATAATAGAGAAATTGAATAGAAAAACAAGAGAAATAGGGGAATTAGTTTACCTTAAATTTAGTAAATATTTTAATTGTTTTTTAAACTTAATTTCCAAGGTCGAAATCAAACATACGGAAAAGTTGAGAGATATAATTAATATAGTTTTAATTTTGTTGCGGTAAGATTCTTCATCTGCTGTCGAATTAATGCTCATCATTGTATAAATGCATCGCAACTCGTTTATCATTTTTTAAATCGTAGATCACTGTTGAATATTAACTCATTATTTTATTTTTAATTAATTCTTCGTGGCAGCATGGTGTCCCATCAGCGGGAAAATTTCTAAACTCAATTTGATTAATTATTATGGACTTCTCAACATCTTTAGACAACTATCTTTCTCTATATGTCATCAAAAATAATAATAATAATAAAATATGAATGAAATATTTTATTAAAGTATTGAAAAATTTCTTAATTCGAAATCGCAAACTCAACATCACAAATTTAAATTTAAAAAATATTGTCACCCTACAAAATTAAAAACCTGTGATAATTTAAATCACCAATATCTAAATTTCAACTCCAACTTTCGCAATAACCCAACCGAACTATTAAATACCAAATTTCATTCAAGTACGGAATTAAAGAAAGAAAAAGAAAAATAAATAAAACAAAAAATGTAATTTTCTTTCTGTTTGTTTCATCAGCAAAAAAAAAAATATAACATTTATTTATTTTTTCTTCTTTTCTATTAAATTGGTAACGGTAAATTTTGTTTGGATGAAATTATCAGGTTGGAATATATTCCGTGGAATAATTTTCGACACGATAATGAAGCTCCAAGTTCTACACGCCCTCGAGTCTTCCTCATCATTTTCATGTATAGCATTCGTTCGAACTTTGTTTTTCATTTTTTTTTTTTTTCATCTTCTCATTTCATAATGTCTCTCACTCTCTTTCTCTCTCTCTCTCACCTTCATTCTCTCGTCTCTTTGAACGAGCGCTGTACTCTGTCGATATATAATGCGATGCATAAATGCATGGGGACACATGCGCGCCACTATACGTATTATGCAGCGAGGTCGTTCCACTCTCTTTCATCCATATCTATACATACATATGTATATACATGCGTATATACACTTATATTTCAATGTACTTAACATAGATGTGAGTTTGATGATAAGGGAGTGCGTCGGGACGCCTTCGGTACACGACAATACCTGGACGCACCCATATTGTATTAACCCTTTAATCATTCTCAATTTACATACATGCACAAGAAAGAGTAAAACAAATTGAATTTGTTTCATTTTTTTTTAATGCCTTCAATTTCATTCCACTAAATTCAATAATTTATATTTTAATTTCTTCCAATCGTCCGTAATAATTAAAACAGTTGAAGGGGATAGAAAGAGAAAAAAACATTCAATTAAAATAGGCCAATGAATAAAACAAAAATAATTCTTGGATAGTTCATTGTTGAATATTCACAATTCACATACTCATTAATGATATTATTTTTAACGTCTGCCAAAACGTATACATCAATTTTATTTATGTATGAATAAAATATGCAAAAATTGTGAGCCAATACTATTACGGTAAAAATCAACGAGCAATTTAATAAATATTTATAACTACACAGACTCGTAATATTTGATATCGTGATTTTTTTAAATACCACTTATTTTATTTTTTTTATTTATTAATATTTATAGATAAAAGTGTTTTTTTTTTTTCTTTGCTCTACTACCGGAAGTTGAGAAAGTGTATTTAGAACTTGTGGGACAACTTGAATTTCACTTCCCAGTTGGGTGATATTGTGAAGAAGTGGAGAGTCCTCTCATAGAGGAGAAATCTTATTACATGGTACGTGTTTATATACATTTGCTTGGATGATCAATCGATGTTGGTGCGAATCGAGAGGCATTCACATGTATCCAGTTACATATATGACTATCTATATGGGCATAATTGAATCCTTTCTCCACTCGTCATGATATATAAATTTTTATTCATCGATTTAAGTGTAATTTACCATCAGCGACATGGCCTCTTCATCTCTGTCGTTATAATTTCTCATTGACCAATACAAAATATATGTATCACTGTATATTTATATATTAGTTGTTCTCGTTAGTCACGTATCGTTGGTACGTGTGGGGTTACTGACCGTGAAGTTTTGAGAGGCATCAAACGAGGCGAATGATTTTTTTTAGAGCACCAGTGGGTGGGCGTTTTCGTTTCTTCGTCAGCGATTCAACTTTATGTATATATATATATCGTTGAAAGAACGTTTAATAAAAATAGCCGGAAATGATTTTACATTTTTCAAAGTCTTGTTGAATTATATATTGTACATATACAAATTTTTTTTATTTCTTTTCTTTTTTCTTATTATATTTATTTTTTTTTTTTCCAGTGAGATTCATTGATCGGTTTGTTTGATTGATATGTAAATGTGTTTGGATACATTCTGGAATGCAGAGTATATAAGTAGTTATAGTTGATAGATTGTACATGTTTGTGTTATATTCGTAATCATTTGCACGTTCGACTCAATCGAACGTGGTTGTGTCGCGAATTCTTCTTGTTCTTTTTTTTTTTTACCGAGTTTGCAATCTACACAGATCATTCACGTCACGAAAGAGTCATTCTTTTATGTATTATGGTAATGCGCTTCACGACAAAAGGATTCTTTGAAGCTTAGGTCAGGATTTTGTGACAACTTTGTTAACTTTTTTTTTCTTTATTACATTTTTATCGAAGATAATAATTGATGGAAATAATTGTGTTCAAGGAAGTTTAATAGGTGGATTAAAGATGTTGGATGGAAAAATAGTGTTTGCTTTTTGTTAAGTGTTGATGAATAGTGGACTTGGGCAGGGGAAAAAATTATTGGATATTTTGTGACTGGGATAATTCTAATTTGGGTCAAATTTCTTTAATGTTTTATAATACACTCGAGTTTTATGCCAGTGAGATAGATCAATTATTCACTGGTTTTTTTTTTTTTTTTTATAACGAGTATGAGAGTATTAATCAAAATTAATTTTGTGAGTGATAGTTGTTGGTCATGAAAGAAAAAACGTTTTTTTTTTTTTTTTCCATCATTGTAATATATATTTAATAAACATTTATATATGTGGTGGAAAAAAAATATGTAGGTTGAAATGATGGGGATTTCTATTTTTTTTTTTTTATGGTAAAAGTTGATACATTAAATTTTTTAGTAAATTCAAATTGGAAATATTTATGTTAATATGAATTGTTTATGTTTGAATGGTTTATTCTGTTTTTGGATTGTATATCCTGGAATTTTACTTGTTTTGTTTGAATTTAATTAGTACTGAAAGACGTCATTTATACGTCAGAGGTTTATGCTAAATTTACTTGGAATGAATAGAATGCTTATATTTACTTCAAAGTCACGATGATATATTCTGCGAAGTGGTATTGAAATAAAAAAAAAATTAGATGATATATCATTGATGATTTTTGCGAATAAAAAATTGAATCGAAAATATATATTCGTGAATATTAGGAAGAGAATAAGGATAATTGAGATATTAATCTTCAGATTCATGATAAAAATCGTCTGCTTTATATTTCTGAGAATATTTACGAATTAAATATTTTCAAAAAATCACACCAATAAATATAGTCAATGAAAAATGAGATCAATTAATTTAATATGATAAATACAGAGCGAATTCATATGAAAAAAAACAATAAAAAAATTAATAACCACTCAGGAATTTAATTCCTGATTTAAAAATATATATTCCCAACTGAAGTATATGTCATTCAAGAACTTATTCTTAATTCAAGTACTTTTTTTCTTCATTCATCATAAATAATACCACCATCTAAAAATTTACCCATAAAAATAATTATTTCTTCATACACAAACATATAATTACCTTTTTTTTTTTCCTTGTATGTTTTCAGATCCACGTGACTCTCGACAATTGGAACGCCGACACGTTTAAACTAAGTAAGTCTAACATTTCAATTTACCTTGAACCAAATAACAAATAAAACTGAAAAAACATCCCAGAGAAAAAGAAAAAAAAAATTAAACAACCAATGTAAATCGAACAAAATACAAGAGTGATTGAAACACATACATATACATAAATCTCAAGATCTATCAATTGGATCGTGAATGTGGATCGATTGCACCCGAGGGAGCATCATTCGTTTCTTCATTCATTCGTTCAATATGATCAAACTCACATTCTATTGTTTTATTTTTCTTCTACATATATTACCTTTCTCCTTTACTCTACATTATAAACTCTTTCTATCCATGTCTTGTGGCGTGCGGAGATCATCTTGATGATACGGATGCTTTGCCGACAGGTGAATTATTTCCCGCCTCTTTCTGGTCGTCTTACTGGCAATACCTGGAGGACTATGTTGAGGCGCGACGAACATTGGACGCGCTTAAAGCGGCTGATGATCCTCTATTGGATTTTCTGAGACTAAGACAAGCTGCCGCAAGACATTCGACATCGTCTCTACTACTTTTACCGGTAAGTCAATCACTTTCGATTTAAATACTCGCCAGTGAATAATTTAAAGTCGCCCACATGTATATAATATAATAAAAATGACTTTCGGTCCAATGACTCCTTTGTCGCTTTTATATATATATATATATATAATATAAATTATTGGTGCGCGTGCATACATGTGCATCAAGTGAAAGTCTTATCGTCTTGTGTGTCTCGTGATGGCGCAATACATCCCATTGCGCATCCTCGTATTCGTTCGATTAACCTTTAAAGACCTCTGGTCCAACATTATATACACACATACGTATATATATATATATAAATGGGTTGTGTATATACAATGGATGCGACGATCGATCGGTAAATCGGTAGTCGCAATTGTATTTATGTAATCGAGGAAGTAAAGACGAACATTGTGGAGAAAATTGTCTCTTGTAAGAATTAATACCACACAAACTTATAGAGAGAATAAAAATAGATGTGTATATATATATATAAGAGACAATTATTTATTTGAACAACAGACTTGGGGAATAGTAATTTCCTTTCAGGAAGGATCCACCTCCTTAGTTCTATAATATTAATGGAATGAATGAAACGTATTGGTACTGATGTATACTGCAATCTCTTCGTGGAATCAATTTACTTTGACTTATATCAATGAGTAGTTATGTTGGAGATAATTGTTCTTGAAAAATTGTCAGTCATTATAAAGGGGATGGTGGATTGTGATGTCCTTGGGATATACATGAAAATGTCACAGATTATTCTGTTAAGTTGAACTTCTTGTTTTGGGTTTGTTTTTTTATTTTGCGCGTTGGGTATATTTATATTTAATCACTGTGTGTGGTACGTCTTTTTGACAGGTGTATTGACGTTGTTATTGACGTTGTGAAGAATTTGGCGTGACGGAATTTACGATTACATGAAAATAATAATGGTAAACAGAAATTTAAATGATGAGTTATGATTGTAACTTTTTATTCTGATTCTTTCTTTTTTTCTCCATTCACATTACAATTGTTGTTCATTTATCCACGTTTTTTCTTTAACATCAATTGAATTACTCACCAATCAGTGAACAATAATAGAAATTTTATCCACTCTTTAATTCTATTTAACATACATTTACTATAATGAAAAGAAAAAATTAATTATTATAGAACAAATAAATTTTTTCTTATACAATTCATGTCTAAAAGTCTATAAAAAAAAATTAAATAAAAGAATCCAAGTGTGAATAATTGATTAAAGGATAAAAATTCAAATTCTCCTTCATATTCATTTATAATTTATTATTTACATACAATTAAAAAAAAAAGTTAAAATTATTCAAACACAGATGTGATGTCAACCGATTATTATCGGTCGTCAAACTAAATTCTTGCAGTCATTCATGGCCCCACATTAACTTCTATAATAAAACACCATAACCCAACCATTAACTATCTTTCATACAATGATATAATAAATTTTTTAATAAGAAAGAAAATAAACATAAAAAAAATTATTTCATACATTTGTAAATAAATATGTATACATATTAAAAAAATTAATTTGGATAATGTCTAGTGGGATATAAGCCGGCGAGTCAGTTGATATACAAAGTCTTGGTGATATGTTGGCCGGCCGTCGTGTTCGTTGATCTCTGAGATCCTGGGATCTGATTTCCGCTCGTGGATCAGTGCGGCGCGTATCTTCTCTCTACCGGCGATCCAACGATAACCCGCATGAAGGCTCTGAGTACTCACGCGCGCGCACTCAAAGCCAATATAACCAATAGGTGAGCGAGAGTAGAGTCTCTTGAACGAGTGAATGCGAGAGTGGAACGAGGAAGTGCGCCGAGCGCGGCATCGTCAGCTTCTTCATTCTTTCATTCTTTTTTTTTTTTTTTTCTTTTCTTTCTTCTCATTTCTCTTTCTCGTTTTTTTTCTTCTACCTCTTCTTATTCACTTCTATATACATATAACCAAGCGATATTCGCGCACTGTATTATTCGTTTCGTTGCGTTGGTTATAAGACGACGTAAACTACTTGGAAAGAGAGACGTTGGAAGTTCGAGGAATCGATTCTACCGCGCTTGAATTCGATCCGCGGGAGATCGGATTTACGGCCCCGCCACTCGAGATATTCACTGGGGTGAATTCCAATACTCGCCACGTGCCGATCTTCATGTCGTCGATTTCAATCGGTATTCTATATAGTCAGATATACAACCATTGCGGTAATATTTATTTCCGTTAGTCATTATTTTATCTTGGGTTTGTATTTTAAGTGAAAGCGCAATAAAAAAAAAGACAAAAATGTAATGGAAGGAATTGAAAATAGAATGAATCAGTAGATAAATTTATGAGCATTATTAAACTCTACAGTGTGTATAATGAATTACATAGAATCAAATGAATATAGATACTTTTATTTGATCGGGGAATGAGTGGAGTTGAAGAGAAATGAAAGATAATTATATAGAAAAATATTTAGATAACAAGATAATTTGAGAGAAAGTTAAAAAATTAATAGAAATAATAGAGAATTAATGAATGAAGCAAGAATTTATATTAAAGTGCAGTTTATTATATCGTAGACATTTGAATTAAATTATAGTGAGCACTTGGATTGGATTTGAATATTAAATATTTTGCTGGATTATGAAATGTGTGACAGTATGAGAGACAATAATAAATGTTAGACAAGTCTAAATTGGTGTTCTAAGTCAGATTCGATTAATGTCAATTCTATAATCGGAATTGTTTAATCATTTGTGGAATAGAAAATTTCAATATTAAAATTGATGTTTGAATGTTATTTTTTTTTTAATAGTGTCATTTATTTTTATTAAATATGTATCTCCAAACATTTTAATATGAGAAGGTTTATCTGTGCTGTAAACGTCTTTTGTATTCACCTCACAAATATATAAATTAAAATGAAATTCGATGAAAAAATTAACAGCCTGTCTCAAAAATATCGGAATTATATTTAAAATTCAAAATATTCTTGCAATATCTTATTCAAGATTGGATTATAGTATACTGGAATTTAATTTAAGTCAAATTAATCGACTATTAAATAAAATACAAATCACAATATTAGATTATCTTGACAATCTCATTTATTCGTGGCATTAATTCTTCAAATTAATTCTCTCTTTTATTTATTATATTCCCCAATGATTAAAAATATATTAGTGCGTTATTTATTCAGTTATCAATACCAATAGAGTGAATCTAGAGACATAAACAATATATTCTCTGACTAAAAATCAACAAATAAGAAATAAATATTGAGAATCTAATGGCGGGGGGGCTACGTTATGGCGTCTACTTTTAATCGACGTGCATGAACTCGATGATGTCTCATAAATCCATGATTCAAGAAGGAGGTAGTTGGTCGTGAAGAGGGCGTTCACGACGACACACGCGATCTATAAAGTCACTCTAATAGAATACGAGTTTTCAATGCAAAACCAAAAAATAAAAATGAGCAAATAAATATAAATAATAAAAAAAAAGAAAAAAATTGACAATTCTCTTAAGTTTATTTTACAAATAATTCTTTTTCAAGTACCTATATATAAATAAACGTCTCATTTTACAGTCACGGTTCAGTAGACTATAAAAATTGATAAACGAATGAGAGTTTTTTTTTTTTTTTTCTTGGCAGGCCGGAAGAGAGGTATGTAAGGATACCTTGACTGTAATTAGGTTCTTTCGCTGAATTATTTGTCATCTACTCCGCCTACTAGTCGTAAAAAAAGTCATTGTTTACGAGATGGTGGAAGAGAATGGGGAAGCATCAGTGAGTCCGTGTATTTATCCGGAACTCATCGCATTCGGTGCGCGTGGCAGAGGCAAACAGTATATATAAATATATATAACTCTTTTCCTCATCGTTGCCCATCGTGCAAAACTTTTACTCACAATCGTGCACTCAACTCAGAATCATTTCACCATATTATGCAGGTGCATTCAATATGGATTATCGCTTGCGTTTATATAGATATCACAGATATTATTATTAATATCATAAGAAATTAAATTTTACAATTACGAGCGTGGTATTATCCGTGTGTTTTTTTTTTATTATTATTTATTTTGTTAAGAACGCCTGTTCAGTTGCGGATGTTGATTATTTTTTTTTGTTTCATCTGTGTTATAGGGTATGTACACACATACAGTTATACATATGAATATATATATATTTATATATTAATTTTTTTTATTTATTCATTTGATGCAGAAAAAATATTCACATCTCCATATAACGTGATCACAATTTTACGACACCCTTAAATTCAACCTTAATTGAAACTTATTACGTTGAGATATTTCTTCGGACCTCTGAGCGTATTTTTATTGTACCACATATTATATTCTACCACTTATTTTTCATCTTGCAATTCAATATAAAATGCGATGTGAAAAATAACAGAATGAAAAGGGGAGGAGGAGAATAATAAACGCCTGTGAGATATATATATTCTTAAGGGACTTTGAGTTATAATTGTATGAATCATTGCCAAAGTTTATTGAACTGTGAGATGACAAAAATAATGGATGCATTCACAGTGACCGGGGGAAAAAAAAAAGAAAAGTAATGTTGATCCCGCGCACTCTTTTAATACTTGGAATAAGATTTAATTTTTTAATTTCTTATTCAAGCATATGAATAAATTTGAACAATCAATATTATTAATTTTCATAAATACCAGTGATATTTTTGTCTGCTGTTTTGTGAGATGAGAAGGTTAAAAAAAATTGAATCTCCATTGTCCACTATCCTACACTACAATAATAATTGAAATAGTCCTATCAAAAAAATTATACCCATTAAATATTCTATATATTTATTGCAGAAAATTTTATCCACATATTCTTCACTCAACTATTAATATTATTCTCTAAATAATTGTAATTTTCACTATACACCAGTCTGCAGTTTCCTTCATGTATATCACAACTGAGAATTTCCATTCTTGATTAGAAAATATGATGTTAAAGAATATAATTATTCCCCCCATTGACATTTCATTTTTCTGCTTCTTATTTTCACATATAAATATCTCTGAATGTATATGTAGAATTAATTTATACTTATACATAGCGATGGATCTAAAGACACTGAAGTATTAGAGACTAGTTGTGAAGTGTGCAAAAGTGAATGTTACTTCGTGTCGCAAATATTTCGTCTCCCGATCACGATCTCAAAGGTGCATCGATAATCGCTATTGATAATACCTCGATCCGGGCTATCGTCGCGATCTTGATCACAGTCCGGTTTCTCTCGCACTCTCTGACCAGACAAACATATACATACATATATAAATATATATATACACATATATAATACATGAAAGAAACGAGTGAGTCGCGTGTAATGTAGCGACCGGCATCATGGGAATTTATCGTCAATTATTTAATCGATAATCGACACCCCTTTGAGAGAGTGAAAGACGCAGCTCTTGCGCCAATGTCTCTGATATTTCCTACCCCCGCACATCCCCTTGCGCATTTCCACTCTGACGTGGGAAATATTTGTAGGAAATTACCTTGCCGATAGGATCTATGTATATATATATATATATATATATATATGCATTCGCGATGTTTTCGTTTATATGGCGCAGCATCGAGGTGGTCGTTTCGCATATCGAGAGGCGGAATATTATTCCATGTACGTTCTTTATCACTTCGTCATTTACATTGATATACATATAGATATCATGTTATAGATGTACTGAGAGAACAATATATATGATTATGGTGGATTTATGTATTTGGTTAATGGTTTTGATGAGTGAATATTTTTTAATATTTCATTGATATTTTATGAACTGGTATTTATTTGGTATTTTATAGTTGAAGACGATTTTTCGGGAGAATATTGAATTGGAAATTTGGTGCTATATACATTATTACAATGGGGGGCAAAAGATGCACTATTTATTATTTAAATACTTGGCAAACAGCTATTGTTTATAAATCAACAGAAATATAGTGATAAATATATTGTATATTTGTAGAGTCATCAATTTTTATTATTTAAAAATCAAACTACAATTTTTTTTGTTTAATATGAAAAATTTAATGCCACTGAAACTCTTTTTCCTTCAACAATAAATAATTCGGTCAAATATCGTCGGATATAGATCTTCCACTACTTAAATTAAAGGGAAAAGATCAATCTTAAAAACAGCATGAAGAAACCTAGTCAAAAAAAATTCAGCAAGTTTCATACACCACTTCCAAATTTTTAGAAAAAATCGTGGTTTTTTCACTTTTGTACAAAATTAAAAATTGATTTCTGTCCATTGCCTATATAAATAATAATATATTGCAATAAATAAACAAATATTTATCTTTCATTTTACTCTCAACATTTACTCGATAATAGTCAACTAATAATAATTATAATTACTAAATAAATCCAGTCGTTAAAATTATACGATTATTATATCCACAATATTGGCACGCGTTTCATACAGTGTATGCACACATCATTGTCTCAATCGTTAACGTGTATTCACGTCACAACACGTATATTGATTTACACTTGTAGTATATCTACTATATGGCACACGTTTTTTGCCAACGCGAGTGACATTTTAATCGTCTTGTTGAACAAATTCAATAATTCATTCGTTAACTCCATAAAGTGAATCCAATTAATTTTCTTCCATGAACGCACACAATAAATGAACCACTATGCGAATAATGCACATAAATGTATACAAATATAAATGCAACAAATATACAGTTTTATATTTATGTGTATACATTAAAAATTTCATTTGACAAGGTCGCGAGAAATATTATGATGATTACCAGTGAGAATCTCAAGTATAACCAAGAAGAAAATGATATTCACTTGTTGTCGTTATACGAACAAAAATATTCTGTTTCACTATATATATATATATATATTTCCCTTATTATTATTTCTTTTTAAATTTTTTTTACTTTCATCCTTTCATGTTAATAACCTTTTCTTTCTCGTGTTGGTTATATGTACATCTCTTCACATGTGCTTTTGTAAAATAACCACATATACGAACAGTACTTGTAAATATATGTAGTTGTATATACACAGGCGAGGCCGGACGTCACGCGTGCATTGCGTGCTCCGCAAGCGTGGTCATTTACTATACCTACAACTGCTACACTCGTGGAATAATGATTGATAATGAAAATAAAATAAAGAATATGAAAAAAATAATTGAATAGTACATGCCGACAATGTGTGGAATTCAAGAAAATTTATCTAAGTAAATATTTTTCGCATTGTATAATAAAAGAATAAGGAGATAATATATTTATGTTTGTTGTAAAAAATGTTTAGTTGTTGAGAGTAATTATGAAGCGATGTGTGACTGGTGAATTAGTTGGTATGAATTGTGGAGTCAATTATTGAACGTTGATGGATTATTTCAGGTGGTAATTAATAATTTATGGTACTTTGGGATTGAATTAATTCGATAATATTGAAATTAGAGAATTATTCACGATGGAAATTATGAATGATAATTTTTATATTAAATTTGTAGCTATTGTTCTCTAATTTATCTTGTGAATTATCAAAATTCTATCATTGTATGAATATGAATGTTTATTGAAATGACCATTATTTCAAAAAAAAATCCACAGTTCTGTATTTTTATAAAGAAATTTCAATATATCTTCTCAAATATTCACATTTATTAATTTTTTCGTGTTCCATCTATAAATTATTGAAAGATCAGATAATTTTTGATGTATTTAAATATCAATTCTTGTATTCAATTCCGATATTATTTATTAGTTTGAACTAATCACTCCTGTTCCCAAAATTCAAATTTATCCATAAAAAAAAATAATGAATTTTCATCGATAAATAATTCGAGTCTAATAAACAAGTTTCATAACTTATTATATTCATTTAACATCAACTACTTTCTAAATAGTTCTCAATTAAATAATAGAAACTAATAGACTCTTCAAAAATTGATGATCGATAATTCATGAATATTTGATTTGATATTAGAGTATCGTAGATAAAATTCAAATTACATAATTATCTTCCAATCACTTTCTTTTTTCAACACAAACTCGATCTTGAAATAATCACCAGTAATAAACCATCCTTATTCAAAATATGTGTAATATATTACCTCAAATAAAATACTCAATGCCATTCAAAGATTATCTAGGGTCTATGTACAATAAAAAAATAAAATAAATAATGACATACAATTAATAAAATCAACTAATCACAAAATAAAATAGTGCAGCGTGCAGTATAAAAGAAAAAAAAAAGAACCCCACCCCTCACCACACTATATATTCTTATTTTCCACCATTTCATACATTTTTATTTTACAATTATTATAACGAAATTTATCTCCACTCCAACATCAACTAATCATCATGAATCAAAACATAAATCAATATTCTCAACCAACTCTACTTCAATATAAATAATTTTTATTCAAAAAATTCGACATTCATTTCTGACTAACTGATATTTGTCGCGCTTATAAAACCCTACTACATTTATATGTACATGTAAATTACCATACATATATATACAATACATCGTAATTGTAATGAGTGTACTCTAAGCTTACTCATGAATAAAACATTATTATCCGAGTGCCCACGTAACGCTATAAGACACACGCGCTGAATTATTGAGAAAAGGGTTCCGTGTTTCCTTGTCGTATACTCGTACTCGTCGTTGTTGTTTGTATGTTAGCTTCTCTAGGCGTGATCGACCATCAGCCAGTGTTTCAACTTGATAAAACATAAAAAGAATGCTCAACGTTTTGTCATTCAACTCGCGTATGTCACAAACGTATACACTTACGATGTATATTCTCTTTACATTTACACACGCTCTCTCTTTTTTCCATGTGTATCCTGGTACTCGAACACATTCCAGTATACTGATTACAAATTTTAAGAAAAAAAAAAAGAATGAAACAATAATAATAATAATAATAATAATAATAGTATTTATAAATGACGTATGATTAAATTACACTTTCATTTTGGTGTAGACAAAGTTGCCGGTGTGTGAATAATGAAGAAAAAATTCTTGATCGAGTGAAAGATCATTCATTATTCTCTGTGTGTATGTAAATATATGTATGTGTATTTATTTCTTATGTATATCAAACGTGTCGGTGTACGCGTATGCCACGTAATACTCTTTGGAGTGCGTGCACTTTCACCAAGCATACACCAAATACATCGACAAAACTGCAAAGTAGCTAATGAAATTCTTTAGTTGGGGGAAAAAAAGCAAAAGGCATTCTTGATTTAAATAATTCTTGAGGTCTTGAAAAGACAGTTGGAAAATAATACGGTTGAATTTGCTAAGTGTATATGGAAAATTAATACAGTATAGTGGTGTAGTTTTGTTTTGAAGATATATTTTTACATTTATCAATAATAGTTTGTGTAAATACTCTTCAAATATCGTGAAGAAAATAATATTATATCTCAGCCCATACTTAGCACACTTATTTTTTTCCTACGTAATTAAAGAATATAAATGACAAAAATTCATGAAAGAAATTCAATCACCAGTATCTCTATGACCCCATAATAGCAACCGAGGATGAATAATCATCATAGAAAAAAAAAAGAAAAACTATACAAATTCCAATGTGTTCTTTGTTGCAATCATCATCTTAACAATTCGTTAAGGCACAGATAAAAATCCACTACAGTCTCATGTGGTAAAAGTTACCCAATTCTTGAATTAAATTAATTCATATAAAAAATCCTTCTGCGTACAAGAATTTACACATACACATTATATAAATATATAAATATATATAAATATATATATATATATATATACTGTTGTATGTAGCAAACGATGTGAGGGCATTAAACTCGGGCACGACTTGACCCAGGCGAGACTTGAACGTCGCTTGAATGCCGCGTCTAAATCGGATATATATCAGTTGATAAGAATCTTTCATCGGATTATATATATACATATAATACATTTACTTACATATCTATATCTATATATATATATATATATAGATGTTATTAACTTTAACTTCACTCTTGTGACGCGCCCATTCATATATGTACGATGAGTCACAAAAAAAATATATTAAAAGACGAAAGAGTTATAATAAATAAAAGAAGAAAGAAATGAATAAATGAAAATGAGTTAATGCACTCTGAAGCGGCTACGCAATTTTGAGAGTAGGTCAAAAATAAAATTATTATGATATCTCAAGTACGATATCATTATCATTTATCACTATTCAAATATATACTTACATGCTTGTGTAAATATGTTGTCTTTCTATTATCAGAAAGTAATATTTTCATTTGCTGTATTATTTTTAATAACAAGTCCCTAAACAATGTCAGTAAATTTCCCTAAGCTCTATTTTTTAATATAAAAATTATTTATTCTACTCACACGAAATTTATTGTAGATAAAAATTAACATTTTATGGTTTATGTTGAATTTTTGTTTCAACCCTTGTAATGTTAAATTTTATTTAAAACTATCTAAAAGTCATTTGAATTATCATGATTAATTCACTGACTTTGATCGCGTATATCTTCAGATCTAATCGACTAATTTTATCCGTTCACTAATGAATTCTAGCGGAAAAACGGTGACTGATAAAATGACAGTGGTATAAAAATTCACCCATGATGATATCCAGTAAAAAAAATAAAATCAAAGTCCCGGCATGAAAAATGTATTATACAAAAAAGAAAACTGGTCATTAAAAAAAAAATAATTGATATATATTTGTGAGTTATATTAACACTTGAGGATGAAATTTTAATTTTATTAGCGAAGATCTAGAATGGATCGATAGCGTGTTAACTTTCGCGGCAATGACAAACACCGTATAGACACCAGCTTGGGCACAACCGTAAATTAATTGCCAATTAGTTGCTCGTCGTTGTCGTCGTCATGCTGGAGAGTCTCTTTTGTAATGTTGGTCATTGGTGGTATACACATTGTCATTATATACATATATACATGGATACACGAGAGCAGGTTGGTGCACGTTGAGATTAATTTAATTGTGTCGTCAGCCTTCGAATACCGCGGATGGACGAGTGCGCTCACAATAATTGAAGTTAATAACATAAGTGACGCGGTTTCTTCCCTCTTTCTTCGGCTTATTCTCATCTCTTTCTCACCTACACACACATATATATACAAGTACAATATCGCGCGGCGTCTTGTAAGCTACCGCTGAGGGACGCAGAGCTCCCTCAGCTTTCTCTTTCTTTGCCGACTAACGAGATCAAAGACCCGCGTGAGATATCCGAGTTGGTGGAACGCGTATACACATATACAATACGATATATATATATATATATATATATATTTTCGAGTACTTATATACACGTATATACACATACATTACACACATTTATAGGCATTGATTGGACATCACTCCCGCACGCACAATTAACTCGACTTAAAAGATTAAAACACTTTCTGATAGTTGTGTGGGTGTATGGGTCTAGAATTAAATTCGAAATCATAAAATCTCTATCTATACGTAATTTGTATTTATATTTCTGTATATGGGAATATAAATTTGTGCACGTTTTGTATGTATAGTTCCGAATTTTTGTTTAACAATATACGTGGTTTATGTTTAGTGCAAGAAATGATTAGATTTGTGTTGAATTTGAAGTTGAGGGAATTGTGAATAAAAAATTGTAGGTACATTGTAGATTAGAGTATTTTATTTCGGACATATCTTTTAAAGTATTGAAGGGAGTTGATTATTTAATTGTGTGATGGAGTAATGAAGAGTTTTTAAATGTTTCGTAACTGTCAAAAGTAATTGCAGTGATTGTGATAGGGAAAATAGAGAAGGAAATAAAAATTTTTGTGAATAATTACATTGTTCAGTGTAGAGAAATGATATTTTGTAAAAATCTATTGAACATTGAATTTAGCCCTTGATAATTCTTTTACACCGTTCATAATTCAAGATTCAATGTCGAGATTTAAAAATTAAAAAAATATCATGATTAAAATAATAAAAGTTTAAATTTCCATTAGGTTTTTATTTCAAAATGAAAAAAAAAACAAAATCTCTCCAAAATATTCGTATGAATTATAATATCACATCATCAACATCCAAACTTTGTGTAGGTATAATCCACAAAATTCTCAACTGCAAACAATAATGTTTGCCATATACAAATATCACATCACTCGAATATAAATTCTCCTTTAAGCATGAAAGTGATGCGACGTGGAAAGGTAAACGGACGATAGTTGTAATCTTTTATCTGATGTGCGTGCGGGTGAGAGAGGGGTTTTTTTTTTTTTTTCTTTATTGTATATGGTATACTGTATATATTTGAATGGTAAAAGCTATGTGCGAGGTAATGTGAAACAAGTAAAAGAAAATACGAGAAAAAAAAAAAACCAGGAGGAAGAGAAAAATATATATATATATATATATGGCAATGGCGTTCTCAGAGAAATATATACATGAACCAATCCACTAACGCACAAGTGCAATACTCTCGAGAATATATAGAACCTTAATCCAATTTTCTCAATATATATATATAAGTAAATATACAACTCCCTTCAGAAGCGTACGATTTCACGGCGAGCAACAACGCGCCAACATTGTAATGCCGACAATATTACGCGGGAATACATGTGGAATAACTTCCATAGCAAGAGAGTCCCCATACGACGGGTTAGTGCGTACTATTATACACCGTCTGATATGCATATACGTCTAGTTGAATATATATACTATTTAAAGAAAAAAAATTTATATACGATTGCATTCATATGGCGCGTTGTAGATATGTCCTATCTCATGACAGAGAAAAAGACTGGAGAAAAAAAATTGTTATTAAATATAAGAAAAAAATGTGAAATAAACATTTGTAATTCGTATATATATATATATATAGATAAATGTCAGGAATGTTTAGTATGGTGTGTATGTGTCGTTGGGGGATTTTATGGAGATAAAGGAATTTTTATACAGATTGTTAATTTGTGTAATTTTTATTGTGAGTAATAGAGTAGAGTGAATTGGACTATTTATAATTTTTTTTATTTCAAGGATTATATTTCACAGTTGATAATTATATATGTATACATATATGAAAATAATTTATTATATTCACAAATATATCTGTGAATATGTTCCAAGATAAATTGAATGAAATTCTAGAATTACATTTTATGTCGAAAGTTATGTTTGTTAAAATTTAGTTTGTTCGAAAATTTACCTCGTTATTATAAATTACCTTTAGATAACATCAATCTTCCACTTAAATTACGAATCAGAACATAATCTAAAATATAACTCTATGTAACAACCTTCTCAAGACATATACAGTCTATACAGCAAAATACCAATACATTTCACCATGTTCTCCACTACAAAATCATTCTCACAACTAGTCGAATATCACTTTATTCAATTCACAAAATATATAAATTATATTTCTAGTAAAAGTATTACGTAAACCGTTCGAAAAATTTGCTTTTGGCTATTTTTCTTTTACATTATTATTATTATCATCATCATCATCATCATCTCAATTCCCAACACAATATCGATATGATCTACTACTAATACACAACCAGTAGTAATTCCTTACGTAAAAATATTCACCATCTATTTTATTTATCCATATATATATATATATATATCTATTTGAAATTTAATGTTCAAATATTTCCCATTACACACCATCACTTGTGTATAACTCTCTCGTGTTTCCGCGCGTCATCATTGTAAATAAAAATACATAGAAATAAAATATAATATATATATATATACATGGCATGGGTATGTTATGACACGGCGAGTTACACGCAAAGAGAAAGAGTTTTGCAACAATTGCTTGGCCACTTTAAATTTTCTTCAAGTCGAATAAATGCATTTATGGATATACTGAGACTGCGACTACCGGTTATAGTAATACTTACAAACTCGCCCCTAATCCTTCGTTGAAGAAGTTGCGCGAGTTAATCGTATATGCGAGTTCATGGCGTTCCACGTGGTGAACTCTCTCTCTCTCCCTCGTGTGTATAATACATATGAACATATATATGTGTAGCCAATAAAGTACAGAGGCGCAACAGCAACCAGCTTCACCACCACTTATGCCATGACTCGCCTGGCTACCTACCCATTCAGGTAAATACACTTGTAACCTAGGCATTATAGGCAGGCGCACTCCAGACTTATCGAGGTGGTGACATCGTTACGTGGACGCGTCTCAGGCGCCACTACAGACCTCAGGCGAATAGCCAGTTGTGTATTATAATACATGCGTTCAATAAAATGTATATGCATTATTAATCGTGATGAAAATCAAACAATTTATTCGTTCGGATATATAATTTTTTTTTTTTTTTGTTATTGGAGGGAGATGAAATTTATTATTTATAGCGAGAGTTGAAGTTGCTCTGATTAGTCTTTGTCATATTGTTGTGGGTTTTAGAAATGTAGAGGAGAAAAAAAATAATTCTCCTCCGTTATGTAGAACAATTTTGTTGCAGTATTTGGATTAGATTAAATAGCAGGTAGATGTTTAATTTAATTAATGCAAATGTTTGAATTAGATTTTTAGCATGGGAATTTAGTGAAATGTGTATTGTACGCGTTTTTTTTTTTTCTTTCTTTCATTTTTTGTATGGGAGCGTGCAATAATTATTGTGCCTCGTGTAACTTTCACTGGAGTTTAATGGTATTGTTATAGTCAGGTTAAGTGATGCAAAAATTGGAGAAAATTATATTCATGGTGTAGAAATTGGTGAATGGGAATTGGAGAATTTTTTATTTCTTCTAGTGAAGTGGAAATGTTGGAAAATTGTTATTTGATGGGTTATATTGATATTTTTTCATTTATTTGTAGCTGTGATTTATGTCACACTTCATAAATCCCAATCACTTCTCTTCATTACATTTTCTAGACATTTAATCCCAGACTATTTCAAAAATATATCCATCAATTTTTTATTATCAATTGAAATATAAAAAAACATGACTCCAAAAATTTAATTCTTCTCCATAAGCCATTATTTAATCATTACAATTTTAAATTTGATTTCTCTGATATATATCATCAATAACCCACTTTTAATTTATTATCCAAATAAATATACAGCCCAGAAACATTGCAATAAAAATTTTATTTTATTCCAATCATTAGTCAACTACCAGTTCAGTATTAGTTCCTGCACCATTCAAATCAATATTTGCATCATCAATTAATTCTCAATTGTCTCTTAAAATTCTGATAAACAATTCTCAAACATTTCCCATCACTTCACAATAAAAAAAAAAACAAGAGCAAAGCAATAAATAGAAAATATTTATTTGCCTTTATTCCAATGCCAGTTCCAAGAATTGTAGATACTCGTCACTGTGTGTTGCGCAATGGATTTGCATCAGGTGATTTCAAAGTCAAGGATCGTTGCACCGTCGACCTCATGGGCGTGTCGAGGTTACAGAAGGAACTCTCGTCGTATTAAACCAACAGAGACACATTTATATATATATATACAAATACACACATATATAAATGCATATATAGTAAACGAATTATTCGTCTGCAAACGTTATACATATTTTTTATTTCCCACCGGATATTGAAACAAAATATACCTTTACTATTGAGAGCACAATTGTACATACATATATACATATATATGTTTGATATACTCTGAGGCGAATCAAGGAAATTATCCGTGGTAATAAACGTCCTCTCTTTACAACGAGAGGAAAAAATCATCGAGTTACGAGCCGAGAAAGTTATATAGGCTTGTTGAGATGCCGAGGGAATAGTTCGAGAAAGATAGAGAGGGAAGCCATCAAGAATGATAAAAAAAAATATATAAATGTATATACACATTTATATATACATATATATAAAGGTCGAATTATAGTGTGGCTTGACGAGATTTAGTAGCCCAGTGACACACTGCCATGTGCCTTATAATAAAAGATCATTAGTGATTTTATGGTTTTGTATATAAAGAGAATAGTATATGTGTATTTGTGTCTGTCTTTTTGTGAAACACACGCGCTTGTTTGTTCGAATCCATTTTTAAACGAGTAATCTTTATTTTATTTTATTTTCAACAAGCACGGAGAATTCTATTTATTTCTTGACCTCATTGCACTAGGTGTACCGAGAATATGAAAGAATATAGTTATGGTTTTGCTTTTTTTTTTTAATATTACTGATTTTTGTTTAGTTCTTCTTCGTTTTTTTTTTTTTCTTTTTCTTTTCTTTAAACGTTTAAATATTTTCTCCGATGAATAATCACTTGGCATGTATAATTGTCCATCATGCATTATTACAAAGGTTGTGGTGGGAATGAATGAGAATAGAGAAAAAGAAATGAATATGTTTTATTTTTGCGACATCTTGTTAAATGTTTTTTTTTTTCTTTCCATGACGTTGTGAGTGAGCTTCACTCACTATGTTTCATTAGAGAAAGTATTTATTGAAATAAAATTAAAAAAACATCAGACAAGAAAAGGAGAAGGAATATATTTATTTCATTATTTAGTATTAGTCGCGAAATATTGTCGCAAATAATAATCATTATTTTGACGAGGACATTCGTGTTAAATATTATAAAGAAACTTATTCTTTAATTTAAGAGACAATAATTGCTACTTGAAAAACAATTTATTAACAAATGTATCTTTTAAAATTATTATAATCAAATATCATTTAAATTCACCATCATTTTTCATGTCTCCAAATTTTTGTTGGTGACTTTAATAGCTCAAACAATATATCTTTCTCCAGTGAAAAATCATAATCTATCGTGACCCATAAACCCTCGAGCGCGGTTAGGATCAAAGAAGGGTGCAGCGAATTGGTAAAGAAAAAAAAAAATACTAAGAGAATAGAAAGAAAAGAACACACAACACAAAATAAAAGATAATAATAAACAAGAAACATTACTAGCGCATAGATTTCACTAGATGAATCTCTCTAACACATTCCTCATTGCATCTTCCTTACTATCTTCCTTTCTTTCTTTCACTCAATCTTTCATTCTTGAAAAAATTCAAAAAAAGAAAACACTACTAGTACTACTACTACTACTACTATTTTCTTCATCTATCTCTTAGAATCTACAGCATCGTGCGCCGAATGTCTTTGACAAGAGCTATAGAATTAAAGGAAGAGTTGTATTGTACAAAATATAATTCTACATCGCGAGTTGAATGAGAAACATACCCTGTCATTAGTGTTTGTGATTAAAGTGATTTGAGAAAATAAAAGAAAATGAAAATGAATGGGAGAAAATAACTAATTTGCAACAAAACAAATCACGTTTCCAACAGGTCAATATTATAACATACAAACAGTAAAACGAACGTATAAATAAATAAACAAACAAATAAAATAAGTAAATACGATGAACTTTCATTGCAATAAAAAACACAACTGACTGAATAAAATATTAAACACGTTAATAAACACACCAGATACAGTAATAATTTGTAGATACATACAAACACATAAGACACAAATCTTAAGTTATATGTACACCTTGTTGGTATACTCTCATATGTGGGTTTATATTGCCAGATTGATATCAAACACTAGCGGTACTATAACCCAACTCCGTTACTACCACAACGTTTTTTTATCATAATTATTTTTTTGTATTCCATCATTTTATTTTAATATCTCACTGCAGATATTATCAAGATTCTTATTAGTAATATCAACGAAAAATCTCACAATTCCAACCGCATTGAATCATATCTAGCAATTTAATCCTCCACACAACCCACGGAAGAAAAAAAAAAATAAATATAAATAAACAAAATTTTAAATACCTTAAACATAATTTTATTATGATTGATAAAATAAAATAAGTAACGTCAACATGCAAGCATGCATGTTTAATGTTTGTATATACACCCATATAATTATCCGATACATTTATCTATTTATTCACTCATTCATTTAATCATTTATTTCTTTATTTATTAGCAAAATTGCCACAGGCATATTGTATAGTCTACACTCATTATCATTATGCAAAGTCATAATATAATATCTTTAAAACGATACGCGATGCGTTTTGTTATTGCAAAACGATTAAACGATCCGATCAAGTGCATCCACCATATCGTATATCATTTGATGATTCATTGTTTGCGTGAGAACAAGAACTTCACTGCACTTTAATTATCATCCTGTGTATGCATATAAAATCATTAAACCGGATCGTTATATGTATTTACTATATCAAAATTAATTCTACAATATATATATATAAATAAATAAATATATCAATATAAATTTATTGTGAATAATTAATCAAGCAGTGGATATATAAAATTTTATTTGTAAAAGAAAAAAAAATAGAAAAAACATTGCAATAAATTTATCGATGAAAATATATACGTCATTTGTGTGGCCGCGTGTGACGCCAGACGTAAGAAATCTTCACCCACCCAATATATATATATATATATGTATAGTTATATATAGAACACATAAGTATATATAAACATATACATAGAGCTCTCAGACATGGGCCATTAACGAATCAAGATCGAAGCAATCGCGATCGTTACACGCGCTCGTAAAACGCCTCCTCCCTCTCACTACTTATATTCGCATATGTATATGTGTATATTGGTTTGAATATGTTTATATGTGTTTATTTATGTGATAATGTGTGTATACGTATGTTATATACCTGACTAATCGGGAGCTCAAGAAGCGTGAAAATCGTCCCCGGGTGTACAGCGTTTTGCATTGGAACATTTATTTTAAACTGGCGATTAAAAATGTGTATATACTCGTTTTGTCCACTCTCTTATCGATCTTGTGTTTATATCAACATACTAATTGATCCTTGTGCTATATATTAATTTATTTCTATTGTGTAAATAAATTGGATTAATTTCGTTGTTTAAGTGTTGATTTTAATGGGTAAAAATAGAGAACAGTTATATGAACTAAATGGTTGATATTGATGTTATGATTGATGAGACAAGTAGAAATAATAAATTGGTCAGTGTTGAATGAGGAAAAATAATTATTTATACTGTGATTATGAATAACTATTTGTGAAGGCCATCTGATATTTTTTATGGAAATTGTTTGCACGAATTTTCGTGGGACATTTGGGGAAAAAGAAAAAAACGATGTGTTTTTATTAAATTATTATATCGTGGATTGAAATATATATTTCTCATATCTCAGGAATGCTATTTTCTTTCTCTTTGTTAATTTTAATACAGCATTTATATTGAAGTTCAATAATATTGCTTAGTCATGATATTTATTCTCTCTCTCTCTCTGTTGAAATTCTGATTAAAAAATTCTATTCATTTATTAATTCATTTCTGTATTTGTCTATGGTCGTTTAACCTATTGCGATATAACATTACACTTGATAGAAATTATATTAATTAACAGTTGTGGCGATCTGGTGCGATGAAAAAAAAATGTTGATATTGTAGAATATTATTAGGAATAGAAAACATAAATTATAATTATTCGTGAATAATTGTATGTTATTTTTCAACAATTTTATATATTCAAATGAACAATAAGTATGTTAAAAAATATTTTTCTACATACATGAACATTTTTTTTTTTTTTTCATTGACTCTCAATAAATCTCACATAGTCAATTGTTTTTTTCCCCATCATGTCAATTAACCATCAGTGTCAATAGGTCAACTCAATATTGTATCTTCATCCATTCAATACCAACAATTGCAATTATACCCTGATAAAAATGCAATAATAAATATTTTTTATTCCCATGTAATTATTTGCTAACAGTAATGCCAGGATATTTATCTTCCGTATATTCAATTGAAAAATTTCTCATTAGCTTAGATGAATGTATATTGATGAAAACAATGATGAACCTAATTTTCATCCTTTCACATTTCCATTGATTTATAAAAATAACCACAAACAATAATTCAAGTATGAAATAAAAAATTCATTTACACTATTACATTTTAATATACCATTCATTCAAAATTTCTCTGCTTTAAGATTGCCTTCACATATTTTCTTTTATCTATACAGTAACAAAACTGCATTAGCAATAGCAGTATTATAACTGTCATATAGCTGTACACTTTAGTATAAAATGAGCTAGCAAATAGTATACAGTTGGGAAAGTAGCGAGTATTATTACGATGTAAGCAGTATTTTTTGTATTTTTGTTTTTTTTCTTCTTCTCCCAAACGCGTCAACATAAATATTGCACATTCTATTTATCGATTTCATTCTTATTTTATTTTTAACTTGGGATGAGAACTGTCGATTTTTAATGGTTAACGTATGAATCACGAGGTTACAGTAAGAGAATCTGTCGGAAGCACATGCGGGGACGTGTTCACACACAACGGGTATATATGAGCTTTCACTGCACAAGGAAAGCTAGCCAACGGCCGTTCATTTCTTATCGACCATGAACCACACGCGGTCGCGTCACTCGGAAGTGGGCTGAACCATTATACGAACGACTGCCTATGTTACTTCGTGTACTCATTTATGTATACATTTATATATATATATATCTATATGGAGATATATACAAGCGCGAGAGAAACCGACATTTTATATAAAAAATCCCCGCTGGGCAAGCATAAATAACGCCAATTGTTTTATCGCCGCTGGACCGCGCAGTGTGCAGAAAAAGAGAAAGGTGGCGAATGAAAGATGCCGATAACTGATTATACTGATGTGATAGTTGATACTGATACGCTGATATTGAGAGTGAAAGTGAGAATTTAATTTTTCTATCGTAGTTGTCCAGTCGAAATGAGAAACGAAAAAAATGAAAAAAAAAGAAAAAAGGTTAAATTGAAAAATTGGATAATCAATGGGTGATATGCAAGTTAGAAATTTTGAAAGTTTATTGAAAATTTGTGGGTAGAAATGAGCTACACTTATGCATAGAGATTTATTTGAAAGATTTGTGTTGAAAATACATAAATTATATCTATGTGAAATTGAATACAATTTTTGTTATTATTTGTGGAATTTTATTTCAATAATTTCTCAAAGCAAATTGATTATTTGTATTACAGTTATGGAATTTTTTTATACTGAAATATAAGGTATGAATGAATTAAGAATAATTATATTTATGAATAAACTCCAAAACTACAATTCTCAAAAATTCACCAAAACACAGAAAATCCACTGGAAATTATTTCAAATCAACAATAAAAAATTCTCATAAACACTCGGAGAATGTTAAAACATTCTTGTATCTTCTCACTCTGAGAATGGATTGAAATAAAATGCGAAAAACAGCAGCAGTAAAGAAAAAGAAAGAAAAAAAAACAATAAACAACAAACGATAAAAACTATTTCATCCTCAAAACTTCTCGCCCGGAGAATTTCGCCCACGTTTCACCGCCATCATCATCATCATCATCATCATCAGTTTCCAAATCTCAAATGCGAAAGAAACAGTTTGTGGAATGTCCATATATATATATACACATAAAATACTGCTGAGCATGAGTTTGAAGAAGAGAAACAAAATACAAGGTAGAATCTGAAGAGGGAAAAGAGGGCGAGATATAGGCGAAGAAAAAAAGTTGGAGAAGTGCAGCAGAGAAGAGCAAGTAAGAGTGAGTAAAGGTTGGATTGGAAGAGCTTGTCGCTTGTCGAGATGATGAGGGAGGAAGTGAAAGAGGAAAGAGGTGAGACGAGCGGTATACGTGAGTCAGTCCAGAGGAACTCGATGTAAGCTTGGTGTTGTGTATAGATATCTACTGGAGTTCTTTGCGGTTGAAAACCACCGCACACTTAAATATATACGTATATATGTTTATACATATAGGTACACATATTACCAATATAGTAAATGTACAACGTACGTATCATATACATGAAGTAGGTATATATCCATATATACTATATACGTATATAAACTAACATCATGGATCGAGATCAAGCCACGCGATCGATATATGTAAGGGAAATTATGCAGCGCACACGCGGCCAACTTGCAAAATGGATGGATCGAGAGGGAAATTGATCTACCTTGGAGGCATCTGTGTATTGATCGCTACCTCGTTCAGTCTACACTTTGTGGCGACGTCTATATATAGTCACTCTTCGGTTCGTTGATGTTGTTATTGTATATATATACATGGCGATAAATGCAAACTGTGAAATAATATATGTCGAGGAAGGAAAAATGTAGGAATGTAAAAAAAATTTTAAATAGAAGATTTTTATAGTTATGTATCTGAAATTATCTTAGATTGATATCGCATGGGAAGATAGAGATTTGTTTGGATTATTTATTATTGTGGTCTATTTTGTTTAGTTGAGGAAATTTATTTTGGTGTATTAATAATAATAACCCTATTAATAATGCAAAACAGCTGGCTATAAAAAAATCCGGTTTCATTCAGGGATGAAATAATAACGAGAATAAACAATGAATTACTGATTGATTACTGCAAAATTTCCAATTATTGACATAAATCATGAATGCATTTTCTTTTTCCAATTGTAGAATGAGGTGACTTTTCTATTAGTATAGAATATTTTTCAAACGTTCTAATCGAGTACTCACGATCAATTATCACGACCAAAAATAACCAGAATAAATCACTCTTACAATAATTATTTTATATCCTTTGTATTTTACTATACCTTTTCATTAACACACATTGGTAATTAATTGTAACATAAGATTTATTTTTTTTTATAGTGCATGAAAAAGAAGGCAAAAGAGTCAATTGATCGTGAAGTGTTTCCCTTGAACCGGGAAATTACAGCCACAATATATTCTTGAATATGGTATGAAAGACGTATTATGTCGAGTTTTACGGTTGTACATTCATTGGTGCGAGGCATGCACGCGTGCGCATTATATTCGTGTTGGTAGCTACTGTGTATTGTCGATATACAAAGGAATCGCTCGCACGTGTCCAATTGCGAATACAGAAAAGCCGTTACACGTTATGTGCCCGATGTAGACGATGTACATATACTTACATACTATATAAAATTCCATTTTTGGTTTTACCAAGGTCTCCTATCAACCCATCTATCTTCTATACGTATATTATTCGCTAAAGACATTTTAGGCATGGACAACACAATCATCAATTTACCTAATACGTTTATATATGCGTCTAATCGTCATCGCACGATTATAGAGTCGACTATTCTCTTTTCTTCTTCACGTGTCCATACCATATTCAGTGTGTTACAAATAAAAATTCGCTCCTTCTCACAAATAAATATATATATATATATATATTTCTTCAATCATTTTTTAAAAATGGGGAATTGTATTAGAAAGAATAATGCGGGGTAAAAATATTTTACAATACTTGTTGTAAAAAAATTTTAACAGTGTCATTTTTTTTTTTTTTTTTACATCGATTCAGGAAATGTTTTCGTTGGTAATAAAAATTTTATTTACGTTTACAAAATTGATAAATGGATTGTATTGATGGAATTTTGTGTTTAGAATGTGAATTGGAATTTTAAATGCATTTTTTCGCAGAGCTGGAGTTGAAATTCGTAATTAATTTGGGAATTAAGGGAAAATCAAGCCATTAGTCGGACATAGAGTCGAGTACTGGCTCGATGCCAGGATAATAATTCACTCTCATTTCCCTTTCTATTTACAACGATTGCTCATTCAAAATTATATCAAGAATTCATTTATTTATTTAAATATAAAATATACTTGAATAATTTGATGAATTTTTGTTCAATGATTGAATAAATTCACTGGATTATTCAAAGATATTCAAATTCAACATACAAATTCCTGAAAAATAAATCTTCATTCAACAAATCTCTCATAAACACCGCAACTCTTATATTAATTATTTCTCACAACTCTGCATCATCATTCCAATGAAATTGAATAAAAGGGAATGTATATACCTGAAGTAACTAAAAAAATCTACGTCTATACACTTATATAAATAAATTTCTCGCTGGTATAGAAAACGCGTGGCAAACAGCAGCAGCAGCAGCAGCAGTAGTAGTAGTACTGGATATACCAAGATCCTATAGCAATATAGTGAAACCGTTAAAAGCCACAACCTTCGACACTACGAGGTGCCCAAGCGTCCATTGTTGGCGCGGGCCATACGTTCTCATAGCGTGAGAGTAGTTTGCTGCACTCTCCCGCATCTCAACACATATACTACATACACATAACATACATACATATATCTATCTATAATATAACATATTCTATACACTCATGCGTTACGTCGCGTCCACTCAACTCGGAACTTCATACCGTATGGTAACATATAAGGGACGTCTATATGGGGGATGACCGGACAACGTGGAGCTGCACCAGGAAACGTTCGAAAGATGTGCGTAGGTTAAAGGTCCTAATGCTCGTGTACACATATACACACATTTATATTGATGTATATATATATATATATATATAAATATACAGAGGGGTATATGCGCATTCTGGGTGCATTTTTTACTAGAAAAAATTACAAGTAAAGAATTTAAAAAATGCAATTTGTTCGGGATATGACTTTACTATAGTGTCTCGTAAAGTGTCTATTAACTTTCTGTATGTGCGCAAGTATAATGTGATGGTGTGTGTTTATATATGTATGTATGTATGGTGAGAGAGTGGAGGCACTTTGAATTTCTTTCCAAGAAAATTCCTTCGTGGTCAATTCGAAAAAGAATTATAATAGTTGTTGATGAGGGAGAATGAAAGAAGGAGACTTTGAGAGTGGATATATTAACTATTATATGATGTCTTGAGTGGAGATATGTGGTAGGTGTTTTATTAAAGTTTTAGAGAGACATTTATTTATGGGGTTAGAAAATAGTTTTGAAGTGAGTGTAGTATTCGGGAAATAAATATCAATTAAATTGATATTATTTTTATCGAAGAGCTATGTTGGAATTTTTGTGGTATTTTTGATGAGTAATTATTTAAAAGGATTTGAAGATGTAGAATTAAATGTAGGGGTTGTGTTTTAGAGTTGTTGTTGCAGACATTTTTTTTATTTATACCTCAAATAAATAGTGTACCAGAGTTGGAGAAATTTTTTAATACAATAGAGCAATGAATTTTTTGGTATTTAATTTAATATTTGTAGTTGGATAGAAAATAATTTTGATTCTAGTGACAGTTTTCAATTTAAATGTGACATTGATCCAGATTCAAAGTGCAATTAATATCCATTTTAAATCAGAACTACAAAAAATACAATTTTTCATCAGAAAAAAAGAAAATTGTTACACTAAAATAAATCTACCCTATACACCTATACTATTTACCTCTAAACACAATACATCTAAACACATTCTCCATATTATAGATATCCATATTCACAACATATTTCATACACATATATTCTCTATAGTTATAGTGGCTCGGTACAGTCTCGTTATTAACACCTCTTAAGTTTGCTATTAAGTTAATGCACACCTGACGCACATTGTGAATTATAGCGTAGCCTATTAGTCATACAAATCGCAGGAGGCAAAATATACTAATACACACTTTTGTTTCATTTTCTTTTCGTAGTCAAATGCCAGAGGGAAATATACCATTTCATTATTATATATATATATATATATTTCTCATTTCATCCCTTCACATCCTCTCCAATACTTCTTCGCCTCATTTACTTCCGTCTCAAGTTTATGACTGATAATCTGGGTTGGGCGGGTGCGCGACCGTGCAATACAACGTAGTCGTTAATATCCTGTCGAGTGAAACCCGCAAGTGAGATCAAAGGATAATATTTCTCATACTGGCAATGTGCAGGTATTCCCTTCTATAACATATACATTCAAACATTATAATCGGCACGCAATCCTTTTGGTTCTTGCTTGTGTCTTTATACTTACTCACAAGCACATTATAGTTGCATATGAAAATATATCCAACAACGAATATTTATAAATGTATATAGAAATATATGAACGTTTTGGACGATTGGTTTTGGGATATCTATCTGCCTTATTGGACGATTCATGTTGCACTCGACAGAGAAAATCTTATGCTTTATATTAATGTATAAATGTCTATATATATATATATATAGATAGATTATACATGAATATATATTGTATGGGTAGATGTATCGATATGTACGTGACACACTTTGGGCTTAGCAATGTTGGCTTCAAACCCACTTTCCCATCTTGCTAAAATGCGTGCCAAGAGGAATTCCAAGATAATCACAACGGCCTTCGCAGTGGTTATGGCTCACGATTCTCCATATATAGATATAGTTGTTGTGTAGTACTATATATATATATATATATGTGTATGGAGAGTTATTATACATTTTCACTAGAGTATTATTGTATTAGTTGGTGAGGAGGAAAATTTATCTTTATATTCATTTTACAAATAATTATTGTGATTGAATTTTATTGGTGGAATTTGTTTGTTCTTAATATTTAGAATTTTTTATTCGATTGTGAGATGTATTTTGGTTAGAAATAAATTGGTAATTATTTTGAAGTTAAATTAGTTTTTGATATAATATTATTTGGTTTCATTGAAGACTCTTTAATATAAAAGTGATTGACAATGAATTAATGAGAATTATGAGACAGGGTTTATCTCTCAACGAAATTCAGTGTGTGTTATTGGGTTTTTTTTATTTTTCATTTATATCAATTTATTTCATTCGGAATTTTAATGTTGTCTGTTTTGTCCTTGATATTAGTGCTTTTTATTTCTCCTTGTTGAATGAATGTTATATAATTTTAATTTCAATCTGAAAAAAATGTTGAAGGTAACTTGAATAAAAGTGGATAATTTCAATTATTAATACTTTTTATATTTGATGCTAAAACTTATTTTTATTTGAAATTAATAAATAATTTATTTCCATTTATAAATACTCGGCACTCTTTTAGCTAAACAATACATGGAAAATATTATCTAATGTCGTTAAACATTTTTTAAATAAATATTACCAACAACGCATGAATGTAAATTCTGTTGTAGGAATTGTTTTGCAACAATTTTAAATCATAGTTTTTATGTTGGCACATTTTTATTTCAATGACGATATTAATTAAAATTATAATAAATATATATTCTTGATATTCAATTTGCCCGTGGAATTAGAAAATACAAAATGAGATAATTTACATCTATACCAGTTCATAGAAAAAGAAAGAAAAAAAATAGTTCCATATTCATTTTACAAATAATTATCAAGATATATTGAATATCATTGTTAAAATGAGTTTGGCCTTATTACCAGTGCTTTTATTTCTATTTATTTATTTATGTACATATAATCTCTTACGTATATGTATATGCACATATCGACGTGTCTCACATTTCCCTCTCAGTTGTGTGACGAGTATTGTCTATATTAAAGC
This sequence comes from Zele albiditarsus, assembly GCA_958496275.1. NCBI lineage: Eukaryota > Metazoa > Arthropoda > Insecta > Hymenoptera > Braconidae > Zele > Zele albiditarsus. The sequence goes on along the minus strand of OY292413.1, from coordinate 6,455,109 downwards.
AATAGACAAAAGGAGTGAAATAAAAGTGCATGGTCTCGTTTTCCCTGATGTGTGTATATATATATCCTTTATTGTACATATCTCTTACGTGTCACTCGGTGAAGTTGGATTTACCTTTGTTGTAGCATTACAAAAAGAAGAGAAGAGAAAAAAAAATAGAGACGTCTGATGATGGGCACAATGTGCCTGTCGTTGGTCTATTTATTTTTCTCGTGGAAAGTTGGAAGTGACCGGAACGATGATGATGTACAAAGTGTGTTAAAAAAAAGTTACTCACGATGGAGAGTTATTTATTGTTTAGATGACACATATACAAATGTGAATTGAAGCTTATAGATAGTGTGTATCAAAATGCAATAGTTTGAAAGAGAAAAAAAAATTGTATTAGTGAAATTCAATTATTTTACTTGGTATTAATATTTTTTTTTTATACACTTGACAATACAAACAAATTCTATGGATATTTCTTGTGCATTCAAATAGCTCTATTCATGACCTTTTTCTTCATTAATAACAAAAGAACATTGTTCCAAATAAGACATTTTTATATATATGTTCTCACAATTAATCTTTGATGTCGTTGATGTTGTTTTTTTTTTTTTTCTCCAACTACTTTTTCTTTCTTTATTTTTATTATTTTTATTTTTCATTCTCAAACGATTATGCAAGTCGACACACGTAAGACACGCAGTGTCGGCTATCCCGTCGTGCGCTTATAAATCATGGAAGAATTCCATGCAGCATGAGATAATAAAAATAAGGCAAACAAAAAAAATAATATAAATTAACAAACAAACAAAAATAGTGTGTGTATGTATAAATAATACGTGGGTATTGTTTTTGTTTTTTTCTTTTATTTTTTGTTGTTGTGTACATGCGTAAATAAAAAGGAAGCCGGGGCGCGTCCGTGAACCGGGTGTGATTTTGCGCGATAGTAGGAATTTATTTCACGCGCCACCACCTGTCTCTTGTGCCCGTTTGAAATTCAAGCCTCCCGCGGTTATGTTCCACTATCTACTACTGATGTCACTTGCGTGTTGTCTCCGCAAGGTAACGTCAGCACGCACATATGCGCGCTAAACAAGATGATGACAAAGACACAAGTTGAATCGAAATTTATAAATGTTTTTTTTTTTTTTCTGTTTGTTCACGGTCTTCTCTTATCGATTGATCTAACATTCTCCGAAATGAAACAGTGCTGGACAGATTAAAGTATGCGCGCTTGACCATGAAACATTTTTTTTTTTTCTTGTATTATTATCGCACAGAATCGGTTTGTTTGTTTTTTTTTTTTTATAAACACTCCGGGGGAGAAAAAAAAAGGAAAAATAATTTAAATTGGAGTTGTATAATTTTAATTTGAAACTGAAAAGAATTTTTGGAATAAAATGACTTGAAAATAATAATTGAAACAGTCAACAAATAAATATGATATTAAAGTAATAGTTAATTTGATATGTATCCCATTTAGAAATAATTTCTAGTAGCTTTTTTTATATTTATATTCGTTCATAGATAATTATCTATATCAACAATATCTATAATTTAAATTATTCATATATTTGTAAATCACCATCCACTGATTGTAGATTGTCCCATACTTGATGAACAATTTGCACAAAAAAAAAATAGAAACATATTAATAAATGATAACACCAAGAATATAATCATATCTGAATGAAATCTAAAATTCGTCATTTGCACAAGAAATATATTCTATTCAATTTCAAAAAGTTCAATTCAATTAAATCAAATTTACGAGGTTTGATTGGAATCATTTTCGTTGTCGATAAACATGTACATATAGTAAAGGGTTGGGCAAAATTTATTCATATATAACAAGCACAATTATTTTGAATTTAATCTGCCACAATTGCTGGTTCTGTATCGAGATAAAATTTTTTTTTCAAATCCTTCGTACAATGTTGTTGGTGTTATATAGCATTTGCACATGCAAGTACGACGTCTATTACTAGACAACTTTGGTACTGAGAGGGAAAGAAAAAAAAAAAAAGAGGAGAGACCAGGACGTGCGCCACGTCGAGGTCTCCTTATTTGCAATCAGAGAAACATGCAGAACACGTAACGGTTCGACCAGAGGGCGCGCGATAAGACCGTCTTCAGGTATATAATGACGACCCTCGTGCGCAACAAATTCCCGTTTCTAAGCGTCAAACAGTTAATTAATGACACGATGAGTTGTTTCGCTTCAGTCGCTTTTCATCTTCGTCTAAAATTTTACTCATACACAAATATGATCCATATATATATATATAAATACACATATTGATAGTAATACACAATCATTCAAGCATGTACACTTGATATAAAAGACGATATATTAAATATATAAAATGCCAAACGCTTCAATGACTTTGTTGATTTGACACAACGATAAATATTTCTCCTTGTTTCTAAATTCATATAATTTTTATTTTCTTCTGCATCATCTCACCATTAATGTGTGAATATAATTTGATCGATTGCCGAATAGAAACACCATGTTGTATTATGTGTCATTGCGTGAATACATTCTCAATCGTGCTAAAAAAAAATTCTTACACTCTTTTGTGCTCAATTTTATTATTCGTATTTTTATTTTTCGTTTGAATAAAAAATTAATCAACTTCATGGATAAAAAAGGTTCGATCTATTTAATCGGAGCGATTCCTTTCATGTCTCATCAATTATTTAATAGATACATTTGATATGGAAAAAAATGTCTATGGATATGTGTTGCAAAAAAGAAAGAAAAAAAGTAAACGACCATGCAAAGTTTTGTTTGGGTGTGAACTTTACTGTAATATTACATTTTTTATTTCTAATTCAATTCCATCGTCCGAGACGGAATAGCATTTATGTAATGGTTAGATATATAATTAGTATTCAATTCGATACACTGTTAGTAAATATATATATTTTTTTTTTATATATATTCTACTTATTTATTATATTTTAATTTTAAAGAAGTGAAAATTTATTTATCCTTGTTTAAAACGATAGATAAAGTAGGTAAATTGAACTCAAGAGAAAATCATAGAACATTATCGAATTAGAAAGCAGAGATTGGTTATTACAATGTTAATTATTAATATGAATAATAATTCTACACAACTGACATTATACAATCCGTGAGAATTTATATGTACTACTCCACTTCAGAGTTAATTTTAACACGATATAATTCACAGTGAAGAAAAAAAATGGATTTTTAAATTTTATTTTCTAGTGAAAAAATGTTGTGATGAAAAAAAAAATTAAGTGGTTTCATTATCTGATAATACACTTGAATTGAGGGTGAAATATTTTCTACATTAATCGTATACGCACAAGTATGTCATTAGGTGTATGTAACTCTTCGTCAAAACTTGAATTATCCATCAAATGTGTGGTATATAAGGCGCGACTGGTTATGATTAATTGTACTAGATACATATCCGAGCTTCTGACTTTGTAATTATTAAGTGGACACGTAATGAGCGTGAATCCGTTGATATTCACATAACTATTGTACCCACATACATAAACATATACACATGCATACTGAGTCAAACAACATCTAGCTATATTACCTTAGGGACAAGGGATAATTGAGATTCGTTCTCCTGTATATCGTATACATATATGTATGCATATAACATTTTCTGATCGACTACCTTCACATACTTTTCTCTTTTTATACTTATATTCATTACACACCAAGAAACAATTTATCTCGCGTCTTCTAATGACCTCCCTCGTGTGTTTTCTCTGTGGACTTTCCGCAATTTTCTCTTATACAATCACTTCTCCCTCTTTGTAACTTTAACTACTACTACTACTACCACTACTATTATTAGTACTGCTACTAGTAATGCTTCTTTGACATGACATACTGCACTTTGAAGTGAGTATTCTTGTATAGAATTTCCGAAAATGAGTCATTTCTATAAAATTTCAGATAAATAATAAATTTTAATGCAACTTTGGTTGTTATCATATTTGTATTGTAATATTTCTGGTGTATTATTGAATGTTTTTCGACCTCCGTGAGGAGGGAATTGTATAGTTGTTATACAATAAGGTGCTGTTGTTCTGTCTGGGAATAAAAGGTTATTTGAGATATCATACGTGAGAAAAAAGATAGTGACTTGGAGAACAAACTTTTTGATTTTTCAGTTAATTTTTTAACTTACAGTCAGTGAAAAAAATACAAATTTACGGAATATTGATGGAATTATAGTTTAGATTATAGATAATTTGTGTATAAATCGAATAGAATTTCTTTAACGACAGTCGATTCATTAGTTTTCAAAATATCCTGTCAGCCAGTTCCAGAGACTCGTTCCGGCGATTATTTGAGTTCTCAGCGATTATTTGATGAACTTCCTGTTTTAAAGTACAAGTCTCAACTCCCCATACTCTTGACCATTGAAAAAAAAAATCTATTCACTCACCCCACAATAATCATAAAACGTGAAAGAAAAATAGCGAAAGAGAACAGAAAAATCAATGTTTTTCATCCCAAACATAAAAATACAGCTTTAAAAAATCCTCTATAACAACCCGCAAAACACAACGCATTTTACGCACGTGAGTCACTTTATATCGTATGAATAATAAACAGATTGGTATATATACTTGTACCCAAACAAATCCGGTTTTCGTTGTTTTTGCATTCCCGAAAAAAACAAAAATTTATCATATAAAAAAGGAAGATAAAAAAAAAAGAGAATTAATGCAGTCTTCGGATATAATACAATCGTGGGGGCCCATTTCTCTGCTATTACACATTTCTCATCGTTTTAATGAATATCTCGCGTGCTGCTGGGAAATTTCAACGTGCCACCATCCGACCCCACCACTCTAAACTCATCGTAGCCTCTCGCATACACGTGAAATCTCACAACGCACACACTTGTTGCGTAGATCACGGGCCCCCGTTTGCCAATGTATAAGAGCCCTAGTAGTAACAGTGAAGCGGCATCAGTACACTCGATGTGTAATGCTATCTCATATGAGTGTGTGAATTCATGGAGTGGGACCGAGGCCCAATCACCATGGCAACCTTCATACCGCTCGGGCGCGTCCGCCGCGTATCGTAATACTTCGCTAACACTCGGTTAAACTCGATCGTTTCCGTGTAAGCGAGGCCAACCGGTCGGGAGTTGCCGTCACCGCGCGACCAGTTGAATTCCGCACGCAGAGAGTGATTGTTGTGTGTGCGCGTTTGTCGCGTCTCTTGAATCGTGCCACACGACACAAACTCGTGCCGTCTCTTCCGCATTTGATAATAACTCGCGTTCAATCATTTTATTGTATTTACATTAACCTGTAAACCAATAATTATTTGAATCTTGCCGATATTTAATAAACAGTGTACGCATTGAATCAAAACCAATCAAGGAATTTTCATTTATCTATCGTTTTCATTTAATTTCATTTTATATGAATATAAATATTATTTTTTTTTTTTCGACGGAATCGATAAGTGGAAAAAGAAACGAGTGTAAGATACAGTCAGCCCCTTAGGCAAAGTGTGTTTGTGTTTAAAACCCGCACACTGGTGCGACACAAATAAAAAAAGGAAAACAAGACGAGAGAGAAAAAAAAAATTTCGGACACGTCTGCGTTAAATTCCATTCCACATTTTTTTTTTTTCTCCTTCATCGTTTCTTTTTTTCTGTTTACGTCTGTGAGTTTCAATTTCTTTCAAATAATTTTTCATCTATATATCGGTATCTGATATACGATGACTAAATTGCGACAGAACTAAACAAGTTTATACAGGCATCTATATACACATTTATACATACGTATATATGCATATATGTATATCCTAAGATTTATAACTAACGTCAACTGTGCGTGTATGAAAATAATCGTTTGTCGTGCGGTGAATTAACGTGAAGCAAACAGGTGGTTGCCGGCAATATTCTTCATTCGTTGCTCCACGATAACGTTCTCTCTCGTTCTTTCAATAAATACCACACACATAAGCGTATATATATATATATATATATATTTACACACACAACAGACAGAATATTCCAATCGATTGACCTTGACGAACTTGCTTTCTGTGTATAAATGTGCGACCACACAAATCCCAGAAGCAGAACAACTTTCCGGCAAGATAATTAACTTACGTGACAATTTTATTATTTTACCTTTTTTTTTTTCTCTCTATCATCCCCAACTATATCTCTCACCCACGCTTCAGGATTACTCACGTACGTTTACATTCCCTAGAAAGAAGTAGGATTAAACTTATATACACAGACACACATCCATATATAAATCGATTTATATTTCTACGCGTGCGATGATGAGATGGCTCGTGGTTCTTGGTACGAGCGATCATCGCCGATCGTGACGAGGATGAGGATCACTGAAACTCATCGCGTTCAACATCAGCTAAGAGCAGAAGCTGCAGCAACGACGGGAGCGGTGATGGTGGCCAAGAAGCAGCACTGAATCCGATTGCTACACGCGCGCGTCACGAAGAAGCAAAGAAGAAGAATAAGAAAGAAGAAGAAGAAGAAGAATAAGAAGAAGAGGTTGAGAGGTAGAGAGGAAGAAAAAGAAGATCCATACATCGTGTATATATAAGTATATTTGTGTATGTGTGTGTGAGTGGTGTGTACGCGGTTGCGTGTTAAAACCGTTTGAGGTCGAATGATGACCATGTTCGGCACCCTAGTGCAGAGGCTCACGTCCCCAGTGACCTCGCCTACGAGCTCGCGACGAAGATTCAAGTCACCGTCACGTTGGGAAGTGCAAAGCGATCCTGAAGACGATGGCAATGCACCAGTTAGAAAATCACGGGCAAAACATTTGCTTGATAAACGTAAAAGTAAAAGTCGTGCTAGGGGGTTAAATGTTGGAGAACCAAGATTGTGCGCCGCGGCGCCTAATGCTGCTGGATGGTGTGATGCTGCATTTCCACTCAGGGGAACTAAGAGTTTGGGGAGACTTGATGGCATGAAAGAGGTAAGAGGATGCATCTGCATTAATGAAAATATTATCGTCACTATTGTTGGAGAATTTTTTGAGGGAAAGTACGTTACGTTTTTGGGAGGGGTTAATTTTTTATTCTTGAAGCTGATAATTGATAATTGTCAATGTGATTTTTTTTATTAATTCTTCATGTGAAGAGAAATGAAACCAAAATTTTAGAAATTAAATTTACTATTATACATAGCGAATGAATGTTATAGTAGTATTGTATGTTCATCTTAAACCAAAATTCTCATCCTTCATTGTAGAATATAATGTTCTAGAGTTTATTAATTATAGGGCTTTGATTAAACTCTTTCTCTCTCCCAGTTTGGTTTCATCTACGGACGGCTACGCAATTTTCTTTCATTTATCGAATATTTATTGGTAAGATAATGAAAAAATAAGAAATAAAAAAATAAAGGAAATTTTTTACAAGCAAAAAAGATGTATCACGTAAATTACATACTTTACAATATAATTTACATAAAATGACAGTAATAAAGTGAATTAAAGTCATTTTTAATCGTGAACGGTTATATGTCCTAAAGGAATTTTTCACTTACTGAAAGTGGAACCGTCCCGTATGTTGTATATAAACTTGATAAAGTAAAGTACAGTGTCTGACAGCATGTAAAATTGAATATTTTCGCAATATCATAAATAGCATGTACTTTAAATTTGTCAAATTTTTGTTCCCTACATATTCAATATTTTAAACAAAAGAATTTTTTCTTCTCATTCAAATTTTTCGGATGAATAATCCGGCAGTAATGCATTCGATTACCATACAAATAATTTACATTTATTCATCCTCATGTTGGGCGACTAGCCACTTTGAAAGAAAAAAACATTTTTATTTTATTTTTTTCTGACGTAATGGGAAGATCATTGGCCCCTGTGGTGGATGATGCACCAAAAGCCCTTTCTTATCATGTACATGTATAGTTTATATAGTTATGTATATCGATAATATAAAAGAGGGAACGAGTGTTCGTATATAATTCGAGTGACTCTTAACCCGTAACGACCGACACGCACGTACGCGTCGTTGTAACCTGACGAATGGATCGCGGATCAGCTCACTCGCGTCCTCTTTCATTCTTTCATTCAATATATATATATATATATATATATATTATCTTTATCCACCTCTTCCATCTTTCGTTGTTCCTCTCCCTCAAATAATACCCGCACGGTCCTTCACCATTAAGGGCTCAGCTTCGGTTGTACTGAAAGACCAGGACCACGATCTCTTCCCTTGTTCAAAAATAAAAAGGATCGTATATATGTACCAAGAAGAATTGGTTCTTTCTTCATTCCTCGCGGTCGAAGTTCGGCTACATCAGGGTGTTGTTCTTTTCTTTTTTTTTTCTTCTTGTCCTCTTCGCTTTCTTGCTCTTCCGCCTTTTTCCACACGGGTATAAACACAGAGATAACGATCATTCGTGTTTCATTTTTGTGTTGAGAAAAGAAAAATAAATGAACAGCGATGGAGACGTGTGTTTTTAACGTTAAATCATCAATGTTTATATTTTTATCATGTATATTTATACGAGAGAAAAATTGGAGGAAGAACAAAACGATTCCTATGTCAGTGTAGTGAAAAATGTTACTTTTATTTTTGAAAATAACTGTTATTACGATAATTTATAGATGATAATTTTCATCTGTATGGGAATTACTGTAATGTTACAAAGCAGTCTATTGGCAATGTATATTATAGAAAGAAATAATGAAAAAATGAGCGGTGTAAAATCTCTTCGGACTTTTATGCGGTGATAGGTTCTTTTCTTATTTATGTTAATTCACCCAAGACAAAATAACACTAATGATATGTTTAAATATATTATTAGTGTTAATTTTAACTTTGATGTACCCTTACCTAGACCTTCTGTCTATTGACTAAGGTCAAACAATAAAAATATTATACTAATTTAATATACTATATTCACTGACTAACAAGAAAATGAATACAGAATTTGAATAAATTAATTAAGCAACATAATTATCAAAGAATTATTTGAATAATCAGTAGTCATACTCAATTATTTTAATAATCGTGTGAAAAACCAAGAGCCACTTCAATACATTACTGATACATTGTTATTGAATTAATATTCTTATTGAATTATTTTTCTCTACTAATTTCAACGCAAACTTTGAACGTATTTTTATCCGGAAAATTTGAACTGCATTTAAATTGTGTTACCATTCAATATTGTACTGGCTAAATTCAATCCATCACTGAATCCAAACTAAATTCTCACTATGATATAAAGTGACTGCCAATAATTCACCAAGTTACATAAACATCGTCCAAAAATAGTAACAGCTTCTATTTTATTTTCTCCACAATATAAATTCTAAGAATCGTAGAAAGAGAGAGAGAATAAAATCTTCATGTTTTCACAGTAGTTAAACGAAACATTTCATAGGGGTAAAATATTTCACGAATATAAATAGCTCCTTCTCCTTTTACATTATTCCCATGGCGTTTGTGTGTGTGTGTGTGTCCTTCGTAAAGGCCGCTCTTATATTCCTTTGCCATTCCATTGGGTTGTGCGCACGGGACCCGTTAGTTCGACTCGTAAACTCGTGCCCCAGGAGCTAATAACTGCGCGCGCGCGCCCGGGTGGTATGCTCCATTTTTGTGAACATTAAACCAATGTATATATATGTACTTGGTAATAAAAATTGAAGAAATGAAAAAAGAAAAAAAAGAAAAAGAAATACGTCTTTAATTTTTTTCTTTATTATGGACGTATTGAACACATCTGTATTTTTAAGTATCCAAATATTTCCTTCATGTGTTGCAATATATTTGGCATTGATTGAGGTCAGTCGTATACAGTCACGCACAGTACGACGATAATTGTTGATTGATCGTTGGGTAAATGTGAATACTTCTATCTCCAGGCAATAATTTTCACTGAAACGATTCTCGCACACAAACTTTTTTAAACGGTAGACGACCTTCGCGAGAATAAAAGGGACGAGAATGTGTAAAAAAAAAAAAAATAAAATAAAAGAAATATACATGCAGGAGACTCTACATATATGACGCATTATATGTTCGAAGAAGAATAAAAAATAAGGGAAAGAGAAAGAGAACATTTTTGTTAAAAAAGATGAAAAAAAAATAATATTGAAGATCCGAGAACGAAATTTTAAACGAGAATATATTTTCTTCGCTGCAGGCGAGCATTATTGTCTAGGATATTTTGTAAATTTTTTATTTTTTATCTTTCATTTCAATTTTCTTTTTTTGTGATTCATCAACTGTTTATAAATGCATGTCCTGGCGAGTGTACACAAGAATTACGAGCTTTTTTGGCAGCTTTAAGATCGTTTATGTCTGCGAGGTCAGAATCGCAACGTATGTTTAGAAGAAGCTATGTCTGTCAAGTCTCGTTTCCTCTTTCTCTCTTCGTCCTACCCCCATCTCACCTACCTCATTTCTCTTTCTCTGTCCTTCATTCTCATAAAAGGGCCCTTGATTGTTTATTACAGTCATTAATGCTTGATACAGCTGCTTTAAAAAATAAATTATAATTCATTGGCTACTCAAAATCAAATAAAGCGCCGCCGACAAATAAAATAAACAATATGATAAAATTACTAATATAAATAAAACAAAGAGAGAGAGAGAGAAATAAATAAGAAGGAAGTTTAGTGTATTATTTTATCTCGAACATTTCTATCGAATATTATTCTATTCATTGATTATTTATACAACACACGATTTCTATTTCTACTAATTCAATATCTATCATTTTGTTTTTGTTGACCAATAAATATTAAACATAATTACGCAACGAATTTTAATGTAAAAAAAATAATCAATGCTTCATCATCGCATTAACCTTCTCCATATCGCAATAATAAAACGTCAATAAAATAAAAATTAATCGTCTATTCAAGTAGAGAGAAAAAAATCTAAGTAAGAAAAAATATAGCGAACCAAAAATATTTTCTTCCTTCAAATGAATATTCCGCAATAAATACTATTCATCATTTTTTTTTTTTTTATTACAAAATATAGGTGTAATATTATACATACCGTAAATTATAATCTTCACACCTTTCATGGGTGTATTGCACGCGAAGTAACGGATCCATGTTCATACGCATATCGTACACACCTTTACAATTATCATTATGAAGTACTTACAAATATTCATCATTCTTTTTTCCACTTATTTGATTTTTAATCATCATTAAACATTTATATTCATAAGCAATTGAAAACGATTGAAAATTGTTGTTGTACAATCGACAAATGGTCGCCTGAAGCTTGCATATACATTTACTGGTTCACTCTCACTCTTTTTCTCTACATCCATCAATGATTTGTGTCCTTATGCTTGATCTTAATTACCAGGTGGCGATTGTATCGCAATAATGTTGCTCAGTACATACCGATTGTATTAGTTATTTATGCATACATATGTATGTATACACAAGTGGTAGAGGATAATAACAATGAGGCTGTGGTTGATGCTTGAGGGGAATCTTGGTGGCCACAAGCGTGTTCATATTAATCGGTTTGCTCATTGCACGCCAAGTGCGGGACAAGCGAGAGCTCATCCAACACAGCCGGATGAAGGAAGTGCCTGTGTCTTAGAGCGTAACATAACCTTGCGACTAAGCGCAATAACTAACTCGTTAAGTGGCCGCCCCAAGCAGACGATTGTATGCGACGCCCTCAAAAGCACCATAGTCAATTCTATGCATGTATATACGGGGAATACTCTTCCTAAGACTTTGAAAGCCAGCATTATTGCTATACCTTGGGCGCGGACTTCCTCCTGTGTGTTTGTATATATGTGGTATGCGTGTTGAAAGAGAGGAAGAGAGGGACCTCCTCGTGGGACCGTTGACACCATACTGGCCATCATGTCTTGCGGATAAACCGCACGCGTTTATACATATTAAATATTATTCTTGGGACAGAGAATTTTTTATGTGGGAATGAAAATTCCTACTTTACAGATTTAGATAAATTATTATTTAAATATATACCGAAGAATGGAGAATGATTTTAATTGAGAAGACATATTATTTTGATTCATATCTAAATGAAAAATTGTGGTGGATAATTATTGGAAATAGATAGAAAAAATTGATCGAATATAAATTCAGCTACTGGTTTTATATTTCAGTTTCATTCGTTTTGTAGTTTTTTGTTTTGGCTGGCTGGGTATAATTAATTTCCTGTCAGTTTCGAATGAAAGGACGAACCTTCGTTATTACCATTGACTATTTTTAATTAAAAAATTTGGATACGTATATATTTGATTGAGGAATTTATACATGATAATCCATTGAATCTGTTGGAAATCATTCTTTATCTCGGTATATATTTGCCATATAAATTATTTTTTATGAATAACAGATACAAAAAACGGGAGAAAATAAAATACCCACAACAACAAGATTTTTCCACCGTCCATTTTATGCATTTTTACATAACGACTTTACCATGGGGAAAGATAAATAAAATTGCGAAACAGACAATAATGTTATGGAAGAGGGTGGTGTTTGATTAATTTAAATCTTCAATGAATTATAAAATTCAATGCGGCTTTTAGATATTTAAAAATATATGTACATGATGGAATTTTATTGGAATAATAAATAACTTCTTTTTACGGACCATAAACTGTTGGGAACGATGACCTCATATACGAGAGAACTTCCTTTCAGTCTCGTTTATCGGAACGGGAAGAAGAAAAGAAGTATAAGGAGGCAATAGAGTAGAAGAAGTCAAGAAGGAAGTAGCTACAGATGACTCTCCTCTGTATATTGATATATTGTATATAGTTATATTGTTGGCCGAATCGAAAAGTTGCAGCTGCATAAACAGCTGGACAATTCAATAGTGAATTAGACAATTGAATATTTTTTTTTTTTTTTTTCGTTTAGTTTCTTAAGTTATATGTTGACGATGATGATGATGACAATGAAAGAACGAATGTGAATGAGTTGTACACGACAACGACTATGAAGAAGACGACAGTGATGTTAGAGTGTCCATCGGGTCGACAATCTTGACTTGGCTTTCTCTGCCATCGGCATTATAGAGTCTCTCTTTTCGCCTTTTCCGAAGATGAACGACAACGACGACTGTATAAAGTGTGTATATACATGTTTACACATATGTGCATTGACTGACAGATCACTCTGCCGCCCAATCATTTTCTCTTTTCTACATTGATCAATCCAATTAAATTGATTTAATCGCATTAGCCCAAGTCAACCAACCCAAAAAAAGAGATATAAATAAAAAATAAAATGTTGAATAAAATAAAATATACTTCTCATCATCATCCACTGCATCGTCGTCACCTACAAAGAAAAAAAAAATTTTTTTTCTCTCTACTTTCGCTTTTGACATTTATGTCCAGTCATTCAATGTCTCTCTCTTCATTATCGTACACATTTTAAATATATCGTTACATATACTCAAAAATGTTGTCATGGTTAACCAGTTTATCACCACATGCTATGTGAAACAAAAAACTTTTTCATGGGGTTCCAATTTTAAAAATAAAGACAGTCAAGTGCAGACCTTTGTCCACACACCATTAAGGATTCCGTGAACTATTGGAAGAAAAAATAAAAGATGATGAAAATAAATATTTAAGTGAATAATATTGTGAAGAAATATTGTCAACCACAATAATTTTTTTGGTATATATGAAAATGATTATAACACATTATTGAAACATCGTATCACTGTTTGAAAAGTAAAAATTGAAATGTTCTACGATACATATCCACATAATACATAGAACGCATTCGACATTTTGCAGAAGCTAATTGCCACCTGACACAGAGCCCTTTGCCACCTGTTCTCATTAGAAACTGGCACGACTTTCGTTTGTGACTCTCTCATATATAAATATATGTACACATATTTACTAAATCTATATATGTATATATATATTTATATACTTGTATTTCAGTGCTCTCGAGAGAGTTTGAAGCAGTCGAGTTTGGCGCGAGTTGCTGAACTCATTCACAACCCGTTCAAATTTTTATTTTATTTCATCTTATTTTATTTTTTCTCCCCCTTATATTTCCCTCTCTCGTTTCTCTCTTATTCTCCATTTGGATCACCGCCAAATTATTGTACACTCAAATTACATATATACACATACATAATGTCGATAAGTTGGAGGCTTTTTAAAATTCAAGGAAAGTCATAAATTCAAAGCATTTGACCTTGGGACCTTAACAACCAGGTTGGCAGTTTTCACTGGCCCCAAAGCCTCGTACAGTATACCTCCTTGTTTCATGAACATTCACATGTGTTTATATATATATATATATATAAGTTCTTTATCGTTTGGATAACCCCGATTCAAAAGGCTCATTGCCAGTCGACACGAACGAAAGACGACCTATAGAGGTCGCACTTTTATATACTTATTCATGCTGAAGAATATCTGAATGTCTCTACATGTTTATATATGTATATGAGTACCGATATGTTTCGATGTTAATTCGATATCGCACTCGACGCGTCCAAGAGAATTGTGTATATGTGTTTGCTAATCGACTTGACCGCTGCCATTGTTTCCGCAGTGAAACACAGGATCGAGAGACAGTTGAAACTCGTAGATTATTATTATTATTATTATTATTAGTGTGTTTATGTGCTTGGGCTTGTTACTATAGCACAGCGGATATGTTGATGTGTATTGATTGTTTACAGTGTGGTGTTCTGTTTTGTCGAGACACCTATAACAATTTGAGTGGATTTATATTAATCGATGATTATTGAATAGTTTTTAATTTGTTTGGATGATAATATTTTTGGATATATGAGATCTGGGATGTTTAGATGCCAATGGAGGAGGAAGTATGGTGTGGGTGTTTTCATAACTTTATTAGTCTGTGAATGAAGTAGTAGTTGAGAAGATGTTCTTCTGGGGGCAATTGAAATAACTGAGTTTTATCTTTGCATACATTAATTATAGATTTGACTGCAGTAAATGTTATGAACCTAACGGTGTATTCATTCACATGTAAACATTTGATCTAATAGCTACTCATTACTTTTAATCTGTAACTGTTGTTGGTCATATTCGCACTAATACAGATGAACAATCTTTTTTTCTTTTTTTTCCCCTTTCATTTACTCGCAATTATTATGCCATCACCATAATCAACCATCTATTATTACTGATTATCTCATATAATGCATTGTACATCCTCAGTATTATTATATAAATAAATATCACAGTACACACAATACACAAATAAATACCAGATACATTTTCAGTTGCGTCATTTTTCGTTTCTAATGCCAAAAAGTCATAAACTGTCGATACATATATTTAATTTTCAGTCACGCGATGTGCCAACTGTAATTTCCTCTTCGATATATAATAAAATGTAAAAATGTGATTTGTTGGCAGTTGAAAACGTATACGTAATATGAGAATTTATATATTAAACATATATATACATATATTATGATCGGGAAGTTTAATGCAATGTCAAGTAATGTGTACAGTAAATACAACGACGATGATAATATTCGGAGGATGTTTGCATATGACATTACGATATCGCGTGTGTGCATTGCAATGTTGAATAAATATAAAAAATTAAAAGAAAAAAAAAAGTGATGAGGAAAAATATGTATATACAGTTGAAGAGATCAATGAGGCTACACAGCAGCGCATTAAGAAGCTCGCTCGATGCCTTATTGGCTATTCATTTGATTTGCAACCAGTGCCTCGTTACGCAATGAATACTATCGATTTCAGTCTGACAGAGTAAATACATATAAGTATATGTATATATGTATTTATTTATATCTTTGTATGTATATGGTTGTGTATGTGTATACACATGAGCTAAAGCACAGCACGATGTATTGTATGTACACAGATATATACTCTTCATGCCAAGGTGGATCGATCAATATTGCTCTCGCTCTCGCTGTTTTGTTCGATTGGCCAACAGGCGCACATATACAATGATAATAATATCACGGTGGTCTTTTATGTATTCCCGTGGGCGCGATCGAGATATTGCATTAATTGTAACGACGATTATCCATACACCCATATACAGTGATAAATTTCTTTTATGTAAATTAATATTTTGATGGGAAGGGAGAGAAAAATTAGAATCTATTTTTTTTTTTCCTTTCTTTCTTGCATTTCATTTCCCTCAAGACATTTTTATGATGTTCAAATCGCGGTAAAGTTTGTTAAAGACCGGACGTTACATTTCCCACTCATATATGATTTCTCACAGTGCGTGACGAAATTGGTAATGCGGTGACGCTCAATGGGGCGTGCACTATGTGCGTATGTTATGTGTGGAGGATTGTTGATATATATATTTTTTTGTGCACTCATCAGTGTTGTACAATTTTGCAAACTCATTTGGAATGTGGGGGAGAATAATAATTTGAAGTATGATGATAGATTGGAAGGAGGAATGAGTGCAGATATTTTTTTAAGACAGATACAATGAGAACTGGAATTATGAACATGGAATTTCATTTTTTGTTTAAATTAAATTACCATTCCCTCTCCGAGATAAATATTAAACTTCACATAATAAATACTAAATAAATAATTCACGCATTAATCCATCCACCATTCAATGACAAGAGTAATCAAGAATGATTATAATTTTAATAACAATTCGTTCCGAAAATATTAATTATAATTATTCTCCATCTAATATTCCCACATAATATGTCTCTAAGACTATTAAGTTTTGTAATATTACAATAATTCACTACACTGATGAATATTAATCATTAATTCATAGGGGCATTGATACAATATATATTTTTGCAATGGATTTTTTCTTCATTCAATGTATAATATATAATATAATATAAATGCAAAAAGTTTGTGTCGAAGAGTGTGTATATGTACTCCCGGGTGGTTATATGGGTATACCGGCCTCTCGGGAATGCCGTAGGTTCCGGTTCTGATTCATTGTCGCGTCATATATCTAGACGCCGGTGCCTCCGTCGAGAGTCGCGTGGGTTGTATTGCGTATGTATATATATGAACAAACCGCGCGCCCTCAACAGTTTTCGAACCGCAGGCTCTTTTCTCTTCGTCTCTTTCGTATTCACGACGTATTTTTTTTTTTTTTCTTTTTTTTTCCTCGTCTTTTTATACTCTTCTCTTAAAAACCCCTTCATCGTTTTCTTCCCTTCACCCACCACATTTCCCATGTTCCAAGTCCTTTTCATTCCCACTTCACCGCATACACACCATCACCGACGTATTTACGCGAGCATAAATTCCTGCCCGTGCGAAATGATTTGTTGGATGTGAATTTAATTGATTTTGACGGGGGAGAAGTTCTTCAAATATATTTTTACGGCGTTACGAGATCCCTCACCCAACAGAATATAAATATACGTGTGTATACACACGCATGTATTATTATTTTTTTTTTTAACTCGCCTCTTTTATTTTTTTTTTTTTCATGGAATGGAAGACGGAAATGTCTTTGCACATTTACGAGCGATATATATTCAAGCTGTATACTTTTCGTTATTTGATTTTTTTTTCTCTTTATTATTATTATTATTTTTCTTTTTTTTACCCCTCTTCTTCAACCAAGTATCTTCCACACTACAAACAACGCCCCCATATCAGAGGATCCAGTTTCAAAACCATTTTGTGAATGCACTCAAATATCTTTTTATTATCACGAGTGCTCAAGAATTATATATTCATATGTATTATGTGGGTATTGTTTTACACTTTTTATATTTAAAATCTTGAAGAGTTGATGGTGAAAAAAAAAAAAATATATATAAATAAAAATCTGTACGTCAGGATAATTTAAATATTTAAATGGGTAAAAGGAAGAGATGATGGATAAAAAATTTATGTGTATAAGTGTGGGGTAATGGTTATGTGTATACATAAGTTGTTCAATTTTTTTGTCGCTTTGTGATAATTATGAATGATAAAATTTTTCAAGTTCCTGGCCATAAAGGAATTCGCAGGTGCGGCACTGACATTACAACACCCGCCGTCATATATGTATATAGATGGTGGTGGTGGCGTTCATCCATCTTCTCTCCTCTCTCATCTCTTTCGCTCACAAACGAGACATTGCGCGCCATTGTAACGTAACTCGGCGAATAATAATAACGGTCGAGACATAAGCCGTTACAAGGAACCCTCTCGTGCGCGCGCGCGCGCGTTCTCTACGTCGCCACCATGAAGAAAGAGCTTCATTCAATCTTGTGATGCATCCATGTATATGCAAGCATGCATTTGCAATATTCCACACACGATAATATATCGCAAGGAGCTGACGATGTACATGCCCGCATCGCATCATCATTTTGCTTCGCTGCACCAGGCAGCCTCACACTTATTCATGTTTTTATGTTTCTATGTGTGTACTCATGCATATATATATATATATATATATATATATATATATATATGAAATCATGCACACCCACGTCGTTTGACGTTGCTAGTTGACGACAGATCACTATGATAGATCGATCGATTCTTCATTTTCCTCATACTTTATAGTTGAAGTCATTGAAAGGAAGTGAGGAAAGAGATAAAAGGAAATGATTGATTCTTCTGCAGGCTGGGTAGTTTCTTTTATTGTTTTTGTTTTTGTTTTTTTTTTTTGTTTGAAAGGGATTGTAGGAAAATACATTTTCTTTTGTATTGGACAATTTTACAATAAATTACCCTACTACTTTTCCCAATGTCACAATTCGTAAATTCAATTTTTATTTTTTAAAAGATGAACGATTGAGAAAAAAAATTTTCATGATGAGAAAAAAAAAATCAGGAGAGAAAAAAAAATTTACAACGTGTCAAAAGCTATATTTTCTAGCACCCTATGAAAGGCTCATTCACCCCAACATCGTTTCCGTCCACTTATTATTTATACATTCGCCGAAAGAAGCTGCGCGCGAGGGCGCACAGAAGAGTAAAGAAAAATAAAAAGATAAATAAATAATATAATAGATAAGAAGAAAGGGTATAGAGCGAAAGAGGAAAAGAAAAGTTGAGGATAGGAGAAAACAGTAGGATATAAATATATAAATACAGTGGCTGAGCCCATCTCTAGGATACATACAACTACTACGACGAAGGCCAAACAACCGTGAATATCTCCTTTTAATATATAGTTATGCTAGAGCAACAGTGAGATAATGTGAGAGACCAGAGCAAACTCTGGTGGCGCAAGTCAAAGCGGTATTATACCTTGTAATCTATGAGGGACAATGTCGTCTGATTACGGACCCACGATTCGCTGAAATGCGCCTGTGTGCACGCGAGTTATTTAAATATTAAAACCAGCCAACTATACAATATATATATATATATATATATAAGCACACGTGCGTGCACAATTCACAATTCTACCTTATATACGTCGCACATCATCTGCAAATCGCATTTGCACCACAGCATTTTCGTTAATCTTAAAACAAATATCGATATTTTTATTTACCATCTTATATCATGGAAAAAAAGTTTTATAGCAGCAGTTTTTGTATGTCACAATTTCCTAAAAGACTGGGGAACGTATTGAGTGACAAAAACGAATTATTCGTTAAGATAATTTTATGGATAATAATTTTCATATATTCATAAATATTATCACACAAAATTCAACGACCATCAAAGAAATTTATATAAATTTTTTTCCAATATATACCCCGTAATGCTGCAATAAAAATCATTGTGGGTGAATATTTTGTTGCGTATATACCTCTCTATACCTCTATATATATATATATATATATATATATATTGTGTATTGGGTAAATATATTTATTGCTCGTGTCGATGATGGTTATTTATCGCGGGACATGGAACAAGGCGCATTGTAGCATCGGCTCGTTATCGAGCGTTCTCTTGTCGCGCATTAGGTGGTGAAACTGCTCCCTTTTCCGCCCAGATATACTCTACAGATATATATACACATACATACCTCTATACATATAGGTATGTTTATGTATGTACTTATATGTTGAGCAGGCAGATAATAAGTTTGCTCATGGAGGCCGTGGCAATGTCACGCCCAAGCGTTATTCGAATCGCTATATAGTAAATTTGCATGACAATGCCAAATCAAGTTGGGGGAGGGTGAAAGAGACCCCGACGCGATGCGCACAAGAGAATAATAAAAATATTGTTGAGAAGACTAGATAGAGAATGAGAGATGGTGAGAGAGAGAGAGAGCAAGCGAGAAGAGTAAAGAGCAGAAGTGAATAAAAAATAAGAGACGAAAGGGGAATAGAAAACGAGAGGGAGAGATGGTGAGCAGCAGCACGTGTGTTGCATGCTCGACGATACCAACTTCCAAGAAAGAGGGATTGGCCAGCAAAGAGAAATGAGTATAGGTAATCTGTAATCGAGATAAAAATGTTTTGTGTATGTGTATAGATGTGCACGCGCGCGCGCGCGCTTGGAATCAAGATTCGTTTTTGTCGTACTTCTTTTTCTTCTCTTCATTTATTTGTTTAATTTTTTTGCTGCTTTTTTTTCTTCTTTTCTTCCTTTTGCTTGTTGATGTTGTCGTGTATATTGCTCGTTTGTTCGACAAATCAAATGGGTATTTTGTCATTCGAGTGCTAGGAGAAGTATTGTATTTATTTTATTGATACGTGTGGAGAAAGAAAATGATTTGAATTAAATGTCATGGTATATATTTGATTTGATTTGAAAGAATTCTGACTGGTGAAGTTGAATAAGAGATGAATTTTAATTCGGGGAATAAATTTTTTATTTCATACAAATATAAAAGTACACATAATCTGAGTGACAAATAAAGAGCCTCCAATCCAAATTTTTTTTTTTTTTTTCCTTCTTTCGTTATTGTAAGAGAATTTTACTTATTTCTACGTTTATTTTTATTGCCCTTTTATGAATGTAACATAGAAGTTGACGATAAAATTCTTTCGTTTGTCAGCTGTGTATTTATTTATATATATATATATATATATATATATATATATTTATATTTTTTATTACATGACCGCATCTCTCTCACTTTGCTTATATACCTGATGCAGGGTCTCGATGATTTATATCCATTGGGAGCGGAAAAGAGAAGAGGATTCACCTCACTTATTGCTTGGTAGAAGCGACGTAGAGGGCAAGGTCGATTATACGAGGGAAGGCGCGATCACCCAGGAATTTTGGTGGAACCTCTCTCTCTCTCTCTCTCTCTTCCTCTCTCTTTTCCACTATCTCTCACTCTTCCATGTTATTTCTTTTCTCTCTGTATTGGTAATTCCATCGTTGCCACCACTATATAATCTCACACACTCTGGAATGACGAAACTCGTTCCAGCTTTAAGTCAAACTGTATTCGATTAATGTACATATTCAAATACATATGTATATCGATTCATTTTTACTGCGTAATTTTAAGTTCAAAAAAATTTTGTGTCTATATGACATATTGACATACAAGAGACGAAAATGAACGGTTCGTTTGCGTGCGATTGGCAGTTGAGATTGTGTCACATTATGCTATGTCAAATGGAAATAATAATGAATGGAAAGAAGAGAAATAAAAAATAAGTCGTGAGACATTTTCTTTTATAATGTACAAACCCCCCTCCCTCTAAGACACCCTATAAGATTTGTTGTGGATCGCGTTTACTATATAAGACTCACACGCATGGCTGTCCTTCCGTCATTTTCCCCCTTCGTCTATATATATATATATATATATAAATTTCAATGGGTACCCGTGGAAAGTCCCAACAGCTGTCTTCTCACCGAACATTGTACGTTTACAAATATAGTAGTATGTGGTGTGGTAGTGTGTATACACAACGCTTAACGTGATCTTTCTCGTCTGTCCCCCCCTGTGTGTATGAGCTCAACCCCAGTTATTATTATATGGAAGAAAAAGATGTGGAAAAAAAAATGGGGGTCTATTGTGTGAATTAAAAAGACATCGTTGATGACTGGTAGAGAATCTTTTTTTTTTTTTTCCTTATTATTTTTTTTTATTTAGTGTAGAAGATTATTATGAAGACAGTAGCTATTCACGAACCTTTGTTATTAATTGTAATTGTCTATTCGCTTTGTAATGGATTTGTTTGCATTTAATATGAAGTATTTTACCGTATTTCTATATAATAATTTTATTGGGAATTAATATTTCAATGTTTTATTGATTTGAATTGTGAGTTGTATTGATGATGTTTTTTTTTTTTTTTTTATGTATTAATTTATGCAACGGAAACTCATTCGATGTGCTTCATTATATTTCGCACAAGATTTAGTATTAATAAAATTGTACTGCAAAAAATACAGTATTTAAATGAATGCAAATAATTCAACGTTGTGAAATTTGGCATGGTCATAATACTGTTCAAGAAAGTTTTGTAAGAACGTTTATAAATTTTGTAATTTCTCATGCCCTACTAAATTATTCTAGTGTTTACTTTCTTTCGAAATAAAAAATAAAATGTTAATGCACTCGAATACAATTTCGAATTTATCATTGATTCGAAATTCAACCGAGAATATTATTCCTACTGAATGTAATTTTGCAGATTTTGATTACATGGTTCTTTCTTTGAATTTGTAATATTACATATTAAATATAAAAATACAATATAAAAAAATGTGGTGAACATTATTTGAGGTAAATATATATGAAAACACAAGTTCTTTCACAAAAAGAAAATTTCTCGTTTCACTACAATTATTAATTATGTAAATTTATTTCACTATTGTCTCTTCTTTCTATTTTCCTTCATATTATCGACCGAGTCATTTTTCTTGTCTATTGATTACAGCAAAAAATTCCTCTGCTATTATACAATTCTGATATATGACGTGTACCATGACACTCGTGCACATTCTTACATCGACATCAGTTACTTACATTAGCAATAACGTATTACGTAAGACTATACAAGACAGTGGTGAGGCAAAAAATAAAAAAAATTAAGGGGAAAAATAATAAAATGAAGAGAAATAAAATAAATTAAAGGGGAAAATGAAATAAAGAACAAAAAAAAAAAAAAAACACACACATACACACTTGGGAACCGTTCGAGAAATCGATTTCACGGTAGCAAGATTATAGGTATATATACTTGGGCAGGTCTCTGCGCTTTCTTTCGGTATTCCCAAGTAAACTCGCATACGACTCGTATATTTTCTCGAGTTCTCAATGTATATATATATATATATAGTATATGGTTGCAGCGTAGCGCGCGCCTGAGGACAGGTGGACAAGGAGAAACTTGCAGCCGTTGGCATCGGCGTCTTTTCTCCACAATATTTTTTTTTTGTCCCCTCCGTATTTTTATTTTCATCTTTTTTTTTTTTTTTCCCCATCTTTTCCTTCAGTTGGCGCGTTCAATGCGCCACTAAAGGAGAGAAAGAGACGAGCGACGTCAATTGTGGTTATCGAGCTTAAATTCACACGGCGACAAAGCTTGAATTGTCGTTTTCTCTAGGCTCTATAGATTGTATATATATGTAACAATCATTTTTTCATTCATTCAATGCAATGCGTTCGCCATTTCTTCTCTTGACACGTCATTCTTTATTGTCCGACAAATTTGAATTTAATGGAAAGTCAATAGATTCATTTTTTATTGCACACACGTGTGCCTGATATCATGTGATATTTGTGTGACTGAAATTTCGAATGTTCGTGGCACAACGAAAATCAATATTTTTTTTATCACGCTGATTTCTAGACAATGTTTTTTTTTTTGCTTGAACTTTCTAATAATACTGAAAAAGTTTTTATGAATTAGTTTATGTGGAATTCACCCTTTCACCTTTAATGTAGAGAAATTACTCTCTGCTAATTGTATATTGATTATAACTCGGGTATATTTAATACAATTTCAACTAAACAAAAGCTTTAATACAAAAATTACATTTATTCATCGTATTCTCAATTGCACATAAATAATATTATAACCACGAAAAAAATAATAAAGAAAACTACATCGAAATAAACATAAGATTTGTATTCCTAATCCGAGTGTCATTATCATATTTTTATATACAAAATAATTTCAAATGAATATTTTTTACCAACAATCTTCTGATGACTTTCAATTATTATTTTTAATTATATTCAGTGTTCTATTTCTTTCACACATGCATACATCTATTTATCTATTCTCGAATACATACAAATATAATATACATACATACATACGAGGACTATGGAGATAAATAGACACGATAAACAATGAATTACCTATGCATGCAACTCACAATCTACATCGGAATCTGAGAGTGAGCATTAATCTCGCTCGTTTTTTAATTACAATTCAATCCACCAGTTCATCCCGGTCATTATCCTCTTGTAATCATTTTTTTCTTACCATCCAATATTTTTCTTCATTTTTTTCTTTCTTCAGTTCTTGTTTTGTTTCACCCATCTCTCGATTATACTTGCGCCCACTGTTATGATTCTTTTTCGCACACACGTGCGCGCAAACTGGACTATACGTGGTGAATTTTTAACAGCTTCTATGCATTTTTAAATAATACAATAATGCCTTGGAGACCATCCTCATGTATGTATATATATAAAGGTCCTGTGTGTCTCTCACTTGTACCACACGATTTAATGACGTCATTACGAGCGGCGGAACACGCTCACAACTAATATATATATTATTCTCATCGACAGCGAACTTTATGGCAAAAGAATATTAACTTTTATATATAATTTATGCATCGAACGAGGCTCTCGCGTCAAAATGCACTCGCCAAGTCACGCTTTAGCAATGTTGTTATTTATTGAGAGTGTGTGTGTAGTATGTATACAATATATGTGTCGCAATTTCATCGTCACATAATAATAATCTAAATGAAAAAATTGAGAGGGTTTTTTTTTTTTTTTTTTCATCACTTTTTCCTTTCTCCGTTTTTATATATCAAGTCAATTTATATATATTTTTATTTTCATTATTTTTTCATTATTATATGAAAAAATTCGTATTATGAAGCGTGATTATTGGCACTATATAAAATTTAATTTTTTCTCAACCAGTCAATCAAAATAATTGACAATTACTAGATATATGAATATCGATTGGCAATCGTATGCTGCACCTGCAACCAGGCTCAATTATCTGGTGGTTCAAGGTACTTATGTCCGTGTATTATAAATGTATGTACAGAAACTGGTGGAATAGGCGAGTGACTATTTTATTCTTATTTTCTTTGTTTTATTTATTTATTTTTTTCATTTATTTATTTCTCTAGCAAAGTAGATAATGTCTAGATAGGATGTGGCTTTAGTCATTGCAACGATACTTTCTCAGATTCGTATATTATACGTGTAAAATATATAGGTGTATGTATCGGTATATAAAATTTATATATATATATATATAAATAAAATATATAGCATGTTAGTACAGCGCGCGACCCTTTCAATTATTTCAACGGACGTTCCACTTAGTCGACTAAGTTAAACGCCACGTCCGCAGGCCTACTTTCCTTTCCGTAAAATTTTAACATGTATATTCATATAAATACACTTCCGCTTTTTCTTTATCCAAATATATCTCATCAATGTTGATTAAATTAAACTTTAACCTCATGTAATGAGCGCGAGATAAATTCGTCTACAATTTATTTTCACTTTTTAACATAACTTTGTTTTTTCTTGTTGTGTTTTTTTTTTTTTTGCACATCTCGCGCGTTTCACAACGTGAATTTCATTGTGCAACGATTGTGTGTGTGTGTGTATATTTGTGTGTCTCTCATTCATGCTGATAAAATGCCATGGCTCGGTGGTATATTTTATTGGAAATTTTACGAGAATTATCTTCAACGCACTGAACAAAAGTGCGGAAATAATGATATTTATCAAAAGTAGAGTAAGAATAATTGGAAGAAATGGAAAAATAAAATGGAATACAGGAGAATATGAGATGAATTTCTCTGGTGGAATTTTTAAAACAATGTGAAAGATTGTATTATTCTTCTTTTGTTTGTATATTTTATGATGTTGAGAATTTTATTGTCATTTGTTCAATGACAAAACATTCATAACAAATATATTGAAGAAATATTTTCACAAATGCAATATATTAAAGAGAATATTGCTCGTTCAGTTCTAAACATAAATAATGATCTCAGAATTTTTGTCTTGCCTACAAGAATTATTTGCTAATTCATTAAATTCAATAATCAAAAATTCAAAAGAATTAATTTTCCAACATGCCATTCATCATAATCTATGTCTAAATCTTACTTCACTTCCGAATTCAATTCCAACACAAAACATTTCCCAGTGGTGTTCGACATGTTTCTTGGGAAAAATCACGAATGAAATTTTTCCTTTCTCCAAGAAATGTCACTGTAAATTCGGTACGGTATATATTTAAATGTATTCATATATATATATATATATTTGACTGGGGTCAAGCGAGCAAACGTTGGCAATATGAAATACACAAAAGAGACTTGTGTGCACATTATACGCACACCATGAACGTAGACCGGAAGAAGGTACGGGGCATACACCATACACAGGATGCGAGGATGGTCGTTTTCAGTATTGTGTGCATGGTGTGTATACCGGAACTGTGGGAAAAACTCTGTTCGCTCATCTGCTAACGACCTGGCACATCATATCTATGTCCATATATACACACACAAAAACGTACATAGATACATTACAAACATATATACAACGTATATAAATACCCCCCCCAACAGTTCACTATTCCACTATTATGAATATTTTACGTCATATTATTATTTATATAATATGTGCAAGTATAGAAAATATACATTTTACGGTTGGTATATTTAGATACGTATAGCGAACCCTAAGGTGAGAATCGGCGCGCGATAGTATTGCTGTGAAAATTACGATTGCGTGTGTGCCTCTACAATCTCATGTATTAATTAATTAGGCCATTTATGTGCGTGGATATTTAAAATGCTCCTGTGGGATATATATATATCAAAATGCATATAACCTTTAATAATTTTATTTATTTATTTTTTCTCTCATGACACCCAACTCAAGTTCACTGCATAGAATGTATACTTAAATATAATTGTCTGTTATTTTTGTACTTGTCGCTGCATCGGACAGAACAATGTTAAGGTAATCATACTTATTAGCTTTTTGAAATTGAAGAAGCGGTGAATGTGTACGGCAAAAATATCGTAGGTAGTGATAGAATCCAAATGAATCGTAGTAATTGTTATTTTAATATTGTTCTTGGATTGAATTTGAGGAATAGTTAATGAGATTATATAGCAGAGAATTATTTAAGTAATTGGTACTGGGAACTTTTTTTTTTTTCTTGGTTGAGAATGTTTTTTCAAAATTCTTCTGATCAACG
The DNA here is from genome assembly GCA_958496275.1 of Zele albiditarsus. NCBI lineage: Eukaryota > Metazoa > Arthropoda > Insecta > Hymenoptera > Braconidae > Zele > Zele albiditarsus. The sequence goes on along the minus strand of OY292413.1, from coordinate 6,427,778 downwards.
CAGATGTGAATTTTATAATCGTACTTTTTTTGGTATTCACTACGTATACCACCAACTAATTGGTTGAATACGGAGATGGAATGTCGAGAACACATTTTTGGTTGTTGAAATGACGAAGAGAATTGTTTTTTTTGTTTTTTGATGAATTCTCTACCAGCAGTCGTTTGTGAGGAATTGATTTGTTAATTATGAGAAACGATGTCGATGAAACGACGAAGTGATGTAAACTGTTGTAAATCATATCATGAAAGTTACCCAAGTAATCATCACATTGATTCAACTCAACACCAGATAAATTCCACACTATTTATGTGAATGCCACTTTTACCTAAATTATATGACGTGAAACTGAACACATGTATATTCAAGTACATGTGAAGAATTGTTGAGAAAAAAATTCGTCAGATATTTCGTGGTTCACGTCATTACATACCGTTATATTAGTTTTCGAATATGCGCAATGACAACTAAACGAAGGTCGGGCGCACGACAAATTCTGGAATTTATGTTTGCGTTTACTCAGAATCTCTGACCCTTTCTTCGGGTCATAAAACGAGAGATGAATAAAAAAAAAAAAAAGTGAACACGCATGTATGGATAGACGAGTGAAGAAGAGGAAGAAAGAAAGAAGGAAAGAGACGCGGGAGTTTATATATACGCAGTAGAACGTGCGACTCGTGCGCGCAACACTATATCGAGTCTTCAATATATATTGCATTTTATTTTTCTTCAGTTTCCGCTCTAGATACAGACAACCAGGCCGTCCTGCCATAATCGGACGGCGGCCAGTATGTGTATGCGTGTTTATATCATGTATGGTATAGAGTATATAGTATGAGAGATACTTGTCCCTTGCCCGGTTTTCCTATTCCGTGTGTGTGTGTGTGTGTGCGTGTAACTGATATATCCCATGAACGTATCTACAATTTTACGTCTCCCTATCTATGCATCAAGCACTTGTATATAATTAAGAGGATTATTCAGAAGTTTGGAGTGAAAGATAAGAAATTAGTGATTTGTAGCTTTGACACCTGATGCTCTTTCAAAATGTCACTTTTGCTTTTCTATTAATTATTCCATTTTCTAAAGTTCTACTATAATATGTTGCAGTGATTTCACATTAACTCCTAGCTATCCAGAACTAGCTGACTATTAAAAATTCACTGATCAAACTAATCTCAAATCGAGAAATAATATTCAAAGACTAATAAAAATACAACAGTAGCAACCCCTGCAACATCGAATCAGTCATTACGTAACTTGCAAGTATAATCTGACAATTATACTATCACGAAGAAGAGCTCAAACTGTTATTTAATTTTAAAAAGATGATCTTAGCTTTCAATATATTTTGCAATCACAAAATTCGTAATCTATTACACTCTTTAACTATTTAGTTTTGCTATTCTCTATTATTATTTTATCGTACATCGTTACGATGACTATTGCAAAATAATATTGCACGATTGAAAGAAGCCTCATTCACTTAAACTCGTCGTGCGGTTTAGCATCTCGAACGTGCAGTAATACGAGATTGTTACGGAAATCTTGATACACCCACACACGCGGTAAACCATGTGCTGATTGTAAATTGCGGTTATTTACATAACTCAGCCACTCATTAACGCGCCTCGTGACGTATGTATTTTAATATATTCACAAAAGTACATAAAATACATACATATGTGCTTTATATGTAGAATTAACTGCATGTATTGAATATAGACCCATAATTTATACTTCAACAACACAAAAGTGTACATGATCATGAAATAAACTGTCGCGAGTATCCTGTGCATCTCAATGTCTCCGGTAGATGATTATGTGTTGTTTCGCCAGTCATGGCTCTTCTGAACGACACGTGTCATTTATTTTCGCTTTTGCTTCATCCAAGTTGAATTAATTTTTGCTTTCATTACATTACACAACTTATTTCTGCCTAGAAACATTTATTGCAGTTTTCCAAGTACTTGAGATTAGTAAATGCATCTGTTCGTCGTTCTACAATGAAAGTCTTTAGTTGAATTAAAATTGAACTGAGAGAAAAATTAAGTCATTGTTCAGCACAGTATATTTGCCAAGTACTTACTAGCACTTTTGTTTAGGCTCTTAATTTCACTTTCAGTTCCATTTTTACCAGACTAATCAATGTGTTCTCAATTGTGTCATCAATGAAGCTTCTGAACTAAAGAATTAATGTTTTTATACAATAGTTTATTGACACTGAAAGAACATTAGACCACTATGTGATATTTAATCCAAATTACTGGTTTACCCTAAAATAACATTGACATATTTTTCATCCAATTCGCATCCCATGCACTGATAAATAATATTTCTGTACACAATTTATTACTTACCAAAATATTATTTTGCAATTTTACAGTGTACTTGATAAATTCAAGAAGATATATTTCGTCTATACCAGAACAAAATTTTCCATTCTCACAACACAAGACTCTGTATACATGAATATACAATTCACCCACAACATTTCCATATATAATTCACTTCAGTTTTCTTGCACACTAATATACAATAATAAGATCTCGCACCTGTATTGCATTTCTTTGTACTTATGTTTCCATACCGCCCGCAAACTCTACAGTCTGCATGTCAGCTTGTCTCGTATTTCTCACCCACAATTATACCTACATCCACACTTGAACACATAAAATAATACACATACATATATAAATATATAATAATTCGAGGGGCGTGTGCGCGTCCAAGTATTAAGTTATGTTGAGTACACGCTACTGTCGTGAAATAAATGCCTACACGCTATACAGATATATATTTAATTTACTTATAAATATATATATACACCTCACTTTTAATATCATATCTATATCCATTTCTCTGTCGTCAACGACGAGAAACAATTACCTATATAGTATAGTTGACTCTCCTTTCACAGTGATATGCAAGTGTGAGACATTATCAAATGGACAAAGAGAGTTGGCGCAAAAATATCTTGAGTAAATGCGAGAGCGGAAACAGTAAAAAAATAAAAATCTATGGGCGTTTAATCGTCATATACAAATTACTGTATTGCGTGTTACGTCCGGAACATTTTCCTGATCATGCTTTCACTCTGGATGCATTCAAGACTCTATTTAATCTCTCTATTTTTCTTCTGTCCTATCTGTATATATTACATCTTTACATATATATATATATATATATTTATATGCACACGACATATCTATGGATATCTTATATCTTCTCCTCTCTTTCAAGGGTATATATTGGTACGTCGTATGCGCTCGTAAATATGGCCACATACTCAGATGATTTAAGGGATGCCGCACTGCGGGAGTCTGTCGAAGAAAATATTCTACGACTAAGAGCTATACTTTCCCGCTTCCCATCACCCCTTTAACATTTGTATTCGTTTATTTACATCGTTTCAATATTTTTTTGTATTTCTTTTCCTTTTTTTTTTGATTTTACTATTATTTATGTCTTTGGTGGCTAAGGAATAATGATCAGTCTGTGTATATAGGCGACTCGTCGTTATTTCTTGTATGATGGGGCGGTTGTGTGATTTTTCAATTGATAACGAACTTATATAAGAGGGGAAAAAAGAGGTGTAATAAATAAACTTGTATATTTATAAGGCGGTTAAGTTGCTTTACGAGTTCATTCACTGATTTTGTATTATTGTGAACCAGTTTTGATGAGTTGAGATACAGGGATGTTTATTTTGTTTTAGTTGTGACACGGATATGTTGATGAAATTATGCGGATTAATAAAATAAAAATTGTTCGAAACAGTTCACAATCAGGGTCTTCATTATCTCTCAATTATTAAATTAATTTAGCTAAAAATGTCCACTGTGGTTTCGCAAGCCTTCATTATTATTTTTTCTAAATAAAATGAAACACACTTAAAGTTTATTCAATTAATTTTTCTCATTTAAAATAAACTCATCCGTCCTGGAAATATTCCCACATGAAAACACCATTCAGTTGACTCGAATACATTCAATTGAATCAATTATAATTTTTTTCACTCTTCATGTATAAATTTATTTCTTTTTAACCACAACACACAAACACACATGCATACACACATAAATATATCTTGCCAAAAAGTACTTCTCAAAACACTTCAACTGTCTCAAGCGTATAACGGTGAATCTACATTTGGTTCATTCCTGAAACGTTTATGAATGAAGTGGCAGAAAAAAAAAATATATAGCTGAAGAGATGTCTACATAACAGACGAATCAATCGAGTGTTGTCTATAGATGGAACAAATTCTTGTATGTCATCTAAAGATATACATACGTATATAATAAGTCTGATAGGCGTAGTACAATAACGATATCTGTATGACTTTATTTATTTTCTTTATTTTTGTATAATGCCAACTTGCTCATCTTTTCACCTCTTCGTGTCGTTTATAAACCGTTATATCCAGTATATGTGTGTGCGCTCATCACGTTCATCTGTCAGCTTCTCTTCCTATACACCATGTCTTTCTCACTCATTCTCTTTTACTTCACTCTCAGATCTTCCATGCTTTATATATATATATATATATATATATAAATATTATACGTATACAGGTGCACATACACGCCCAAGCACAAAGTCCGCGTGACTTGTCATAAACATGTACCAACGAAGACTAATTTGATGCGGTTGGAAGCGACACGAGACGTGTAACACACTTTCAAGAAGATTTATCAAAGTAATTTAACAGTATAATTTTTACTTCAAATAGCTATAAAAAGAAACAATAAAAATGAAGGAATATATAAATGTTACACATGCTATTAATTTTAATTTTCTATATTGGATTGATTGGTTCGCACAATAATGTTGTATTATTATGTGATGATTGGTAATACATCCAGGAAGACAAAAATAATTTACATTTAATTTCGTAATTTTGTTTAGGATGATTTTGGTAGTTGAATTGTGGTAAGAGAATTTATTTGATTCGAGGGTGAAATTTTGGAAATTTCATTCGAGTTTGTGAATAATTTCAATCTCAAATTATGCATTTTTTTTAGCTAGATGAATTGTTTTCAATCGATTTTCAAACAGTGTCTTTGATTGGGATGGATTATAAAATTTCTATTCAAATGTTGTTTATTTATTTTTTTTTTTTACTGAATGACAGACGAAAATTAAATTAATTCTTGGGATAATTTACAAAAGATAATTATGTCAGAATTAATGTTATATCGCTTCATCACTACACGCTAGCAGTTTGACCTTATTTAATAATTCAGAATACACGAATACGTAATTAATATTGCCTGATTCACGTAATTCAAGTCCTTTACGGTATACCACAAATACATATGTAAGTTTATATTGAATGTACATATACATACGTAAAAACGGCATGTAGAATTTGGTCTTTGAATTAATGTATGCGGGGAGAAGAGTGAAGGTTTTTTTTTTTTTTTTTTTTTTTCACTGGAGAATTGAATCACGTACACGAATTACTTCGGATGCAATATGCAACCGGAGAACGATTACGTGTGTCAGATGAATGCATACTTCTATTATACCTATATACAGTATATATACCCCAGATTAAATAATAAGTTAACAGGACTCACACGTCTCTACATGCAAATACGTATAATCGATGCATTTAATTAATTTCATTTAAATATATTAAATAAACACATTTATTTATGTACGAATATAAATGGATTAAACATATTGTCGGTATTTATACGTATATAAATCCGGTATATAATCTATATGAATGCAAGATACTTGTGGATTAATGTCGTTGCTAAGAATTTCTCAAGATCACCATGTATATAGGGTGTGTAAAAGAATTATTGAACTTCTATTTAATCTTTCATTGTCGTGACACTCTCTCATTTCCTATATTGATAATGAGAAAATAATGTAAAATAAATTCCTGACATTTGAGTTATGCTTTTACTAAATGTTTTGGAATCTAGTGACACAAAAATTTATACTACAATGTAAATTAGCATTTAAATTGCTTCGGAAAATTTGCTAATTAACGTCATTTTTGTGAAAACTTCTGTCGAATAATGAGAACCAAGTTGACAGAGCCTGGATTTTTTTTCATACAGATGTAGAATTCAATCAAGATCAGAACTAATTTATAAACATTTATTTTCCAATATACAAATTGCCATAGCGTTAACAATCTCAATTTAATTATTCATCAACAAGCACATTATCACTCTCTGTGTTGATTTTATTAAAAATCAGGAAGATGTTAAATAAACTCAGCCGTTTACTACCATTCACCGGAAAATGCAGTAATCCTGATATAGACTGTGTACAGATAATATCTAAATACTTCACTATTTTTATCATTACTTCATTTATTTTTTTATTAACGTCGATGTCAGTTCCGTCATTTGCTCATTGAGTCTCTTGCACTCGTGTATTACCCCATCGCATGCAGAGATTCTCAAGACTCACATATATACATATACACAGCAGTCTCGTTTCAATATCTTGAGGACACCTCACCGGAAGTGTCTAATCTTCTCTTCAGGCGTCGTGGACGTTCCTCCATCCTCATCCTTTTACACAACACTTCTTATTTTATTTCATCTTCTTCTTCATCATCATCATCATCATCACCATTTATATATCCCTTATATACACACAGCTTTACCTTATTTCTCGCTCTCTTTATTCCCCCCCGTCAAGATTATTCTTCCATCGACGCAATTACATGTCAGTGAATCATCGGCAACTGGCGGACAAGCGCGCGTGTACACTGCGGAAGTGGCTTCAGGCAATATAAACAAATAAAAGCAACAGAATCACTCACCCTAAGGCAAACTACGTGTTCGACCGCGAATTTTCTTCTGGCAGGATACCTACTTATATACAAAAGGCAACGAGATGATGACGCACCGATAAAACAACAACCTGTTTTCGTTCATCGAAAATGTCGCGGAAAGACTTGTTCGTTGATCGTTGTTGTGTTCTGCAAGAGACAATCAACGATTCACACCGATTTGGTCGTGGCCGTTTTTCTTTATTTTTGTTGTCGGCTGTTGTTGCTTTAATATTTTTTGTTTTGTTTGTATAATGGTCACAGTCATGCCGGAAGCCCACTGAAAGCAACTGTTAGCCAGTCAATTAACGAATTCACTCGTTCTCTCACTTATTTGTACGTTTCTTGTTTGTACGTGATCCAAAAAGAAAGAAGTAAAACAGAACGAACTATGTCGTAACGAGTTAACTGTTTGTTGAAGAATTTTTAAATTCAAAATCAATTAAAGTAATTTTTGTTTTTCCTCCCTAGTGGATAAAAGATTTATGTGCGGTGCTATAGAACGAAAAGAAATACGTGATGTATAGATAATATAATCAATAATGAATGTGTTTAAAATAATTATCGATTATTAAGAAACTGTGTTTGGGTAATTCGAGAAAATTCTTGAAGGATCACGAATGTATGTGGTATTAACAGGCGGAATTTGCGCGTGATGCGGCATTTTGTAAAAGACCAGTATATCGAGAACAGGTCCATGAAGTTGTTGTTGCTGTTGCTGCTGCTTGCTAGTATACATTCTGTAAAAGAGTGTATATAATATATACGCATTGGCTCAACGTGCCACAACGTTGCGACCAGTGCGAGCGAGCGCGCGCGTTAACGCACAGGATGGCCTTCGTAGCTAATAATTATGTAGGATATATTTTTTTTTTTTTTTTCACTCAGTCTTGCCGCGCCCCCTCATCTCTACTCTGCCGCATTGCCAACTCGTCCCGTCCGGCTTCTTTCCAAACGATGTTATGTTATAACATTCTCGTTCGTCTCTCTCTCACTTGTGCACCGTCGACTTTAAAAAGAAAATGATTCAAGTTGAAAAAAATATTGTTTTCATTTCAGGGTGATGTATCGCTAACTGATGATATGGCATAAAATTATTAATTTTGAAGCGAGAATGAAAATGAAAAGTGTTTCTGGTACAGTATCAATTCAATACTCAATTTGGGAACTTTAGCTTTTTTATTAATACAAATTATTAATTATTTTGAATTAGTATTTATTATTTACTTGAATTATTACTTAAATTTATTGGACAGAAAATTTAGAATATGTTTGAAGCGAATAACGTTTTAAGATTTGAATCGAAAATGTATTTTGAAAACAAAGATATTTTTAGTTTCATATTTTATTATATTATTCAGTATTATGGTAGTATTATATTTTTAGTCTCATAAATCAATATGTCACCAGACAATCAATGCATACATAGCGTTTTTATGTCTGTTTACACATCGCATAAGACATTCTATTTATATCGGAACAGAACCAGGAAGTAATAGAAAAGAAAAATTACGATTTATTGATCATAAAAGTTTCAAATGATTTTGTTCAATGAATACCTAGAATTTTCAAAGCAACTATGAGGGTTTTGTACATACAGATATATGAACTTTAAGGTCCTTTTCGTGCTAAAGAAAAATACAATTCGTGACCAGTTGTAACAGGCAAAATCCAAGAAGGGAGAAGTGAACCGGCAGGTGCTTCGTCCCGTCGACAGATGCGCCCTTTTGTGCGTCCTCGGGCTACACCAAACGTCTTCTAAAAACAAAAAAAACAAAAAAATAACGAATGATACCGTGCACATCCCTGTCTTCCTCACCATCTCACTCGTCACATTCCCGTCTTTCGTAAAACTTTCCGAAATACGATAATTCTTGGGTTGCGCGCAAAACGACGCCTCAGGCATCAACCAAATATTTTTCATTTCTTTTTATTTCTTCGACTTCTTCTTCTCCTTTCAAATTCACACTCCTCTTTCTTTTGTCTCGTCGACGAATCTCCTTCTCATCTTCAACCACACAATCCAAAACGTCATTTCCAGTCGCTTTGGTCCACGCCAATTCTATTCACGTGGTGAGAATTCGTGCGTATATATGTCCAAGTTAATTTTCGGCCTTTCTGCATTTGTTACATGATGAGAATTACTATATATATACACATACATTATTCTCTCATGTGCATCACTGCATTTTATTCATGAGAAACAATCTTGATTAATAAATACCTTTTTCATATATTTATTTTTACTCGATTGTATACATAGTTTTTTTATTTGTTTTTTTATTATTTAATTGAAACTCTTATCTTGTATCGAAAATATTTGAATGAGAAATATTAACTAATTGGTGGTTTTTTTTTTCTGTTTCTCTGTTTTAGGTAAGCTAAAGAATTTTCTTTACAACTGTATCCACTTTCAACACCTTCACATTGAAATAATAACGGTAGGAATTTTTGGGTATTAAGATAATTTTATCACCAGACAGAAAGATTGGAAGTAAATTCCAAATTTCGATTGTGAGTCACGTAAGTTATTTTTTAGATGGGAAGTGGAAAATTTTAAGATACATTAGTGACGATTTTCGTGATAATAATTCATTTTAAGAATGTACTGTTGCATATTGACATTTAGGAAAAGAATAATTCCTTTGTAGCTTTTTTTAAAGGAAAAAATTTACCATGTTATTCATTTTGGCAACGATTTGGAACCTAGATACGGACAAATTAAAGGGCGCAATAACTCAGTATATTATTATATTGATATTGACATGATATATCAATCCTTCGAACACATATCATCATCGCATTATTAATTATCAACAACAATCAATTTCTCAAACTTATTTAATCAAACCCTCCTCATACACCCCTGAAATACGGTATCGCATAACGCAATATAAAATAAAATGACTCCAAATACAGTCGACATATACGATGGAATGCGCTTAAATCTTCGATGAAATAAAACACAAAAAGAGCTTCAACTCTAATCTAGCAACTATTTAAAAATACAGTAGAAACAACGTGGACAAACTCGTTTTCCACCACCACTATTTCCAACTCTACATATATACATCCAACCGCACACAAATACATACATATAAAACTATATATATATAAATTCACAGCAAATAACTTTGATTGAATTGAGCCCATACAAGTACAACGCGAGTGACTTAGCTCGATCGTTTCTCGGTGACTGGACCGCTAGGTCGTCTCCGGGTCGATGTGGAAGGTCGTGAGGTTCATACCTTTAAATGTATATCCCGTATCCTATATACCCTACTACTACGATATCCACAAATAAAGGAGCTGTTGTTGTCGTCATCGTTGTCCTCATCTTGAAAGCAATGAAGGGGAGGAACCAACGGTGTAGACACGAAGAAGAAAAAGAAAGAGACGCAGGAGTTGATGTAACAGACGAAGAGGAAGAAGAAGAAGAAGAAGTAGAGATGAAGGAGGCGGAAAAGGAGGATGGCGCGTATAGATCAGAGGAATGTGTGTCAGCAGTTAGGTCAGCCTCGAGTAATGCCCGCAGAGGAATGATGCTTGATTGCTTGGACTTGGGTCAAGGTTACTCTTCTCCATACTCCTTTCAAGACTACTCTTACATATATACAATATAGTTATGTATGTATATAGGTATATATATTCCTTTGGTCGGGTTTCGTTGCCTTTCTACGTGAGCGGACCAAGTGTAATTGTCCATGCCCACACGCTTTCACGTTGCACATTGCAACAAACCACCACACTATCTTCTTCTCTTTTACTTCATGTCTTTTAGTTGTTGTTCTCTGCTTTTCTGTTTCTCTTTGCTATTGTACACTCAGCACATACTACAGCGTAACTACATTAAGCACGTGTGTGGTCATGTACATGCGCTTCTCTTCGAGACTTCTTGGTTCGGTTACGTGCGCTTTGCCAGCCACGATAAACCCCGTTGGAAATCCAACGCCATCGTAGGCTCCCTTCCGGTCAACAATATCGTACTGTCTCACGTTTTACTGTGAGACTTTGTTTATGGTTGGATAATATGGGTGACAGTGGTTTTGTAGAGGTGATGTGGGAAAATATTTTGGGGATAGAGGTTGTTTGAATTTTAGAGAGGTGGAGGTTTGTTGTCGGGATTACTTTTGTTTTTCTTTCGGTTTATTTTGGGAAGTGTTTCTTTATTTTTTTTGTTTATACTGAGACAAAGTGTTGGGATGGAGTGTTTCTTCTCTAAAAAAAATAATAAAAAATTGAGATATACCAGTTCCACATAATATATTCAATGCAGATATTTGCAAATTAATTCGACGTTTAAATTCATTGCTGAAGAATTTTTTACTCGTATAATTTGGAGATTTGAATAAAGTTGACTGTTATATATTTTTGGATTGGTGGTATATAATAGTGGGATTATCATCTGTATATAGCTCGTAAAGAGAGTCATCGCATATCGTCGAGGGACAATCGTCGTCTTTTATATTTTTGCCACACACTAACACGCGCGCGTACTTCCCATAAGAGTGGTCAAACCAACAGGGTAAATCACGATTGTCTGATTCACGATATTCCACACTGGTCGACTCTCACGAAATCGATGGATCCCTGGATATATATAAACACGCGCGATGAATACTACTTGGACTTTGGTCACGGTTCTTCTTCTTCTTCTCTTTCGCCTTCTCCTTCTTTTTTTTTTTTTTTTCATATCCGGATCTCCTGATGTATGCTATATTTTTTTTCATTTTTCTTTCCCTCCACTACATTCTTTTCTACATTCGACATTAGAAAAATATAATATTACTATCCAAACGTACAAACCAATGCATTTCACTTCTCTAACAAACTTTTCGTTCAATCAAAAAATATTAACTTTATCAGTAATCAATTATAAACACTTGAAATATTGACTGAATCGCCTTCTTATTTTTCACAAACGTGTAATAAGAGTTACAATTATTTGATAAATGATGCAGTAACTATTGATTAAAAAATACGAGCTAAATATAATTTTCTACGATATGAGAAGAGATAAAAATTTAAAGACTTTGCAGTTTTAAATCCCCATAATGTTCAAATAACCAAACTTTTCACCCTCATCAATCATCATAAAAAAAAATAAATCCACAGTATGAAAATAAAAAAGAAATACCATACACCATGTACTTGTTTCCCGTCGAATTTATTCTTTTCATTTAAATTGGCAACTGCATCTCATTACGCGTTTGCGCACTCGATACAAACCAGCTTATAAATAGTCAAAGTATTTTTGTGTTGAAGAAAGATCGATGGAGGAAGAGAAATGTAGACTCAACTCGATAGGTATATAGGCAATGGAGGTACCAACTGCTTACTAGGTACCATGTAGTGTATATATACACACTCTACTTCTTCCTTCACCACCTCTTTCTTCTCCTCTCCTTCTTCTTCTTCTTCATCTATTTCTTCTTCTCCACATATATTCATCCATCTTTCCCTCTTACTCACTCGAACCGGCAGTGTAATAACATGAGCAAGAGCAAGATGAAGCTTTTATACTATATACCGAACCAAGCATGGACTTGCAGTAGTAGTACACACTCTGTATATAGTATATAGAGAGAAGCCGAGGCGATAATCGTCGTTTGCGGGCGTGCCTACGAAGCCTAGTTTCGTTGTCTATCTCCACAACCCGGAAACGCCCTGGAATTTATATTGCGTATACTCTCACGAGTCAAGTCGAAGATCGGGGAGAATGTAATTGGACGTAAGCGCGATCAGCAAACGGGCTCTCGTTGCTCCTTTGACTGTCGTCCATTCCACACATTACATATATACACATACAAATACAACTACACATAGAAAAATATATATACCTAGGTATATCGTTAATATATCGGTGGCGGCACACACCAACCGTCTATCGACGTTTGTCGCAATGTTTTATACATATATATATATATATATATTTTACTCTTACGGACTTATAGGTGATTGCGCGCACGCCGCGTTCAACTCGTCGTCGATGCAACTTTTGTCGTTTAGATTCTGCACGATTAGCTAAAGGGATATTAGCGATCAATGGACTTGATTATTAACCTGATGTTGGATAATGTGCGCGACACAAGTTCGAGATTCACGAAAAATTAATGCAGCATGCAAGCAATAGTTGTTTGTAGATGTGTGTTTAAATATATAATATATGCGAATATATGTATGGTTGCATGTGTAAATGTTAGAGTCAATTGCTCATCGATCGATTGCTCATCGCCCGAGTAGTATAATATCCTTCTTCTAATTAAACAAGCCATCGCTAACCGGTAGTCAACTCTAATCGTAGGTCGATAGTTCATCGATCGATGCATTCCATCGCGTCTTTTATATATGTATCTTTGAATTGTATGTATTTGTTAGTGTTTTTTATTTGATTGGTAATAGCTTCCGTCTTATTTTAATCTTCTATTTGCTTTGTTTTGTTCATTTATGACTTAATTATACTGTGTTGTTGCTGTTTTTGGTTTGGAATTTTTATATAGTAATTGATGTTATAATTATCGGTTGATGTAGGATAGGAATATTATTTTTGAAATAATTTAGAAGCATTTATGTGGAGATAGATATATGAATTAAATTTGATTGATGATAGCTTCCGGCTTATTCTGAATCGTTCTACTTATTTTTTTGAGATTTCACTATTTGATGTTTTTTATTTCACGTTTCACTGATTTTCATATGATATTTCATTTATTTGTAGATGTAGAGCATGGATAGATTCATATTAATTATATGTGATTTCATGTATTTTATTTTTATTTGATTGGCAAACAGCTTCCGCTTGTTTTTTAATCATCAACTCTTTAATTGTTTTTTTCTTCTCAACTTGAATGTCAATCCTTCTCTGTTTATTTTCTCTCGATTTTTGTATTATAATCGATCTCGTTTTTTTTTTTTTTTACCTACACTCATGGAAAATGGATCAATTTATATTCGAATTTATTGATATTTAATTATATGTTATTAATTTTCATTTGATTGGCAATTGTGTCTACTTCAATTCATTAATCCATTCATCTTTTTTTATTCTTCTATTTTAATTTCCAATCGTTTCTTCATACATCTTTATCTGTTAATCAATCTCGCATTCATTTGCAGTTATGAAATATAGATCAACTTGTATTCAAATTAATTCAAACGCAATTGCGTGTGTATAAATTTCACTTGCTTGATAATACTTTTCATATTATTTTATCAGTCCCTCATTTCGTTCATTCTCTTTCTTTCCATTCCCATTTATTCCTTCACGTAATTAAAAGTGAAATCAATCTTGCATTGATTTGCAATAAATATAATTCCGATTAACAAACATTTAAATTAATTCAAATGAAATTGTTAATCAAAGTCACCCAATCGTATTTATATGATTATCATGACATAAATATTTTTTTAAAATAGAACTTTCTTCCTTCTTTCGTTGAAATACCATTCAACGACAACGCCCCGTCGTTAACTTGACTCAGGGATAATTATATCCAACACAGCAGCAACACACAACATCGTCGTGCGCATCCGCCATGTTTTTTTTCTTCCCTCTTCTCCGTTTTCTTTCTTTCTTTCTTTTTTTTTTTTTTTTCGTCTTCTTTTCTTCCACTTCTATATACTGAGTATATATAGGTTTTGTCAAGTCGCCTAGTAGGAAAACGTTTGAGTTGCGGTGGACAATCGTCCCATTAGCCAGCAATTCCACCAATGTCCAATTTTTTTTTATCACAGCCTTCTTTCATTTATATATCTCTCTATATATATATATGTATTTTCTAATCGCGCGGTTAATAACACGACCTTCCAAGGACTGTAACAAACTTCATGCTCAGCATCCATTTACTTGACTAACAATTGACTCCACATGCAACATATCTTCATGTCTAATGGTATTTTCCACATCATTTTTCGCTTTCACAATTATTTATTTCAATTTTTCTTGCAATTCTTCTTTTTTTTCATTTTCTATATACACTTCCACATTTTACTCCTTCTTCATTGCAAAAGTGTTGTAGTGCTAGTGTGGTTATTTCTTGCTGAAAATAAAGACGAAGATGGAGAGAGTAGTAGCCGCGCCTCGCGATTCCTCTCTTCGTGGCGGTTTACTATCGACCATTAACCAACGATTCCAGCCACGAAGACGACCTTCCAAGGCGCCTCGAGACTCACAGAATTATACTACCAACCAACGAAGAAGACCGACCGCTGTTTCTTCTTCTTCTACAAGCGCGTTATACTACTTTTACCATCGCACATATTCTTTCTTTTCATTATTTTATTTTTTATTTATTTTCTTTTTGTTTTCACGGTGTTGCATTTTGTATACCACTGTGTAGTTGTATATACGCAAGTTCCACAAGCCGCTACATTTCAAGTACTACACCATCAAATCACCACCACACCCTTTACATACATACAGATATGAGATTCTTTCACATATATATGTATATAGAGATTCTAAAGTTTGGTTGGTATATAATATGAAAGACAATGTGAGCGCTCTAACTTTTACAAGTAAAACAAAATTTTTCACCATCTATTTATTTTATTTTCTATATTTTTTTTTTGTTTTTTTCTCCATTTTTTTCCCTCTTTTATACGTTTATTTTTATTATTTTACCTCTGCACACTCCAGTTATCCTCATCAACAGACGTGACTTCACCGGCGATGAACTCTTTTTCCCTCAGCTATAGGTGGGCATTACTTATCCACCTTGTGAAACGCTTCCGTCGCCCCATTAGTCGACGGATTCCATACGTTGGATTTTTCACGAGACGGCGCCTCTGTACGAATACATGTTCAAATATATACACATATATATGTGTGTGTATGTGTGTATTTATATATATATATTGCGCGAATTATCCTCACACTCGACAAGTACCATTAACGTGCTTTTCTTCTTTGCCCCATCCATGTTTTTATATACACTTCTACAAGTATTTATACTTATATTCTATATATTCTCTATATATACAATATTGTGGTGCAGAATGCTGCAGTGCAAGATTGATTTACAATTCTCGTGCACAGATGAATCACTTTACGTGTTGATCAATTAATTTTTATTATTTATCTGCATACTACTTTAATATTCAAACCATTTTTTTTTTCTTCCTCCACTTTGACAGTGTCATTATCATTATAATTATTATTATTATTCTTTGATTATTGTTCTTCAGTGATTGATCTATTATGAGGAAGTTTTTGTGTATATTTAATTGCATCCAGAATTGTTTTTGTATTGATGAATGTACTTGAAACAAATGAAAAAAAAAAAACAGAGCATCAAATTATTTGACGAATATTTAGTAATAATATTCTTAATATTTCTCTATTGGCTGTTTTTTTTTTTTTTTCCCCCCAAATCATTCAGGATAACACGCGACTATTAAATGAAATGGTTTCACCCTTCGTGATCTGAGAGTGTGGCCGCGCCTTATTATGCCGTGAGTCGTCTTAATGCGAATTTAACACGCGGCCGCCGGATAATCCGCTGTCTAGTTGATGTTGCTGCTGTTGTTGTTACTGCCGCTAGCCGCTTGAGGCACAGTGCTTACACCTTACTCTCTCTCTCTCGCTCTCTTGCTCCCTCGCGCCTTTTTCCTCTCTGCTTATCCGCATTCCGGCTTCGTTAAAAGGCACAAGTTCCTCTCCATGACAATGGCAAGAACAATAGAAAAAAGTTAAAGCTATTATCTTCTTCATCTCATATATATTTTCTTTTTTTTGTTTTTTTGTCTCTTACAGGGACAAATAAAAAAAATAAATAAATATTCACAAATGAAAAATATTCAAAGTCAAATTAAAATCATGACAATAAAATTGTTACTCATCAATTTTCACTGTAGAGTTTAAATTCGAATGTGATGATTGATGAGATTTAATATTATACACATATATATAAATATATATATATATATATATATATATATATATGCGAAAAACTATTCTTGAGTGGAAAGTCGACGAGAGATAACCGTAAAACCGGTCGCTACTGATGTTGGGCGCGAGCACAGTCGTCGTTTCATGGTGCAATGGAAACAACGGGGAACAAGGGCACTCCTAAGACATATCTAAAGTCGTCCTCTTTTGCTTCTCCAACTTCATCTTCTTCTTATTCTTATTCTTTATTGTGTATATATACATATACACATAGTGTATTATAGCTTATACAGTTGCCGATGGTGCTTTGGTTACCTTCATGTCATCTCGTTTCGCATGCAGATTTACGCAATCCTTCGACGAAGCAACAGGTAGATATAAATAGGATGGCTTATGAATTATGGACGTGTAGAGGGTTGGTCAGGCGATAGTTATTACGGATAATTTATCATTCCAACAGTGATGGTTAATGTATTTTATACTTATGTATATGTATTTACATATATATATTTTTATGTATATATACATTCCTGATGCTTTTGATCAAGGCTAAAATTAAAGCAATTCAATGAATCAATTTGTCAAACAGATACATTCTTGTATAATAAAATTAGATCATCCAATGATTGATTATACACATTGCCATATACCACAATGTTTAAATTAATTCTTCATTCATTAAATTTATTGGTGAAGCCAAATATATATATTTTCTATTTGACAGTTTAGATCAATCTCGCTTGATGAATGGTGAAAAAAAAAAAAAAATGAACAGTGAGAAAGAAGTAGAACAAATGAGAATGAAAAATAATTGTATAAGAAATGGAAGAAGAAAAAAAAAAACAAAATTTCTTTGACACAGTGACCTATATTAAAATACCTATGACTCTATTCATAGCTCAATTTATCTTAAAGACATTTTGTAATGCATATTATTTAGTATTTTTTTTTTTTTTTTTTTTCATTTTGTATCAAGTGAATAGAAAATCTATTCAAGTTATTATATATTATAGATAGAGAGAATATAAATTAGACGAATGGGATGACGAGAATGACTTGAGAATAATTATTGGCTTTATCCTACATATATATATATATATATATATCATTATACTGCATAAAGCTACCGCTAATTATTCAGATTTTAATATATTATTACTTTAAATATTTATATTTCTTAAATACACAATGACATTTATGCATTTAAATATGAATTTTATGTCGATGAACATTTATTTGTGTTGGAAATGGGGTCGTCCTCGCATTATCACATTTTTCTCATTGTACTGCGTGTTTATATATATATATATTCTGTGGATATATAGTGTTCCGCTAGGTTGACTCTATGGTGTGTCTCTGCGTGGGCGATCTCGGCACGCGTTTACTTTTTTTATTTATTTATTCATTTTCTTTCTTTTATTTTTTCATTCTTCTGTTTATTTTTGTTTTTTTTTTCTTTCTTCTCTTCTTTCGTTTCATTTTGTTGTTCAAGAGAGAAATACCTGCGACTACAAATATATATATGTGCATTGGTGGAATGGGGGAGGGGTGCAAAGTGCGACGAGAAATGAAAAATTGTTTATTTATTACTAGTGTTCGCTGCTGCGAGAACGGTATTCAGTCGTATATGTAGGTTAGAATGTGGGTGGACCCTCACTCGTTACGACTTGGTTCTCTGCATTACAAGCATATATACATTTATATATATGTCGCTATTTTCTTATATATATATATATATATATATATATATATATTAGAGTACACGTCTCGTTGTATCTCTCCATGTGCGCTGAATCACCGTGCAAATGTTTTTATCCAATTACACTTGAACATAAAACGATTGTATGTAAGTTACTTTTAATAAACTTATATAGATACGTGAGTGTAAGGGAGTTGAACGAAGTGCATATACCTGAATAATAATGGAATAAAGGATATATATATATATATCTATAGTGATTGAGGTAAATAAAATAGTAATAAAAAAATAATACATGTAAGGTAAATCGACCAGTTACTGAACATTTCAGCAAAGTACATAGGCTATATAATGGAAAATGAAGGATAATTTAGTGAAAAAGTGGACTTGTAAAATTTTGCAATAAACATTCGTCCTTCCTGAATAAATATTGAATACACATAAATACAAGATCTAAAATACCAAATGAATTTATATAATTTTATTCTCAATGTTATTGATTCATTGCTATTATACACTGACATTTAGTAAATTAATTGTATCTCCTTAATCCTGAAACAAGGATATTTATTCAATCGTTACAAATCACCATGTCGATAAAAATTATCCATGTACAAACAAATTAAATGTGAACAGAAAAGTATAAAAATAAAAATTCTATCAATTTTATATTGAAAAACGTTACATCAACACTTGTCAATTACTACCATATTTTCTGAATGAATAACAAAATAATTGAAGTGAATTTAAATAATTGATGTGGTCCAAAAAAAGAAGTCAAGTGAAGCGCGATCAACTTTATTTTGAATCAAAGGTGAATGGGAAAAAATAAATGAGATGAGATGTAGTGAAAAAAAGTAAATAATGAATAACAAAAAAAAAATGAAACATTTGGATGAAGATGACGTTGTGTTGTGGATGTTATTGAGGCAGAGAGATGCGATGAGAGAGCCGCGGGCGGTCACCTCACTTATAGAATGTGCGGTCAGCATCGCGACTGGCGTCGTCATCATCAGAAGTCGAGACTCTTCCTCACACACAAACGCACACGAATATAACTATACATCTTTATATCAATGAGACAACATTATATATAACTAATATATATTTTTTTTATTGTATATACGCATTGCACACATATATATAAATTGAAATGAAACCAAAATTAACCACGAGCAAATACCCAAACGTTGTCTGACTGATGTCACTCAATAATGTTACTTCAAAAATCACATTTAGTTGTATTTCACGCGCTGTTAAATCGTCAAGTGCAGTGGACCATCACAAAGACCAGTAGACTCTTATGCGGCTTGTTTGCAGTTGCACATTGCTCAGTTTATATATATATATATATAAATATGTGTGTGTGTATTTGTTCGTGCCAGCATCACCAGACTAAATGTCTGTGAGAGTTGTGCGCGCCAGTGGTTACATCTTTATGTTGTATACTACACTACAACTTCGCCTTCGCATCTTTCACGACCTCGCCCACGGACGTTTAGCTGTTTTATAAGAATTTTCAACGAGTGTACTCAATACTCAAACATCGTGTGCTATATATCTAGGATATATACATAGACTGTGTAAAAAAATTGACAGTGTACTTCTTTGAACTTTTGTGCAATGTTTTGTATTTATTTATTTATTTTTTTTTTTTTATCATTAATTCAAGTCCATTTTCATCTGGGTGCGGTATATAATAATATAACAGAAGGCGTGTATATTTAAAGGCAATGAAATTGTCATTTACAATTCCAAGATATGGACACACCCAAAAAATTTTTATTGCTGTATACTTAATTCGTCACGACGAATGATTTCATATTTTTGTTGTATTCTCTTTTGTTTTTTTCTTTATTGTTGATGTTGAAGCTGGATTTTATTGATTAGTTATATGATAGGATTGTATGCATTGGTGATCATGTTGCGATTGCAGTTATGAATTGATACTGATGGTGGTTATTACAAAGTTTTTATTGGTGTTGATAGAATTTATTTTTTCTTGGAGGGTGATTGTGAAATTAGAAACACGTTTATACAGAAATTTTATGGGAAGCGTGTGATTCATAATGCGAGGTGAAACGTGACCCATCGTAGAATGTTCTTTTTTTTTTCCTTTATTTGTGAATTAAAAGAGTATATTTTGTAGTGCTATTGGTGAATTTTCTTCTTCTCGTATCAAATAAATTTTCTTCTTTATCCTATTCGTTGTCAATGTGAAAATCTTGAAACTTAAAAATACCCATATTTATTCTCGTTTAAATTGGTCATAATTACAATTTCATCTCCGTTTTCTTTTTATCCAAAATAACATTGAAAGGAGTACCTTCATGTTGATGTGGATTAAATTTATATTAATTTTTATTCTCATCAACAAACTATGCAAATAAAATTTTTCCTCTTTCTTCATCAAGAAACACACATGGTGGTAATATTAAATCCACCCTAGACATCAACTCATACACGAGTATATCAATTCATAATTTAATTAGCATTTTTGAGAATTATTGTTCCGAGCTTAAATAATATATCCTCATGTATATTTATGCAATTTAATATACCAGTACAACACATATGTATATAAGCTGCTGGTTTCTCTCTTGATATCACGCGAGACACGTCCAAAGAGATATAATGCGCAAAGAAATAAAATCCTCAACAGCTATATAGCAGTAACTGCGCATTGAGAGAGGAGACGGAGAGTGAAGTGTACATGGAATTTTTTTTTTTGCATCCTAGAGGACAACATGCACGCTCGGTTGACCGACCGAGACCGAGGTCGACACCGGAAGTGTTTTGTTGTGAACGAGATTGACGCAATAAATATATTGTTCAATACATGTATCTGACAACCACTACAAAAAAAAAATAATAATATCTCAAAAAGAAAAATACACGAAGATATAAATAACTCATACTCATTTCACAATATTTCAAATATTTATATAATTTTCCCTTCTGCATCTACTTTAAATACGTATCATTAATATATATGAAAATTAATTGTTCACAAGCACGATAATTATTCTGTGTAATTAAATAATTACTCATCCTTAATGTCGTTTATACATTGAATATTGAATTGAATATATATTTTTGTTCAATAATATTCATTACTATAATTTAAATCGCGCACCAATTCAATAACGATATTAGTCATAGTAGCAATAATATTGAGGATGATAATATAATAATAATAATAATAATAATGATAATAATAAAAATGATAATCATGATGATAAAGTTCAAAGCACATTCAATGAAATAAAATGAAATGTCATGTTGGAAAATAATGGAATAAACAAAACATTTATGTAAGTATTTGTATTGGAAAAAGTAGATAAAAAGAAGACAAGTGAAGTCAATTAAAGTGAAAAGTGCAAGGAACATTTATATTTCTATGTATAATATTACGTAGGCGCAAATATTCTCAACACACAGCACACTGGAACCCATTGAGTTTCTCAAGTGCGCACGAATACCGTAAACTCTTGTATGGCCCACAATGAGGGGTTCTATGTGCACCGAGTCGAGAGTACTTTTCTTCCTGAACGTGCCTGCAATTCGCTGATGACTTCTCATTTCTCTTTTTTTGTTTTTTTTTTGCTCCTTTATTTTTTTTTTTTGTTCTCCCTAGTCGTTCACTTCTCTTTGTTTTCCGCCCTTTTTTATTTCACCGAGTCAACTGAATAAAGTCGTTTGTACACGTCCGCACGTTAGCAACCATGTGCAAATAATTTATTCGTGGGCGTGGAAAAAAAAAAACACAGAGAGAAAAAATTTGAAAAATTATCATCAAATGTCTCAATAAATTTTTTTTTCTACATCTCATCTTTCTTCTCTCTTTTCTCTTCAACTCACTGAGGTCAAAGCCTCTAGAATTAAATGTAAGTGTTCACTCCAGTTGAAGTGGGTGATGCAGGAAGGAAGCTTTGAGAGAGTTGGAAGATGAAAGAAATGAAGTGTAAAATCATTGTGATTTATGCCTGCTTGTATTTTTACTTTGGTATTTTCTTCTTTGGAATTGAGCAAACGACGACGACGACAATTATGAGACGGGTTAATACGTACATACATATATGAAACATATGAATACATATACATAAATTTATTCTTGCACGTGCGACATGATCGACAGAAAGCACTCATTATTTTTTGGGCGTGGGTATTATGTGTATCTTTATATACACAGATATGAATATAATTGTTGAATGGGCGTTGGTTTTTTATGCACTGTCGTAATTCACGCACTTTCTTCCTATTGTTTTTTGATAGGAATCTCGCGATCAATGTGGAAAGTGTTTGGTATCTCAGTTGATATCTATTTATCTATTGATAGGTCTCCTCATATCATGACAATTTACAGTAGTGATGTTTGAAATATGTATATTACACAACCTAACTCTAACTTAATGTTTTTCTCCATCTTGATATCGATAATCACTTATATTATACTACCTATAGTGATAGGATTTATAGGTAAGACATTATGTATGTTATCTTGATTCAACATTTGACACACCAACAATAGATGTATTTAGAAAAAACAGGGATCAATCATTTATGAAAGTTGATATTGCAAGTGTGTGAACACATACATACCGATAACTTTTCATTTTTGTAATCAGATAATTATGGTTGTCTGAATATTCAAATATGTGGATTTCTATTTTCACTGATAAGTCTCTCCATATCTATGTGCATATGATGATTATATTTCAATTGATATATAGTTTTTCAATTTATTGAAGAATTCATTATTAGTACGAAATATTTTTATTGAATATTGTACACCTTCAACTAGTTTTACATTTTTTTTTTTCATTCGAGATTCAATTATATATGGACTTTCTTGATTTTCTCATGAACATGTATGGTCTTTCGTGGTAGTTGAACATTCAGTATTCCAACAAACCTGATGAACAAAAAATAATTTCTATTGCTCCAAATATATATTCTGTTATTGAAATTATAAATCAATCGCTATTCAATGAGCACTCATCATTTATTCATATATTACGTACCTGATTACCAATTTTGTTTCTATCACATGGTGTACCGTCCATATAAATACTAGTGTCATCAACTTTACCATTTTCATCTACACATTTTAAACGGGTTTTACAATCCACCGCAGACCGAAACCATTGCTCAATGCTAGCGCGAAAAGTCTGAGATAATGAAAAATCAAATAACAAACATTATTAAGTTATTTAAATATTTGAGAGAATGCAGCAAAAAATTACCAACGTTTAATGGTTTGTAAGCAGCTACATATCCATAACATTCACATTGCTCATCTTCATTCCAAAATGAATGTGGACTCAAAGGATTGTTCAATGATCGAGGTTTATTGTGAAATATACAAGCATCACGAGAACTGAAATATTACAAAAATAATGAACGTCAAGATATTATTAATTCATACAGGATTACTAAGAGAAATGAAAGGAAATATACCCGAAAAATTTTTTTAAGAACCCTTGTGTCGTTCCACTAAATTTGAAACATTTACTACAATAACTATGATCCTTTTTCATCAAATGTGCGTCACATGTACCATCTTCTGCCCACAATGGTCCTTCATCGTGGGGAACGCCTAACCTAAAACGAACATATCAAAACCAAACTATATTAACCTAGAAATAGATTAAAAATTATCTTCTGATAAAATAAACAAATCATTTACAAATGAGCTATCTCGTGAGCAATTATAGGAAGATGTTCAAATACATCAAAATGTGATACAATGGCAACTCGTAAGTCCTCTGATGACAGTTTATATCCATCCGATGAGTTTGGCGTAAAAGCTATTCCTGCAATGGAAATTCGTTTGATTCTAATTCATATCTGAAGACGATTATTTATATATAATTAATATATTCGACAAATATTTTATAAGGTTTACCCGATAAGGGAACTTTTTTCGAGGATAAAATCCCATTTTCATCAGTTATTGGTTCCATGAAAAATAGTGGATACCTGAAATCGACCAATACCAATTTTTTTTCAAACACTTCTTTCTTATATCAAAAGTAATCAATAGAATTCATTACTCGTCTGCTGATGAGCCAAATATATATGTAGAACATAAAAATTTCTCCTTTAATCGTTCTGGAATACCTCGTGAGAAAAACCACAATGTCATAAGATTGCAATGGAACTGCATGATAGTTTTTGAGAATGAGTTTTATCGCTTCGTTAGCACAACCTGCATCCATCTCAACTACACGAAGATCAGTGGCCCTCCGTTTGTAACATGATTTAACAATCAGTTCTGAAAACGACTGTGCAGTCTGTATAATCAAAGTATTCCCATTTATTAATCATTATAATCATTGTCTTTACAGTTAAACACATTATATTACTCCATTATGATACTTATGAATGCACTTACATTGGCGATAATAATTCCCGCAATATTAATTTTTATATTTGGTATTTCAATTTTGGAAAATATCATATCAACACTATTGAATACCGATAGCACATACGATACTATTGAGATGTAATCGAATTGTCTATGAAGCAATTTGATAAAATGAGTATTTAGAAAAATAAAGAAAATTAAGTATTGCGATTTTTTTTTTTTTTTCGAATGCATATTACTCACAATTCTTGTGCTGTCACATAATCAATCATGACTAATGTTTCTATAAAAACCGTGTCTGGATATTTCCGGAGTGATTTATGCAATTCTGTAATATAGTTCCCACCTGTACAGTATGCAATATTTCAGTCTCGTTTTTATTTATGTAAAGACTAGTTTTCTATAAAATAAAACACGAATTTATTGTTACCTGTTGCAACAGTAACATCTCCATTTTCTGCTTTTCTATTTTCGTTATGTTTCTTTAATGGGGATAGAAATATCGTTTTTTCCGTTGGCTCAACAGATTTTGTTATTGAATTATACTTGAGGTTTCGGATGATATGATGATGTCCAATAGTTCCATCCTGAAGAAAATAATATATTGTAATGTATTTTTATTTTTTTCACTTAACATTCTCATAATTAGAAAATATTTTTATATTACCAATTGTCTTTCTTTATGATGATACAGTGCTGCAGCACAGTTATCAAGATCCCAATACACAGTGAAAGGTGTGAGATGCATTATTATCTGTATTCACAGAACACAAAATAACATGGACAATAGACAAATATATGAATATATCATAATTATATTTCATTTATTCATAATTTTTGTTCTAAAATTTGATTGTTAATTTTGTTTATACATACGTCTTTCATCAGTGTTAATTTCGTGGAATCATGAGGATTTGGAATCCAAACTGGTAAATTCCTATTGGCTAAAAATGTTTTAGTTGGCACTAAAGTCACTGGTATTTCTTCATCTCGCTCAGATTTTACAGAAAACTTAATTATTTCAGGTATTTTGATTAGAATAGCCTGAACACATCCAAAAATTACAAACTGCGATAGAAATAATAACGGAATAAGCTTCATCATGTATCTATGACGGAGGATTATCGAATAAGGTTCACCCTCAAATGATTTTCTATGAAAATGGCGTGAGCCTTATATATGCGAATGTAAATTAGTACAATGTTTTAACAGTTGACACTATTCAAACATCAATTAAAATAAACTTGAACTACGTCAATCACCTCGTGAATCAATCTTATTGGAAGAGATATATATTTAAATACATATTTAATTAACCTTGAGCTATCATCAATCGAAATTCAATCAAGCTTTCAACAACGAATCGCAATTTCATAGAAACAATGTCAGTCAACCTCACATAATTATAATTGTGTATATTCACAAGTACATGATATCCCCTTCAGCAAATAATTATTTTGGAATTGAATAATTCATCGTTTCAGAGAAGTGATTATTAATGAAAGCTGTGGATATTAAATATTGTCAACATACATCTGCGTTCGATCTTCATTGATTTATTCCATTTCAATTCGATATAATCAAAACATATTATTTATTGTTGAATGAATTTATTGCATTGTTTTTCAAATTTATATGTATGCGACAATTGAGTATCATCGATATTCAATTTTTTTTATTCAGCATTTTTATTAAAAATCATTTTCGATGTCACTTACAGACACTGTTTGTTTTTACACCCAGGCAATTATTATTCCAACAAACCTGCAAAATAAAGGAATTATATTAAGTATCTCGTGATTTTGGTATTTCAATTAAGAATCAATTCAACGGAGAAATGTCCATATACAATTATTAATCTATACATAACATACCTTCGTCCCAACTCTTCTTTTATCACACGGTGTACCGTCCATGTAATAAGCAGTGTCATCAACTTCACCATTCTCATCAACACACTTTAAACGAGTTTTACAATCTATCGCGGGCTGAAACCATTGTTCAATGACATAGCGGATAGTCTAAGACAATGAGAGATTATTAATTTATTTGTGCTTTTGATAGAATATAGAAAAAAGTTACCGACGTTTGGTCGTTTGTAAGCAGCTGTATATCCATAACATTTACATTGCTCATCTTCATTCCAAAACAATTGTGGACCCGAAGGATTGTTCAATGACCGTGGCTTATTGTAAAATATACAAGCATCACGAGAACTAAAAAATTAGAAAAATATTGAATATAAAGATGAGAAAAATGATTGAACAAATACGGAATGTATTTTCATTACTTCCATGCATGGTTAATATTATTATATTACCCAAAAAAATTTCTAAAATACTCCGGTGTCTTCCCACCAAATTTCAAACATTTTCTACAATAACTATTATCTTTTTTCATCAAATGCGCATCACATGTACCATCTTCCGTCCATAATGGTCCCTCATCATGGGGGACACCTAACCTGAGACGAACATATGAAAATTAGCGGAAATTAATCTACATAATAACAAGGAAAATTGTTCGATACAATCGAAATGGATTACAGATGAGCTATTTCGTGAGCAGTAGTAGGAAGAAGTCGGAAAATATCTGAATTTCCAATAACAGCAACTCTTGTATCGTCTGTTGATAGTCTGTAACCGTGCCCTGCAACTGGCAAAACAGCCAGTCCTGTAATGAAAAAATATGGTGATGATCTTCATATTAATATAATAAATTCAATAGAACAGTTAATGAAATTATTTTTTACCCAGTATTGGAAGTCTTTTCAAGTCGTAAACGTTTGCTTGAGAATTTGTTGATATTTCATGATACATCAGATACCTAAAATAAATTTCCGTATTTACATTTATATATTTATATTCATTTTGATAATCAAATCTCAAATCATCAGCGCCAATATTGTACAATTTTTCCTCACTATTTATCTATTTTGTTATTTTCTTATGGACTTTGGAAAAATGACAAATCACTGAGATGAAGTTCTATATTAAAAATTTGTGATGGTATTAAGCAAGCTATTAATGAACTATCGTAATTGATCCCGTGAACGTAAGGGAGTTTAACAATTCTTTTTCTGTTTTTGTGTCGAGACAAGGAACTCTTTCATCACTTTTTCTTATCTCAAGAATCCAATTGAATAAATATTATTCAAGCGCTGATGAGTTGGTGATATACTCAGGACATGATAGTTTTATATAATTTCCAAATACTTTGTGAGAAAAATAACGATATCATAAGATTGACCAGGAAGTGTGTAATACTCTTCAAGAGTTAGTCTTATGGCTTTAGCAGCACAATGTGCATCCATCACAACCACATGATAATCGTTGTTACTTCGTTTATAACAAGAATTCAGGAATAATTTTTGAAACGACTCAAGCGTCTAAATAAACAAAATAAATTCATTATTCATTGATACATTATATCGTATTGCATTTTTCATGAATATACTCACAGTTGCGATGATAATTCCTGCAATATTAATTTTTATATTTGGTATTTCGATTTTTGAAAATATCATATCAACACTGTTGAATAATGCTAGTACATATGATACGATTGAAGTGTAATCGAATTGTCTGCGAAGCAATTGTATAATATTATTATCTGAAGAATGGAAAAAGTATTAAATATAATTATTTTATTAATTTATATAGTTACAGTTCTTTTGCTATCCCATAGTCAACCATCACTAAAGTTTCTACATAAACTGTTTCTGGATATTTTTGAAGTGACTTATTCCATTCCCTCATAATATTTCCACCTGTATGGTGCAAAGTAATTGAGTTCTATTACTGTTTGTGTGAACGCCAGTTGATTTATAAAATAACATGAATTCATCTGTACCTTTCTTTATAATCACATCTTCATTTTCCACTGATCTGTCCTCATTATGTTTTTTCAATGGTGATACAAATACCGTATCTTCTGTTGGTTCAACTTTCTTTGTCGTCGGATTATACTTAAGTTTCCAAATGATATGATGATGTCCGATACTTCCGTCCTCAAGAATAAAATAACTACTTTATTATATCTATAATATTTAAACTGTATACAAAATTTAAAAATATCATTCATACGAATTGTTTTCGATTATGATAGTACAGAGCTGCAGCACAATTAGAAAGATCCCGATATACAGTGAAAGGAGTCAGCTTCTTCATTATCTTCAAAACATGAAATCAAAATTAGATGAGTAAAAAAAAAAAATATGTACACAATTTTTACACAACAATTAGCATTTGTCATTTCACTAATCAATCATCAATCACTTTCATACATACATCTTCCATTGGTATTAATTTAGTGGGATGTTTAGGATCTTGAATCCACACCGGTAAATTTTCATTAGCTAAATATGTTTCAGTTGGAACTAAACTGACTGGTGTTTCTTCATTATGCTCAGATAATACATTAAAATTAACTATCTTAGGTATTTCTGTAAAATCAGCGTGAGCAGTTTTAAAAATTATTAACTGACACAAAAATAATATCCAAGATGTTTCCATTGCGACAGTTCCTTGAATAAGGAATAAATATAGTTCACAATTGGATATATATATCCTCGAAAAAACGCCACGTTCCCATCTACTCTAGTAAACGGTTTTGATAACTTATCAATCTGTTCAAACAATGATTGAAACATCTATTAAATATTCATAGCCTTCTTTAAATATCCATATCAATGGAGTGGAAAAAATTCCATTTACGTTATTTATCATGATCGAATACAAAGCAAAATTGAACTGCACAAAAGCGACATCTATTTCGAAATTCAAGAATGAAGAAAAACAACCAAGCGAAAGAGATTAAAAGAGAGAAATAACTCAACCGTAAACTCCACCACATTCCCTCATACACATTATGACGGAAGTGCAATAACATAACTGCATTTATGGCTCATATATTATCTATCGATAAAGCTTGTCTATAACATCACACAAATCATTGTATGATAAATATAACTAACTGGTAAATAATTGCAA
Source organism: Zele albiditarsus (assembly GCA_958496275.1). NCBI lineage: Eukaryota > Metazoa > Arthropoda > Insecta > Hymenoptera > Braconidae > Zele > Zele albiditarsus. The sequence goes on along the minus strand of OY292413.1, from coordinate 6,398,024 downwards.
AATGTATTAATATAGTAACATCAAAGAATAAGTGAAGAGAATAAAAATAAGGAAGGTAGACAATAATTGAAATTGAATTCATAGCGAGAATTAATTAAATTATCTCTGAATTCTTCATGTCTGACTTCCTTAAAGTAATTATTCAGTCATCTCCCACAGAGAATTAACTAACCGCGAGATGGCAATTGTGAAAATTACGTCACCGTGACGTACATCAGACACATTCAGTTGAGGAAGACAAAAGTGGGTGGGATATTTTACTACTGGCACTTGTGCGGTCATGGCTAGTGGCAATTAAAGAAAATGCCACCCCACCGTCTTCATTATTGTGAGTGGATAGAGAGACACACAACTAACTGAAAGTATATAAAACCCAGCTAACTTTGAAGCGGTTCATTTCACATTTAACCACACCATAAAAATGTTATTGTGAATATACAAAACAATTAATTCTTATTCGTTTTAAAATTCAATTAAAATATTCATTTTTTATTTTTTATTATTGTTATACACAAATATTACTGTTGCCAAATTTCTTATATCTACACAAGATGTTATTTTGTTAATTTATATGTATATATATATATTCATATGTGACAAAATATACTTCACCACTAATAATAGAATAATCTAAAATGGTGATACTGCGATTTCCACTAATTTCATCCTTCTTTAAGTATTTTTTTTTCTCTTTTCCAATTTTTTTTTGTCTTTTCTCCCCTTTTATATCCATTCGTAAAAGTTAAAAATAAAACGTGACTACGCGAATAAACTGCGAACAAGGAGCACTATAACACCAGAAGACTTCCCTCGCTTTATGACTAAAGGGGAGAGTGAAGTTGAAGGGGGGGGGGGGGGGGGGGGGATTTTTTAACGCTGGACCAAACACACAATATCTCTCGTCGCTTGAGAGATTTAGGGCGCTTTTATTCAGACTCACGAGTGGTTGATAGCCAGGTCATGTACTGCGAAAAACCAGGAGCTGAATCAACGCGCAAAACCCCTGGGTGTTGCTTTTTAAATGTTAAAAAAAGAAGTAGAGAGAATAATCAAAAAAAAAAAAAAAAAATTAAATGAAATAAAATGGTTGTCGTAAAAGTATTATATAGAATATATAACCACAAAAGCGCTGCGTGACTCAACATAACGACTTTTGTTGCGTGAATATATTTTTATTCATGTGATTCACCTAAAACTAAATAAAAGGGTTTTGGGTCTACACTTGAAAAATTTTTTGTGTCTGTCGTGTGAATAATGATTGAATAGAAAAGAAAGTGACAATTTATTTGTCTTCATGTTTATACATATATATACAGATATTTTTTTTTATCCCTGAAGTGAAGGGGAAAAGAGAGTTAACAAAAGAGAACATGTGGTGTTTGGGACTAGGCCAGTCAGAGAGAGAGTGAGAAAGTGTTCGTGAGATTTCCTGAAGATTGAAAGCTTTTCCGACGAGCACACCAAATTATGAGTTTACGGTGAGTCAGATGACAGGTGGCGAAAGGCCTTGGAGTCTTCTGTACAGAGGTTCGCATTTCGTCAAGTGTAAATTCTTTTGAAATATTCAGGTATTAAGATCGTTGATATATGAAACCCTTCTGGATTGAGCCAAAAAAAAAATTTATTCATGTATTATATAGATGGTGATTTAAAAATTATACAATATTTTATCTGAATTTTTATATAAATGTGCAACAGAAAATTCATAAAAATTTAATATCATATAAAATTTTAATATCAAAATACAAAACATTAGACATCGAAACTAATATCCAATCTTTCGTCTGATAATAGAACCGCCTTGAATAAAATACTCGTCAATTTCCCCTCCACTGTCGCAAATATACACAAATTAATTTCTTCATCCAACATTAATTCTAATAACCTAAAACAATATACAATAAATAAATTCCAATAAATATTCCATTCTTCTTACAATTAGAAAACCGATAAACAAATGTTGAAGAAATACATTCACCACATAAACAATTGTTCTATTATTAATCGTGAAAATAAATCCACCTACATTTACGAGTATCAATAATGTATATTTTTTTTCCCCTTCCAAATACTGCAGTTGACAATCAATTCACTTTATTCAACTCGTCTATATTAGGTTAATGCTATTCAATTATTACATGTGCATGTGTATACAATAGAAACAGAATTATAACCAATGATTTAATGAATATTAACGTAGTCTATTTTATTTTATGTTACAGGTAAGAATATGCTGCATTCATCAAAGCTCTACAACATATTGCAAACAAGCAAGTATATACAACCAAGCAAGAAGTTGAACAGTATGCAAGCGTGATAACTCCGTCACTGACGCGACGTTCAATTCATGAATCAGGAATCGTAAACACGCTCACGAGAAAACCGTCTTATCTCATTCCCCCTGTCTGCAATACGTACATTTATATATACATATATACATTTATATAAAGCAAATGTATATAAACACACATGCGCACATTGACTTACTGATTAATGGTATATAGAAGTCCACGATTCCGTTCATAAATTCGATGTGTTTGCAGGATTGAAGAATCATGACCGATCGATGGATTTAAATTACGTTGGAACTTTAAGACTGTGCTCAAGTTGTAATCATTTAATTTCCATTGAAATGGATTTATTCATCTATTATTTCTTTATTTATTCCATATTTTTATATTTTCAGGTACACGTTTTTGTAATTAATTATTGTGATAGTTTAGGTTACGCTTCGATGAATTTCGTAACAAAAGGATTTTTGGTTGGTGAACTCGTTGAAAAATAATGTGAATTTTCTTGTCTGCCTGTCTGTCTGTTTGCATGTGTGTAAATATATTTTTTAAAGATTTGTCGGCATGATAAATTGGCGCCGCTGCTTTGTTTCCCAAACAGAAGATAGATCCTATTACAGTTTTTAAATAGAATTCAGAGGCTTCTTTGGACAAAGGAAATTTGTTTATGTATTATTTTATTGGAGGGTTCTTCCTTTTTATTTTCTTCTGTTTCTGGTTTGGTTTTTTATTGAGATCATCAGGTGTCTAATATATCATCCCGGCGGTGTATTCATGTCTTCTTGATGAAGGATAAAAAAATGTTTCTGTACGTGATTGCAACCTCACTTCTATTTCTTTCGTTATAAATTCTCGTTCCGGAAATCATTAAATGTCGATTGCCGCGAGCCGCACACTCTCTGCTCGCGATAAAGCAGACACGTGATCGCATTTTATTTTTCATTTCTAATCAACCTATACAACATTAATGTGCGAGAGCGGAAAACAAAAACTGCGTTTCAACACAACTTGTGTGTATGCAGTTATGTTGCACTTTTCTCTTTATTTATTTGAGTTGAGCAGGGTTTTATTCATTATAATTTTTGGGGATGAATGCTGAAAAGAATTGTTTAATACACCAAATTTTTGTAACTTTTCACTGAGATGAAAATATTCTTGAATCAAATATAATAATTTCCGTGGATATTTTAACCTTCGATGAAGAATTAATATTCATGTTTCAATCATGGGATCTTGTCTTGGTTCAGCGAATGAAATATTCTTCAAATATTATTGATAGAATATTATAACATTCATCGCCATGAACGATCATTAATTTCTGTTTTCTTGATTTTTTTCTGTTTGTCATCCCACGTTACAAAAAATCATTGGTCCAATCAGATATCTTCGTTCAACTTTTTTTTGTGTCCGATAATTATTTTGACATGAGATTCGAATTGAGAATATATTAATCTTGAGAGAAGCTTCAAAATCAGCTCTTGAATTAATAATCAAAATTTTTATCTCATGTCCAAGTGCTAAAATAGTCTTTGGGTCAAAGATACTTTATTATTCAATATGACGTAGTTTGCATTGATAATTTCCATCATTCAAATGACAATACTAAAAACATCAACAAAACATATTCATTATATTCACACACACACACACACACACACACACACACACACACACACACACACACACACACACACAAAACCCAAATTTGTCCTCAACCTAATCGTTGATTAATCACTAGCACCCACTACCCATTCAATAAACCATTGTACAAATTTTTTTTCTTCATTACATACCTTTCAATTCTCGTGTTGTTTTTATAATTTTTCGAGAAGAAAAAATGATTATCTTCAACTGCCATGCATATAAAAATCCCAAAATGAATTATTAGTCAGATAATCCTCGTGTAGTCACACGTCAAAAATTGTTGTCCTTCTCTTTTGCACTCTTTGAAAATATATCTAAAAACCCAAAGACCCCCCAAAATGATAGCCTACCATCTAGACTCGACAGAGGAAAAAGAAAAAAAAATAAATGACAACAAGTAGTGAACACTCGACGATGACGAAAGGCATGATTAATTTTTTTTTATTACACACAATAAGTTGGTGACCCTCCACATACACACACACACACACACACACTTGCATCCACTTGTCCATTTACTACAAGCAATGATAAACGACTCGACTATAAAACAGTCTCAGTTCTTCACAACTATACTTGAAGTAACGACACCACTAATCTCTACTCCCAAACCTTACCAATATACGCATACACAATCTCTTCATCAACTTCATGATGTTTATTGAGTGTCAAATTTTTTCGTGAATTCTTTTTCGTTCTTCGTTTTTTACTGTCAACTTTGAGTTAAAAATGAATATTATGTGTACAGAAAAGAGACACAGTTGTGAAAAGAAAAGAATTAAAAAATTCACTGAGTGGATGAGAGACGAGACGTGCAATTAATTTCGTTGGCTTAGGCGCCGTTCCGAAAAGCTCCTACATAACACACCCTCTCTCATATATTCTCTCTTTCTCTATCGTCGTTTTCTCTCATACATGCCATCTCTATACTTAGCTACATGGCTATGGCATGGTCGGTGCAGTATCTCTAAGGTCTTCGAGTGCATCGTATCGCCTCCCTCTTTCATTCTAACACTTGATATATAAAATCAATTCTAGACTGACAGAAAAATATATATCATTCAATTTAATAATTTTTCTTCCTCAGAATTTTTTATTCTCTTGATCTTGAATGTCCGTTTGATGGACAGCGGAAAAATTCGTGATGCGTTGTGTATTTTTTTACCTGATATTTATGATGCATCAAAAAAAAAATGTGAAGTGATGTGGTTTAAATATTACAAAGGATATTACGATGTGCGCAAGTATCAACTGTACTCGGTGAGATTTTTATTTTTATTTATATGTGTTTGTTATTTTGTATGAAAGAGAAATGATTCTATGGCTGTTACGAACGATTGGAAAAATGTGCGTGTGTGTGTGTTATTTTTTTCCTTCTCTGAAGTAATAATGCGTAGATTATGACGGTGGATTCACATTCTTTAGGGGATTTCAATCCGATATAAAAATATGTTTTTCTTATGGTGTTTTTCACCTCTCTATCGGGCCAAAGAAGAAGCCTGAGATAAGACGACAACCGTCTTCGCCCACATCAGGTTGTTAAACCGTGAATGACGTGCCGCAACGTTGGTTCAAGCGTGAGATAGTCGTCTTCATCGCCTACTTCTTATTATTATTCTTCTTCTTCTTGGATGAGCTCCAGTCATTTAGTTATTTCGATGCTGCGTGGCACTCTTACAGAGTCCGATCCACACTTCATTTTTTTTTTTTTGCTTCTCTCTCGCGCTCTCTATGTTTCGGCCTACTTGTCACCCGCACTTCTATTTTGGCGCTCCTTCAACCATGCATGTCACACAAGAGTATCCAATTTCGAAATTTAATATCATTATCTATGGGACATTATTAGAAAAAAAATATCAATCTGGAAAAATAAACTAGTAGGAAACATTATATCGTCGTTTTTGTTCATCATGACGACATAGGAGTTGTAATAGTTATGTCATGGGGAAAAAGTATTTTAGAATTGAGAACAAAATATTTTTGAAATAAACATAGAATAATATGACATTTGTCATGTAACATCGTGAGTTTCTTTTTCAAAATTGATTCTCATTTGGCTTCTCTTCTCATTCAGAATTAATAGTTCAATCAAATATTTCATGTATCATAATTATATTGCAAAAATATCAGACGTGAGGATGATTTGATATCCAAAAAAGTCACAATTTGTATAATCGAGTTAATTAAGAATAAAATTTCGATTCCAAGTGTTGATATACTCTCTGCATTAAGAATATTTCCTTTATTCATTTGGGTTATTTCATTGACTAACAAAAAATTATTAATTGAAAGTGACACGCACTATATTTGTCTCAAATAAGTGTTCATATGTTTGCAATAAAATTCACTAACTCTTACCACATGTGCTTTTCTGATTCAAAATGATTCATTTTCTCCAAATAGATAGTAGCATTCATCAACATGTTATTAGCATAAATAAAATACAACCACAATATTTACAAATTGTAAAAATGCATGACATGAAAAACGATTTGTACAACTAAAATTTCTTCACATCCTCAAAACAAAAATGAAATTCAATCAACTGTTGGGTCGTTATACAGCACGTTCTCAGTGCAATAAATGTAAAGAAGAAAAAAAAAAAATTCAGGTTTATGTGACCCGCCACAAGAATTTTCGATTTATGACGTCGATCTCTCCCATTTACCGTTACAAAGAATATGCATTTGGACGAAGTTATTATTGTAACTGCTGCTGGTTGTTATTGTTGTTATTCGTAAACAGCAGAGGTGTCTTTTCCAAGAAGGGATCGCAGCATTTGATTGAACCTCACAATTTTCTATCCAACATATACACACATATATATCCATTAAATATAAATATTTATATCTATATTCATTGTATAACATAATATTCAATTGCTCCAGCGCTGTACTGAGTGCAAATAAAATTCACCCACAAAGACATTTAACCGTTGCACAATCTCAATTGCGATAATTAGTATGTCAATAAATTCTTTATTCATTCATTCATTATTATTATTATTATTATTATTGTAATTTCCATAAATATAATAATCTCCCAATGAGTGCGAGCAAATAATCGACATTTGATTGAACTCTGCCCGACGTTTATTTCCATAATATTATGTATATACATAATAATAAATATCGATAGCCAGCTGCTTCAATTGTCTCCATACAATTAAAAATTTATATAAATATATTTATATACATTCTTCCTCTGATAATATATACATTAATAAATAATACCGCCGCTGTTTTATCCGCCTACATATTTATACATCTCCATATTATTGAGGATGAAAAATAAAATAAAATAATATAATAAAGTCTGGAATTAAATGATGCTCATTTAAATATAACTTGCTCAATTCTCGCGAAAGATATTCTTCTGAATAGTTGTGAAAGAAAAAAACAAAATTCTTTCCTACATTCTCTCATAACGGTGCCATTTGACTTCTCAGGACTACTTGGGGTCTCAAAAAAATTAAAAAAATGTTACAGGATAAAAACTCAGCATGGGTAGATGATGCTGCAGTCAAAAGGGGGAAACAAGGATGAGAAAAAAAAAATAGATGCACACTCAGTGGGGTATAAATGAGTCTCACGCTCAGACAGGACCCCAGTTTCTGAGGGGGGTGAATTTTTATTTTCAACTCCCACCGCTAGAGGCGCATGAACTTATATACCTTCACTGAAGGTATGAAAAAGAAAAAAAGGGGGCCCTAAAGGCACGTAGTTCACATCAGTTCACACTCAGTTCTAACGGTCTCATTCAACCGAGTAGACGTATATCGAATTGACTTTCACTCGTGTACACATACAATGACAACGTAAAATCAATTTACACTGTTAATCATCAACCTCTCTGTGTACACAATCAATTTGAAAACCACAAATAATTAAATAAAAACTCAATAAGAAAAGAACAAAAAAAAAAACAATGTTTAATCGATTCAAATGATAAAATGATTGAATGTGACATTGTGAAATGTAATATTGTGGATTTTGTACTGTGTGTAAATCGTTCGAAGGTCAGGTTCAACGAATTACTTCAGGTAAGCCATCGTTAATGGTGAAAAAAAAAAAGAAGCCAAAGAAAGAGAGAATTAAAATTGGCCAGAGGGTTAAAATTCTGCATCGTCCATAAATATTCTTTATACAGTTATTCCAAAAGTTGTCTCATTCATTTGTGAAATTTAATACAAAGTATTACTTCGCTACATTGGAGAATATTGCTGTGTATAAGCAATGACAATTTATTTACTGGTGTTCAACTGTGTACGTGCTTAACAAGAAAACGGTCAGGAAATTCACTGCACACCAAAGTGATTTATAGACTCACGGTGAGTGTATATCAACGCAGCGCGTCTCCGGGGATCTCTTGGCACGGGGTCAACAGACAGTCTGCGAATGTCCGGGGCAATATTGTGAATTCTGGGAAATTGCGGTCGAGAGGGAGAGAGAGAGAGAGAGAGAGATTGAGGGTGAAAAAAAAAAAAAAGGAAATAGAACGCAGATGAGAATTGTATATACACCAATATTCTCTCTCACTTTACTCAACATGGGACTAGATCTCGTGTTTGAAGTTTATTTTGAAAACTAGGCTGGTGCATTGACCGGCACATGTGTGTGATAAATATTCTCGACATGCAACTTCCAAAACTTCTTAGAATCCAACAATTTTCCAAACTTTTACGTATTTTAATAGTTGTAATACTGAGAAAACCGTTACGCCTCCACCAACCGAAACAAACTTGACAACTTCAGTCTATTTAGGATTAAATGTAACATTTAATTTTCTTTTTTTTTTTTTCTTTCTCACGTAAACTGGCACGTATGTGTGCAGTGATCCACAGAGATTTATTCCCAACAGCCGTAACGATATTTGATACCATTTTCACTTCAAATAAAATCTCCACATCTCAAATTTCATACATTCAACTTCCTATATTGCGAGATTTTTCCAAGAACATAAAACACTTTGCCTGGAATTGCTCGTACTGGTACTATCCCTCATTCTATCTTTCTTTTGCTGAGACTCGATAGTGGATTTTATCGTTCGTGGGCTTAACGATCGCAGTTTACATTTACGACATTCCATCCGTCCAAAATTGTTGCTCGCAAGTATCTATATATACATATATATTTAAGCTTTAACCATCACTCAGAACATTCCACTTTGCAATCGTGTGTTGCGATGACTAAGACCTTACCCTCGTAAAAAGTGTCGCAGCTTTTGGCCGATATATATTTTTATCAAACTTATCAGAATCCATTATTTTCTGTGAAGATAAATGAGGGAACGTCGCGCGAGTTGTATACAGGAAATTTTTTAGAAATAGTCACAGAAAAAATAAGGGCCTCGAGATGTAGGAAATTGTGATCAAATATTTGAGAATAAAATACTTATTTAGATAAGTCCAAACCAGGATAGTTCAAATACCAATATTTACCTATTCTCATCACTCAATTCATCTAGTGAATTATTTTACTGAATAGTAACAATATCCAATCGTGTATTGAAGTTTACAAAGTATGTGAGGAATTTTAGCAATCGATAATTATTATTTTCATAGCTGACATTCTAATTTTTATTCGTTTTATAGTAAATATTACAAAAATAATTGACAGCAAACACTTCACTTCAATATAAACAGGATAGAAAGAATCATGATCCTCACAGTGTTGTATTATTTACTACAATGATTTTTCAAATACTGCTATTCTGAAAATTACATTCTTCAAATAAAATTTTTGCTGCAAAAATTGATATCCAAATGGTATTTTTTACTCAACCATTTACATTGTTTCCTAAATAATTTCAATATTTCCTATATTCCTCACCACCATTTTTTTTTCTGTATCAATTTCAAGAAACATAAAAGACTGCGGGACCCAAAGCGATAAACTATCAGTTATAACACCGAAAAATAATGCTTTCCAACGCATTTTTTATGTTAGAATATTCATAGTCATGTGCTAAAAATCTTTTCCAAGAAAAAAAAAACAACGATGAGATAATGAGTTAGGAATTTTTTGCTGCTCTCTCTCTCTCTCTCTCTCTCTCTCTCTCTCTCTTTCTGTGTGTTCATGAATAGTGTTTATTCGTCAGAAAATATAATATCGCTCTGCGACTCGAGAGTTATTTATATACTATATTGTTTTTCTTTTTTGTTTCTATAATTTTCATTGCCAAGTATATTACACTAACCTAGTGACCAAGAAGACACGACAAGTCACTATAATGCTCTGCTTTTATCGTAAAACGTTTGTAATATAGTGCCGAGACGAATTCCCGTTCCTGCGTGACCAAGTATTGCCATCAGTCACGAGAGAGAATGAGAAATAGAGAGCGAACGATGATAGAGAGATAGGTGGAAAAAGTAACAGACAACGACGATGACGATGACAACAACAACAACAACAACAGCAACGATAAGTCTCGTAAAAGGTATATCATGTGATGTAGGATACAAGTGCTCTCTCATCTTTGTATATATCCCACCCAGATAGAAATGAGAACGATCGGAGAGTGATTTTCTATACTTATCTTTCTCGGCAATGAAAGTGCGAAGATTATTTATCGTAAATAACTTGAGAAGTGTATTGATGTATAGTGCAATTTAAAATACATGTTCAAGTGATGCAGGTGATGCTATATATTTTCCAGCAACAAAAATGTTTCAATGTTTTAATGTATTTATAATGAGATTTTTATCACTATGAGATGAATATCGTTTAATGTTTAAAAGCTCTGACTTTAAATTATGTTACTAAAAAATTAGTTTATATGCAAAATTTCTTTATCAAGGAAACTATCAAGTATTAAAAGCCAATTTGGATTTGCAAGTATACATTAATCATACCCCCAGGAAAAGGAATTATGGGGATTGAAATTGTATAATATTTATTCACATTAATGTTTTTACTGTGGGGGAACTTTTTTCTTATACGAAAGCGAGTAAAACAGTTGATGAATACAGCAATATTTTCGTGATTGTGCGACTCCTTGAAATGAATTTTTTGTTCTCATCATCTCAAAATCTCAATTAGTATTCAAAATGTCTTTATCAAGAAAACTATAAAGAATTAAAATATAATCTGAGAGTTGTATAAGTGTAGATTAATTATAAACCCTGAAAAATAAATACTATAAATCAAAACTATATAATTTTGATTGAAATTAAAGTTCCCACTGATGAAAGAATGAATAAATAATTGAACATAGAATATTTTTAAATGACGAAGTATAATGAAATAAATTTGAAAATTCAAGTAAACAAAAATATCTCTCCTAAATTTATCAGCGATTATAAATTTACGATTCTCATGTATATATATATATACAATATTAATGCAATCTAAAAAACATCTTGGCTATCATGAAAGATATATCCGACGTGAGAGGTTGAAAAAGTACCGGGAGTGAAATATGTTAATGCATGGGTTGGTGTACAATTTAATTCGTCCTCTGCCAACGAATTATGCAGGACACGCGGGTTCCCTCTTTTCAAAACTGGTCCTCGAAGGTAGTCCCATGCCAATGTTGATTGGGTGTATAGTGTTGGCAATGGAAGAACGAGCCCGAAAAAAATTTTAAAGGACCTTGACGCCATTTCAGCGACTAGTCTTATGCTAATTCACAATCGTTTTTATTTTTCTTCATTTATTTTTCTTCTTCTTCTTCTTCTTCTTCTTCTCGCTATATTTATTCATTCATTCATTCACGTCTTTTTATTCTCACCCAGTTATATATATTCTCTAACTTTATTGTTAAAAACTTGTTGAGATTAGACACGCAATTTCCTGCGAATGAAATAGTTGGAAAAATAAATAAAAATATAAATACAATATAAGTTATTTATTCTCCAAAGTAATTCCTTGCATTGTCGCAACTCTCCACTGAATTTATCACCCTTCACAAGACAATAAAATTCTTTTCCTTCTTGCTCTATACCATGCAACAATACCATGTCGCCAAGTCAAGACTTTGACGCTCTCTTACCCACACACACACACACACACAATATACATTTTACCAGGAAATCAATTCTCCTCTTATATCTCCGTTTTATTCAAGTGAAAACAACCATTTGTAATGGACATTAACAGGTGGAGCGTTGATAAAATTAACGAGAGTTAAATTACGTTTATACATTTATACCAAGAAAACTTCAGTGACAAGTCCATTGTATGGAGCTAATTGCTGTCAAGCAATTTACAACCTATTTCATCCACCATCAACTATGTATATATGCTACTTTTACCTACATATAAACATGTAGACACATACATACATACATACATATATAATCATATATGAGCAATTTTATTGCTCATAAGTCGTAGCAACTTTTTCTTTATCAACTGCAAATTGAAATTGATGATGAGTTATAAGTTGGAAAAAAATAATGTGCGATTTCCGGTGAGAAGAAATAAATGCGTCATAGCACGATATATCAAAGAGAGACCCCGTAGATTGGCCCAAGTGCAAGGATCATTTCAAATATATATATATATATATATGTACATGTATATCGATAATAGCTCGAAGTTACCCAGCATCAGTGGTAATGATCACTCGGTTATCATGGTAGTGGTTAACTACCAAGCATCAAGGACATCCACTTGGTCTCATCGTCATTTGCTTCGATGCTGTATATTCAACATTCATATATTATATATTACTACTACACTTTTACAGTGGATATTTATAAATAATTGGAAAAAAGAAAAAGGACGATAATGAAAGGGAATTCTTGTGACTAAATCTTTTGTGGTATACATGCTGGCTGGGAGACCTGTGATCATTTTTCTCTTGATAAATTTAATGGATTTTATATTCCTTGGAAGGGAGGAAATTAAAATAATTCGTATTTGGAATTGGAGAAATTTGGCCAACTATCTCTTATTTACAATTTAAATTGATATCAAAAATAAATTGTATACAAAATATATTTCGAATAATTTATCGTCGAAATGATAAAAATTTGCTTAATTTTATGCATCACAAATATATAAAAATGACAAAACTCATTTGAAGGACCTTGAAACACAGACCCTAAGCCCTTATTCATTCTCATTCCATTTGTCTTATTAGCATACGTTCTCTTTGTCCAACTTATTCCACTCTCTTTCACCTTTTATCTCTTCCATTTTTGTTTAGTGTACATTCACCACCCCAAAAATCGTACCTAATTTACAATCCCATTACTCCTGTCACTGATGGCAACATCAGGCAATGGTTTAGCCACGCAATCAGTGAATTCCAATGCGAGAGAAAAAGATAAAGAGAATGCAACTGATTTATCATCCCATAGTTTCTCCATCTTCTCTTATTCTTTTCGTTTTCAAATGCAACTCTGCCATACACACAACTCCTCTACCATATATTCCACGATTATTCACTGCAATATTTACAACGAGTCTGCAGATAGATATTCTTTCACTGCAGTAAAAAAACAAAAATATATACACTTAAAAAATTGTCTGGACATAACAAGTTTGAAGATTGACTGATAATTTTTTTAAACTCTATACCTATGTGTCAATTGTAAGCGAACAATTTTGCTATCATCATTAATTTTGTCACAGAACATCCAATCTCTTTCCTGTCGTCTTCCCCTCTCCTCCTCCTCATTTCCTCTCTTTTCATTTACTGGCGGTATATATAGTTATCGATTAAACACATTGCAATCCACCTCCACACATAAATAATTTACCATTTCTCAAAGCAAGATTGAAAAAAATATATTTATATATATCATAATTAATTCTAAGAAACTCTGACTATATTTTATTCATTTTGAAACAGTGAGTGGGATCCACTGGTATAAATTCTCAATAAAATTTCCAATCACATTGATTACGTCAGTCCTAAAATATTTTTCACTATATTTGAATGAATACACAATTAGTCATTTAATTTTTTTGGGATCGTGGAGAAAAAAAAAAAATTGGTTTCGTTCGCATTCTGAAGCAATTATTTCTCATTTTTTAATTTTTGAAGAAAGAATTGACAATGTCCTTGGTAATTTCTACCGACATCTCAAGGCAATAGAATTCTTTTCGATCCATCAAAGTATATAAGCCAAGAATGATACACAATTCAGGACACATGCAAGAATAAAAAGAAAAAAAAAATACAACGAAAAAAGAGGAAGAATTAGAGTATGGGATAGAACGTCTCGTGATCGTCATGCCTATCCTGGCAAAGGATCACCAGGAGAGTAAATTCCTTTTAACGTTCTCTCTGATGCTTTGTTGCAAACATTTTGTGTTTGCTTGGATATATATATATATATATATTTACATGCTTTATATCAAATTGCCCCATTGTAGAACGCTCACAGTAGAGTAGAGTATAGAGAGGAGTTGGGAGTCGTGCGAGTTCCACTTGTATTGGTGCACGGCACTCCCCATTCACCAAATTCCATTCCTTTCATCGGCACCGATTCACCAGAGTAACCGCGACGACACGACTTTTAGATTCTTGTAAATAGCCATCGTACTCTTCTCGTTATAATTCTGCAATGAATTATTTTTTTTTTCATCCTCATTTCGAACATGTCCTTTAATTTTTTTTTTCATCTATCAAAATATTATTTTATATGTGTGTTTAATAGAATGGAGAGAAAAATTTATCGTGCTATTCCAATCGGGATTATCGATTAGTAATTTTTATCGGTATAAAATATTCGAGAGTAATTAATAATCAAAAATGATTTGTGAATGATATTAGAATCATTTTTAATTACTATTGTGATTGTGGAATACTATGGGGAAATTTAGTTCAACATTGTTGAATGTTTGTTAGAATTGTTACTTTGAATTCTGTCCGGGGTTTTGTATTTTTCTTGAAGCAGTCGAATAGGAATTTATATATTTTCAATGGCTAATTTATTTGAGATAGGCATTTATTCAAACAGATATACTCGGTATGTATGGTTATGTTATTATAGCTGTATTATGGTGCAATTGGAATCAATCGCACTGTTGTGATATTATATGCACCATACAATGGCGAGTATAAGAAATTCTTGTATGATTTAATGCAATTATCTTAATTTAGTTATTTATTCATTGTTTTTTCTTCGAGGAATATTGAAACATCAGTATCTTTATGATTATTATTTCTTAATCTTATCTTATATGTCTTCATACTAATTTCTCGTTGAAGATTATCATAATTACAATTATTATTTTTCTATTTAAAATTTGACAAACTTTTCTACATCTTCATATAAATTTAGTCCTCACACCAGAATTTTAAACAGTCGGAATTTTTACAAAACAATCCTCAATTCCATTGTATCTGTCTTCAAAAATATTTTTGTACTAGTTTTTCTTAAAGTCCATGATAAATATTTGCAACCGAATGTTAATAAATAATAATAGCTATTTTCTAAATACTCATGTCAATAAATTAAAGTCATATATGGAACTACCCAATGAAGAAAAGCAATAAATAAATTTATCAACAATAATATTTTTTAGATGTATGTTCATGTCAGATAATGATAAAAATATTAATTCAATTGCCTTCATATACACCTATCGTTATATTATACACCACACCTGAATGACAATTACAAAATAAACCATAGACATGTACACATACATATTGCAATCAGATAAATATCTGTATTGACAACGATAAAAACATTGTAAGTGTGTGTAACACGCCAAGTAAAGTCTCAGTGCATCAATCGGTCATTCTTTCACGCGCCTACTTCATGTCCACTACCTGTATGTGACATATTTTCTGCTTCTACATCTCTTCACACCACTCACCATATATAATTCCACACCCACATTATCATCATCATCATACATACATCATCACATACACATACATACATACAAACAAATATTTCATTTATTCCATCCCGTCTACTTCAAGATCTCACTTGTGATGCCAAGTGCGGTGTCACAATATCGCTCGACAGCAATAACTCAAAGTAAAACACACTGCATATATAAATCCATATATACATTCACATATGTATTAAACACACATACACACTTTCCCCATCTCGGTCTCACTTTCCCTCTCAATCCCCTCATCTTTTGACACATTAGAGAAATGAAAATAAAAAAAATAGAACAACAAATATATGAAGGTAGAATGAGAAAGAAAAAAAAAAATAACATACGTATAAAATATGAACATATGAAGAAATATAATGTAGAGAAAACAAAAGTGGAAACAAAAAATAAAAAACAAAATAGTTGTGAGAGGGAAATGAATACAAAGAGGGAGAAATATTTATAAACGCTCGATTGGAGATTGCGGAGATGCAGGTGAAGGTCGTGGAGGCGCGTCAGGGAATGTGAATTGTTTTGTCGAGAGAGAGTGCGTATACAGACATTGCCAAGTAAAAAAAAAAAAAAAAAGAATAAACAAATTAATGTATATGTGTACATTTATTTTATATAATGCTTTGTATACTTTGTATAATAACTAGAAAAGGAATAATCTATTTCTAGTTATTTAAATATCTCAGCGTGGGAGCGACTGTTCTTCAATTTTTATTGTAATTGAGATTACAAAAAGATTTTTTTTTTTCTATTTGCGATACAAGGAATGATAATACAAATGTATACATAATTTAATTTAGGTGTATGTTGAGATTGTATTTGAGTGAGTATATGTTTGAAAATTTTATTTCTATCATTTATGTTTGTTCATGAAAGTAAAACAATTGAGAAAAATTAGTATATCAAAGATTTTATGGAAATGAATAAAAAAAAATGAATAAATGAACTTTTTAAAGGTGAAATAATTAATACAATTGTGCAAGGACTTCGCATGAAAATAATTATTAACAACTAAATAAAATTGAGTGAATCAAGAATAATTGTAACAACTAATTTAATTGCTGTATAGTATTTTTAATTTCACTTTTAAATTACAATTCAATTTATTTCATAAATTGTCGCAATTCTCACTATCGCTTGCTATAATTCCACGAAGTAGGCATAAGCCAATTAGTTTATTTAATTGTCATGTGTCCTTGCGACATGACAATACTATCACATGAACTAAAAGAGAACCAGAAAAAATAATAATTCTTTCCATGTTATTAAATTATCCAAGCGTGGGAGCAAAAAATTTTCCAATTCTTACTGTAATTGAGTCTTCAAAAAGATTTGTCTTTTCTTATATTTTGTTTAATCATGATAGAAACAATGTTATTAAACATGTATATATAATATAATTTATGTGTTTATATGTATATGTTGAGTATATATAAGTGAGTAAGTCTCGTTATTGCGGCGTCTTGACATCGGCGCGTTATATATAATATTTATCTTGCATCAACATCTACCTCTATCCATCCCGATCAGGTGTTTCACGTACTCGTGTACCTGTCCACGAGTATTACACCATACACACATGACGAATACGTATACAGTATATATACACTTGGTGCGCGCGCGCGAACACGAGTGCAAAGCGCGCTTGCTCATTGCTCGCATCGCGCCCAGACTCACGAGTCGTGTGTTTTGTAACGCGAGGGACAGGTGCGTACATACACATATGGGATTGCGTCACTCCAATGGCAATTTGTCCCGTCGCATATACAACAAGAATAAGATAGAGTGAGGGAGGGAAGAGGGAGTAGGGTGAGGGGTAGAGTGGAAGATATGGATAGAGAGAAAATCATGACTGCCGAGGGCTATCAAGAATGTTGCAAAAGTTTCATCTTTTTATTTCGTTTAAAAAATATTTATGTATGTTTATGAATTTTGTATGAATGATGTGTTTGTTTTGTGCATTTATATATTTATATTGTTGAAAGAGTGATGAAATTAAATTGGGTGTGAAATTCATTTAGTAGTATGTTGGGAGAAATTACAATTAAATATGCACGGGTTTTTTATAATAAATTGTGAAGAGACACTTTTCCAAACAGAGCAATTTATATAATGAAATAGTATAAATAAATTTCTTCCAATAGAATCTTTAGAAAATTCGTAATATCAATGAATTTATTGTTAATGTGATTAATAATTAAAAATAATACGAGTGAAATCAGTATTTTATTTGTGTTATTTTGTATTGCGAGTGATAGAAATTGGATTTGGGAGATAAAAAATCAACATTTTTACTGCGCTTCGGAAATTTATATCACTTTCTTTTATCCAATTGACTTATAAGGCTCTACCATATTTTACTATTCAAAATTATTTCAATAATATATTTAGAATTTAACCTTTTAAATGAAAATCTAAACACTCCCCCCTTTTTTTTCTTTCCACAATAAATATTAGCTCAAGGAACATTATATCAAAAATTTTAATTCCTTACAATCTTTCGTCTCGTGCCAGAACTACTTTATACATATTAATATATTATGAATACATATCAAGACATATATATTACTTGAGAATTTTTTCAAACGCATTAGTAAATATTTTTCATGAATTATTATCACAAGATTTGTATATATATATAGATATATATTTACAACTATTAACAACTTCACTGATGAGTGCGTGTAAACACGTACGCGTTTTTACTTATCCGTCATAAAAATGTTAATGATGAAGCCGGGTAAATGTTTGGGATGTATATATACTAAGTACAACGTGAGAATTCATAACCACATTTAGAAGGCTAATGCGCTTTCACAGAATGTTATTATCCCACACCCATAGTAATAATTTATTTTAACATTGGATATATAAATACTTTTTAACATTACAAATGCGCTCTACTCAAAAACACTGTAATCATCTGTTGCTAGATGACTCGGACAACAATTGATGCACCGCCACCACCACTTTAAACATATACATATGAATATACATATTTTTCATCATATTTCATTGGCATCAAGCTGTTATGTTTCTTTGTAGACAGGATTCCACACACACACACACACATACATACATACTCACTAGCATATACCGCACCAAGTATGATCGATATCCTTTAGAAAATTCTTCAACCAACACCCAAGGATTTCTATAACAATTCACATAGCATTAATAATTCGAGTTGACTACATATTTCTATCATCCTTTTTCGAATGACCCATCTCTTGTCCCTTAAATTTCATCCGACCCCTATCTCATATATATTTCTTTTTTCTTTACCCTTTGAAAAACATTCCCCAATAGGGGGGAACACAAATACATCAGTGTGGGATTAAATCCCAGACAGATCCTTTATACTTCCAACCAACCGTTGTTATTTCAAGCTTCTCAAACTTCACTTTTTTTTTTTTAATTCCATAAATTCGGATTTTATAAATCTGTGATTAGGACGAAATTCTGAGTAAATATATATTCATATTTAAAAGGGATGTAGACAAATTTAGAAAAAACCTATTTATGGTTGACACGTATAAAAAAGTTTCTCGAAACGAAAATAATTATATTCTTTTATTGAGAATTGCATTTCTTGTGTTAAGCATAGATATATATTTTTATTCATTTTATAAAGAAACGAAATATTCTGTAGATAAGAATAAATTATTGTAGCATTTTTTTTGTATCTATAACCGTCAACTTATTTCGTTTTTATATGCTGAGGTTTGTCCTCTTAATTGAAAACTTAATAGTTCAATCCAGAATTTAATACACCATAATTAATTCAAGAGAAAAAAAAGGCGTAACCTGAGAATATTATGAGATTTAATAGATCCTCAATTTGCACTGTAATTGAAAAAATAAAAGGAAATTTATTCTTGTTTCAACTACGGAAATAATTTTGAAATCAAGAATTCACTTTTTTATTCTGTGCGTGCATGCGTGCTCTCAACACCCTTCTCTACATTCCCTCACAATAATTTGATGTAATTTTAGTGACAGCCCATGCGTATGAACATGCAACAGAAGTAATTGCTCGTGAAAAATATTATTTAGATTTGAAATGTGATATATAAATTTCTTTACACTTATAATCAAAATCCAGATTAGTATTTTTTATATATTTGTTTTCGTTCTTACTTTCTGAATATTGACACAGCTGAAATCCAATCCTACATTGTCTGTGCTCTATTCAATATAACTCTTTATTTATTCCCTACAACTTCAAACAAATTTTATTCAATTTTTCAAACCAGTAAATAAAGATACCAACAACAGTACAAACACAATTACGGCAATTATTGTTCAGGTATATAAGCAAACAAAAATCAATTAATGACATAATAAATCTGTAAAGTTTTCGATTATTATCCGAGTATATCATTAAGCAAAAATGAATAAATACTCAGTGACAGTTCATTGACATAATGAAAATCTGAAATATAATTAATTTTCCATCATACAGAATTACCACCATGAATAAATAAAATTCCTTTACTAAATGGCGAAAAAATAAAATATCTCATTATTCAAAATCAATATAACATTCTGCATGAATAGAAAATGACTATTCATCAAAGATAATAAATATAATTCAGTACAAAATACAGCTCAATTTAAATAAAATATATTTCACACAAGTAAATCACTCATTCCATCAAAATACATATATAATTCGTTATCAGTCAATAAATAAACCCAAGTCAAACAAATAAATAACTAAATTGACAACGTCTATTTAACATCTATTATATACGTATTATATACAGGTATATAACTTCACGCTTAAATTTTCAAAGCAACCAATTCCCAATGAATTGACTGCGTGTGTATGCATATGGTGAAAGTGTGCGAACGCCCGGGAGCAACGAATGAGTCTCAAGTCTCCGCGCGCGTGGAAGCGCCGGTATATAACATTGGTTGCACATGTGTATATGGATATAGTAATACATATCTGGCACCGGCGACAATATAATGACGATGGGAAAAGGGAAAACGTAAGGAAGAGAAAAGAGACCCTACGGCTATACCAATACATACCTAACATACTTGTCTGTGCGTACACATATACATCTTTCAACCTCATGAATTTAACGAGAAATTACAAATAATAACCAACCGCATCAGACCTACAATTGCCACGTAAAAGAGAAAACAACTTATACGTATAAATTGTAGTATAAAAGAAGATGCCAACTAATAATATATCAATTAAAATATATTGTTGCATTCAACGTATTTAATTATAACTCATTTTATTTCATTTTTATCCAATTTATCATTTCTTCCTTTTTTTTTTTCTTCACCGCTATATATTTTTTATTGCATTCATCTTAAGTGCATGGTGTGACTAATTGTAATGTTTCAATTTAAATAAATGCTATGACACACACTCACAATAATTTTTTTTTATACCTAGAGCTTATTGTCTCATAGTTGGTATGTACAACTCTACCTTTCATTCATTAGGATGAATCACTGACCAAGTACTTGAAGAATCGCTCAGTCGTTTTATTACAGTCAACACTGTATTACCCACTTCCGCTACTTTGCTTGTTCGTGGCAATGTCTATTATACGCTGTTGTTTGTTGTTGTGCTAAATGTGCGTGGATGTAATTTAATATTTTGTAAATGTTACAAGTGTGTTTAATAATCCATTTGAATTTACCTTGTGCACATATTGAGAAATGAATTATATCGCAACCGTTGTGATTAAGTTATTTCGTAAAAATCAAACTGTTTGATGTTGCTTGGAAGTTGCAGAGTGAGGAAGGGAAATGTTTTTTTTTTTTGGTAGTTGATGTTAAAATAAAAAAAGGGCAAAGAATTAATTGAAATAAAAATTCACTGGCTACTCTGACAACTAACATATATGATTGATTGCTTCTATGTTGAACAAAATTCATCTTCTCTGATGCTCTTAGCAATATATATTCTTGAAGAAGTAAATCGAGACACGGGGTCTTCTTGCATTGATGCAAATATTTGCATAACCATTAATCAACATGTAAATAATAATGAAAGAGAATATTAATTGTTTGATGGAAATTATTGACATACCATCATCTGGTATTTATTTTGAGTAAAAATATTTATTGAATGTGTTGACGTATTTTGTATTAGAGATAACGTGTATACATTTCTCATTCCGAACAATGCTGTTGACGTGAAACTAAATTCTGATTAATTTACTAATTGATAGTTATCGTGTTATTACACTCTGGAAAAAAGAAATGATTTGAATTAAATTTATACAATAAATTACAATATTTAAAAATCCCTGGCTAATTATTTCACATTAATAAAAATCATATACAACCAACTAGTAGTTAAGAATCTTTATATCCCACGTAACAATGTCCAATCAGAATCATTGTTCCCTTATAAAAGTAAATAATACGCCATCATTTTTTCCCAGATAAAATAATCAAATAAACTAATACATTATTTCATTTCCAATTGTTCCAGGTGCAAAGGCTCGCCGAGTACGAACGATACTTGGGTCAAGAAGCCCGAAATCTCGTTGACAACAGTAGCAACAGCGTGGGCAGTGGTGCAGTACTTCAACGTGGCCAATTGGAGGGAGATCTTCATCGTATTCAAGAGCTATTTCCGGGCGACCACCTGCGTCTTCATGAGCGCGATGTACTCACAACGGTGCGGTCATCATATAAATTCTTTTACCACCTAACATACACGCACATATATATATATATATATATATTTAAACACATTCTCCACCAACGCAACATAACCGAAGACAATTACACCTAATTGCCTGGACGAACAACTTCGCTTGCAACGTTGCAGCCATCAGACGTTGAAGTCTCTATCGTTTCTTAGAACACAGTGCTAGAAAAAAATATATATCTATTCTTTTCTTTTCTTCATTTTTCTTTTCTATTTATTTTACCGCCATGACAAGTATATATGAGTGTATATGTGTGTGTGTGTGTGCGATGTATGTATCGGCTGTTGGACTTCCTCCTTCTTGATATTCGACGTTGAAGAATTCCACTTGAGCAACACAAGTAACTTCTCATGCATGATCTCTCTTACGTGGAATAAGGGTCTTGGGTAATTTTCTGCTGCTACCTCGGGCGATCAGTTTACGCTTTTAAATCTTCATACCATGACCTATCCTCCCTGTACCGTTCTTAGTATAAGAGGTGATGACCCTTGAATAGGTGGACCCTGAGGGGAGGAAAATGATCATACTCAAAGCACTCTCCTTCCGTGACACGCATCTTTCATGTTATTTTTTTCTTTATTTTTATCATATTATTGATGTAAAAATATGTGAGAATATATTTTTTATAATGATAGCGAGAGCGATGAAATTGGATGAGATAAAGAATAAGCCACGTGGTTAATATTAACGTTATATTTTCCTGTATGAGAACGCGTGGGTATCAAAAGTGAGCGTATAAATGTAATTTGCATGATGGGCGGTTTTATTGTCAAGAGCACATATGGATTACGTTTTATATATATACAATTTGCTACATTATTTAGCACATTTCAACCTGAGACATATTGTTTGTGTGCGTAGGAATGAAAGAGACATGTGTGTGTATATGTATATGGATGTTAATGTGGTAAAAATGAATTGTATATTTATAACATTGTAAAATGAGTGTATGGGTTGCGCGTGCTTGTTTTTACATGCTGTGTCTTGTTTAAATCCATGCCGCACGCACTCATTTATTCATCAGCTTGATCTCTGAGAAGACGAGAAGAAAGAAAAAATGAAGAATGAAAAATGAAACGAAATACAATCAATGAGCACATACAACTTTCTATATACGTAATGTATGCAAAGGTAACGCATTATATATATATGGGCGATGTATACAGCAGCGTAGGTGCGACATGCGTATATACATGCACGATTATGTATAGAATAACTGTATTATTTTACAATAATTAAAGCACGATTTTTTTTTTTAGTCAATTTTTTTGAGACGGGCTCATTAACCCTTTGAGGTTTACTTCTTTTCTCGTAGCTTGGTGTTATTCTATGTAGGAAGTTGAAGAGTCGTTGATAGTACTACATCCAGATTTTACATTTTTTCCAATTGATTTCACAGTTTCTTTCAATTAATCACCATTTATTGATTTCCTTTCCAACGCCGGGTAATTATAAATATATTTATTACATGACAAAATCTCCTTTTTTTCTCATAGTTTGATATTAGCATACTACATTAATTTGAAAATTAAATTATGTCACTAAATCGTCAACGGTCGTGCTGCAAAAGTCTGAAAATGCATCTATCATTAGAGTGAAAGAATTACAGTAAGAGTGTGAATAATTAAAAAATTGAATTGGAGACGATGACGCCCCAGGAAAGTTTCATGATCCACAGGGTCAATGCACCAATAAATAATTCATTTTTTTCCTTTAATTTATTTCAGAAGATGAAGAGCTTGATACGCAAAAGAAGTGGTCCCAATCCAGGTCGAATAACACGCGCACTATCGCAAAAAAATCTTCAGAATGTTGAGGCACCAATGCCAGCATCAAAATCACCACCCAGGACATTTCTCTTGGAAACACCAGTACAATTTACGACTGGAATGCAATCACAAGATCGACATCTATTTCTATTCACTGATCTTCTGCTAATTGCCAAGGCACGAAGTGGCGGAAATTTCAAGCTCAAACAAACAGTGAAGATGAGTGAACTTTGGTTAACAGCAGGACACATTGAGGACGTCGCTGAGACGAATAAATCGCAAGAAACGAGCTTTGTACTTGGCTGGCCCACGACAAATGTCGTTGCGACCTTCATGTGAGTATTATATACTACTCCACTCTTTTATTCATTCACGTTCTCTCGTGGTATAATAATAAATGGATATTACACATCCGCAGTACCGACATCACATTATAATGTCAAGGAATGTTTCCTCTACCATTTTATTGAACAAACGATTATATAGCCAATAAATAAACAATTCAATTGTATATAAACTACGTGATCGTAATTCCAAGAATTTATTCATTTTATTATTTACATATTTTTTGTATTATCTCTATTTCTTTTTTCCTTTTATACAGGACTGCTGCAGCGCGAGATTTGTGGTGGGGTCGACTCACCGAGCTAGTGAGAGAAGAGAGCCTGAAGGAGCCGCCAGACACGAACATTCAAGTCGTGTATCACGACAGTGACACAAACACAGAATACGTAAGTATCTAATGCGACACGTGGTGGTGACGCCTATTGCGGTGAAATATTACCGCAGTAAGCAACACATACACACACAGCTAAACCCCCTTTTTGTTTTTTGAAGAAAAAATCCATTATGTGGTTAAATGTTATTGTACCGCGTACTTTAATAATTCTAATTTAAACAATTTTTCTTATGCAATTTTTCTCTTTTCCACTTGTCTCACCAGTGTAAAACGATAATGGTTAGTCCAGAGATGACAGCAGCTGCGTGCGTCAATCTTGCCACTCGCCTGTTGGATCTTCAGGGGCCATTTCAATTGTGGGCGAGAACGTCCTTGGATGAAGCACCATATCCATTGATCGGTCATGAGAGGCCCTTTGCCATAAAACTCTCAAATTTACGACACACATTGTCGACAGAGGAGGGATTTGATTTGGAGCACTGCAACAAAAGTGGTCATGACACGTGCCATTTTATATTACGACCAGTGCTTAAATCACCAATCAAAAAAAATAAGTCCAAGATTACTGGACTATTGAGAAGGTCATTGTCATTAAATCCAAGTATTTTTGGTGTTAATTTATCACGATTAGATGATAATGGATTGCCAAAACCTGTTTTGGTTATGCTTCAACAATTATTTGCCAAGGGACCATTCACACAGGGAATATTTCGTAAATCAGCCAATGTTAGAATCGTCCGTGAATTGAGGGATCAAATTGAATCAACTGGTGATCCATGTTGCCTTGAGGATGCGCCAATAATTGCTGTTTCCGCATTACTCAAAGATTTTCTCAGATCATTACCGGATCCGCTCCTGACTTCCCATTTATTTCCATTGTGGATGGCAAGCCTTGAAACGGCGAATCCTGTACAGACCATCAAAAGGTAAATCATTTGTATTCACAATTACACTCACTTGAAAACGAGAAGAAAAATTGTTTTACAATGTTACTTTATTTATTTGTTTGTTCGATATTTTTGTGCAGCATTCTTGATCGACTGCCCAAAGCCAATTACACATTATTGTCACATCTTGTATGCGTGCTACATCATATTGCACGTAGATCAAAGCACAATTTAATGTGTGCGAGCAATTTAGGAGTTTGTTGCGGTCCAAGTTTACTCTGGTCACAAAATCCAACTGTGAATCAGAGCCGGGCAATTCCTGCTCTCACAGAAATGCTTATACGACATTGTGAAGTACTCTTTGGTGACGGTGTGACTCAGCTACTTGGCGAGGAACGCAGTGACAGTGGAGCTGAAGAGAGTACCGATAGCTTACACTGTGAGTAATCGACGATTCATCGTCTCGGCAATTCATTTCCTGATTTCACCTTTTTTTTTGTTTCTCTTTTATTTTCACAATAAGAAGTTTCACATAAAAAAACCATTCTCTAATCATTTTTTTTTTCTGTTGCTTTTGTTGTAGCAGGTGGGCTTTCACTTGACAGTTTGGATTTAACAGAACCACCGCGAAAGGATCACATGTCATTGTCGCGCGATTCGGGATTGACACTTTCTGATTGTCAATTATTCATTCCCGAGTCACCGGTTGGCTCTGAAGACTCAGCAGTGAATGCATCAACGACAAGTTTTGACAAATCATTGACTGACAAAGATAACAACAATAAATCAATAAATAAATCATACGTTCGTGTTTACACTGGATGGGAAGACAGATTAAATAATTTTTCAACGCAAAATGGCGTGGAGAATGGTTTCAGAGATGGTGAAAAACACATCAGTTATCCAAATCCAAATTTCCAAAGGCAAGATTGGTTACGGGCACAATTGAAACGTACACCGAGAACAAAACTCGATGAACACGAACAGCAGCGCAAAGAGCGTTTTGACGATAAAGATATTTACAGCAGAGATTATCTCCGACAAAGTTCAATGAAAGAGAACGTTGAAAATTGTAAAGAAATTGTTTACCGATCTCAACACGATGTATCACGTGATCTACGTGTTGATTATGATAGATCACAGCAGCAAGAATCGTGCGCAGAGAGAGTATCAATTCACGGTTCTGAACAGGGCTCAACTGGCGAATCAACATTATCTAATGAACGTTATGAGTTCAAGAAGGATCGTTTTGGTGATTTCAAAAAAATAAAATCCGATGTTTATTCAACTAGAGAATCACCAGTGTCGCAAAATGGCAGTTATCATTCAAATAGTGATTTGTATGAATTCAAAAAAGTTAAAAGTGAAATTTACGTGACTGTAAATAAAGAATCAACAAGAAATGGTGGTGATCGTTATGAGCACGAGAGGCTTGATAATAATATTTATAGCAATCGTGAGACAACAACGGAGATTTATGGCTCACGAGAGCGTACGGATATGTATACATTCAAGCAAGCTGAAGCGATCGATGGATTTTGCGATGAGGAGCCTGATGATGACACTAGAACGTGGCCAGATACGCCACCGCCACTTCCACCAAGACTCAGGCATTTACCGCCCGTACATATGAGCTTGGAGGACAGACATAAAGTCGCTGGACGGTCAAGATCTTTACCACCACCACCACCTTATCGACCACCACCGCAACCACGAGCACCAATCACTACCAGACACCTTGGATATACAAGATCAGTCGTTGATGATGAGAGTTACGTCTGAAATCACCCGCCCAAAATTTCTGAATAATTAAAAACATATTAGCGCCCAAAAGCATCTATAATCTGTTTATTGAGTCTTGATGTAATCGAACCTAGTCCGAATTATAAAAAATTCTATCGATTTAGGTCGAATTATTTCTGATAAGAAAAAGAAAAATGGAAATAAATGAATAATGTATGTGTGTTGCGTGTAAGAATATGTGTGTGTATGCGAGCGCCTGCCTTTGTGCAGTGACGTTGAATTATTTTCATATAATTGTTGGTAATAATGTTGCGTTGACAATAATTTATATAATGTACTCGCGTGAAGAATGATTTCATTGGAATATGAAATTTTAGTTGTTATTGTTCAATAATTCAGGGTGCTTCCACAGACTTACAATTCATATACATAGATTGTTAATGTTCATTATATTCGGTGATTAAAGGTGGAGCAGAAGTGTTTATGATTAATAAATATATAAGCTATCTATATATGGACGTGACTCGGGTCGAATGATAGTTTAATAATTCTTCTTTTTTTTTTCTATTTTAAGCCAAGAGACAAATTTTGTCGACTATATATGCACACATCAAACTCGAGATTGATTGAATATTCATTATTAAATCAATCGCAATTAATTATTCATTTGAATTAACCAAAAGTATTTAGTCCGCAATTCGGATCGTCAACAAACTATCTTGAATAATTATTTTTTTACATTTATTTTTTCAACTATTATTTTTATTTCAATATTACAAAAACATTTTCTTCACAATCAAAAAAAAAAAACAGTATCTTTTTATGTTTATTTCAAGTAAAAGGACTTTTAAATTACTACTTTAAAATTTTTTTACAACATCTACAATTCTAATTACTATTATTACAATTATTTTTTTTTTGATTTTCTTGAGAGAAAATTTTCCCAGGCGGTTATATAAAAATCAGTCTCGTGTATCTATATAACATGACATTAATTATTACATTTATGGGTATAATATCTGTATATAAATATACATATATAGGTATTAGATCTTATATGAATACATAAATTGTGCATTCATATAAAGAAAAAATCGAAATTGTCCGATTATTTCAATTATAATAAGATGATAAAAATGTATTATTTTCCATTATTTTATTCCCTGTAAATATTATTTTCAAAACTTTTATATCGATGATAAAACTTTATGAACATAAATACATATACAACGCCACTAAAGCATTAAACATGTATACTTGTCTATAAATTATACAATCCGCGATAAAAACAAAATATACATCAAATTCTGTAGTGTTTTTTTTTTCTCCTATTCAACCTTATTGTTACGTGATTGATTGCGGAGTCGCGAGGCACCTTGAAATTAGACACAAAAGGGAAGCAAGGTTGCTCTAAAGCAAATTCCAATACTTCGCGACACGTAAATTATGGAACATTTTAATTTATCTCAATTAAATTCTGCTATTTAATTCAAAATACTATGCAATACGACGAGTTTGCTAATCTCCAATTGGATAAACCGATTTTACATGGCTTGAGAGTATGTAATCTACTACCAAGTATTTACGCAATAAAATTCTTTTTTCTAATTTCCTAACCTTCTAATGTTGTTCTCTCGTTTTTTTTTTTTCTAGACAGAAGATCAATTGAGAAAACACACATTAGACAAAGCTTTAGAGTTAAAACCCATAGATCGTGCCTTGCATCTTTTATCGTAAGTGAAAAAAAAAAAAAAAAGGAAAAATAAGAAACATTCATTCAATACTCCACCCAATGAATGAGTCCATAAATATTCATTTAAATCGTATACAATATAATTGCATAATTTGTTGTGCTCGAATGTGCCTCTTCCTTCTCTTTTATTAATCAAACGAAATTACATGCATATACATACACGCATTCATGATTGTTATAATCAAGGTTGTTCATTTACGTAACAAGATAACATGCAGATTAGTC
Source organism: Zele albiditarsus (assembly GCA_958496275.1). Classification (NCBI taxonomy): domain Eukaryota; kingdom Metazoa; phylum Arthropoda; class Insecta; order Hymenoptera; family Braconidae; genus Zele; species Zele albiditarsus. Next base: position 6,368,534 of record OY292413.1, on the reverse strand, counting down.
ATTGTGCATTCGCGCGACATTTGAAATTGACGCGGTAATTGGTGCGTGTTCAACATTGGTTTACATTATATCATGGCCCAGTTAGTACTTATCAATAACCAGAAATGAGCGCATATAGATGAATAACATAATGCGCATTCAATTCTCACATAAAAATGATACATCACTTATTTACAAATAAGATAAAAAATTCGGTTATTAAATAATAATAAAGATAATTGACACAACTATCAATTAACCTAATTACTAATATCAATGCTTACAAAAACTAATAACAATATTATTGTTATTTATCATAATTCTATTATTATTTTTCCCCAAAAAATCTTTCCATTCACATTAATCATCGCGGAATCTGCTTTACCGATCTCACCATGATAACCGTGCAGAAGTTAATGAAAAAAAAAAATTTTTTTTTGATGAATATACACTGTAGTGAACGGAAAACATGTCGCAGGAATTAGAGAACTCTAAAAAGCGTTGCAAATTTTTATCAGTGATATCAATCACACCAATATTGAAATATCCGATTGAAATGGTAGGGGATAATGATAACTAAAAGTAGTAGCAGTAGTAGTAGTAGTGGTGGTATTTCATGCATTTCTTCGGTAACAATTCGGCAATCTCCGGTAAATTTCGTGTTAGCCAATAAGATAGCAGCGGCATCGCGCGGCCAGATCGTGCCCACACTCGCACGAAGGTAGATGTGTGTATTTGATGCAGCAGTCGTAATATTATTGCTTCAAGCATTAGTCATCTTGATTTTTTTCTATACAATCTTGAGAAAATAAGTAAATATTAATAAAAAATATAATTACACATGGAAATTACGTGTCAAATTATTCGCCACATTCTTCACATCACATTTAATTTTTTATATATGAAGATTGTGCAGTAAAATGAATGACAAAAATGTGGCAAGAGGGAGGTGAAGCTCCCTTTGATGATATATCAGATCCGTAAGTAATATAACATTTTTACCTGCACATAAATCATAATATAAATAAAATGTCTAATATTTATTTTCAAATGTTCAGCACAGTTATTCAAGATTGTAATCGATGAGAAGAAAACTTTATTTAACGTTTACAGAGCACGTCCTGCGAGCTAAAAATAACTGTCCCAACAATTTGAGTGGTGTCCCATCTCTCACACGACTCCTTGGTGTTGAGAAATCTCACTAATTATACTCCAAGTATTTTTTTTAATTTTCGTCATTTCTCATAATGTAGAGAGGATTTCTGAGACAATAATAATAATGATAATGATGAAAAAATGTATTGTAAAAAAACAATAATATTACCGGATGTTTATTATGATTTGTGTTACACGTTCGCCATCAATTACTCAACACATCCTGTTTGTGTAATGTGATACGCGGAATCTCGTGTATGCTAAATTGCTTTATCTGTATAGTAAAGTGGAGTACTATACACCGTATCTCAGTGAGTTAGGTCAGGAATACTCTGCGAAATTAGTCATCGTATATACATCATTTATATATCTCAAGTCTTCAATCTGTTTATAGAACATTTTGTATCACCAAGTTATGTTTGAAATTTTTATTAATGTATGTTGATGAATGAGCATTTTATCTTTAAATACATTGGCACACTGTTCAATTTGTTATCTTCATGATAAAATATCTATGATATTCATTTATGTATAATTGTATCCGTGCATCAATAATTAAATGTTATATTATTGTTTTTTTTTTTTCACAGAAAAGGAGATGAGATACAGAGGTTGAATGTAATTCAAACATTACCGAGTTTATTGGCTGGCGATCCACAAACATGTATTCAGAGATTGATGCCAAAAATGCAGCAGACTCTGCCTACAGCGTCTACCGAATTTCATGTTGCTGCATCTTCAACATTCAAAACCATCCTCGAGCAAAGACTTGTCAGCCATTCAACATTCACCGAAACATTCCTGCAGAGCATTTTAAATTCACTTGACAGCAGAGATCAGAGTAATAATTTAATAATTATTTGTTTCTATATTATTATTATCGATTTAATTACTTGGATCAAATTATTGTATGTGTATTATTAGTTGTAGCTCATGCATGGCTGGAGACCTTACTTGATGTGATCGAGTTACTACCACCAGAAGTTATCCGGCGAGAAGTAAGAAAAAATAGATGATAATAAAAAAACCCTGACATTTCTCACTAATAATAATTCATTGGTCATTTTCAATCTTAATTATATTTCTTCAATTCAAAAAATCAGATCTTGCCTACAGCTGTAAATAAAGGCCAGTTATCCCAACCAGTCAATTCACGAATAACGTGCTGTAAATTAATTGGAAAAATATGTACACGTTTCGATTCGCAATTGTGAGTGTATTAAATGTGTCAATGGGTAGAGATAAAATAAATTATGTAAATATACTCACAAGTTTCTTTTTTTTTTTTTATGTTTCAGAATAAAAAAAGATATTTTACCTACTGTGCATTCACTGTGTCAAGATGTAAATAGTGACGTAAGAGCGTGTATATGTTTGCAATTACGATATGTCGCTGAAGGTTTGGATTCTGAATCTGTCAAGTCGTCATTGCTACCATCGATTGTCGAATTGGCGAGCGATGAAGAGAGTAATGTCAGACACGCCTCTGTACAGACAATAGTTTATCTTCTACCTCACCTTCAACCAGGTAACAAAACCAGCAATAAAAAAAAACGGATCATTGGATATATCTGCATCGCGACAATATTTATTTCAATATGAAATGGTTTATGTTTTTCTCAGACGTAATTAAAAGTACCATCTCGCCACTCATCAAGAAGTCATGTGATATTGCATTGATATCCGACGACACTGTTATGTGTATAATAGCACAAGAATTCGGTAAATTAGCCATTGGATTAGAAAAATGTTTAATATCAGCGGACAAAACATGGCTTATAAAGTACTTTCAACAATTGTCGCAAGTTGGAATTCCATCGATAAAAAAAGATAATACCAAACAGGAATTTCCGTATACAAGCAGTAACCCTTTGGTGAATGAACGCTATGTGGAATGTCGTCGACTATGTGCATTCAATATCCCAGCAATGTTTCTATTTGCATCGAGTTCGGTTGATGATATTGAATTATTGCTACCAACATTTGCTGACCTTGCTGGTGATCCATTTTATATGGTACGACGAACAATTGCCAGTGGCATTCATGAAGTCGCAAAAATTCTTGGCCCCAAAAACAACATTATCAAGAGTGATTTTATTAAACTGCTGAAAGACGACAATGAAGAAGTATTGCAAGGTCTCATTCCACATGTTGCTCGTACACTCGAATTATTAGTTCAAAGTCATACAATTGGAACGGAACAAATGGATTCATCAGTTATGGATTTGGGAAGAGCATTACTAAAGTGCGAGGCGGAAATATCCAGTACTAATAATTGGAGATTGTCAACTTCTATTTTTGAACAGTTAGAAATTTTACCGAAATGCTTTCCGAGTGATTATATTTATACTTATTTCGTGCCCGTGTCGATGAATAGAGCACTCAATGCGGTAAAGATAATGAACTTATATTTCATCATTCCAACCTTTTTTTTTCTTTAAAATCAATGAATACATTGAAGAACTTTTTCTATTCTATAATTTTTCAGAGACCGATGCCAGTTCGATTAGCCGCCGGCAGAACATTTCTCGTATTCATTCGTTACAATCTCAAACCGATACAAAGAACTGAATTACGAAACAGACTTTATACAGAATTTGCACGAAGTCCAAGTAGCTACGTCCGCATGATATTTATTCGCATGATGATAGAAGCAATGTCTATATATTCGTCAATGTATTTCAAAGAATACTACTTCGCCACTGTATTGAGTTTAACAGAAGATCCTATAGCTAATATCAGATTGAAAGTAGTGACACTTTTACCTACATTAAAATCTTATCTACGATTACCATCCGATAAAAAGCTTTTGTCGTCTTTTGAGTCAAGTGTACGTAATTTAATGAATAATGAAAAAGACAGAGATGTTATTTTTGCTTTGACGAAAGCTATTAGGAAATTGGATGACATCGACGTTCGCCATGAGGGTCAAACGGTGATTTTTCTATTACTTATATTTCCTATGAACAAAATCTAACAAATTATTTTAATCGATATAAATATATTCCAGACGTCTGGAAAATTGAGTAAACAAGATCAAGAAGATTTGCGAAAATATGAAGAGGAGAAAAAATTGCTTGCTACTATGCCGAGTAAGTTGCCATCGGGACAAGTATCGTCTATAAAAAAATCCATAAATATATCTAGGACAGCTATTAGTGATGGGACAACATCGAGAAGTAAACAAACATCATCGATGGCTGACGGGGTGCAAGCCAAATCTTCGTGAGTTAAATTATGAGTCGAGTGTGTACTAATTATGAATCTACGGCATTATATCGTCATGCATTTTTTAATCTAGAGTATCATCAGCAACGCAAAAAGTAAAACAAGTGGGCGTTTCAATGTCAATAACGGACGGTACTTTTAAGGCATCAAGACGTGAGTGATAATTTCCGTTACAATTATAGACACAACTGCGCATACAAATAATATTGATGAACTAAATGTCAATATGTGTGTTACAGAGAATGCTGGCGCGTCCCGTAATTTTGATCTCTCGAAAGCCAGGTAAGTCAAATGATAAAAAGTATATATTAGCATTAAGAAAAGAAGGGACAATTTGTAGTTTTAAATATCCGTGATGGCAAATATTGCGACAGGCACGATATTCTATCTGATTTTAGTACATCTAGCGACAGCTTAACTTCAAGTTGGGCTAGACTTACATCTAATAGCATGCTACTAACACACCTGTGGGAAAAAATTGATCATCAGAATACTAATATTAGTGTTAACTCAACTAACAGCATTGAAGGCTCTAGCAACGACTACTCAACTATCACCGATCAACATTGTGATTGCTTCGACTCTTCCAACTTTATTTATCCAAGTCCAATACCAAGTCCGTGCAATTTGAAATACAAAGGAAATGGTATTGCCGGTTGTTCCTGTTATAATAGTCATCCTGAATTCCCCAAATCACGTGATAATTCAATTCACAAGCACAATTATTTCGATACATCATCGTTAACAAGCCCATTACGACTAACACAAACGAAAGATGATAGGCACGAACCTTTTAATAATCATTTTATGCCTCGACATACATTTGACACATCTAAAGCACCAAATATAGCAGCATTACGTGCATTAACGAATGCAGCGCAATATAATTCATGTTGGGCTTTTAGCTCGATGCCTGAAATACCAGTTACATTATTGGACGATGAATTCCTCGTGGACACTGGCGTACGAATACCAGCACAATTATCAACCTCACAGAGTACATCAAAAATACCTAATTTACAGGACATCATTTATCGCAATACCCGAATTGGTAATGTAAATAAATCGCGTAGGAGTAGCGTGAATTATGATAAAGGTAAATCAAAGGGATATTATCCCATGTATGAGAGTTGTGTGAAAACAAGGTCAACTAGCGTTGACCAAACAAAGAGTAGCAATCGATTGTCAATTAATTACGAGGATCCCAAGAGATATCCAGTAACGCAGCGTGGAAAATTACGTATGAATTTTGATTCACCCACAACACAAGGGAAATTAATGGAAGACAAATTGAAACGATCAACGTTAATTGGTGATAGAGACAAAACACGGACTTCACAAACACGAAATGTCGTTGACAAAACAAAACGTCATTCGACAAATTACAGTATAAAGTCATCAGAGACAAAAGATAGTAAACCAAAATTTAAACGTCACAGTATGGAAGTAACGGATTATAATCAGATGGAACGTAGTAGTTGTAGTAGTAGTAGCAGTAGTAGTAGTGGTAGTAGTAACAGATTAAAGAGAAATTTTACGTTGGATGTTAATCATAATCAAGGTATGAGTAAAATTCCATTGAGGAATTCTATTGCGTCCGGAAGTCGTACAGCACCAGTTACAAGAGCATCAAGCCCGATCAGATTGGGACCACAATTAAGTTTTGATAGGGATCATGATCATGATACAACGGTGGATTATTGTTCTGAAAGACATTTGAATAGATTTAGTTCGAGCGATGAAGAAGTAGACAAACTCTGTATAAGATTTACATATGTCGATCCGTCATACATCAGAGATGAAAATTCGCGAAAGAGCATGAGCAAGTTGCCCGTATGGGTGCCAAGAAAAAAATCCTGATGTTATTCTTTAGTATTTGAAATCATTTTAACTTCTTCATTTGAATTTATGTTGAATGCAATTGTGCATTATTCAAGACTTTGAAATATTTAAATTATATAAAATAACAATGGTTCGTTAGACTCAGCTGCATAGACTAGCAATTCCGAGCATCTGTTCTTATTTATTTTTTATTTTTATTCTCGTGTTTAATTATGAACTTTAGTTTTGCATTCGAATTTGTCTCTTCGAATGTTGATAGTTGAAGCAAAAGATTTAAGAATACTACGTGTATACCTTTACCGCAACGACCTCTGCTAGTAGTAGCTATAATATTAATTAGAGTTAATTCCTTGATAAATAGTGTTCATCAATTGCGATAATTATAGAAACCTCGCAGTTTCATTCGAGACATAGTCTGGATTGTCAATAATAAATAATTTATAGAGCTAGTGATTCATCGTCGCTGGCAAAATTGATGAATTATATATGACAAATATGGCAAATCACAGAAACAACAGTATTGAGATAGGTGGTAATAGGTCTAGTCTATTACGTATTAGAGCATTTACTATTAATACGTAGGCATTTTATTCACCATTCAAAATCAATATTAATGGTTGGAGTTATTTAATTTCCGTGGCTTTATCAACGCAATCCATTATATAACTGCTTTGTTTTGTTGATTTTCTTATAATTTAGTTATGGTTTTTTTTTAAGTCATACAAATAATTCTTATACAGCATACCGAGAACAATGTTCATTTTAATATTGATTTTAATTGGGCAGTCGCTGCACATTAATTGTTTTCTTGTTGATGCATAGAACTTTAAATGTATATTTCGTAAATATTCAAATGGATTGCGGCAGTGCAATGAAGTGGTGAAGAAGAAGAAGAGGAGATGCGACCAAGTCTATTAATAGATATAATGGATTAATAGAGTGAATTAGTTTATTAATACGTACAAAAATGGGATGGAAAAAAATGAAATATTTTTTTCTCGTTTTGGAAACGTCTGTGAGTTGACATTATTTTCTAGAAACATGTATAAAGGAAATATTGTATGAGCTTACACCAAAAAGAACGTGAAAGTAGGAGAATGAAAGAGGATATTCATACCGTATAATCGAGAATGCCAAAAAATTTCTAAATGAAATTAATTGACATCTAAATTATATCTTAATTTTTTTTTCCCATGAAAACATTAGTGAAAGCTATTTAGTGTGCCTAAAAAATGATCGAAATTATTTTCCTCCGCCTATTGAGGAGTAAAAAAAAGAATAATGTACCAATACACAAATAACTCTAATCGTTATGCTTAAAAAATCTCGATTACAGAAGTAAGGACAGAAGAGATCGACTATAAATCGAAGCATCATATCGAGGATGATTGGTCCAGAAAAAGAAAGATATTTTACGAGCAAGAGAATAAATATACGAATTGGAAAAAAAAACATATTAATTATAGAATAATCGTCCCGATCATGCTTGAAAGATATTATTTATTTTTGTATAGATCTTTCATGTTCAAAACTGACCTATGTGCCAGAAATTATATATATATACTTAATATTATATTGATAAAGAGAACGTTATTGTATAGATATAATTATATATTTAAATGTTAATTCAAATTGCAACTATGAAATATCACGTGGCAACAAAATAATTACTGATTATTGTATATATTATATCAAAAAATATTGAAATTCCTAACGGTCAAAATATTTTATTGTGAGCTGTCCTTGTATTGAATAGAATACTTTTACTCTATGTCCATTCTAGTATTTTGTTGCAAAATATATCTGTGATAATTAATTCTTGTTTGAAATTATTTCGACAATCAATTGCCGAATAAGCTACAAGTGATCTACTTTGTGCAGAAAGAAAGTAAGTATTGAAAATATATAAATGTCGAAATATTATTGATATAGGTCAGGTAGTAAAATTTAAAAAATTCCAATGTTTTTTTTTCAATCACTTTATTTTTGTTTCTACTTATTGACTGACTCAAAAATTTCAGTTTGCTACATTTTTTGTTAATGCATGTGTTGTCTTTTTTTCGTTTCTTATTCTTAATTATGATGAATCATTGAAATAATTATCGTCCAACTTCTCCTCAGTTCACGTGTTTAAAATGAAGAAAAATGAATACAAATGATACACCCGCGCATTTTTTTGCATGGCACAAAAAAATAAAATTTGTTTTGCCAGTAAATCTTCTGCGTCACTTCATTATTCCATTATTGCATACGGATAAAATCATATCCGAGCTATTAAATACACACACACATATACATATTCTTTATTCAAATTTCAGCCATGATATGTGACTGAAAAAAAACGATAATTAAAAAAAATATTCTGACTGCATCAGAATTATTCAAGGTAGTTTTGGGCAATCACTTTTTCATAAAATCTAAATACCATTACGTGTATGAGCAAATGCCAAGAAGCGATCGTGCAAGAAAAAATAAATATAAATAGCATTGAAAACTTATATTGTGTCAAAAAAGATTTTATGTTCACACAATCGCTTCTCGTGACATTTTTTTTGCGAGAAATAAACTCGGTAAAATGCTATCATGTAAGATAGCGTGGTGCAGAAATATTTCATCTCCAGTTATTTTTCTTTCCCCTTCATCATTTAAATGCACCTGCATTTTATGTACAACTATGAAAAGTACTTGTTGGCATCAATCCCTTATAACGAGAAAAAAATATTATTTCAAAAATGTAGCTACTATATATGTATATTCCACGACTATTTACATAAATTCTACGCAAACTGGACTCGTTCACACTTCAATTAATTTTATAATAATAATTATTACTTCATTAAGATCTTAGATATGGTTCGTTGAGAAGCCAGTATACATCATTTCAATATCCGTTTATGATTGGACATTTGAATTCCTGATTCGTGATTATCATATTTTTTTTCCTATGAATTTGTTCAGAGAATCTTATGTTCACAAATAATTTTTGTGAACACTTTGGATTGTCAAATTTAATGGGATATCATGAAAGCTAAAAGTGGATGAAGCTGTAGATTATTTTTTATTGGCGATGGTTATTGATGCTTTTCTCTTTTTTTTTTGTTTTTTCGTTCATATTTCTGGATAAGAATAATTTTTCACGATTTAATGAGAATCAATGAGATTCAGAAGTATAAATCATCCATTCACAAGTGCGATACTATTATTGGCATATTCATTTCTGTTTATGTATCTGGCTCTGTAAGTGCTACATAGTCCGACTCGCAATAAAAATATATCATAGTTCCTTGACTAGCACATTTATATAAGTGATTCCCAATTTTTTAAGTACAATACCGCATTTGATTTTTCGTTTCATTTTATTTCATATGCTTTTTATAGGTATCATTCCCTTATATAAGTAACATATAGGCCTGCATTAAACGAAAATATGCGGAACTTTGTTCCCAGATTTCTATTAATAAATAAATTAATCAATTGAATGCTATTGGGAATCACCAAAATTGAAAAATAAGTTAAGTTATAATATATGTGATATAATGTTTGACAATATGTTGACGTGGATTTCTACTACACTACTTCTTAAATTTAATAAAATCTAATAATTCTATAGGATTACAGAATCCGCGAGGATGGGCTAGTACGCATCGACCATCTCAAAACAAAAAATTATCAATACTAAATAATTTTTTTTTTTCATTTTTCCCTTTTTTTCATACCATGTATCTGAAATATTTTTTAATTTTTTCTGTTTACGTGGCACTTAATCGCGCGCACTTTGGGCAAAATTCTTCCAAATCTACGTATCATTAAATGCATCACGCGCTTCACGAGCACTTTATTAAAGGCTCCTGTGCAAAATTGCTTATACATTATACGCCGCCATATTCATGCCAGTAGACAGTTTTGATAATAGAAGATACATTAGAATATTTCCATTCATACTGGATATTTTTGCGCGTAGAGTGAGTTCGCTCATTTTTTTTTTGTCTTTTTTATTTTTTCAATTGTTTCTTGTTCCGTCTTTTGTTAAAATTGTTTTGCGCGGCATACGATTAAGATTCAATAAAAGCATATTTTTTATTATTTTTTCCGATACTTCGGGAGTCAATTTATGACTTCATCACGCCCCCATTCTATTCTCAGTCTTGTGGTAATACTAATTTAATACTTATTTTCTCAATTGGTGCATCTAAAAATAAGGATAACTTCTACATTACAATGATCAAAGTATTTGCTTTGTTACAATATTTGTAAACATTCAGCATTTGTGCCATTACGCCATATTTATATATATCAGAATGTTAAGACTACTATATCAGAAATTATAACAAGCAGAAGCAATTAAGCTTTCTTCTTGTATGAATCACCATTCACATTTGTTCTCTTTCCTTCCTATTATCAATAGAATATTAAATAGTATCAATTATTTCAAGAAATCCAATTGAAAAAAGGTCGTAATAATTAACAAACTTCGATGTGTTTCTTTGAATTGTGCTCATTAATTTGATATTTGCGGATGTGTCGTTTTATTTTTCAAACTTATTGTCATCCTCGACATTAACAGTCGAAAATTTGATTCTGAATCAATATTTTTATAACAAGACAAATTTTTTCAATTATATATATGAGCAGAGTATACTATGTATGAAACTTGTTTCGGCACAAAAAACTTGGAGTAGATATAAATATTTTTTTTTTCTTTCATAACCATTAATCACTCACTCATTATTGCGTTTGACAGTATACAGATAACAGCTATTTATCTCAGCCGAATAATATTTATATACAGATAATTCAATTCATTCTAGGCAATTATTCGAAGTGATGATATATGAAGGAAGCAATAAAAAATTTTATCAGGCGATATTGAACACGATTGAAAAATTGTTATGCTTTAAATGTATGATGATAAAAACAAGAAAAAAACTTTTGATGGACTACGCCTTTGGCATAGGAAGTTGTTTCCGATTATGATAAATCGATTAAAAAAGAGAAAAAATACTTATAGTACAATAACAGCTGTGTTGCAAATAATTCTCAAGTACAAATAAATAATTTGTAATAAATAAAAATCTATCGAAAGCAATAGCTTTCTAATAATAATTGCGCTCTGTATGCGAATGAATTAATGCCACGGTACATTGCTTGCGGTATTTATATTTAAGTACGACGGTACTGCGATTTCATTTCAATATTATTTTCATTATAATTTTCACCTTCTCTCTTCTTTTAACCGACAACAAGATAGATAAAAGTGTCTATCTTAATTTCACATCATTATTGGCGTATTTGATTGTAAGGTTACAGATTGAAGCTTCAACAGCTTCAGCAATTGATTTCATTAATGCGCATATGTCTTACGCAAATTTTTTCGCGAATACTATCACGAAAGAATGTTCATTTTTGCTATTAAGCTTTCACATTTCATGCTACTTTCGTTTATTCGGAAATCGCGGCAATTCCCAGTATACAATTCCTTTTTGGAAAATAGCGTTGCTGGCGGAAATAATATCCTGCCATAATTTTTATACCTTTCGTTCGTTCGTTAAGTACTTAAAACCCTGTGAATATTGAAATCAGACCTCGTTTTTATTTGTTTCCAAGTTAATTAGACTCATGATCCCGAATGATGAAATGTAAAAAAATCCTACGCAGCATCCATTCAATTGTACAATACCTTCTATGAAAGTATATACTTGTGAAAGAAAATAAATATTCATGGAAACACAATATGGTCCAAAGTATTCGATACACACGTACGTTTTTTTTTTTACTCTAGGGCAGGATTCATACTATACAACTATTATAATTTTTATTGAGCGTATTTTAGAAATCGTTTTTAAGTCGTTGTAGGAAGTATTTGATTATTGACGTTTTGAATTATTTTCACTATACGCCAGAACCTAGATACTATTCTTTTCATGAGAAATAAACAAAAAAAAGTGAACAATCAAATAATTCGCTCAAATAAATCGTCTACTGTTGCAGGAAGACGTAGAGAAATCCAAAAAGATTATTAATTGTGAATGAATGCGAAAAACAAAACATGTGCTCAATTTCTTCGCGTGTGTATCAGTAAAAAAATTTGCTTTCTACGAAGAATTGTAAATTCATACCTTAAGACGGTTGAGTGTATACATGCCTCAAAAAATATGCCAGTAATCACCAGATATCCGCGTATAGTATAAATAGTCGCTATCGCCCCATTTATCAATTTCACACACCAATTTCATCTCGTTTTTCCACATATGGTGTTTTAAATCGCCAAACACCGCCTATTTTTCATTTTCTCATGTCATGATTCAGTGCTCAAGCCTCCTACAAAATGATTAAGTTTATCATCATTCAATTCAACGCTGATAACAACTTTTTCCATATCACGTGTTTAAAATCAAAGTGATATCATAAAGTTGTATTTCAATATACGATACTCACCTCTGGGAAGAGAAAACGTTCGCGTGAGGATTGTGGCTGTTCAAACGGTGAACTACTCATATATCCGGGCGATGGTGATTCACTTTTCTCTAAAACTGGAGTAATATTTGCATAGCTCGATGATGTCGTTGTCATTGCTCGACCCTGTTCCGTTAAAATACTTCGATCTAATTTGTAATATTCTTTTCCACTGCGTGGACGCAATGTTGTTGTAACTGCACGACCTCCAAGTCTATAAATTAAACAACAATTAAAATCTGTCACATTGCAGTAAAGTTAATCAAGTTCTTAGAATATCAATCATGATCGCAATAATTCAACAAGAGGAACAATACCTCAAATTGTCTTGTGCATCAGAAGATGAATGTGAAGATAGCGAAAGTGTTTCAATATAATCAGACATGTCCGAAGTGCCACTGCTTGTGCTGCGTGAATCGATGTACGGTGTGCCTGTTGTTTCACCAGGACTATTAAATCCCTTCGAACCTTTGGGCACACACGTTGGAATATCGCCCTCGGCTGACGATGATTTGGTTGGAATTTTGAGTTTTTGAAATTGAAATGAGAGTTCACGTAGTGGATCGCTTGATTTAGATTTTCTTGGTAAACTACTGTGATAACAAACTGGCGGTGGGCTTTTACGACACACAGTAAGAATATTTTGTTTTCTCGATGTATTAATTGGCGCAAGAGAAAATTCAAACTCAACGAATTCTGCATTACGATGAGTTAATGAACCTGTTGAGACACCAGAGTCATTGCTACTCGATGAGTCTCTATTGTGACCAGCCTTGGATGGCACTGATGATGAGCGACGTATTTTAATTGAAAACGGCTGCGAATTTCCATTAGATTCCTCGCATTCACGATTTACTTTAAGATCTGAATTGGTACATATTGATTGTTGATGATCCTTATTAATCGACAATGATTTATGTGTTTCACTTGGACATTTATGTATAGCGACATTAGAAGAAAAACCTGGACTCGTATCCTCAAGATGATTCGTCGATTCGGCTGAATAAGAACGCTTTCTCCACAACATTTCTAAACTTACAGTGGCGTCAATGGCATGTGATGGATCGATTAAACGTCGTCTGAGGTATGGGCTTGATAACATCGCCGAACCGGGAATTCGTAATTCAGAATCTGAACGCTTTCTACTTGAATCGATCAATGACGAGCCAAAGAGCGTTGGGTTACTTGAGCTCTTATTACCACCACAAATGCGCGAGATAACATCCTTTGAACAGGCATTATGTGCTGGTTGCATCGGTAAATAACCAGAGAATGGTTTTTTCATTGACTGCTTATCGGGATCCATAAGTAGATAGTTTGTAGCGTTGTCTTTGACGTGACCACATTTATTACATACTTTATCCAGTTTATGTTCATCACAATCGTTTTGCACCGGCTTCATGTTCTTTTCATTCACAACCATAGCAACATTATTCGTAGTGTGTTTTAGTTCATCGGCTATCACTTGAATCTCTTCTTGCGAAATACCCGTTCGTGCGATAAGATCCCTACTGTTTTCATAGTGCTCTAACGATTCACTGAAGTCAATATTAACATAATTGGCTCGTTTTGATTCAGGTTGCGTGGCAATAACTGGCTCAATATTCTCGTAGTTATTTGTGGTAGTATTCGATGAATAATTACAGGTATCATTTCCAGTGAAAATATTCAAATGTTTATTGCCGATATCGTGATGTGCCTTAGTATTTGTTGGATAAATGGCCAATTCACCGCTGGCATTAACGACAGGCATTTTTCCCTCACCCGATAATTTGACTGGATGAACTGCGACACCGGTGGGTTCAATTCCGGCACCACGCCGACAATATGGTAAAACAAAACCCGCCCAACTCATCACATTGTGACATGGGCAACCCGAAGATCGTGGTGATTGTGCTGGCATTTTTGCTGGACATCCGCAATGCTTTAATACAACGGCTTGGGGCGCATGTGGCGTATCATAATTTGGATAATTTTTTGGTAATGCCAAACATTCTTTTATTTTACGTGGTGTATCGTAATACTGATCGCCTTGAGTTGCAGCTGGTGGCTCCAAAGACATGTGATGAGCTAATATAGTCTTTGGAACATCGTAATTTTCATATGGGCCCGATTTAACTCTTGTTCCTATTGTATTTTGCGAAGATTTTTGCTTACACGTACAGACTTGTTCAATTGGCAGTGGCATTGGAGGTTTTTTCGGTTTTTTAATGGCAGTGGACGGTTTTTGTGGTCTTGGTGGTAGCGTAGTTGGACTTGGAGACGAGCAATGCGGTGATTGCTCCTGTGCTTGTTGTTGTGGTTGTTGTACTTGCTGCTGCTGCGGCTGCTGTTGATGTTGTTGTTGTTGTGTTTCATATTGTTGCTCTCGTGCCGGAGAAATTTTCGTGACAATGCTAGTAGTTGATTCAGCTGTATGAGAGGCGGAATAGTCACTATCGTGGCTAGAACTGCTGTATGAAGATAACGATAATCTGTCGAAGGCGCGTGGCTGCTGCGAGTGGCAAGCTGGATTACTCGGATTATTACCAGACACGGGACTGTGAGTAGTGACTGCGGCTGTTGATACTGCGGCACACGTAGACGTTTTAGATATTGCACCAAGTTTACTGATGCAGCTGGCACATCTTTCTAAACCAGACGTGCTTTGTCGGGGTAAAGATCCGCTTCTCCATTCTGATTGTTGATTGGTCAATTCGATTACGGAGCCCGTTTCACGACAATTGTAATCACCATCCAATTCCGTAGCATTATGGCGACTTTCAGTCGATGACCAGCATGGCGATATCTCGGATGTTTTTGTTATTTCAAATTGTTCTTTATACGCTTGTTCTTTATAGGTTGAATAGACTGTCGTGGGGAAAAAATCGCTGGCTCGTGTATCAGATCGGATAAATTGACGTCGTGGACTTTCCTGACCTGATATGTCGCGTCCCAATGGCCTCTTTCGTGTCGCTAACCTCCCTTCAGCCGCCAGCTGTAGAGTCTTAACGATATCGTCTCCCTGATCTGTTATAAGCACGTGCAACCCTTCCCCACGACCACATCTCGAGCCACCTTCAAAACAAAATCTCCCCTCTACTACGCCATAACGTCGTAGATGGGCAATTTCCCAAACGCCCACGAGCCTGGGCGGTACGCCAACCGTAATACAGAAACGGCGATCTTGAATGTGCAAATGCGCTGGTCCATTGGCAACTTTTGCTTTCGATGGTGCTGTTGATATTATTATTAAAAATTGTTGATCTGCAATGAGAATTAATTTATTTTATTCATGAATGGTTAATTATTCAATTATGTTGGATGTTTTGTTATTTGATTAAAAGGGAAAATTAATTGAACCCATACCTTCGCCTAAATTGTTCGAAATTTTCACTTGCCATTGTATCAAACGTTCTCGTGTATCAAAAGCAAGAACTACTATCAAATCTTGGCAAATAATCGCGATAGTATTTGATTCCTTATCAAGTGTAAAACCACTTTCAATTCCCAAAAAATGTTGTAAGCTCAATGAGGCCTTTGTTTGACCTTGCTTATATCTATCTTTGCTATCTCCATAAAGTTGCAGATGTAAACAGTCTGAAATGATAGAAATCCGGACTGAATACCCATGTATATGTTCTTTTTTATGATATAATAAAAACTTTTTTTTTTTTTTCTTTCAGAGAAAAGCGATGCAGTCTATAATATGTGAGGTCATATTTTTTAGCATTAATAGTGCAATATGAAACTAAAATTAGTCAAATGCAGCAGATGTATTTCTTAGAAGTTTTTTTTTTCTTTTTTAGTACATATTCAAATGTTCCTCCCCCATTCGAACAGATGTGGCCGTGTCTAAAAAAATTCAAGGAGGGATTTTGTCACGCTGATAGTTCATAGAGTGTTTGAAGGGTCACAAGTTAAGGATTTTAAACTCCAAAATAGACATTTCCTTTTCTCGTTAAGCCACCAATACTTATTCTTCAACACAACTGGAACTCCAGAATGAGGCGACGAGTAATTAAGACGACACAAATCTACATCGTATCTCAATGGGGAAGTGACAAACTTAAAAATGCACTTTGAGTTCATTACTGTGTCAAATATACTTCCTCCCTGCACTTATCAAAATTATCTACCATCATAATACTCATACATGTAATAGCAGCAGCAGCTGCACAAACGTATTATGATAACATTACCTGCAACTGGAGATAATTTCCGCATAACGCACCATCGTGATTTCCACTGCAAAAATTACAAAGCATGTCTCAGATAATATTTATCCTGCGCATCCTGCCACATAAATTCTCCCCCATTCTCTCACACACATAAACATACATGTACATATATATTTCCACAAAATTTATTCATGCTCCAATAGACCGAGCAATAACAAAAAGAGAATGAAAAATCAATTCCCATCTCAAAAAATACATTCATAAAATTGTCTGCAATATTATATCATCATTCTGTATGATATATAGTCATTGTCTATCCTACATATATAAATCTTGGACATCTCAGTGAACAATAAAAAAAAAATAGGATGGGAGATGCAATGCGGAAAAGAAGTAGTGAGTGTGAATGAAATCTGAAGAAAGCGAGTAATCGCGCATCTGCCCGCGCGCGAATGAGAACGACGCAGCCGGCGTTAGCTATTATTATTATCATTATTATTACTATTATTATTATTATTATTATTATTATTATTATTATTATTATCATCATTATTATACGCCAAAAGATAGACTGGGTGGATGAGAGGGGAGTGGAGACAAGGGGTGAGATTATTGTCCGTTCAGCTAGATGTCATTGATTCCGAGCTTGAATGACTGCTACTTTGTTTTGCAACATTAACAATTGGCATTATGCAAAAAGAAAAAAAAAAAAAGAGAAAAGAATCTGTTTACAATGGGTAAATGGGAATTGGATGGTATTATTATATTAAATTGCATATAAATTGTATATTAGTTTTTACCTTCTTTCCATCGCGAAACTTGACATTTCCTTCGATGATACAATTGTTATCCACCATTGTAGTAGTAGACCAAATTTATTTCATTGGCAGATGTTTCGCTCATAACTGATAAACACTTTTTACAGACGAATTTTCATTGTTGAAATAAGTTTTTGTATGTTTAGTATGGAATTATTTTTTTCACCGTGTGTTAATTTAGGTCTTGTCGTGCTAGTTCGTGTTTGATGAATGTGTGCTATATCGGAAGAGGTGTCGAGCGAGATGAAGTACTCATTAAAATCACGCCGCGAAACTCATACTCAAATCCATGAGCTCCGAAGCATCCATCTTGACTTACTCTACTATCCTAATCGACTGAAGGGTCTTTCGCTCGGAGCGCGTTAGTTGCACTATTTAAAATGGTGCCAACATTAGTGATGAAAATTGAAAAAAAAAAATATCTGAGTTGAATTGTTTGGTGTTGAAGTTGTGGTAGTCCTGGTGGCAACAGCCCGAAACGTTCGAATATATATAAGTTTTTTTCTTCTTCTTTTTTTCATTTCTTTTCGGGCGTTTCATATTTGTGGAAATTCTTGATAACAGCTCTGTTGGTATGGTAGTTGATAATGCCGATAATGTAGATGATCGTTATAAACTACGTATGGTAATACATTATCGACACAGTATCATTTTCATTATTGTTGATTAAAACGGAAATTCGTATGTTTTATTATCATTCATTGGGAGGTTAGGAATTGTCAGGGATGTGTATAAATAGGTGATATTAGATTGGAAATTGTCGATTATGAATTAATTCAGCAAGTACAATCTAGGGGTTTCAAAATTCTGTAGAACAATCAACAAAATGTGAATTATCAAATCAAATAATGTACTTTCTATTGATTCAACAAAAATTTTTCGACGAAATTCTTCGAGGGTGTTACTATCCAAGTACAGTCGCTAATTGATTTCAAATGATTTGTAGAATTAACGAAATTTATTGATGGGGTTGTTTTCTATTGGTTACTCCGAAAACTTTCATTTGATCGCTTATTTTCAATAATTGACAGGTGATTGCTTGTATTTGGTGATATTCATTTAATAACACTGCTCGGAGAAGGATCTACCGGGGTATTGTTATATTATTTCATTTGAAGTTGAATTTTTCCCAAACGTGTAATGAATGCATTCATTGCACTTTCCGCTCTTCTCATCGTGGGTTTTATTTATTCTTGTGTGAATTGTCTGTACACGCAAAGAGCCCTGGTACACAGTCAACTACTTACGAGAGCTGCAATCGCATGGCGGCGCCATATCTTACAATTTGTAAACAAACGCACGTGGCTATAAATTCACTTGTAACGAGGTTAATTAATTCAGCATCCGCCTTTCCACGTTAATATACGATTTAAACTCTTAATTTTACATTTAATCAGTGTATCAACAATTGTTTGAGTACAACAGATTGTTTTCCAATAATGGCGAATGATAATAGTAATGCGAATGTTATCAACGCCAAAAGAATTAAATTTTCCAAACCTAAATTCAAACATCAACGTACATTTACATCTATACGAAAACTGAATGATGATTGCTTGAGAGAAATATTTTCCTATTTCTCTTTTACAGAGTTGTTGAGTCTGGACATGGGTATGTACTCAACTGGATGTAGAATTAAAAATATGTATTCAAATATATATTATACACAATATAATAATATCATGTTTTATCTTGGATAGTTTGCAAACGCTGGAGTGCACTTTGTCAAGGCTCATGGGAAAAAGTGCAGAGTTTGTCAACCGCGAAAAGCGCATGGTGCTTTTGGGATAAAAATCATCGTCTCCATGATAACTGTATACCGGAAAATCTGCTGAAAGAAATTCTTATAAGATGTGGTCAGTTCGTCATATTTTTGGATTTAGCATGGTTTGATGCAGCGTTCTGCATGGATCAATTACAAATAATCGTACCACTTTGTCCAAATCTTCGGTATGTTAATATTGCTGCGATTCCATCTGCCATCGCAATGCATTCACTCAGAGATAATTGTGTAAATTTGGAAGGTCTCACTATTGAAGGAATCAGTCGTAAATTGGAAAGAGATTTATCAATGTTGCTGAATAATAATGGAAAACTCAAATATTTCCGCATAAGATCCAGTTTAGATGATACAACTGGTGAATTTTTGAAATATTTGCCATGTAATGTAATAGAAGAAATAATGTTGGGGACAGATTTTATTTTTAAATCATATTTTTTCACTTTGTCGATGAAAAGATTCACACGTTTGCGTTCTTTCGCATATGAGCCAAGCCTTAGATTTGAAAACTCAATCTTAGAAGCTATTGGCGAGAGAAAAACATTAACTAAACTGTCTTTGCGACATAATTATCTGTCGAATGTGTTACCGGATGCATATAATTATTTGGCAAATCTAATTAATTTAGTAGAACTCGATTTAACGTTTGCTAGAGACCTAAGTGATGAAGTGTTCATTAATATTGTCAATAATTGCAAACAACTCGAAATTTTGAGTATAAGCTTTTGTCTCTCTATAACGGATAATGGTGCAGGCAATATCGCTAAGCTGACCAAATTGAGAACGTTAAGGATGGAGCACTTGTGTAAAGTGACTGATGAGCCCATTGGTCACTTTCCAAATACTCTTGAAGTCTTGATATGTTCATATAGTGATCGAGTAAAGGACCACGGTATCATAGAATTGATCGAAAGGGCATCGAAGTTGAATGAATTAAATCTCAACGGTTGTCCAATTACCAAGAATACAATTGAAGCAGCTATTGAAATGATAACAAGGCGAACAAATGGTATTCAACTGGAAATTGATATTTGCAATACTAAAATAAAAGGATCTGATATAATAGACATACCGCCACTTTTGTCAATTGTTACGAACTCAATATATGATGGCGATCCAGATGCCTTCGACTGAATTGATTATGATCTAATTTATAGTTACTAAAATATTTTGATAAATTTTTTCACGTCCTACAGGAATGTTTCTGATCAAATGTCTTTTAGAATGAATTTGCAAGCTATGGAAAATGATCCTCTCTATTTTTTAACTTATAATATAAATTATTACTCTATGTTCATACGATTGCAGGGACAGGCGGCGCCACTATAGTTCCTTGAATAGCCGAAAAAGTTAAGAATATTAAATATATACCCCCAATCTCTATGAAGCAAGATCATTGTGTTCGAATATTAATTCCACTCAATTGAATTATTTTTTTAATTTATTATTTACAAAATGTCGATTATCAGACCATTTACGTGCAGTGACTTATTCAAATACAATAATGTGTAAGTTTACTCTCATAAATATTTTTCAACGTATCCTCATCATGTCTGAATAAAAAATATCGCAATAACATTCACATTATTATTATTATTACTCCCTAAAAAACATTTTCCAGTCCCACTTTCGAATACTCATGATATATTTATTATTCTATTGATATGAATTATTGTTAAGAAAATCTTGAAAAAGATCATAATACTGAAACACGATTGATTGACAACTTGTACATTTACTTGCAGGAATTTAGATACATTGACTGAAACTGTATCCTTTTTCTATTATCGTCCTCCCCTTGCTATTAACTTCCAAGATTGTCCAGAATGGAAGAAAAAGTATTAATTGAATGATACCAGTGATGGAAACTATTACATATTATTCTTGGAATTATATAATTTATTGTATGAGCACAGGGAATTTGAGGTTAACACGTGGACCAATGTTTATTTTCCTCAACAAAGATTAGTATGGACTTTCCTTTTATATGCTTTATTTGGCACACTGGCCTGAATATGTCCAAGTTGCCGAATCACCAAGTGGCGAAATTATGGGATATAGTTAGTTCCATTTTCCAATTTTCATTCAAAAAATTGTTTACAAATTTTGAAGATATCCGAGTAACACTTCATGATAATGATGGTAATTATTTTATTTAGTTATGGGAAAAGCTGAAGGACCTGGGGAATCGTGGCATGGTCACGTAACAGCCCTCACAGTTTCTCCGGACTATAGAAGATTAGGGCTTGCTGCTAAATTGATGAAGTACTTGGAAGATATTTCAGAAAAGTATAATTTTATAATTCATTATTAGATAATATAATATGGAAACTTGAATCAATATTTAGATGTTTCTGTTGAATTTTATTAGGAAACAGGCATACTTTGTGGATCTATTCGTTCGTGTCAGCAATAAAATAGCGATACAAATGTACCAGCAATTGGGTTACATTGTTTATCGTACTGTTTTGGAATATTATAGTGGAGATCCGGATGAAGACGCTTATGGTGAGATTTATGATGGTTTACCTTATGTGCATTTATGTAGAAGCAAAAGGATATCATTATTTTTTATTATTTCAGATATGCGAAAAGCTCTGTCAAGAGACATATTGAAACAATCAGTAATACCTTTAACACATCCAGTGCGTCCAGAAGATGTTGAATAACATGACGATAATTTTGAATTGATAAATCGTAACGTGTAAATCAAATGTTCATTATTGTATGAGTGAATTCATTTAATCCATGAGGTCTATTAAAATACTGTAATACAATATGGAACTTATTTTATTCAATAACACTGTACCATATATAATAGTACAACACCAATAATCATATACCATTTTCAGTTTTTACATACAAATAATAAATATTAAATAAAAATCTACGTTGAGACATGGCTCAAGTAAATTAATTATCCCAATATATTACTTGACTTATCAATGAGTTATTATCAAGAACCACCTTTGGTGGAATTGTCTTTTTGAGGCGCTGATTATTTATTTGTTTTACGTTCCATTTTTCTTTAGTGTTTTTTATTTTTTTTTGTGGCAAATTCCACAATATTGCATACACCTAATATGATATTTACAAACATTAGTTGTGACGGGTAATCTATTTTTCTCTTTCTTCATGTCAATATTTTTTCTTAATGATTTACCGCATAATTTTTGTTTTGCTGTTGTATTATTTGTACTGTTTCCAATAATTCATCGTATAATATTTGGAAATTATTAATACTTTCGGGAATTTCTCATATTGACGATTTTTTTAAGCTAATTATGACAATTATCTAACTTGAATTTTTTCAATTTACTCAGACTTTGCTGACTTTGATGATGAAATAATAAAACATAGTCTAATTGTATGAGTAACAAATCAAAACCTTTCTATAGCTTCAGTTATATGTATTAGATTTATATACAAGTATAAAGGAAGACATCTGTCAGTTACATACCTACGATCCATTGGCTAATAAATTTAAATTATTTTTTTCATATCATGCGACATTTATTAATATCATTCAATTTCTTATCATAAAGTATTTAAAACTTTTCATTCCAAAATGAAAGATGTATATATAACATTATAATGTAAAAATGCTATTATTATTAATATTATTATTATTATTACCAACTTTATGTGTGATTTGGCCAATAAAAATGATAATTTATTAAAAATAAACATGAGACACGTAAAAGACTAGTTTCTTTTTTTATCAGGATACAAGTAATCTAAAATTTATATGTGACGGTAACAATAAAATAATGATGATGATGATAATGATACAGTATTTCTAAATTCCACAAAATTAATAATTACTAAAATGTAAAACTACAATATTTTTTTATGGCGCACATTCCAGGGTTAAATGGTCATTACATCTATAAATACTTTTATCATTCAACATTGTTGAATCGAAAATTCCGCCATATACATGCGTGGCACCATGAGTATTCAACAAAAAAAAAAAAAAAAGGAAAAGAAACGATAAAAAAATAAATAAAGAATATTAAAATCTTTGTCTCGTCAGAATTGAAACGACAACGCTGATGGATTAAATATAATTGAATATAGACGATATCAAAAATTACTTCATGTTTAAACATCCAATGATTCATTTGACTTGCTCACGAGAAGCAA
Organism: Zele albiditarsus; assembly: GCA_958496275.1. Taxonomy (NCBI): domain Eukaryota; kingdom Metazoa; phylum Arthropoda; class Insecta; order Hymenoptera; family Braconidae; genus Zele; species Zele albiditarsus. Next base: position 6,344,973 of record OY292413.1, on the reverse strand, counting down.
ATAAATTGTGACATTTTAAGCATTAAAAATCATCGTAAATATCGTTGACAACAGTTGTCCAATCCACAATTTAATTATAACTAATATAAGGAATAAATAGCGACACTAATATTGTGTTATAATCATAAAGTACTATGCTCGATGCTTGGCAAGAGATTTGCTGCTCGTTCGACTTGATTTCATACTCCAATAACGAGAGTACGATGTCCTGCATCTTCCACTAATTTCCAACTACTTTTAATACACACCGAAAGATGATGATGACAAATATATATTTACAGAGTATCTAAACTATTTGACTCTTTCTGAATATATATTGCACAATCGTGCACGTTTTTTTTCTCTTTCTTTTATTTAATATATGTATATGTATAATTATATGTACAAGACACAGCGGCAATAAAAACTTTTCTTTTCTTGCCGTAATGACGGTAATTAGATCTTGAAACTGAGAATTCATTCGAGATTCATTAGCCCTTGGCTACATGCATTTGGCAGTGTTTCCAATTGCACCATCACATTACCTGTTCATTTATATTAGATAATTTATGTTTAATGAATAATTAGTGCCATACCATTCTATTTTATTAACACATTATCATGATGGTGTCGCGTTTTGTTTGAATAGATTTAATGACATTAAAGTCATGGTCGTTGATGATCTGGCGTTGATTTTAGAATGTCAGGTTGCGTTGGAAGACAGCTTGAACCTAAAATAGTTATCAAATATTATTTATAGGCGTAAAAATTGTTTAATAAAAGGCAATTTTACATTTGAAGCTTTTGTACTAAATGTTACCAGTGGTAGGTCGCATCGCAGATTTAATTGATCTGTGCGATCCATTACGAGTCAATGTATTCATTTGTGGTGTGCCGGGCAAGGCATGCCCCAAAGCATTCATATAGTCGGCGATTAATAACGTTATTTCCAAAATCTGCAATTGATATATGTCAATAAATTTTTGAAACTTTTTTTCTCGTTAAAATGAAAAAAAAAAGTGGAATAATTTTTAATTTGCGTTTGAAACAATACCTTCGGTTTGCTCAATTCGAACAGCAATTTTTGTTCCGCTGCCCCTTCATCAGGACAAGCGACTAGCATAAAATCATCTAAGCATCCACCAAATGTCACGATATTCGCATAGTTGTAACGATACATAACTACCATTGTCTGTAATTCTAATAATGTTACGCTATCCTCCGATACTGCAATCCACAGAGTAATAGTTTCTGTTTGTTTCAGCTATGTGAAAAGAAGAAATACATGAATCATACAAATGTATTGGAATAAGTTTTAACATTAAAATTTAAACCAAAGTAAATTATTTCGTGTATTAAATTTGTAACCACCTTTGCTTGGTATAAAGTTGCACCAAAGAATGGCCATTTACGCGTGCATGTTAAATATATACGAACGCAATCGACTAAACTACGACCACGTAAGCCTATCCACTTGTCCTGTAATTTTTCTTGCAGTTCTCTGTAAAAAATAATCATCAAACAATTATAACTTTATTCTATGAATTATCATTCTAATTCTTACGGATATTGAAAGAGTTACCAACCTTAATTGATTAGCCGTAATATTGGATCGATATCTAATAGGATAAAATTTATCCAATGCCTGAAGTACTAAATGATTTGTATTGGTACTTGGTCCACTGCCACGTGACTTGTCATTATTATATTCTCCAGAATCAATCTAAAATGTGGAAAATATGAATGAAATATAAATTACCCAAGAAATTTTATTATGAATGCAACAGAATAACGTTCTCTCACTTGTGCCATGAGTGAAGCTAATTCGATCGCCAATTCACGATTTAAAGGAAATTTCCCATGAACGACTTGTTGATTGACTTGATAACACAATAATAAACGTTCGCGATCAGTCTCCATCTTTGCTGCCAATCGCCAATAGCACCTTGATTTGTACGTTAATTGAATAACTCGTGTATTCTCAAACTTTCCTGAGCCTTTTTCTCTCAATGCAGTCTCCCACTTGGAAATAATATCACAAAGCTTTGCTTGAAGATCAATAAAATGTTCGAGATCCTTTTCAATAGGATCATCACTGAATAGTGTAAAACCTGACTGATGAACGTCCCGACAACCGATTTCCTGATTTAGAGTTTGTAGAAATTCCTCAATTGTTGTGCTGCCATCGAAGCTCACAACTTGATACGTTCCATTGAGGAAATGAACAGGAATAGCGTGGGGTAACGAGTGATGATAAGGATTTTTCAGAAGAATAGACAGTACTTCCATTCGCGATGGTTTTACTTCCCTTCCGCCATTCTGTAGAGTTCTTTCCAGCGCTCGTTCACAATAAGCTGCATATTTTCCACACTCGCTTCTATAAACAATAAAGTATGATATGTTGAACAATTTGAGATGTATGGCTGGGATAATTACTGTGATAAAATTATTTTCTGAACATACTTTGAGTCGGCATTTCTCTGAAGATGAAGTTTGAGATACCAGAGCAGGCGATTATTCCTCGGTAAAAATAGTGAAATAGCCAGTGCAAGTAGCTGCCATCCCTGAACCAGTACATATTGGGCTGGATTAGTCTTGCAGTCCAAGATTGTTGATGTCGAATGGCCCTGCGTGAGCGGAGGACTGTGAGAAGTGGAGGCCGTCGATTGTGCATCCGCATTTTCCCCGCCGCCATTAGCCGCGGGACTTTGCGTATCGCAAGTGAAGAGCGATTGTGTGGCACAGAGGAGGAGTTGCTGTAATGGTATGCTGGCATACTACTATCGTCCGTGTATTTGGGCTCACACACACACCTAATCTAACGCTCTTTTTTCTCATATTTAATATCTCGTCTAATAAATAACACATCTTCATTTTCGTTTGCAATGAAGTGCTATTTTTCATACATTTCGCATAATTGATATATTTAAATTGTTTAGGTTGAAAACAGTGCGTGAAATTGAATTTTTAATTAAAAATGAAAATTAAGTGAAGTTTTAAGTGAATATATTAGATCATGGAGATGAATTATAATCGGTAATTTACAAAAAAACCAACCCACCCATGCTATATGTGAATGATATATTTGAAGCGGCTATGAAGGCGCTGATTTTACTATTGAATCATATATCCACTCGTGGATAACAAATCTAGCTCAATGATTGATATAATTAATCTTTTCCTAATGAAGATTATTGTTCGTAATTTTTTTGTATCTCTTTTTTTCAAGCGGCATACGAAAAAAATAAGGATAAAAATTGAAAAAAAAAAAACAAGTATCTCAGTCAAATTGCAAAAATCAACTGATTAGAGGCAAAAAGTTGATTGGAAAAAAATGTTGTTCTGTGTGTTTGATTTTTATGTACACCAACATACCATTCTGCAAGTGTATTTGTCATGAATATATTTTGGCATACAGGCTAATAATATTCAAATGTATCTAAATTCATACCTATGAATACTTTTGTTCAATTAACAATTTTTATGAATATTATGGAGAGTTGAAAACCATTGCCAAATTATATTCATTTCACGTGATACATGATGAACGGGGTAGCAACAATAATTGCATAATTATAAGTGATAAAATGAATAAATGAAATAATGAATAAAATTATTCGATCAAGCGTGATTAATGTGAGTAACATTATGGATAACATTTATATGCAACATGCAACATATGAGTATGCGTATTAAATACAGCGCATGATATAGCGCATTCAAAGCAGCAAACAAAAATATTAATTGGTGAATGTGTTAATGTATGTTTTAAAACTAAAATATTTTTGTTATAATCTTAGTCAAGTATTATTATGCGTTAATTGTTATTATTATTGCGTGCAGTGTCATCGTTATTACAACAGGAGAAATGAAAAGGACATTCTATTAATTATATTCGAATTTTATGACAAGAAATAATACTTGACCAAGCGTAATGTTCAATGTACCATTTGTTTTCCTTCTTTTTCATATCATGAAGTGAAAGAAAAACGGTACAATGAAATTGAAAATTGTTTTGCAAACCAATAAGCGAGACTTACAGCGCGCGCAGTATTCAGCGACACAAGTCTGGCGGCCTTTTTTACCTGTACGCCCAATCGCTGTTGAGTGTGTCGGCTTGTTTGTTTAACTAGTGCGCATATCAACTCGGATTGAAGTTCAGGCTGATCTAAACACTGCTGCAATGCATTTTGTGCTAGTACCACATGGTAATCAATTCCAGCCTGCTCTACTGCCACAGACATGAATAATTGACAGGCCTAATAAACACACAAACAAAACGAATGTTCAAATATTTCCTAGTGCCGCATACTATAATTTTAATTTTCGTTTGATTAACTCAAATAACCTTGAATAGTTTAATAGCTTCCGTTTGTAGAAGTTCAGAAGTAAGACTTGTTAATGGACTCGTAATATTTTCTTTGGTATGTAATAGAAGTGGATGTCGCCAAAGGACACAAGTTGGATCTCCGTCCGTCTCCATTAAACGTTGTACCAATTGTTCATACTGAGTCCCAGCATTTGGTCCACCGCCCGAAACTACAGTTAAATGATAAAGCCAATTGTCTTTATCCTGTTTGTGTGGCATTAGTAAATAAGTTGGTCCTTGATGAGTTGGAAAAATGCCAATGGTACGTTCATGAGGGCCCTCAGCGTCTCTTTCTTCGCTGTCACTATCAGAAACGTGCTCTACTTCTTCTACTCGCGCATCACGCATATTAATTTGACCAATTGGATTCGTATCACTTGGACATTTGAAATAAAGAAACATTTTCCCAATGAGAATGCACCAACACTTTTTGGCATGACCATTTTTTACTTTGGTTAGCCATCCTTGGATTGTCGGTTTATTGTCCTCTCTGCTGAGTAACAATTTTGTCGCGTTACGTCTTTGAACATTCTGGAGTACTCTTATCCAATCTTCCATTGTAGCGATACAATCTGCAGTTAGATAATACGTTTTTTTCCCTGTTACTATTTCAAATGTAGCTGCGCCATCCGCTCTATTTATTCTGTAAATAAATTCGAAGTTTGTTTAATAATTTTCGGAATGAATTATAAACTTGTATTGATTTAATTACCTGCAAACTTCATCCAGTGCTATTTGTCCTTGTGGTTTTCTATTGACATCATTTTGATTTTTCCAGTAAATTAACGTACCGTTCTTCAAGACAAACCATCGTTTACGCCACGTTTTCAATTTGCCACCGAGCTTTGCGAGATGACCGGTCTTTTCTAAAGTATCCGATTTTTTGGGGCTTTCACCCGAAACTCGCATCAATAAACTAGGCATACTAGACTCGATCGAAGTAGAACTCAGCGCATCAGGTGGTATAGCATAATCTTCCGACAATCCAGATTCCAGCGATGTGTCTGTTGAGGAAATTTTAATCATTCAAAATGTTCGCACTATACGGTTGCCAAAATCACATTAAACTAACCCCGCTTCACACTTTTGCATGGGGAACCACTTGAACTACGTTTGGCCGGACTGAGACTGCTGGTGGTTTTGATACTCTTCGATGGGCTACTACCACTCCCAAGAGACGAATCCGTATTGTCCGACGAGCTGTTAGTAATTCTTGTATTTGTCTCTGTTGGATTGGGATGATCTTCTCCGTCAGAACTGTCCTCTGAACTGTCACCAAATGGCATCGATCTAATTTGACTGGCGCGGCCTGAAACATTGGATTTTTATTTGAAAATATCAATAACGAAAAACCTTTTAAATTCTGGTTGATAGAACATAGAGTTATCAATGTATGTATCAACTGACCTTTCACAGTAGCATAAACAGGTACAGATATATCGCAATATCCTTGAGAGTTGTGCGCTGTTAAATTGTGACCGGTGGTTGCATGAGAGTGTTTTGATGAATTTGTATTAGATGTTGACGAGAGAATACCAGATGTGTCCTCGTGTGTCGGTGGACCAATACCAAATCCTCCATCGGCAACCTAATCGAAATGCACAAATATTATCTTTATCTTTATAGCAGTAAATTGTGGGTTTGAAAGATTTAAAAAATTGAATTTTACCTGATAAATTTTAGCTTCCCAGCTGGGAAATCGGTGCAATGGCGGCGTTGGCGGACGTGGTGCACATGGTTCTTGAGGTTGACCAGTCCAATTAATACCCTCTCTGCTAGGTGTGTAAATTTCAGCATAATCATGAATGGCCTCTGAACTTGTGCTATCTCGACTCATTTCGGAAACGCCAGTCATGCTCGGTAGCATTACTAAATTTTCCACTGCTGCTGCCAATTCCTCGGACAATAGACTATAATAAAATTATTTATTGTTTTGGATAGTGTAAAAATATTATTAATTGATATTTACATACGAAAATTGTCTCTTATCTGCTGAAATTAAATTCTTTACGAAAACAGTTAAATTCGGCGCGCATGAATTATCACGAACTAATTTCAATAGAATGAAAAAGTAAATTAAATGATTGATCCCCTCAGGAAGTCCCAGGACGTTACAGGGTACCACAGTGCGAAAAACGGGAGCCACTATCACGTCGCGAGGCCTCCCAAGGAGAATTACATAACAATTTTTCATATATTTTTCAATTTTAATATTTGATATTCGCGATTATGTAAAATATTTTTCATGTGGAATATTCGTATTGATTAAAATAATCTCTAATTAACCTTTCAAAAATTCCGATGCTCGAAAGCAAATATGAATTACTAGTTTTCCAGCGGAGTTCTGAATCAAGAAAGTCGCCCAGTACAAATTCGCATCTGAATTAGATTGAAGGGTTAATATAAAAAATTACTAAATAATTATAATACCTTGAATCCATGTTTGCAGTCAAATTAATTTCTTGTTGAATGTTGCCGCAGGCAGATAAATGTCGCCTATGACGTGTTCCAATTTGTGGACAATCGCTGATATTCGCTTGGTGAATGTTTTCTGGAATCACTTGATGCGTAGCTTCTAAACTTTCCGATCGTCTGCGCAATGTTGAATCAACTTCCAAAGACAGCGACGCTCGGGTAACTGGTATCTAAAATTTAATTGATTAATTCACTTTATGTTACGACGTCAATTTACTTCACGAAAATTCTTACGAAAATTTCCTCGATATATTACCAGAGGCTTCAATCCAATGTTGGTGATGTGATTGCGCAAAAGTTCGAGTTGTTGATTGCATTTGTTATTTTGCTCACGTAAATGTTGATTCTGTTGTTCCAATTCACGTAGTTTATTCGTAACCCATTCTTTTATACGCGCAGCTTTTGCTTCAACTTGTTTAGCGTCCTGTAATCGCAATTGCCTCTGGAACATAACAATCCCCCCCGAGAAAAAAGATTTAACAATACATATTTAAAAACGTCAAAAAATTAAATAACTAAATTTATTACCTGCTCTTCCACTTGTGTCTCTAATTTGGAGATGCAAGCACAATGAACATCTTCAATTTTGTCATTATGAATACCGGAAGCTGATCCCAGTGAGTGTGCTGGTGAACCCACTGCTGATGCACTCAGGCTGTATTCACCCTTTACCAGCCGTTCCTCCATCATCCGAACCTGCAATAAACAATCAACCATAATATAAATAACAAAATTAACTACTTAGAATTAATTCCCCCATTTCAATTGAAACATTTATCTATTTTCTTCTCTCAAATGTATTTTTTTAACTGTTATCGTTAACAATGTATTGATAATGTAAAATGACATTTGTACTGTACATTATATATAATAGGAAGAAGGGGTTGGGTGAAACGAGTGACAGCGACCCTTGTTTCATTCGTGTATGGTGGACATACACCAGCAGCTGTCAAAAATCGATATCGTTTACTATACTACTGACTCAATGCATGTACACGTACAATTGTGAATACACAGAGTGGTGTATAGGGTTCTCCATATAGTCTCCTCGCAAAGATCAATATCAAACAGAGAGACATAAAATGACTCAACCCCCCCTAGAGATACTTATCCCTCAAGTGCAAACCGACTAAGAGCATCGACCATTCAATAAAATTTAATTACATTGCTAATCGAGCGATTGGATGAACGCGATGAATTAATTGATGATAATTGAATAATTTATTATTCTTTATTAATCTTACCATAACAGTCAAAAGACGCCATGACGATTAGTTATCACGTCAAATAGATGGACACTCGTTTTTTCTCTCTTATCTTTCGGTTATAATAAAAATTTATGACTGTTTGGTGATGAAAAAAATTGAACACTGATATGGCACGAAAAAATTGAATGATCCGGCGTGAATAAAAGTGAAACCGGGATGCACGCGCGGGATCAGTCAAAAGAACATAGAATGAATAAGCGTGGATACGCTGTCGGTGATAGCGACGATGGTACTGAGCTGCACTGAACTGTGCAAGGGGTTTCTCAGAGTCGATGACTCACGAGACTTGGCTCGTGCCCAATGCTATGCATTGCGGTATAGTACTACACATGGTGTAGATATATAGACAAAATGTATATTGTACATATGAAGTATAACTCGTCGTTCGCGTCATAATTTGAATTGGACAGTGAAAAATATTTATTCGGAAGTCCAGTTATAACTTGAGTGAAAATTCTTCAATTAAAACAATTAACATGAAGATTATTTCCATGCAATATTATTAAACTTCAATGAAATCGTCTTTTTCACATTCTAGAAATAAATGGAACAATATTTCGAAATACAAACAAAATCGTTGATTTTAATACAAAGAAATGTTTATTTCAATACTAATCGTTTCGTCCAGAATTTTGCATAAATTTTTGTGTGAATCAGTTTCAATGAGAATTATGTGACGGACTTTTTACACAAAATATTCTACTATAAACATAAAATCTTGGCGCGCAGGCTTTGTTACATCGTGATTCATATTGTCAAATAACATTTGTGTATTATTTATTATACAAATGTCATGAAGACAAAGTGTACATTCACGTGTAATGGGCCAATTAAAAAAAAGCAGTAAAATAATTTAGTAAATATGCAAATTTGACGTGAAATAAACTGCCTGAAACTTTTTTTTCAATTTATCTGACAGTAACACGTGACACGCTGTAACATATATTAAAAGTAAATATCTATACATTTTTTGAAGAATCATCATTGATTTGTCTATCGTTCCTCTCTTTCATATAATAACAACCATGATAATAATCATATAGAGTTATGTACACTTTATAATTGGAGATTGTCATCTTACACAATTCGTGAGTAGAACGATTACACCTACGCACGATTACATTTAATAAATTATAGCGATAAATTATTCAATTGAAAAATTATGCAAATTATCCCACGTGACGCAAGCCAACTGTATTACCAACTGCATATATGGTAAACATGTTGTAAATTGTTATTTACCTTTCATCAGTGTCATCTAGCGGGGTGCATAGTTTAAGAATAAACAAATAGCCGTATATCCTCAATGAGCTGACAACAATATTATCGAATCCACTTTCCGTAACAAGGAACCGAAAAACTCGCGTGTTAATTATTTAAAAATCACTATCTTTATATCAATGCGATTGTTAATATATCCATGCAATGTTTGCATTACCACGTGAATATCATTGAAAAATAACGATGCTGCGACTCCGCATTGCCATCTTGGCTATGTCGCGTGCCGAAAAAATCAATGAGCGGTGAATTTCTAGCATGCGCGTTGAGCTACGTCCGGTATTGCGTATAGTATTGATAACTTGACATTTGCAATTGTCACTGTATTATCTTTGGGTGATACTAAATATATCCAAATGAAAGTTCAATAATTGATGAGTTCATTGGAGGAATTGATTGGGAATACAGAATGAGGAAGAAATAAATCGATATTTATAATGTAAAAAAATTTGGTGTTTAAATTGAGTTGGAAAGGAAGTACCAATCCATTTACAGGATAGTGGTGTTAATGGACGGTAGTGAATTATTGGTGTTACAAATTATAAATCCAATAACCACACTGCTATTTAATTAAATTAACTATGCAATTAGAAAATCATTAAAGCTAATTAGTATCACTTCAGTCGAATTTTTATCAAAAGTTAATCATATCATTGCATTAAATTTATATCGAACTGTGTCAGACAATAAAAATGACTGGGTAATGTAATGTGATATAATAATGACCTATATGTTAACCTGTTGTCTTTTTTTATATGATAAATCATGAAATGACAACTGTTGTGATGAATATATGAGGCAGAAAGATATGTGATGATTTATTTTTATTCACCTTGTCTTCTGCCTCGTCTGCTCTACCCTCTGCATCGAGTACTCGTTGTTCGAGCTCCGAAAGCTGAAAAAAAAACGAGAAATTTATTAAATAAATACATTAATCAAGTGGAATTATTGAAATTATTTCATTGATTTGAATAATAAATCGTGACTATAATTGAAGAGAAATTATTATATCTCAAATCCATCGCAGTATCATCGCAATTTCTGATGAATTTTTGATGCATATTGTATTTAAAAAATTTACATAATATTGCCGATAGAAATATGATACTTAATAACGGATGTTTGAGAAATCGCTGGCACTTAAATAAAAGTGGAGAATCGACGGCGCCATCATCAAGAGATAAAAGAAAGAATTTCGTATGTTATGGTACGATGCTCGAAAAGCCAGCTGCGACCTCTGTGTTTTATTGCCCTTTTACGCGCTCATGTCACCACTATAAGGGCTGCTAATATACCATCCACCGCTATATATATTGATACCATGAATTTTTTTCTCTCTGATGGTTGCCGCATGTTACGAAAATGAAAAAAACCAATTGACGAATGGGATATTGAATAAATTCAAATAAATATATTTTTATAACGTTCAAAAAGATGATAAAAAGAATAAATAAAATTATAGTATTTTGTCACACATATTTGGTTGGCCACTTAATTCAAAATAATAGAAATTTATACATGTGTTGTTGGAGGTATAGTTGTTGGTTGCGATGATATAGTACGGTTAGGAGGATGCTTTGGCACATGCGGTGCGGTTATCTCTGCAGAACTTGCTCTCTACTCATCCCTTACTTCCACCGTAAACATAATACCATATACGGATTAATTCTTTTTCTTTCCCGTTCTATAGAGAATAAAAGTTAGAAAAAAAAAAAGAAGAGAAAAAATAGTCTATATTCTCAGGGTCGATAACGCGCATTTAAACCACAAAAGGGTACAGGGAGAATAGTATATGGATTATATAAGCTCGGGAGCATAAATGAGGTAGCAAATAAAACAAACGTGCGCAACTTTGCCCATTATTGTATTTCTCTCATGAACACCTAGAACTGCAATTTCTTTTCATCATCATTCATTTCAACTGCAGGTCTAATCATTAAATTGTCGAGAATGTTTTTTTGTAAAATATTTTCTTTATTCTTTTAACAAGAAGATGATGCTGCGAGTTAAATAAATTATATTACCTTACGAAGCATTTCTTCAAGCGCCTCCATGTCGAGAGCAGAGTTGCTGTCGCCAGATAAAATGGGTTGGACCATTTGATGTTGTTTTTTTTTTTTATGTTAGTTTAGGATTCACCCACACGTTATTATATGTATAAGGAGTAAAATTCGATTGAATGCACAAAACAAATTTATGGACTGAGCTCTTGTGTGAGAGAGTGTATTTTCAATTTAATCCTCACACTGTTTTTTCAGCATCTATCGAGTGTACGAGTGAGAATACTTGATGGTTGATTTGAAGAGTATCAGCAGACGCGAGATTCTCATTTCCGTGAATTTTAGTTGGTATACAAGAGGCGTAACCTAGATTTCACCCTCCGATACAATACAGCTTGTGTTTCATAATCGATTTCTATATCATGAAAGAAATAAATCCTGTATTGAATTTGAACGCATTGACGTGATTAATGTATAATTAAGGGAGAATATACGTCATTATATTTCACGTATATATTTCTACCGTAATTGAATGAGAAATATTTTCAAAATCAATTACAATACAAAATTAATAGTTCAATAATACTTGAATAAATTTTTTTGAGTTTTTAAGTCGAATAAGTATTGAACTTCTCTACGTAGATATTTATTCTATATTTTTTAGTAACAGTAAATTATATTCGAAATACATATACGTGACGGGGAAAAAGAGCGATTCAATGGATTCTAGACGTATGCTCCCCCTCGAATGTATTATAATAAATAACAAAAAGAAAAAAACATCACCATCAATTTGATACTCAGAATAATCTCGGTGGCAAAAAAGAACAAAAAATAATTCAGTTGCGTGTCTTTCGTCGATAAATCAGGAATGTTAAAGATATCAATTGGATGAATTCACGCAGAAGAGAGATTACGGTATGGAGGGACTGCATTGAAGATGTGTAAGAGGTAAGATAAATAAAAATCCCATGGTCCGGCGTGAATTTTTTTTTCTCATATGATAAATCTTTCATTTTAACTTGGACGATTTTAACCAGGTCATAAATTATGCGTCACTTGAGATCCAGGGATTTGTGTGTGTTTCAGGTAAAGAGCTCTTCAACTTTTTGTTAATGCATCTATACCTATTCATGTTCAATACTTCTAACTCTCATGAAATATGTTTTCTACATGTGATAGAGACAAAAGAAGATAGATGAGTGTATGATGGAAAACGAAAGAATAAAAAGAAAAATTCTCATCCGCAGAGAAAGAGACAGGGACAGATAGAAAGCGACAAAGGAAATTCAAAGAGCTGTTGAACACTATTTCGGGAAAGAGTATTTTTACAACCGCGTTTGGCGGTGGTAAAAACACTAAGACGACAACAACGACTACGACGACGACGACAACGATGGCGACTTTAGTGAATGCTGTGTGTGGTGTGCGTTGGCAATGAGAAAAAAAAATGTATTTCCTGTCGGCGCGAGAGTCGTCTTGATGAGGATGAAACTCCTCCACTACTAATGACGGTACTACCAGAGAATGGAACGACGCAATGCATGTAAAATATAGTTAAGTTATTTTCAGAATATTCATATATTAGTTGAACTCATTTTCGATATTAATATTTGTTCGCTGTACTGTTGGACTCTATGTTTATTTATGTATGTTCATCGATTAGTGGTAAAAAAAAAAATAAGAGTAGATATACGGATGAAAAAGTTTCAATTAACGATGGTAGATTGATACTCGAGGGGTTGTATAGAATTGTATCTATAAGCCTATCATCAACTGCACGAGAGAAGCAATTTTATTTTATCAACCTCACAGCGGAATCATAATATGATCTGTTCAGTCGCGCATATCGCTCGTTTATCCACGATAATACCTCACGATGATTTACATGGCTCGTCTACAATCAATAACACTGTTAACTACATTATACTGATAAAAAATGAATTGTCATATCTATCTCGTGATTATATAGCAATAAAAACGTTTAATGTCAATGATAATGAACAGTACTGGTGAATGTTAGAGACTTTTTATCAAATTCATTATACTAATTAAATACAAACCCAAAAATTTCACATTTGTTTGCAATTGTTATTTGAAAAATTCAAATCACGCAAATGAAAAGCATGAATAGAAAAATGATATACCGTTTATATACTCTAAGTCTGTTTACATTGTAATTATTTAGTCTTATATTATTGACTTATTTTTTATAAGCAGTTAAATAGACACGCGGAAGATGCACTGCACTAAAGATAGTGGCGCGGAATACTGGAGTGTGCTAACGCGTGTGTGCATGTCACTCGCGGTCTTCTCGACTCTCGCGAGTCTAGACACGGTATAATGCGCACGCGTAATTCTCGAACAAAAATACGCGCCCCCGCGTCTACTTTGCGCGCATGACTATAGTTGTAATGCCGTTGATTTTCTCCACCTGTCCTCACCACTTTATTTAAACGTTTTTTTATCTATTTTTTATTCCCTCTTTTCTTTATTTCTTTCATTATTTCTTTCACCCACTGTATACGATCGTGAAATCCCAGGTGCATTCAGCCGGATCAGATCCAATTTTCAAACAAGTTGTCGACTACTATATACCTGTATAATACATCGACTTACCTTGTCACGCAACATATCGCGAACTCTAGTAGCTTGGCTTCTGCTACGATGAAGTTCAAGTTGTAGTTCCAAACATCTCTCTTGCCAATTGAGCTCTTCAACAGACGTCGGATAACTCGCATCAAAGCTCTTGGAAGATGAATAAACCCTTTGATCATTGCCTCCAGTTATTGATGTTGATGTTGACGGAGTGAATGTTATGTCACGGTCGATGGAAACTCTACGTAATTGTTGATGTTGCTGGTGCTGTTGATGTTTGCCAACGTATGACGCCAAAATCTTATCAACGTTTGAGCTCAATGACGAGACACAATCGCCTCTTTGAGAACCAGTTCGATCAAAAGCCGGCGAAGATGCCTCTGAGGATGTGTCATTCTCGAAATGCCCATAGGAAGCAGTAAATTCCTCCGGGCGAGTTCTGTACAAATCCTGTTTGTCTGATTTGTACTCAACGCGACCACTTGGCTCAACGCTAAAACTAAACGGTGGTAGTTTAGCACTACGGTAGTGATTTTCCTTGTCTTTGAGTTCGACATAATTAATATCAGATCTGCCGCCTTTGCCACTAGTATCTGAGATTGATTTGTCTCTTCTTCCGGGATGATGTAAATTTTCATATGGTAAATTGATGTAATTAGATGTTGAGCTTCTGAGATTTGTGGACGAATCGTTTCGTTGATTTCTTGGTGGTGGTAAAGGAGCCTGACGTGTACTACCACTTCGCTGCTGTCTTGACAACAAACGTGGGCTCTCCTGCGCGCTTCCAGTGAAGTTTGTTGTTACTAGACCACCACCACTACCACCACGAGATCCGTTAGACTCAAGAACATCTGTATTCTCGTAATTTCGACCTGTGAGTCCCAAAAGCGGACTGCACGGGGCCGATGAACTTGAACTAAAATCCGAGGCGAAGCGAGCAATTGGATCGAAAATCTGTGAAAGTCGGCGCCCAGCCGGAGAGCCCCGTATATCATCCATCACCCTTCTTCTCGCACATACGCGCACATATATACCCACATACAGCTACTAACAAAGAACAATGTTTTCATATGTTCATGTTGACCTGACGTTTGTTGGATACCACCAACGTTTCAGTAATCCGTGGTGTTATTAAATATTTTTGGACCAACGCCATCTCTCAATATTGCCGATTTTATTCGACCTAGTTGACGATGACGTAGATCAGCTTTTTATTCACTGATATTCTCTGCTGTTTCGATCTGAAAGTGCACAAATAAATACGAAATGATTTCTGATGTCAAAAACTTGGATTTATTTTTTCTGAAAATGAGGAGAAATTCATGGAAATATTTTTCTGATTATTTATGAGAGATAGTTTCGATATAATATTGTATCTGTGTTAAAGTATGCAGCCATTTGAATTCCAATTTTACCTATGCGTATAATTAGCTTTGGTGAATATATATGTTAGATCTAACAAACTCAACGGCAAAGTACCGGAAAAAAATTTCTTATTCAGTGCCACAATTTTTCAATGTTTTTTTCGATTCACCACACAAGTAGCCTATATTATTTTGTAGTATCTATTGGATCACTGTACCATTAATCTCTACAGTTTCTATTTATGTTATAGAGGTAACTCATATGAACTAGTAGAAAGTTATATGTCGGAATGAAAATGTCATATGAAAGTACGACAGAAAAAAAGGTGAAAATGGGCGAGATGATGATGAAGAAAATGAAATAATAATCGACAAAACTCGCAACAGTACCTGCTGAGAAACACTGAATAACACAAATTTTCATACTCGCACATGAATGTTATAATCTATTACGTATTCGTCACCAAGTATGTTATTGAATTGCAAGATTAAAATTTACATAGTTATGTAGGTAAGACATGCGCGTGAAAAACTGGTTGAAGATGGATTATACGTAAAATATAGACAGTTATTTTCCACAGCAATTCATGCGACTCACGGTCACGTATCCGAATATCTCTGATTTCTAATCACCAATAGATACATTCATATATATATATATATATATATAGCTCCTGGTCAAACAGGGAAAGCAAAGAATATCATAAAATTGATAACAATATTAGCTGTTGGAAATATAACGAAGTTCTAAACGAAGTTAATTTTCCATTACGAAATACCTCTACTATTCGTATAAAATATTCAAATAATCAATTATTACTTTCTCAAATATTCTTGTATAATTTGTTTGAAGATCTACTCAGACATAATTGTTGATTTTTGATTCAATAAACAATAGAAAATGAATAATTCTCCGAAATATCATGAAGTTGTTAGATAAAAAAATTACTGTTTCATCTCCAAATAATTCTGCTTGTCAAACACAACATACAAATAATCAATTATTAATTGTATGAACATTGTCGTTTCCTTCAAATCAACATCAATTTGGACACAGGTAATTGTTTCCAAATTGATTCACAAAATAATAAATAAAAAATACTAAGTATTTCTTCAACAACATAAAGAAGTTGCACATGAGCTTACAGTATCATCATCAAATACATCTACTTTCCCTACCAAATATTTGGATAATCAATTTTTCAAGCGACATTGTTGTTTGCACCATCAACAGACAAATTTATATATAACTTCTCAACCATAAACTAATACTTAAACTTACTAAAACTCACCATCAGTAATTACGACATGAGACGGGAGTAATTTAAAAAAAACATATTACACAAAGTCCTCTCCATGCCTGATGTTACATGCACACACGACTGTTGTATCTCTCGTTAGTTTACACACGTTCCCGTGGTGTGATAATACTCTCGAGGATCTATAAATCTCCGATGTGCCAATCGTACAATAAACATTGAACATAATTAAAATTCTTCAACGAATGGCATTACATTATATTGGGATAATTGTATTAATTAGTTGATAAATAAATAATGTAATGCACACAAAGTTACGGGAGTTTTTAATTTTTTTTTTTTTTTCATTAAAAATATGCAGGAGAAGATGTAATGTAATTGACTATGACACTCTACTGAGAATCAGCCGGTGGAGTTGTAGGTTGTGATGGCCGACTGCAGCGCCAACTGTGCACATCAGCCGTAACTGTTTGAGCCATCAATTGTGCTCGCAAATTGTATGTGTTCCCTCCTTATTAAGGAGTATATGGAGATCAAAAAAATAAATTAGTATGTGTTAGTGTCAACAGATGGAGTATGTTTGATATAATTTGTAACTGGAATTGATACTATTGAAAGATGCTGCTAGATAATTAATGATAAATGTTTTTTTTTTGCTGGGATTTATTTATTGCAGTGATGATGGAGAAAATTTGATTGTTCTTTGAGTGATGTTAAATATTCAGAATTAAATGATGTGTTTGAAGAGTGAGTTCAAAAATTTAGGAGTCAATTTTTTTTCTTGAAATATACGATTGGAAGACCAGATTTAGTTTGGATATATGATGTGAGTTTTGTATGTTGTTGTGTTTAAGAGTAACTGCCCCTTTTCAAATGCAAACTAGAATGCGATAATTTTTGTACGAAGTTATAAGTTTTGAGCTTAAGAAAATTCAGGAAGGATTTATTTTAGTTGCGAAGAAACTAAACGTACATGGTATTTTTTGATTGAATACTTGGAACTTATTTTACGGTACCAAGACTATTGTCTTTTTTTTATTGTAAATTCAGTTATATTTTATGTAGATGATAATTTGAAACGTGGTCCAGACAATTTCGTTTCATTCGTCATTTAAATTTCGTATAGTAAATAGATATCAAAGGGATCACACCAATAAAATGTGAATTATGTATATTATCGCATGATTACTTGATCTAAAATTGTTATAAATTACATTACCCGTGTTTGAATAAAATGTCGAGGTGATCTAATTGTAAATCTTAGTCTTGTCACAATTTCCATTTAAGAGCATTGCATATTTTTCAAATATCAACATTTGAAGCAATTTATCATTGTACGTAGGATCTAACAAATCATACAGATTCTTATTAAGTACTGGCAGTCGTTGTCCATATGACTCTATCAAACTCCTTGGAGTTGTACACTCGTCAAGCGTTAAATTCAATTTACCACACAGCCATTCACGTAAAGAAGTGGAGAAAATCCATTCAATGTTCCATTGATTTTGTAATAAGTTAATCGTGTATTTTTCGCAATAATGAGAGATACGTAATGGTTCATAAGCTTCATAGTTATAAAATTTGTTGAACACCTGAAAAAACACAGATTTATTTGCAATGCAATTCGAATACTGGATATTAAACAAAAAAACATATACGTATCCATTCTCGAACTTACGTCACTTTCATCCATTTGATAATCATCCCCAGTTAATGAAAGGCTCCAATAAAAATAAGCTGCGAAACTGGCGCATTGGTCGTCGTGAAATATTTTTGAAAATTTATAGAAAAATTGATATAATGGAGTAGAAGCGGAATTATCATTGCACAGCGGTTCCATGTTACAAACTGCCGTAAATGCTAGCGATCGCACTTCAAAATTATCATCTACTAATAATCGCAAGAGGATTGTCCACCAATCAAGTAACAGTGCTGTTGAACTATATTGCCGCAAATATGCAATATCAATATAAATATCGTGAACAATACAAGCAGTTGCTAATCTGCAATCACTATCAGCTGAACTACTCCACGAATTATTTAGAAAAATTTCATACAGTTTACAGTTGGAATGTTGAATCCATTGATTTATCGGCTTGAACAATTTATACCTAAATAATAATCCAAATGTTTTTCCTAATAATTTTAATGAACTAGCATTTGTCCGTGGCATATTTTTGGCAAAGCTGTACAATATTGTACTGCATATTACTTCCATCGAATCAATGCAAAATAAATTGTCGTCCTGTCGTTCACCGTCGATACATACTTGATATAAAAATTCATACACTGCACTTTGTAAATTTCGATTGCATTCCTGAATACTTGGCTTTATCGCCCGATCAATTGCATAATCATACAATTCTTTCTTCAAATCAACCGCATTACGGCTATGAATAGTTCCAATTAAATTGGTCCAACTTAAAATCTGAACTTGATTATTCGAATGTGACAAAATCTTTCTCCATACATTTAACAACTGATTGTGAGTTAATGCATAATCATCACCTACGATCAATCCCCATTTGATGATGAATTTTACTGCAGATATTTCGAATATTTCTTTACCTGGGCGATTTTTCAATTGATCGTTAATTATGTATGTTACTGATTCCATTAGTACTCGATGATATGCTCCGTAGGGTGGCAGTTTACTTTTGAATTTATATAAGTTCATTAATTCATCAAGGAGATCAATATAAGCAGCTGCGAGTGGAAAACACGCTGGTTTATTATTGTCTGCACTGAGATTTTCAATAATCCATGTTGAATTATTCATAAATTGTTCCAAATGGACTTTTGACAACTCGCAGGTCATGAGTAGACTACTTTTAGCGATTTCAAATGCCTGTAGTAAGTAACCATGCATCATATTCCATCGAGTAGTGACTAAACTTCTTGCTTCTGTATTGATGCTTTCAAATAAGCCATTAATGAATGGACAGACTGTTTTGTCAGTGAGCAATGGGACTATAGCTCTTGCAGCTAATTCGCGAGTTGTATAAATTCGACTTTTAGCACAAGTCGATACTAATTTAACAAATTCATTATTCTCCCAATTGGCATCAGTATTGTTATCAGAATTGGTACCTACGTAAAGTCGAGATAGTAGAAGGAGGATGGACTGGACACTAGGACGAATTGAGCCATCATTTTCATTGCTAAATGATTTCAATTCAGCAAGCATAAATGGCAGAAGTTTGGGATATTTTTCGAAAAATATCCGACCAGTCATTTTGTTATGAATTGTTAAGTTCACATAATCCTTTGATCTTTGAACTCCAAAAATTCGTGTTATCAGAGCACTGAACAGTAGAGTGGCTGCATTACGTTCTGCCCATGTTTTTTCATTGTAATTTCGGATTGCTGCAATTAAACCATCCGCAGCATAAGCTCGAGCTAAATCTCCCAATTGAGCATGTTTGAATAGCGCACGTAATATATTCAACGCATGTGTTTTTACTTCCGACAGAGTTACACCATCACTATTATTTTTTGTATTGATAATTTCAATCGAGTGATTATCATGAGCGACCTCATGAAGATCGGCAAAAAAATCTTCTTTCATTATTAATTCTTCTGCATTGATTATGAGTTCATTCTTATCATTGAGTTGTACTAAAGCAAGTAATATTTTCATTACTGAATGAAACACTACTGCTTCGGTTTTGCTTTTCACCGATGGCTCCGACGCAATTAGAGCCTGTACCATAAAAGGTACACCTGCACTGCGTCTTGTTGCGCATAATTTGGAATTTCCAGGTAATGCCCCAGTTATTGCTAACAATAAATCGCGCAGCCATATCTTCGGCAATTGTTGCAAATGTTTTTGTTTAAGACGCCATAGGCGGGTGCAGAGCTTCTCGAATCCAATATGTGCTTGTTCAAAAGCGCCTCTGTGCTTCGTTTCACTGAGCAGAGTCACCAGATGATTGCCAATATCTACAATTTGTATCTCAGATATGAGACCTGGCTCTAAACTCTCGTCTTTAATCGGACACTTCATTGTAAGATGGCCGAACAGTAGACTAACTTCTTTTACAGTTCGCCATGAACACAGTAAAACCATTTGCGGTGTTACTATTGCTAATTCTGATTCATTTGTGTCATCGTTGAAGAACTTTTTCTCAAGATCCATCGGGAAATGTCCTTCCGGCGATGAATTATTTACTACCACTGAAATCGCTGTATTCAAGCTCAATGAAATTGTTATTATTTCTGCTACAGTTTTCAACCAAGAGCTATAATTTTTTATCTTCCTGACAGGATGAAAAAATATTCGAATGAATAGAAGTTGTACGATACAACACTTTTAATATTGAATTAAAATAGCCAAATTATTTCAATTACCTGAAGTTATACGATGAGATCAATCCATTAATACAGAATATATATCCATAGAGGGAATATTTAGCCACTGCAGCGATAATATTTTCATTTGCCAATTTTGTTGGATTCTGAAAAGACAAAGTTTAATTATTGAAAATTTTTTCACATAATTATCACTATGTTGTCATTGGACAATTTTAAACTTGCCTGGAGATGTTCTAGAATGACATTGATTAATTGGAGTGTTGGATCTTGAATCTCTTCAGTGTTCCAATTTTTCAATGTATCACTGATGATGGGCGACATCAAACAGACTTTGAACATATATAATGCAGTAATACTGTCGATTGGCCTTACTCCATTTGCCAATTTCAACGCCACGTCTACAATTTCGTGAACCATATTCGAATCTTCCAATTTCAATAAGGATGGTTGAATATTCGATATTATTTTGAATGCAATTTCTTTATTCACTTCATATGTATCGAGCAATAAACATTGGAATAGTTTGTCAGCTTGCTTCTGATCCCAAGGCGATTCTTTCAAATTATCGTACAAAATTTCTTGCTCTAATTGTAATATTGACAAACTATTTTTCTTTCGAGTGTGCGTTGCACCACAGCATATTCCACTCAAACATTCGTCACGTACATTGATAATAAACGTGCGATAAATATTTATTACTTCCAAAGATTTACTCGCTAAACAGTTATATTCGTCTTCGAGTTGTTGATATAAATTTAAATCTATACCTTCTTTATTTTTATGCGCTTTGAGCTTATCAGGTTGCATCACATTACGTTGAAATACAGCTAAGCTTTCCTTTAACCGTTTGAATGCCTATCAAATAACATAAAAGAAAAAATCATTTTACATTCATAAACAACTACAATAAAATTCACAAAAAAACAATTCTGATTGTATCGACATTGGCCAAGAATTTATCAAGTCGACATGTGCATCTAATTTTTTATGATTCAGACATGCCCGAAAAAAATTCCGACGCTTTACCTTTTTGATAAGCGGAACAAAGTCAATTGTTTCACTGATATTGAATTTAATGAATGCCAGTATTATCTCCAACTCTTTTGGTGTGAAACGAAGTGTGCTCTTTTTCGACTGCACTAAAAGCCTAAGTATTCCAAGTTTTATCTAAAGATAAATGTATGGTTGAAAAATTAGAATAAAATAACAATATTCATGATCGACATTTGATGTGAAATAATCTGTTTTATCATACCTCTTCACTCGAACTCTTGATGTACATCTCCATGACATCGTAATCGAGTTTATTCCTCCATGATTTTTGTTCATCCGAAAAATCATCATTTTCATCAAGTTTACCATTTGCTTTCTCGTCTTGTAATTGTTTCAATAGAACCAAAACATTGTCAGAACCCATAGTACAATTAGGTGTAGAATTTTTTTTCTTATATACACTCGTCAAATTTTGAGGTTATGGTACATGCTTTCCTACATATGGTGAATGGTTTTAGATCATCTTTCGATTTATTTGTTCGGTATTATCAATTGTTATTAATGAGCACGTTTTTTTCAGAGATTTGATCAATATCATCAAAACATCTTCAATCATTCAGTAAAGATGGATTTCAATGGTTTTATTCGTTTGTATATGGTGTATGAGATATTCACGATGAAAGTCAGAGTACTGGCACCACACACTTGAAGTTTTTCATGTGTATAGTGTAAAAATCATTCAATTGATCATTTTTATCAACAATTAATACACATGCGCTGTGTCATTTACGAATATTTCGAGTGCGGTTTTGAACATGCGCAATCTAGAGATTTGGATTGAATATCTATGATGCGGATGGTTTAATTTATATGATGAAGAATTAGAATATATAAACATATGGATCACAATCAAAGACCATTAAAAGATATCTCTTTAACATGCCGCAAATCATGACAAGATTTCTCAAAGTTCAATGACTGAAGGACTAACTAAATTAGTTGAACTATTGATGACATATAATTCCGAATTCTTGTTGTAATTTTTTTGCTTATATTCATCACTCAAAAATAAAAGTAGATATTCATCCTGCATTAATATAATTATCAATAAATATTAGTATGCATGGGAGAAAAAAATTCTTCCGGGTTTCAAATTCAATGTTCTTATGAACTATTTTCTGTAGAATTTACAACATATATTAGAATCTATGATAATTAAAATCATCCATAATCCAAATTTAATTGATAAATAAACTCCAGAACGTCTACAGATATTTGAATTCAAATTTCACCGCCGTCTTCAAAATGATCGCACTGCCCTCTGTCATCAAGGATTAATATTGAATTTTTTTTAACTTCATCTCCATGCTATGGAGTCCATGAACTGTGTGCAACTATGGCGTGGACGAAAGGAACAAAAAGCGTTTGCTCTCAGAGACAAAATGGTGTCCGCATAGTAAGGAAGGTTTTTGTCCATACGTTAATTTATCGAGAAATATTAGCTGAGATAATTTCCATTACCAATTTTTACATCAAATAAAATCACTCAATAATGACGGCCATTCCGGGATCCATCGCCTTTGATGAATACGGACGTCCGTTCATTATTCTGCGAGATCAAGACAAACAGAAACGACTGACCGGCATCGACGCAATCAAGGTGAGGTCTGTTCTTGAAGAATATTAATAATTAATATACTATATTCATTTAATTTTCATATGCCTATTTTTATTCATAAGCCAAAAATACTCGCAAACGAATTGTTTTAATATTTATTTCAAAATGGGAATATTAACTGTGATATTTTATTTAATATTATAACGGCCACGTGATGGTGTGTAATGGCGGCGGAATGGTATCAACTTAGGTCTACCATCTTTTTTTTTTTTACGGTTGAGAATGTTCTCGAAATCATATCTTTCAATTTTTATAAATTTGATATTCGTACTCGTTTCGCGGGTTAATAAAATTCATAGACTTTCTTTTTGACATGAAAATTGATTTTTATTCAAGATAAATTCTGGTTATAAATGTTGGTAATAATTCCAAGTGGGTGCATCACTTGGACGCTCATTCCATTTATGTCCATATAAGGAATGCCACATACTCCAGAGAACTTCTTGTGACACAATGGATTTATTTTCATTTATTGAGAGTTAGATTTGACGAAATAAAAAGTAGAGGCAGTATTGAAAATTATTTTATGTATATGATAATGAAGTATTGTATCGTGGTGAATAAACTAATTAATCATTGGTATATGATTATTGCAGTCGCACATCTATGCCGCTCGTAATATTGCCGACATACTCAAAACATCACTGGGACCAAAAGGCCTGGATAAGTTGATGATAAGTTCAGATGGTGATGTTACTGTAACCAATGATGGAGCCACAATTCTCAAAAATATGGATGTGGATCATGAGATAGCAAAACTCATGGTACAATTGTCACAATCTCAAGATGATGAAATTGGAGATGGAACAACGGGTGTGGTGGTATTGGCAGGTGCATTGATGGAACAGGCTCAAACTTTGTTGGACAAAGGTATTCATCCCATCAGAATTGCCGATGGTTTTGAGTTGGCTGCTCAGTATTCTATTAAACACTTGAATAGCATCGCTGAAAGTTTTCCCGTGGACCCAAAAGATTTGGAACCATTGATAAGGACAGCTATGACGACACTCGGCTCTAAAATGTAATTCATTTCCCATTAATACTGTGTTTTGATTTTGCAGTAATTCATAAATTAATTCAATGAAATTTTATACCAATGTCTATTTTTTATATTCTAGTATCAATAAGTGTCATCGACAAATGGCGGAGATTGCTGTTAATGCTGTGATGGCAGTTGCTGATCTCGAAAAACGTGATGTTAACTTCGAATTGATCAAATTGGAGGGCAAAGTCGGTGGTCGATTGGAGGATACCATGCTTGTGCGTGGAGTTGTGGTCGACAAAGATTTCAGTCATCCACAAATGCCCAAGGTATGAAGTAATTACAATTGAATTTATTTTTATTCTATTCGATCGATGATGGAATGCAGTGAAGTATAAAAAACATTCAGTATCTTCTTCGTGTTATAAAAGATCAGGCAAGGAGAATTCCAGCTTTGCGTTCAATGTATTTTGCTGTCCAGACACCTTGCAATATCAAAGCTTCTTACAATTTTATCATTTTTGAAAAAAAATAATGTTTAATCGGTTATTTCCAATTGAACATGAATTGTAATTGCGACAAATTTATCATTTTCATTCATGTAATATTCCACTTCTATGGATTAGATTGAATTTTAAAGGATAATATAATTTCCAGAAATTACAAGATGTCAAACTCGCTATTTTGACATGTCCATTCGAACCACCAAAGCCAAAAACAAAGCATAAGTTGGATGTGACATCTGTTGAAGATTATCAAAAATTGCGTCAATATGAGCATGAGAAGTTCATTGAAATGGTTGACAGAGTCAAGGACGCAGGTGCAACATTGGCAATTTGTCAATGGGGTTTCGACGATGAAGCTAATCATCTTCTGTTGCAAAAGAAATTGCCGGCCGTTAGATGGGTTGGTGGTCCAGAAATCGAGGTAATTGTCATTTAATTTGTAATTTTTTAACAATCAAAAATTATCTCTGATATATATATTTTTTACCTGCCCGATGAGGACAAAGCGTACTAGAGGAGAGCAATACTTGACAAGTTAGATCAACGTGTCATTTCATCTGATGTGATCTATAATCCATTGCATTATTTACGTTTCACAGTGGTTAATATTTCACACTAAATTGGAATCCGTTATTTATTAGTCGAGTTAATTGCACTGGCTCCAATGATCAAAGATTATGAGATCTGAGGGCTTTTTATCAATTATTTTATTCGTTCTTACTTAATTTTATCAATTCTCAAATAAAATGCTTTATATTCTAATAATTCGGAATATATATTAAATTTTAGTTGATAGCCATTGCAACTGGTGGAAGAATAGTTCCACGATTTGAAGAACTGACGCCAGAAAAATTGGGTTACGCCGGTATTGTCAGGGAATTGACTTTTGGTACTACCAAGGACCATATGCTGGTTATCGAAGAGTGCAAAAATTCCCGAGCCGTCACGATTTTCATCCGTGGCGGAAATAAAATGGTTAATATTTTTATTCATAAAAATATTTTAATGATTTATTTTTTATTTGTTTGAGACGTTTAATATATTGAATGAATTTTCAACAGATCATTGAAGAAGCCAAACGATCACTTCATGATGCTCTTTGCGCCGTTCGTAATCTCGTTACCGATGAGAGAATCGTCTACGGTGGCGGCGCAGCCGAAATATCGTGTGCTTTGGCTTGTGCTGCTCAGGCAAACAGCATTAGTTCTCTTGAACAATATGCCTTCCGTGCCTTCTCTGATGCATTAGAGGCAATTCCAATGGCACTCGCTGATAATGCTGGTGTTTCGGCCGTCGATGCACTCTCAGAAGCTAAGGCTTTCCAATTATCGGAGAAGAATTCGGCTCTTGGCATTGATTGCATGAACCGCGGCACATCAGGTATGACAATAGTTTTTTGCAACTCCATTTTATATTACCAGGAGAAATTGAGTATATCGATTGACTAATCTGACACTATTTACTCTGTTTTTTTGATAGATATGAAAGTGCAGAATATTGTCGAATCACTCAAGAGCAAAACTCAACAAATATTACTCGCCACGCAAATGGTGAAAATGATATTGAAAATTGATGACGTTCGATCTCCAGCTGATCCTCAAGACTACTAAGAAACTTTAATTATTAACGTTGCACTACATGCTCTAAAATATTTCTCTTCATCCACAAATTTTTTTTTTTTTTTTTTATGCTCACCAGCTTCTATCTAACTTTGTATTTTGCAAGAATGATACATGCTTACTTATAATTATGTATAATGATTACAATAAAAAATTGAAAGGAACGAAAAATCTGAAATATTTCAACCGACCTAATTCATTTCCCACTTCGATTGAACACATGCGCCGTTTATTTTCACTCACCTGACCATTTTTATATTTTCATTATAACTATATGAGGTCATTATTATTAATATCATAATTTAGGACAGGAATGTTTCGTAATTAATTTAATAGAATCGTTGGAATTTAATTCTCTTTATTGACCTATAATTATATATGAACAAAAGGTGCAAATTACAACAGAAAAATGATTACCATCGCTATTGATCACAGATCAATTAATACATGAGAAAAATATATTTCATATGTGTATGTTATATGATAAACATTCAGGATGGCACAAACGCAACATTATTTACTTCGTTTCCCCTTTATACAATTTTTTTCAATGGAACCTCAACAAGTTATCATCCGATCATCATCAACCGTCACCAGCATCAGCATAATCGTTCTCAACAATACGGAATACCTATTTATTGGCCACTTTCCACATGAATAACAAAATATACCATTTAGACAATGCAATATCGCATAACAATTTTTCAACTATCCTTCTCATTAAGAACTATAGACTATGATACAATTCTTTGCTATACAATTAAAGTCCTCCATTGACATACTTAAGTACTGAACCATCGATGATTGTGAATTTTTATGGCAAAATTATATTTTAACTCGAAATGTGCATCTATGGAATTTGGAATGCATTCGAAATTAAATATCAATTGTTCATATTCAATTTTTTTCATTAGTAATCGATTACCGAATACTCGCATATTTCGTCGATGTATCGCGTGACTAATATCAGAAGGTTGTGTGGAGAGGACGTATAAAATTTTTATTCTGCTCCAATTCTTAGAAGTATGAGCAATAAGTCCAAAGGTGATGCCCAGATTTTTACCTTATACCACGATGAATTTAGTCACGCGATATACTTTCAAAAGAAACGTATGACCTTGATATCACCCATTCGGACGGTCAATTACATACAATATCTGGCTTCTATATATCACCTCTCAAACAAAATTCTTAACAAAAAAAAACTTAATTCTATAGAATGTTTCAATATAATTATCAACAATTATTAAATAGATAAATAAAGAATATATAAAATGGAACAAAATTGTAGAAAAAGGTACGATGCAACATTGCTAAGTTGTACAATGTTGCATGGCAATTAAGGATTTCTTTTGAAATAAATGCACCTTTATAATGAAAACTAAATATTCTAAACCTTCTTGAGCATGGGCAAGTTGAGTGCAGGCGGTATTTCGATGTCTTCCAGTCGAATATTCGAAGGATTAAATGGAAATCTTATAGGATATGAGAATTTCAGATCCATCAGTAACTGTGAACAAATAATCAACAAATTATTGAAGCTATCAACCTTAAATTGAATTACATTTTCGAATTATAGATAAAACTTCTTACCTGTTCGTTATTCTCACGACGAGCCTCCAATTTAGCTTGAACCTTTTTGATGAATGATACTGGTACACGTGTTTCAAAATCATCCGCAGGTGTGTAAAGATTTAATATCTTAACTATTTGATTGGCCGATAATCTATTGCACATTTCACAAACGGAAATAACGTCTTTATCAGTTTTTCGAGCTTGAAGAAGTTGTGCGGCTTGAATTATTGGTTGTAGTGCCTCTGCCGCAGTTGATAAATTTTGATCACGTGCCCATTGTTCAAGATGACTCAAATTATATCGGATTTGCATGCCTTTGGTCCAATGGCACAATTCATTTCTCAATAATAAATTGTTCAGTGCGCTTGCACACATGAAATAAAATAATTGCTTAAATAACTGCATTATTATTTCAGGATCAGTTCCATGATATTGAAGTGTTTTAATAATTGAACACAGTTCATCTAATATTTTGTCCAATTTTTGTTCAGTTGATTCAGGTTCTTCACCCATTGAGCATGATCTCGGTCTTCCAGGTTTATTTGAATTGAGACCAGTGATGGCCTCATGCTCCAACAGAGCTGGTACTATTAAAGCTTGAATACGTTCTCTCAATACTGTCATTATATTATTGAATATCCATACTCCAACGCTGCTCAACACAGCTCTATACTCGCTCAAATCAAAATTTCTCAAACATTGTTCATTTTGTCGTGGGCTGTTTTCAATTTGGAATGGTTTATCACCAGAATATTGCTTCATACTGTGTAAAAGTCTCAATGTATTGCTTAACCATAGCACAGCCGAATCAAAATCATCACGTTTTTTGATGACTCGTTTAACTGCGTTTAGATAACCGGTCAATAGTAATCGCACTTTTTCATCGTCATTGATGCAATCCGTGTGACGAATGCACATGAAAAGGATGTAGGCGGGTAGACCGGGTAAAAGTGTCACCGCAATTTTAGGTTTTAATTCTGTTTGGAAAGAAAATTGAATTGAGCATTGTGAAAAACAAAATTATGCCGGTGTAAATTTTTTTTAATGATAAAAGATAGAATTTATACCGATGACAAGATGACGGATGATGATGGTAACGTCTTCTCTCTTGAATTCAAACATTCCTTCGTAGTCTCGTTCTTTTTTGCGGATTGCCGGCATTATTGTTCCGTTAGCTGTAGATTCAGTTGTAATTAGTGATTGATTCGCTGGGGCTTCCACGGTATCTGGCACTAATAAAAAATGAAGAAGAATTTTAATATACAGAATGATGATCATTGGAAGTAAAGTGAATATAGCCATAGTAAATTAGTTGAAGTTGATGGCAATTGGTGGAGCGAAGGTTGAACAAAACGTAGTCGAAGTGTGTAGGATTTTTGAAATTTAAATAGATGCGATAATGACGATGAATATGCCATTTATTTGTTTGTTTAGAGGGCCATTAACTCACCAGTACTCGTTATCATATAAGGATGAATATTTGTAGTTTCAATAATGGAGTCCTTTGATTCACTTTCTTCGCCTTCGAAAGCGTAATGGAGATACAAGAGGGTAAAAATGCTCCAATAAATTATCAACAAACTTTAATTCTATTTCTGCCCGATAAGTAACTTTTACTCAAGATCATTGTGGTGAGTTGAAATAAAATTAGCAATCAAAATTTTTACTAACAGGCTCACTTGTCTTTTCATATTTTTCCATGAACTTAAGAGGAATAAAAAAATCGTGGTTCTAATTTTATCTACAACTCTCTATAATTTCCGGCTGTGAAGTGATTTGAAATAAGAAATTCAACAAATAACTTACATCCAGCCTCTCGTAGACGTTTCATGAGGATTCGGCAGCGTTTCTTCAACTTTCGGCACTCTTCTGCAACTTTGTCGTATCTCTCTTGCAACTCCTTGTAATTGAAAAAAAATAACAGCAATTGTAATAAATTATTCAAAGTGTTCAGAAAGATCAATATAATTGTCCACAAAACATACCAAATTTTCTGATGTAAGTCTAGTGATTTCATGTTGCATAAATGCTTCAGTCTGGGTCTGCGGGTTTTTGCTAAGATTAACAGTTAACAACTTCTGTTGCTTTTGTATTTCATCTTGTAGCTGATCGATTTCATTGCGCCATTCATCACGTTGAGCTCGCCATCCTTTTTCTTTTGCTTGCAATTCATCCTCCAATTGTCTGATAATTTTCATAAGAATAAATTAAAGTACTCGTCTCACAATTTGTGTATAATTTTTTTTCTGTGTTCAAATAATGGTCGTCAGTGCCCGTGTAATAATACCTGTTTATCTTCTTCTGCGCTTCAAATGCCAAAACGAGTTCCCCATCTTCATTTACAATATCTACATCACGGCCGTAATTGGACCCGAGACTCTTCATTCGTCTCGTATTGTCAGCAAGAACACTATGAAGTTGAATACATTCCTCCCTTCTGCGCTCAAGTTCGGCTTGGAGTGCTTCGAATTGTTCTGTGAAATTTTTATGTCAGATAAGAGTATTATTACGTCACTACTAATATAAATGGTAATATATCGTAATTTCAACCCACCCATTAATTGCTTTTGCGCAACAGTGGAGTCCGTCTCAGCTACGCTTTTTCTCAATCCATTCAAATCTGTTTTGAGTTGTGCATTCTCCATTTCCAGTTCTTCAAGCTAATCTTCCAACAATTAAATATAAATATTTCATTATTATCTAAAGTTTTATATTAATTATAATGTTTAATTGATAAAATAGAAGATGACTATACCCTAAATGTGTCCTGGGTTCTGAGATTATCCTCAGGGCTATCGCGTTCCAAATCCTCCACCATTCTAACAAGTCGCCCATTGGCACTTTCAACATCTTTAAGTTTTTGTTGCAGCTTGAGCACGAGGCCAATGTCAACAGGCGGTTGGAATGGCCCATTTGCTTCTACAGGCAGTTTTGTTGGTTGAGCTTCACCATCAGGTGGGCTCTCTGATCGCCGTTGATTCCAATCAATAGTTTCCACTCTTGAGTATGGTGTGGATGAGGACACGGTTGAACGTACCGATCCATAACCGAAGTCAATATTATGATCGTCTGCCGGAATTTCTGTAGATACAGCTTGACCACTGGCGCTACTGGTTGAAGCATTACTTAATGAACGTGAATGTCCCGGAATGTACACTGCCAGTTTTCGTTCCAATGTCTCCACATGTTCCTCCAAATCGTGATAATCTTTGAGAAGACGTTGATAAGCACCCCGATCCTGATCGTGATCCATTAACATCAAATCTTTCTCTTGTTTCAATCGATGTTTGAGATTTTCCTCGGCTCCTCTCTGGTCTGTCTTCAATTTCTCATTTGTCGCACCAATTTCCCTCTTCAATTTTTCAATTTCCGCACAGAGTTGATTGTTCTCCTCCGCTTTCTCTTCAACAAGTTTCTCCCGTTCCAGCAGCAAATCCATTTTCTCATCTCTCTCACGTTTAATAGTTGCTTCCATCTGTGCGAGCTCTTTCTCCTTCTCCACTATCAAACTCATCAATCTCTTGTTCTCCGCTTCAACACTCTTCATTCCATCTAATTTCAATTTGAGTTCGACAACTTCGCCTTGAACAGCTCTCAAACTTTGAGTTTCCTTTGTTATTTGATTAATTTTGTGTTGCATCGATATAATTTTCTTCTCTAATCCTTTATTGAGTGTCTTAACGTGCTCGACACTTCGAGCTTCAGCTTTGAGTTTACGGAATCTACGTCGTGCAAGGAATTTACGTACGCAACATTGAACGATAATGATATTTCGGATTTTCTGTCGGCATGCTCTTTGAACCAAATATCGCCGTGCAAATCGTTGAATTACTATCGCTGCAGCATTATCTTTCATTATTGCATAGCGACGTCGCGCCAATAATCCTCGCGAATAAGTTTGGAGTTGAATAACGGTGCGTTTTAATCGAAGATAACGTACTCTTGTAAGCCAGCCTCGTATTCTGGCTTGAATCTTGATAATAGCACGTTCTCTACGAACACTTTGCGCTTTAACTCTTGCTAAATAACCTCGACCGTATCGCTGAAGACCTAAAACTGATTTGCGTATAGCTCGGTATCTTCTGCCATAAATCCAACATCTCACACATTTTTGAATCATGATACAAGCATCGCGTTGTCGTTCGCCACGTAATTTTTCCAAATAAGCCACCTGGCCAGCTCTAAAAAGTACTTTCGTTTTTCCAAATTTGAATTTATCTTCATCCTTGATGTAATTATTTAATATTCGTCTACAAGTCTCTGGTAAATTATCGCGCAATATTTGTTTGTAGGGACATAGACATCGATAACGCTGAAAGAAATCGCCGTAAGTTCTTTGACTTGGGAAACCCGCTGCTGATATTCTTATTGTCTCGAGAACTCCACAAGCACGTAATTGTTGTATTGCACGCAACGCATTAAAGTCAAATGCTTCTTTTGAATCGTTTGGTTTTATACATCGGACATAGTGTGGTGTTGTAGCATTAAGCGTTGACATTAACATATTCAACGAATCCCGAAATTGTGATCCAACTGTTTTTTTATTTTGCTTAGGTGAATTGATTAGCGTTGGTTTTTGAGCGGAAATTTTGACCTTGATTTGATTTGGTACTGACAATTTTGGTGGAGAGTCGCTGAATAATTGCTTTAATAATTTATTATCACTCGATCTTAGTACGTCAATTTGTTCTTCCATCACTGTGTCTCGATTTTTATCGAGAAAACCTGTAGTGGAGTATTCAACTAAATCGGCAAAATGGTGAATTAAAAATGCAGTTGTACCGAATCTTGGTTTTTCAAAATGCTTTGATTTTATACATTGTCCATAAAGTTTTTCAGCCCAGGAATCATCAGAGCCTCTTGGCATTCGACATTCTTCATCCAACAAATCGAGAATACCAAGTTTAGTTTCAATTAAGTCGATACACGGTTGATTATCGTAGAAATCAATGAATGTCCATTCAATTTCCTCTTTTAAATATTCTTCTTGCTCGAGTTTGAATACATGTTGATTGAATTGTTGTTGCAATTTTTCATTAGCATAATTGATGCAAAATTGTTCAAATGAATTTATTTCAAATGTTTCAAAACCATAAATATCAAGAACACCGATGAACGCTTGGGCTTTGATTTTACTTCTAAGAGATTCATTAATCCCACTAACAATAAAATTAAATAATTCAGCATAAATATGTTTGGCTAAAGCGTCTCGTGCACCAATTGCCTGTTCAACATTCATCGGTTTGAGAATGACATCACGCATCGAGACAATTTTTCTATGACAAAGCCATTTTCGCATTATGTTTGGATCTATGCCCACTAATTTACCAATTATTTCAAGATGCTTGTCCTTTGGTGAAATGTAGCTCCCCTCGCTATCTACACTTTCATTCGCGTCACTAGGAACTTCATTCCGATGGCTTATTTTAACATTCCCTAAATGCAGAATGGCTGCAATAATTTTAAATACATCAACTTGCTGCTTGGATTCAAATCCAAGTCGTGCCATAGCTGAGACGGTTTCCTGAAATGTTGCAGCATCATCGACACCATCAATTGTAAAGCTATCACCTTGATTGAGATAATGGAAATTATGTCCGTTAGCCAACTCCAAATCTTCAAGTCGAATGGAAGTGGCAATATTGGAAGGAGCTGTGGAAGTTTTCGCTGCAGCGCCACATAGCTGATAAAATATATGATAATTTCGTTCACCAAATGCTTGAAAGACTACTCGAGATTTTTCTAATAAATATGTCCTGATGCTTGCACCATTAATATTATAATTCTTGTTGAAATGTATCTCAATAAATTTTCCAAAACGAGACGAGTTGTCATTGCGTGTTGTTTTCGCATTACCAAATGCTTCCATCAATGGCGATGAAGCCAATACTTTTTTTTCAATTTGTGTCTCAGTTGATGAACCTCCAACTGTTGCAAAGTATCTCATTGCATACTTTGCTGATACGGTTTTACCAGCGCCAGATTCACCTGATACAATGATAGATTGATCATTGAGCTCACGTTCAAGTTTAGTATAAGCTTCCTCAGCAACTGCAAATATATGTGGCTCCAAATCACCCATTGCTTGACCACGATACGCCCATATCGTGTCATTTCCGTAAATAGGAAGTTCATTGTAAGGATTGAATGCAACCAATACAATTCCACAATAAGTATAGATACAATGTCGTTGAAAACGTATTTGTAAATTGTATAATACTGCGGGTTCATGTAGGAATGATAATGATGTCAAATTATTTTCTCCTATAAGAATATCTGGATTTCTCAATGGTGGTAAATCGTTGTCTGACTTTATCTCCAAGATTCGTTCGTCTTTTGATTCGTCTGTTTGTATTCTGATGGTGCCACGTTCGCAATTGTAATTGTCCAATAGCCCAGCCCCTTCCCAAACCTTCTCCGGATGCTGCACCCATACTCGACTGCCCTGAAAATGACAAAATCACTTTCGTGTTATTTTAGTAACAGTAAATCTAAACAAAAATTTATATACAAAAATAAGTAATTACGATTGAATAGAAATACAGATACTATCATGTACATGAATATGAATGAAATATACTTATATCAAATGTGGTTAATTGATTCGTTGACCGAGGCGTTACATTGCTAATTTGTTGGCCATAATCAATTTCACGGTTTGGTGATTCATAGTCGACGCGCTCACTTAAATCTCCGAGAAGTGTGAAAATTAAGTGTGGATATATGTGCAAGACCCGTGAACTTCATACTTATATGATTCCGCATGTGAAATTGATGCATTGCGCAATAACAAGTTACTGCTCATACTCACTAGACAATTATTGATTTGTTTATCTTATCGAAATAGCACTATGTTGTAATACAAAGACTAAAGGTACAACAATTGGTAACAATCCCACACGCATTGTTTCCTTTTCTATACTAATTATATGTATCATTAAAAAAACAGAAGAAATTTTTATTTTGAAACCCAGGATATACGTAGTTATCCAGTCAAGTATAATTTGTTTCTCATTTATTGTTAGAATATACTAGATTTCGTTTCGCCACAATTTCTTCCGTATATTACATGCCCTATCATCACCATGAGACGTTTATTATAATCGGCATCATCAGTTCAACTTTCTCTTATGCCTTCAGGTTACTATTATTTTTTGTTTCAAGTCTAAATGTGAGAGATGAAAAAATGATGTCCAAATGTAACGAATTAATTATCATATGTGCCAATTCATCACAATTTTATCATAGAATGTATTCTCTGTATATGACCACACTGAAGTAGTCTCCACTGTTTCATTGTCCACGACTACGAATATTATATATATATATAACAATAGATATGACACATGACACATTGTTTAATGACTTTTTGAAAAGTAATGTACGAATTAGTTGATAATAAATAATACCAAAATTAAGGTGATAATGATCAAATGGCTCGAATGACATTGTCAAGTATGTGTATAATGACGTGTTGATAATTTTTATAAATAACATTACGTACAGGTGTCATGAATCATTGAGAGAATCCAATTTTTTTAAGATATGTTTATGTCTTTCTGTAATGGAAATGATTTATTAAAACTGCATACTATTGACAGAAATTAATTTTCTGTTCATCACGTTGATATGTGGGATATTTATAAGATTATGTTTCGGTGAAAAATGCACTCTCAATGTATATGAAAAATTGAATCTGTTCACTATCCAAGTGTATACATGTAGCAAATACAATTACATTTATTTCTTGATAGCATGTAGATCAGTGTGCACAAAGAAGTCAAAATGTGTGCAGTTAATGTTACCTCAGACAAGTAACTTCATACCAGTTTTGGTATGAATTCATTGCACGTTTTGGGACAATTTCAGTACAGCAAATCCCAGGTAATAAAATTTTAAAAACTGGGTGAAATTGAATTCCCAGGTTATAAGTTGAAATATTCTTTAACTCAATAGATCACACAATGACTTTATGGATGATTCAACTATTCAGAATTTGGCCTTTCTAATTTTCATACCCTATAGTATAACAATAAAATCAACACGTAGCTCTCAAGGTTACCCAGTTCCTCATCTCGAATTCAAAAATTACAATCAACAATATTATTAATATTTGCATTCAGAAACAATAATAATAAGAAAAATATAGAATACTAAACCGTGAGAAATTTTCAAAGAACACGATCAAGTCGTGATACTCAAAGGGTTAAAAATCGAAGCTTGGTGCGCGTTTATCGAACCGCAGAACGCGCCGCTATATGACCTGGGACAACCCCGCCGCTTGCATGAGCATGAATGTCATGAAGAATTATCCGCCAGAATTGCGCTTTTTATTCAATAAATATATTCTCTAAATATACACATCCAATGTATCATAATATATTTTAATTTGTTTATATTTTGTGTATACCTGTAGCAAAAATGGAAAAAAAATGAAGGAAGAAATATCGAGTATTAATTATTAAGTACCATGAGGATTATATAGGTCAAAGGAGATTTAATACCTTGACGTAAAGCTCCCTAGTTGTCATCGCGGTTCGCGCGTTGCTGATAGACACACGGTGACGTGGGGGCCTTCAGGTGTTGAAAAACACCAACAACTAATAATTTATAAAAATTCACACACAAATAGTGATACTGTGCCACACATTCGAGAAATTATATTCAATGTTTTGAGCTACACCACAAACTGTTCAAATATTGTAGCAACATTTTCACAGCAATAATGAATTTTCTATTATGTTATTTATAATTATTCTTGACATTTTATCTTTTATATATGCATATGTATGATTATGTTTATCAACTATACAATTTATGTTGAGACTAAACAGTGATTTTGAAGTGAAATGAATACGACATTTAGTTAAACTGCTGCAATTATATCAAAACCGTACGGAAACACCACGTACAGTCACCACACACAGCTGGCGGCTATCAGCTATCGTTCAAGATTGTGTCTGTGTGATTCCTTTCGCCCCCGCATCCCGTTTGAGACACCACCATCCCCACTTTTGTTGAATTTATATTGGAGTGGTATCAGGTATACCAATGGAATCGTATTTAGTTGGTTTGAACATCCCGCTGTTTTTATTTTTATGTTACCCAGTGGTATCAGGTTTACCAATCTTAGAATATGTGTGTATAGGCGGCTTTGTTTTTAAATTTCCCGGTTCTATATTTGAATTATGTGTTTGTGGTGAGTGTGAGAGAAATTATTTTTTAATATTAAAAAATAGGTTTGACATATTTAAATTCATTGATTATTGATTATCTACTTTTATTATTATTGCTTTCTATTTTCTTTTCTGTATTTCTATTATTATTTATCATCATCGTCATCATCAGCGGGGAAATTATTTTTATATATTATTGTTAAATCTTTTTTTATATTCAATTGTATTTTTGTTCTCTGACGATCATTGAATACGTCCGTGAATTCTTTGGGATTGGATATTCAAAGGTTCAATGACGAAAAGTGTCTCTTGAAATATTTATTTATTTTATTACACGTACGCAGCAGTGAAACAATATTTTTGTGGGATTTTACAGTCTTGATTTCCCTGTGGATAAAAATAAAGAATCGAATTCATGTACAATAATAACTGAAGAATTGTTTGACGGATATATAATACAGGAAAAAAAAAAAAAAAAAATTGAACTTTAAAATGAATGTATATGATAATTATATTAATATATACACTTATCGTTTATTATTCACTCGGCAGGGTATAATTTTACAATCATGTGTATACATATATATATTTATTGATATATATTTTTTTTTTTCATTTTCCTTAATTAATTGGAGTAGATAAATCAGTATATAATAGAGTAGGGTATAGTCATTTTTCGTACGCTAGCTGTGGGGGAGCAATATAGGAACTGTATTTTTCACCTGTCGTACATAATCTATTCTTAAATTGATTTAGTATTAAATATTTATATTTCAATTTGCTTATTTATCCTAAATTTGTGGAACAAATAGAAGAGGCGGATCGTGAATCAAAAAAAAAAAAAAGTAGAGATGGTGCAAGACATAATTTGTGTACGAACAGGCCGCTAAAAGGCACCGAGCCCCGCATCCCACAAGCTACCAGTGGTAGCTTTAATTTCAGGGCCCTATATTTTGTTACGATTTTATTTATTTATTTTTTCCTTCTTCATTATTATCATTATTATTATTATTATTATTATTTTTCTCATGATCCCACAATTTTTATTGAGTGGAAATAA
This sequence comes from Zele albiditarsus, assembly GCA_958496275.1. Taxonomy (NCBI): domain Eukaryota; kingdom Metazoa; phylum Arthropoda; class Insecta; order Hymenoptera; family Braconidae; genus Zele; species Zele albiditarsus. Next base: position 6,306,480 of record OY292413.1, on the reverse strand, counting down.
CTCTGTGTTATTATCTTCATCATCATATGCAACAGACCTACAAATAATTCAGCATATTTTCTAACTGTGGACATTTTCAGTTCAATTTATATACGCGTATAATGAATATTGGTTCTAACAATAGGCAACTCTTATTTCTAATATTATTGAAACATTATCATTATCTATTGTGTCATACATCAAATATATATATATATATATGGGACGTCATATATTCCTGTATTTATTTTTTTTCTGTTACTGTCCTAATCAATACTGATCTACAAATTATTCTTTTTTCACGCATTTTCAGTGCCTCAATACAATATTTAAAATTTCAATGAAACATCAAATTAATAGGAAAAATAATAATAAATTCAAAAACAAAAATACAAAAACTTACCGTTAATTATTTTCATTTAAGTATAAGAAAAAAATTTTGAACAACCAAAATATACTGAATTTTCAAACGCGTTTATTATTTATATATAAATTGAAAATATTGGCAAGTTTGGTGGCTTATACACGTATGAAATAAAAATGGCAAAAAAGAAAAAAAAAACAATGAGTATCAATGATTTTTTTTTTATCGTTCAATATATATATAAGTAAAAGAAAGATGTGGGAGAGAATATTAAAATTAAAAAAATGAAATATATGGACACTGAGAAGTACATATGTATATGTGAGAACAATAAAACAATGTGGTGTCGATCGTGAAATATGTCAAGAAGTAGTAGCGATATATGAATAAATGAGAAATTTATATGTACACAAAAAAGTCTTACGAGCGAAAAAAAAAAAAGAAAACAAATATTTACTTAAAATAAAACAATGGAGCAGTAAAAAAAAATTTTTTCCCCTTCAATATGAAAAAATGAATATGAATGAGAGGTGATTGAAAATACAAACTTAAGAATTTCGACCGTCTTAAATTTAATCTATTAATAGAATGACTGATGAGCATGATAACGGCAATAGAATAAAACAGAAAATGATGTCGGAACTTATACAAAACAATAACGGCAATAATAATAATAATAATAATAATAATAATAATAATAATAATAATAATAATAATAATAATAATAATAATAATAATAATGATAATAATAAACTGCAATATAACAATACCTAATGAAGCACCTTAGACATAGAGTAATCGTGAATTTCAATACATTTCAATGCTGCAATTGTCACGAATTTAATTTCCAAAGAATTTAAATTAATCCAATATTGTAATTATTGTGATAAATTGTAGTCATTGGCTTTCGGTTCGTATACCGTGACCGCATTCATTAAAATTATTCCCTTCTCTTGTCCTATTATTTTCACGCGGTCTCACCTGATTGCACGTTTGATAACTCAAAATTTATACATAGACAACACAAAAAATTGAGTGTCCCGAAAATATTATTGACAACTCGTTATTGAACGTTGCAACTCATATTTTGCGTGTTGATTAATTTTCAATTCTTTGTTTTTTCTCAGTTTTCAATTTTTTGTGAATGAACATTTTTCAATAATGTCAATACATCGTCTAATTATGATGTGTATAAATATCACGCAATCAGTAAGTAAACAATGCACGTACATAATCATATACAATTCTATGTACATATATATTTATGTATTATGCAAACAATTACTTTTCTTTTATATACTTAATTACTCAAATATGCTTATTGACAATATTTATTCATCCCATTCATTCAATTATAATAGCACATTCATTCATATACTCGCGAGTTATACTATTACTATTACTGCATAACTATCTTTACTACTGTCATACTTATCATGGTTTTTTTTTTCTTTCGTCGATACGGTTAATCATTTAATTGATGTGATTCAATCAAAAATTCACACATGACTATGTAAGTACATTGTATTGCATTGTTGATTTGGAATTCTTTTTTAGTTTTATTTACACGGAATGGCCGAGCGTTAGTTTATTGGCAGTGATTAATTCCAACCATGAACATTTATTTTATTCTTATTGTTTCTCTTTTTTTTTTTTTTACTCTCACTGTCTTGTCCAACTATTTCCTCTTTTAATTTAAGTAAATCTACGGTTATTTTTGAGATTTGCTATTCAAAGATTCAATAGCTCGGACATTCCGCATTGGATGTATCATCTTATTGACTAAGTGGCGGAAGTATATTTATTTATTTATATATATATTCTTTTCTTTCCATATTTTTCGGAGATAACTTTGTAAATATTAGAAATTATAAAATGGCTATTATCATACAAGGTAGTAGTATTATTATTCTTTTTGTTTTCCAATAGTGAAGAGTGGTCATGTGTCACAGCAATGAATTTATAAAAATTTTGACGCGTGAAAAACTGGTATTATTTATCTATTTGATAATTGCGGAGGTAGCTATGGTGACATATATATTTATATATAATTCTCGTAATCTCGTCAATTGAATTTTGTTGCTTTCATCTGAATATTTAGTGAACGAACATGTTGGTAATCCAGTCGGATATACAAAAATAAAGGGAAGTCTTTATAAATTAATGGAAGCTATCAAACGGAGAATGAATGAGAAAAAAAAAATGGTTACTATGAGTTATTATTTATATATCACGGCCTGTCTGCTTAAGTTTTCCTGAGTGTTTTCGTTATAATTACGATAAAGTTATCCATGATCGTTTTGATAAGTACCTGAGATGGCAGCTGATAAATTCGATCGTTCACACAAAGTAAAAAAAAAAAAGAAAAATGAAAAATATAGATTGTTATTAGATTTGTTTTGTTTTACTAAATGCAACGATCGGGGCTATAGACATTTGCTGCACAAACAAATCTTTTATACATTAAACTATTGCAATACTGTAATTGGTGGTCTGTATATGAATGAAAATTGACTATTGTGGACTATTATAAATTCGGTAAGACAAGATGAACATTCTTTTATACAGGAGGCGTGACAAAGTCTTTCAATTTGAATATTTCGTTGCAATAATCTACAGCAAATAGGTATATATATACAATAGATATACAAAAATGTGTTTGTATATATACTTATTGGCGCAGATTATCAATAAAATATCAAAGAGTTTATTAGATAATTGAAAATGTGAATCAATTCAATTAAAATATAATATTCAAGACTTTGTTTTCACATGCTGCTTTTGATTGGTGTACGGTCGATTCGTTGCTGAGAAATTAATTAATAAATCTGACAAGAAAATATTGTGGTACTTTTGTTTGTTTGTTTTTTTTTTTTTTCATATTCGCATCCGTTCACTGATTTAACTATGACAGAATATGATTTCTATAGATTCACTTATTTCTTAATATTTTTTCAATGAAAAAACTCACGGCAATTACTAATCACGTATCCCTTGGATATAACTATTTTTTACTGTTGATAAATATGTATTTTATTATTTATTTTTTTCACTCTTCACTGCGAACTCGTCTATATTTCCAATGAAAATTTGTACTCTGGAAGTTTAATTGTTAATTTTGTCTTTTGTTTCCAAATCATTATTAACGCGACGCTGTTGCGATTCACTAACTTCCATTAAATTGATTATTTTTAATCAACCTTTATACAAAATATATAATAGAGAGCTTGAAGGCAAGAATTGGTATCTTTGTACCGAATTAGACCTGGGTTTCACGATATTTCCGCCTAGTTTCCGGTTTCGATTTATGTTTGTACGATAATACAGCTGGATTCCCCGCTGTGGATGTTACATCTCAATTGTTTCCTTTTTTTTCAGTATAAATTATGTCTAATTTATATATTGATTGCATTATTTCGAAAATTTTGTACTACATTATCTCTCTCATTCTTATAATTTCAATTTATCTATACACTAATCGTATTTGTAATTTTTACGATAAATGATTTATTACTAGAATCGTATACGCTGTAATGTCAATAATTCGTATACTTTCTCTCTTTTTCTCTCCATGTATTGATTAATAGTTTGAAAATTATAAGATAAAAAAGAAATGAAGATAAAAATAAAACGAAAACGTCCACAGCCAGGGCCTATCGTCTATTACTCTTTCGAATTCAATTTATATTTTTTTTTCCTTCCACTCATAAATGATTTTCGTTCTAGTGAGACCGTATCGATTGCATTATTCTCTACTACTCATTCATATTTCATGAACGAAAATCACTGTGCATTCTTCTTCTTGACAATATTCATACTAAGTTTCCTTATAATTATTATTAGTATACTTGGAGTATTGTATACAAAATTTTTAATCTACTTTCTAAATTACACTTAATTTTTCATCTTGTCACCTTACCATAATGTAATTTTTAGAAAAAATTCCATTGTTTTTTTGTTTCGTTCAATTATTTTCCTTCATTTTTATGTTCAAATGTATACTTTTAGTCATTCTTCATTTCACTGGAAGTTTTTTCGAGCAACATATTCCCAATAATGATTCGTGACTTTACAGAAATATTATGAGCCTAATGAATCTTTCAAAATACTTTGCCACAAGCGTATCATATTCCTCAAAAATTTAAGTATCATTTTTGTTCTAACTTTATGACCATCATCATATTGTATTTCGTGACATGGAGCTTGTGTAATCGTGATTGTGGCGATTACGCGATATATTATACAATATTATATGGCAAAAGTATTCACGGTCGTCGCATTAAAAATATTGCGCGAAATCTGTCAATCCCGATATATATATATGTGTATATATATATATATATAAAGAAAAAATTGGACTTGTTGATAAATAATTCGATATAGTTCGATTATTGGTTAATAAAAAAGAAAAAAAAGAATAGAATGTTAGTTGAAACTAAATATTATTTGAGCCACATAAAAGCCAACACAGAACGGGGAAAAAAAAAAAATAGTTCTGAATTAGCAGAAACTACACACTACTTGTCATTTTTGATCTTCAAGATTTTTTGCTTCATTTCTATGGTATATAGTTAGACTAATTGTTCTCCCTTCATTTTCATTTTCTCAATGGGCTGAGATTAACTCATAATATACGTATTTGCTGTGGTACACCTGCGTTCACTGTAAATCTATACTGTACACATTTTTTTTTCTTGTATCATTCAACATTCATTTCGATAATAAAACGTATCAATTAAAGTCATGGCTCGAAATGATGAACACAGGAAAAAATAGAAAATCAAACGAACAAATAAAACTAATTATTATACGCGATCGTCATCTGGTGAAGTTTCGTCTTAATTACGTTTTATATCTGAATAATTTTTTTAATTAAGTCATTTTTACTCAGCCATATCAATTTTCTTTTCTTCGCTTACCTACGTATCTACTCATTATTATTTTTCTTTTCTGCAACGGACATTGCAAAATATATCTTGTTTCTTATTATGTCAATAATATAAATGAAAATGAAAATTTCTCCTTGTCATTAATTCTACAACCGTATTGTTCTATTATGTGCACTGAGGTAGACGGATGGAATAGTTTCCGGGCGGTAATTATAGAAGTGGTACTTTTTATCTTGATGCAATTAAACAAAATCAATCGATCATTGTTTAGAATTGGAGATCATTCCCTTCCCTTAATTATTCTTCGGATAACATTATATTTAATTTTACTCTTTTTTGCTCTATCATTTTTTATGTTTCATCGTTTTGCGCAGCATCGATGATTCAAACTGTTTGGCAATAATAGTGGTGAAAAAAAAAAAAAATTAGTTCACAGCTATATGAGGTAGTGGATGGATTGATTTCGTCCTGCGTTTCGCAAAGCTTTTTCAACTGGTAAAAAACTGGCACGTTACGTGTATAATAATAATAATGAGGATGATTGTTGGCTTAATTATTCAGCCTTAAGGGATTCAGGTTCCTCATTCTCACTAAAGTCCTCATCCTCTGCATTGGAAGATTCACCCTCATCGTCATCAACGATATGGCTTGCTGTCCTATTTTGCTGATCATTTTGCCGATCATCTTGAACAACACCTGAACCTCTTCCTTCATCGCGACCAATAGTTGGAAAATCTTCAATACCACGACCACTCAATTTATCCATAGCACCCATATGAGTCATTTTTGCTGCATGAGCCGCTACTACTGCCGCCTGTTCTGGACTAAGTACTCCCATTGAAAAACTTGCATTTTCAGCTATCATTTGGAGATACGTATCAAGAATGGGTGACCCGGTCGTTCCGTGATGATGGCCAGGATGTGTAATTGCCAAATGACTGCTTGGATGAACTGGAGCTGTATTCGGTTCACGATTGTGACTCTGCATCATTGACTCCATTGATTTAGCAGCAATCGCTGATGCGGTTTTATTATTTTGTGTTATTTTTGTGATAACGGTATTGTTGTTAGGTGTGGGCGAGCCGTACCTTAGACTCAACGGTAATGTGAGATCTTCAGGATCGTCTCCACCACAAACAGAGCTTCCAGCTTCTGAAGGTGCGCCACCTCTGGGTAATTCAAGCCTCATGTCGTTTCGGCGTGGTCCAGTTGGACTGGCACGTGCACGAAGCTCCGCAGGACTCACCCTTACACCTGCTTTTGCCAATAACCGCGACGCCAATTCAGGATCAAACGGACTTGGCATCGGTAGCACTGGTAAATCTTTAGTGCTGATACCACGATGTTGACGCGACATATGAGAGTGCAATGAATTACGTGATTTTGCCACTGTTCCACACAATACACAACGATATCCCGGACATACTGTGTGCTTGTCTTCCAAATGGGTACGTAGTGTGTGAGCTGATCGGTAAATTTTACCACACTTTGGACAGGGACGTGGATCCGTTGCTCGCACTCGCATCATATCCAATCCTCGTCTCGCCACTGTGAACAATTATTTTATTTAATAATCAGTTATGCTATTTTATCAACAATGAATATTGATGTTATCTGATGGAATTGAAAATTTGTAAAGACAGGATAGAGATAAAAGCAAGCAATTCAACTTCAATTGAAATATTTTATTATGCAAAGCGTTACTTAAATAGTAGAACGTCATTCTCGTCATTTTTAAGTTTTTACATATGATAATAATCTAATTTTTAAATAGTTATTTTTTTTTTCTTCTGATATAATTGTATCGGACTCAGTGCAATCAACGTAAATCGGATAAATGGCACAATTCGAATGAGAATAATAAGGACACACGTCGGTATTGTCAGAAGAGCATTGATAATCAATCACTTCTTATCCAATTTTTTAACATAATTCTTTACACTTTTATAAAATTGGAATTACTTAATAATAATACACAGAACAAATGGTTACTTGTGCCATGTATACGAGTATTGGTATATTGCTACAGTTGCGTAATACAATTATATGGATTGAATTTATATCGGTGACATTATGAACTTGAAAATGTTATTTTTTCTCGAGTTTGTACAATGTCATAGAAAAATAAGGCCGAGTTGTGTTTCACTATATTGACTTTTCAGTGAAAACCCAAACTGTATACTATTTCATATCATGAATGAATGATATTTAGGTAGAATTAACATTGGAGGATAATTATCTAATGGAAGAGACCATTGATTGATTAACGCGGTGGATTCAATGCTAGTAATTAGTTAATTACTAGTAATCACGGATAATCAGTGTCACGTTTTTCCTAATTTTGGAAGTTGTTACTCGAATACTATAAAAAAAAAAAACAAAATTAGAAAATGGAAAAAAAATACAAACCCGCAATCGGGCTTATTTGCCTAAACTTTAGGAATATAACTTGTTATTCTCTTTTCATTTGGATATACTTTATGCTTTGTTTCGTTACTACACTGTTAAATTTAGATTTCTCCGTATATTCATCCCGCACTCTGAATAACAAATGTATCGAGGCTCTTTTTATATGTACAAGAGCACACAAATAGACGCATACGTTCTTTGATTTTTATATACAAATGTGCATAAATCACACATAAGTCCATCTTAATGCTTTTATTTTGTCCCACAGTATTGTATGTTTGAGTCGCATGTGATTTCGTACACTATTTGGATGGGAGAAGGTCTTTTGACAGGAAAATACTGGGCATATAGGTGAATCACGTGGATAATGTCGATCGAGATGTGAACGTATATCAACAATATCGAGAAATGTTCTGGAACAAAGGGGACAATCATAGCCATATTCACGATGATGTTCTCGCAGTAATTCACCACGTGGAGAATAGGTGTGGTTGTGTAGACGATATTTGTTAGCTGAATTGACGGATGTAGCTATGCTTGCAGTCGTCGCTGTTGGTACCCTCGTCGCCTGCGTTGGATTCATCCCATCATCATCCTCGATTTTTATTACTAACTGCTGGTCTTGGTGGTGGTATGAAATCGACGCCGCGGCCGCTGCATCTTCAAGTCTGTCATGTTCGTCATCTGCAACCACCACCATTCGAATGTTACCACCAGCCGCCATCATAATCCGGAATTTTTTTTTTTTTTTTGCCATTCATTTATTCTTACTAATCGTAATTGTCTACGCGCGTCCTATAGAGTTAAACATAATTTCAATTGATGTCGTGAATATATTGAACTGGGCGAAACGGGCGTATTACGAAGATGTGACGTGCGACAATTGTGACGAGAACAGGGCCATAGTTGGACATTACACAATACAGTGGATGGTGACCAATGACAATTCAGGCTTCATGGCATGGATGACTGATGTGGTTGATTAGGATTATTCACATTAGGTCTCTGATGTATTCCATGTGCCTGTAACTGGTGATTAATCAGGTAGTGTTTGGTTTTACATCGTTTCCCGCAAACATTACACTGTGGCCATGTCTCTGGTGGTGGCCAATTCGAGTGGACATTTTTCACGTGTTGCCGCAGGTTGCTCGGTGAGGAATAACTTCTCCCGCAATAGCGACAGAGGGGCTTAGAGTCGTCATGTCGCAGTGCTGAGTACAGCCTAGCCAAATTTTCCACAGCTTGTGACGAGTTCTCTGCTGCGTGCACCGATGTCAACGAGACCTCCTCCTTCATTGGTATCACCGATCCTACAACCAGGACGTGCCCATCAGTTCATTCAAACGATTCTTTCTCACCCACTTTCGCTTTCTCTCTCATCCGATTTTGTTTTTTGTTTTTTTTTTCTCAATTTTCATTATCTCATTCGTAACATCATCCATCTTTTTTTTTCAAATCATTCAACGAATGATGAACATGGCTAAAAAACACACTCACACGCATATACACACACTACTCTCGTACTCTCAGCGCATGCCCGGTTGTAGGACGATGTTTATTTTTTAGTTTACAATCTTTTTATTTATTTATTTTTTTTTTCGTTTTTTTTTATCACATTATAAGCGCCAAATTTCATGTCTTCCATTGTATATGTGTAACGAATCATATTCTTGCCCCATGTAATCGAATCACCATCCATATTTTTCTGTTTTTTTTTCTTATCCACCATATCCAAAATCATCGAAGGTGTGGGGGAAATACAGTGTGATGAAAATAATCTTGAGAAAATAAAATAGAGTGGGAGAAAGACGGGTGGGCAAACTACGTAAGAGGCCTTGTATTGATCTGCTCTTCTATACATTTTGGTGCCCCTATTTGTCGTACACGAATCTTCAATACGGAATTTAGAGGCTTTGAGTATATCTCTTCGAAGCTTTGTTATGATTTTATTTCATTTGAGTGAAGAATATCAATTTCCTTAACAAGAAAAAAATGAAATTCTCAAATTCAAAACTAAATTCAATCGAATATGATAGAATAAATAATAGTACATCAATTGAATTTATGATAATCAAATATTAAATACTATTACGATAATAATTGTGATTGAGTGCGTGCGTTTGTGAATTCTAAATGATTACAAGAGGCAATATTTTTCAATGTAAAATATTGTAACATAAAAATGTTTGAATTAGAGTCGAATAAATGCCACACCCTTGAAGGCCAGTGGGCTGCTACGTGATAGGGGAGAAAAATAAAGAACGATAGGTGGAGTTGAGATGACTGGGCAACTAGGAAGGGATAAGGATAAAGAGTGAGGCAAAAAAAAATACAAAAAAAAAAGGAAGGAAGGAAGGAAGGAAAGATTGACAAGCAAGTCTACGAGTATGTATGTGTACTTGTGTGGGCGGTTCCGGCTTCCATTCGCCACTCAGTGAAGGCTCAAGAAACCAGGGCTCAGTTGGGATGGTCAAAGAGGTGGCAAAACGGGAATGAGACAGGGAGGGTAGATCAATGCGAACCATATCCACAAAATTGCGGGAGGTTCGGTCGATACCGAGTCACATTTCCTTGACCCTTCTCTTTATCGTTCACATATTTACTCTGTACCAAAAATGGAAAGTAATCGGAGACGAAAAGAACAAAAAAGTATTATATAGAGTGTGTTGACTTTAAATGCTTTTATGTTCTTCCAAATAATATTAATAAATGTTTAATAATCAGTTGAAGTACGAAGACTTTAAAATGAAATTTATTAAGAGATTTTAATTTCAAGAAAGATGAATTAACAAACGCACGCTAATCATTCATTTGTTGAATGACATTTTTTGCTTCCAATACATTATAAAATATTCGGATATGATCAAAAATATGCAAATACACAATAGGGACGGTGAAAATGAATGATGTCTCGATAAGGGTTAGGTGGATCCATGCGAATCACAATCGTAAAACAAAAGCGGGATGGTAGCTTATCATGATCTCACATCCCAAGTGATAGATGATTCTAACTTGCCGCTCCCTATACTTTTCAACAAAGATCCCAAAGTCATGTCTCCACTCTCGTCCCTCCATCGCATTTTGACAAATCTAACCTCGCAACCCCATCATTCGATAGAGTATATACAGTTGGCTAACGTAAATTGAGTTTACGATAAAGGGGAATAGGGCGAGAAAGGGAAAGAGGGATAGAGAGTGGAAGAGCATGTGTATAATTATGGGTGGTAGCCCAAAGGGGAAATTGTACGAATAAAAGGAGCATTTGTTCTGGCACGGGTTTCGATTGCCAGTAAATCAATGTTTTTTCATAATGCAAACACATCTTTGATGGTGTCGTAAATAATCTTAATGTAATAATACTGATATAGAGACTCAATATACAGGAATTTTAAACTTGAATGTACGCGAAAATTTATAAAAAATTATTATGGATAAACTAATCTAAATCGATTCATTCACAATGAGCTTAACGATTTTTTTTTTGTTGCATTGATTGCATCTAATATATACGAATATCACGAAATAATGGCTATTATGTTTATTGTTTCATTTGCCCGTTTCTTTTTTTTTTTTCTCTTCTATTTGTCATCGAGTAGTTATTAGTTGCCTTATTTTTGTTTGCATCAATTCTTTCGTGTTCGTTGATAAAACAAAATACTATTTTGAACACGAAAAAGGAATTGATTCGATCATTTCAATCATCTAAAATGTCATATTGTTGCTGATGCTGCTGCTGAGTCAGATGCATCTGCGCAAGTCTTGTTGGTATGTGATGTTGCGCCGGCGCATTATTAGGTACTTGATATACCGGATATCTATTTCTCTTTCTGATCCCGTGCATAGATAACAAATGAATTTGTAGGTATTGCTTCGTTTTAAAAGGCTTCTGACAAATGTGACACGATATATATTGTGTCTGAACTGTATGTACGTTAAGAATATGCTGTTTAAGATTTGAATTGTTCGAATAAATCTTTCCACACTCAGGACACTTTGGCTTTCCCGTAAATGATGGATCAGCATTTGTCTGATGTTGCTGAAAAAGATCGCACGATTGTAGATACTTGGCACTTGATGTGATTTGCAGACTCTGCAAATTATTGTGAAGCTTTTGTTGTATTGCAGTGAGTTGTTCGGAATCGAGGTTGATTGTATTGACGGAATTAGATGTATGCTGTTGTTGGCCACTTGAAGTGGATCGGCTGCCGGTTGACCGGTTGTTGGTTGGCTGTTTATTACGCCGATGATTGTGCTGTTGTTGGAAGTCGTCATTGTCTTCAGAGTCGTCCTTGTCGTTGCAAGTACCATGAGATGACATGCCATGAATCCAGCCTCTACTCGAGTCCATACAGTCATCTCCCGAGGACTGCCACTGCCCTGGAACCACCAGGCAATTTCAGTCCTTGGCCACCCCGCGCAACGACTCCTTAAACACTATATAGTTCATCCCACCCTCTTCCACTCTCTCGCGCTATTTATCTCTACTTTTTCCCTTTGCCTTATCTCAATCACCATTTTCCATCAATGTGCTTTTTTTTTTTTTTATTTTTTTCGTTCAAATTTCCCAACATTTTTTTTTTTTTAATTATGTGTAACACGATTTTTTCAATTTTTTTTTTGTAAATCTTCAATGATGATTAACTGTGCCAATTCCACAGGAGTAGTTTTGCCATATCACCTTCACTCATTTTCCACTCTTCGTCGTCACACTCGGCGCATTGTATAGTGAAAAAAATTTTCTTTTTGAGTTCAATACCTTGCGAATAGTGGCCCTAACCGCGCGACTCAATATTTTCACTCGTCATTATCATTGCTATGTGATTAGGAATTTTGTCTTTTCACAAAAAAATTTTTAGTCGCCATTCAGTTATTGCCAATAAGATGAATTATTATGTATATAGAAATAAATAAGTAAATTTTAGATTTTGTTCAGGCCTTGGTTGATTTTTGGTTGAGTGGGATTTTAAGGAGAAACAATGAAAAGTTGTGATATATGAGAGGTACGAGAGTTCCATGCATTCAGCGCAACAATGAGAGAACCAGAGTCTTTTTAGCAACGACGGGAGAATCGCTAGTTTGGGGCGACGACCATTAAGTGAAATAAATTTGTGGCGCAATAAATATTATTTTTTGCAGTTTCTTTTTTTTTTTTTTTTGCTTTCAAATCCGACTTACCATAGTTTGGGTCCTGATTCGCAGCGTGAATTCCAGAAGGACCGGGCATTAATCCTGAAACAAGAAAATGATAATGAGAATAAATTACAACAAATATTCGTTGGAAGCATGAGGACGAATAGAGCAATGATAATTACCCTGAAGACCTAATAGTGCCGCAGGAAAAGAATTGCGATGATGTTCTAACGAATCATTGAGGATACTGTCATTTGGTTCAGCCTTTACAGAATTGAGAATACTGTCATTATTTGACATCTCCTCATCGTTGTCGGACGCTGAATTTGAATCTTCACCGACAGATTGTGCCTAAATTAAAACAAATTGATTGATAATTAGATAAATATTGTAATGAAAATAATTCAAAGAGTCGATTCAATAAATTTGGAACTCACTTGGATGTTATTATTGGGTGTTGTGTGTATCGTAGGACCACCTTCAAGCGCTTGGCCCAAAAGTGAATCCTGTAGATCGCCTTTGAGCTCAAGATGATTTCCAACTGGGGGTGAATAACTTTTGGAGCGTTTTTCAGGTGGCGGACTGAGTCCACTGTCACTTGGATCGCCCCGTTCGTGCCATGTGTTTCGTGATGTCATCTGAATGGGAAAAAAAGACACGTTTGAATTTTTCATAATCCGCAAACAAACGATATTATTATCATAATGTTAATCAATTCAAATTCTCACCGGTGATCCACCATTGTCCCTCGATCTCGATTGAGAAACCGGAAGTTTTGAACCTGCTGGACTACTTTTAACATCAGCGAGCCCTCGAACCTGAAGCATCTGTGCAGTTTTGAGGAATGCCGCAAGTTGCTCCTGGCCCACGTGAACTTCACCATGATACATAAACCTGAGAAGTGACTCCATATCAGACGACGCGACGTCCCTAAGAATCACTATCGGATGTTGACATGGATTTGCCTGTAATTAAATAAAAATCAAATAATGTTTCAAAATCATACATAATATAACAAAAATAGACGAGAAGAAATAACGAAAATTTTCCATCACTTGAAATAAACATGACTTCATGCATGTATCTCGTAACATTGTTCATTGAATTTCAGAATGAGATTTCTTCTTATATTAAACGACATTCTTTTCGATTAAATTCTTTCACAACATAATTGACTTTGCCTCAGGGAGGAGTTCCGTTAATGTTGAAAATATATATGTACATGCGTCGCTTGTGTCTCATACCGCGCGACCCACAAATAACGTGGGTTTACTGTCTGCCCCAATGCGTACGAGATGTTACAAATATGTGTAGGTATATTGCTGAGGCGGTTTAAGAGCCAACAACCAATCATCTGTCTTTTTATTGTCGGTTACTCTTACACCGCTATAGAGTACAGAGTGAGTGGGCCCTGCGAAGCACCCCAACTAGAACGTAAATAGAAAAAGTAGATACCAGATACGACTGCATGGTTTCTGATCCGGTTATACTGCAAGACCTCTCTCTATCTCTCTCTCTCTCTCTCTTTCTCTTTGATAATCACGAGTTTATAATGTGTAATATACGATACAAAACACAATACAGTCAGAGAAATGAACAAAATTATATTTTCTTTTTTCCCCATTCATTTGCAATGTAAGATACAACTAAATGAATATAATAAATATGTACGCATCATTTTCAATTGTGGAATTTATTGTTTTGAGTAAGATTGAAATTGAAACACCATGAAAGATAAAACTGTTTTAACAAAGTGCATGAGTGTACGAAAAAATTTTTTATAATACATAGCACATAAGTTATATATGTGATATGCAACTCCTTGAGTCGCTAACGTTGACGGGGGAATGCGCGACGGAGTAACTACGCACTTCCGTTGATAAAAATACGCATGGCGTAATGTGATTCGGTAAATCAGTAACATGCCCGTCAACATGCCGCACACTGACAGTGCAATAAGCACAATATACTCAAATTCATTTGCCTGCACCATGCACCATTTATCAGTAAACAAACGCCTCGCTTATCATTTTCATTGTTTTTGTTGTACACCGTTACATCCTGCAATTCATCCTGCTGTATAATGAATAGTAATCCGTTATTAAACATGTGAATATAGAGAGAATATGAATAGTAAATAAATACGTAGCAATCAATATCATTTCGTGAAATGTCATTAATGATTTTTATCAAATCGACATTATAAAAAATTCATTGAAACACACTCGAGTGGCTACGTATCATTGTATTATTAATCTTAAGCTTTGCCCTATAATAAACGGATGACTACTCCAGTAAGTCGAAGAATGTCTTCCCACTCATCCATATTTACTCTCTCATCGTTTTTCAACTCTGTCTATACGAGACCAAGTTGTGTCGCGCTGATTGGATAGTTGAATTCTTGAATTACATCCCAACATATATAGTAACATTGGTGCGTAGTCTCTGGAGTTTGAGTGTCGCACGTACACAACTTTGAGATCACAGTATACATTATAGACGTTCTGTGTTCATCGGGCTTTCTGCATTTCTCTATACTCTATAGCACACTCATATATGAGCACAACTGCCATGACGTACAATTTATTATTCACGGAGGGAGTCGCGTAGACAGAGTGAGACACAGAGAGAGAGAGAGAGAGAGTGAGAGAAGTCAGAAAGAGAAACAGAGAGTCTTCACAGTGGATAATTTTATTTTTAGGTAGATCCGTACGGAGGAAAAGCCGTGGCACGTGTTTAGTCACGGCCACATCATTTTCATTATTGAAATAATTTAAAAATAGATATGTTCTTTGATGAGTATGAATTTTCATTATATAATATTGTTTATGGTTAAATTGAATGGATGTTTAAGTTGAATGAATGGACAAACCTTGAGCAGTTTGCGAAAGTAGGGGCTGCACGCTGATAATACGACCTTGTGCGCGGTAAAACTGCTACTGTCACACGCAAGTGTAACATCAACAAAGTCTTCCTCATCGCGCAAATGTCGAAAAGAACTGAGAATGCTTGAGTGGAAGTCATTCCATCTGAGCGAATATTGTTGCTCGCCATTTGACGATGACGAAGAGGCCGCCATTGCGTCCGTCCCCTCGGGACCCACAACCGAGGGCACCAGCGGTGCTATTGTGTCCGTACTCGCTCCTCACTTCAAATCCAATATCACTTCCCGAGTTTATTTATCCTTACTCGATTCGTGATCATCTACAACAAACTAAACTTTTAAATTCACAAACAAATTTATGAATTAAATGGCAATATTATTCGCCAGATAATTGTAAATTTTTGTGGATGAAATAAACAAATGGTATGAATATTGAAGATAGTATATTTACCTGAGAAGATAATTTTATTCTTTTGGAGCGTTATTTTGGTCTGTCATTTCCATCACGTGCAAACAAGTATGAAATTAATTTGCTTTGGCTCTTTTTCGCCGCTCTAATGTATTTCTTGTTTTTCCTTTTAATTTTTTTCCACTCGTCTTGTTTTCGCAGAGTAGTATTTTGGAGCCACAATATACTCCCTTCTTCTTTTTTTTAAATTTATTTTTTCAATTAATTTACTCTGTCCCTCAGCTTGTACGCACGCATCACCACCTGTCAGCCGCCGCCTAGATCTTTCTTCGTTCTGTGAACAAAATAACAATCGTATTTATTAACACAGTATTTATTGTTTCTCCAAATTTATATTTGTCGTGTGCAACTTTCGAAATTGATTTATCAAGTAAATAACAATTAGATATTTACTGTGTAGTAATTTTCAAGTGGAGGTATAAACGTTTTTTATTTATCTTTTCTTTTTTTTTTTTTTTCCCACCAATACAATCCCGAAAACTCTTCAACTATCGACCAAGAGAAAAGAAAATATACCATACTCATATTACTTTGGGTCATTTGTGAGACATTCCAGAATCCCAGGAATTTTCTCTAAAGGCAAAATACCAAAAAATGTTGGCTGCAAGATGTTGTGGCACATATTGCGTTTACGCTTCAGACGAATGGTTTCTTCTTTACTCTCTTACCCTCCCCAACTCTGACCCTTATTCCCTTGCTTCCTAATTTCCTGCCTGGCCTGTCTGGCCTGTCTCGCTTGCGTGCCTATTTACTCGTTGCAAAAGGGATTCAACGCTATCGTCGTCAATGCACACATTGTCGTAATATCTTTTTTATATTTATTATTATTATTATTATTACCATTATTATTATTATTATTACTATTATTATTATCATTTTTGGCTTCATTTGAATGATTTAATTTCGTTTTGCGTTATATCATCAATAGTTATTTAATATTCACAGAAAAACGTGTTATTGATGCATGTCCAAATCTAAATATATAACTCGACGTAGTAAATCTGATAAGCGAGAAATTATCCAATGCCCAGAATGTTACTTTATATCGTATGCTGTTTGTCGATAACAACGTTCTATTTTTAATCATGATACCCATGAAATAATCGATCGATACTTATTCTTGTTTGATTTTTTCTATTTTACCTCAACATTACACTGTCTATGTATCTGATATAATACTTGAAACCGGTGAATGTTGCACGCAGCTGCGATTATACTTTCACCCTCTGTATACTACGAAAAGTGTATTAAAGCCCTGAAGCATATTTATCGATTAAATAACCAACGTTGGCTAAAAAAAAGAAATACTGCGCGTCATTCTCGAACAACTGAGCAACGCCTAAATTTCTACATAATTTCTCTCAGTTGGTTAACAACAATGGACTCACATAGAGATATCATTTTTGTATTGGCGAATGGGATGTGTGCAACTGGCGAATGGATAATACGGTGTTGAAAAAAGGTATCATGACCAATTTCAATTGTTATTTTTCATTTTTATATTATTTAGACCAGGAAGTCGATATGAAATTTATCATAACACAAACGGGAAGCTCGAATATGGTAGAGATAAATATTTATACAAAAATTGAATGGAGCGATTGATTAAATACTTTAACTGAGTTGACAAAATGAACAACTGATATGTAGGTGGAGATAAATAACCCCAAAAAATGTAATTCTTATCAAATTGATATCATATACAAAATCAAGTGAAACAATGAATTAAATCATGTGATGTGTATTAGTGTCTCAAAAATAAAGTTTGAGGTTCAATGTTAGCCACTTGGGAATTCCCCCAGAATCATAACAGAATCATATTATTATTATTTTCGCAAAGAAAATTTAATAACAATAAAAATTGCATGAAAGAAAATAGAAAAAAAGAGCAACGCCCGCTCAAAAAACGAAGCAGGAGATCAGAAGCATCAAGCGCAAGCACGTGCGCACGTGAGTAGTCCGATCTGCTACGCGTTATTTGCCTTGCCTGCGCCGGATTTATTGATCACACACGTCACACGCGATAAGACGAATTGGATATGTATATATATATATATATATATAGTTGAACGAATTATTCTCATTGCCTTCCTTATAAAACTATTTTTTTCTCGCTTCACGCACACACTTACACACGCACATTCATGTCCCTGCTTTTTTTTTTTTTCATCCTTTCATTCTCTCATACACAAAAATTCCAAACCCACGTTTTCAAACACGTGTAATTTTCTCAGTATCGTAAAAAAAAGAAAAAAATTATGAAGTTTCAAAGAAGGTAGAGGAAGCTAATAAGAAAAAAAAAATAAAAGATTTTTTTTTTATAGCATCTGAGCTGCCCAAACGCTGAATAAATTTAAGTGAATTGCCCGTTCATTTATTACGCGTAGTATAGAGCCCAATCGAGTGTTAAGGTCAGACCGCGAATGAACAAGTTTGCGTTCAAGGTCGGCAATGTCCACCGACGAAAAAAAGAAGAAAGAAAAAAGAATGGGAAGAGGAAAAAAAAAACAGAAAAAAAATAGAAGAACGCGAGGATCCGACGCGTCACTGTCTGTGCAGCTGTATCGAGTTTGTAATTGCGTTTGCCTCTGTTGAGACATATCACACATGCACACATTATATATACAAATACATACTCATAACACATACATAACTATTTAATATATAAATATAAACTGTGATCAGTAATATCATGACTCCCTGGTCTTTCCTGATTTGTCTCAACAATAAAAAGAAATATTTCAAATACAACGACACATTATAAAAACTTGTTTCATTCGTTTCAATACATCTACAGATCAATTTATCATTTTCATATCGTTAATTTGCTCCAAATATGTTATTTTTATACAACAATAATACTATACACGCGCACACACAACGCAACAACCACGAACAATAATGAATATTATTTAATACAGAGAAAAAAAAAAATCCAAAAAACCAAGACAACGAATATATACATGTGTACATATATATGAAATGAAAAATGAAAAAAAGGATATAACTCCTTCGTTTGCATCAACAAAAAAGAACGCTCTTGTGATCAACGTCCACGCTTCATGTTCGATTGTGCAATTAACTTTTTAACAAATGCTCGGGCTTGCGATTAAAGTTAATTAGCATCAAACTAATAATGCGTTTATATACATATATCCAATGATGGACAATGAAAACACCAAGAGCAGTGTTTAAATAATAATACAATTGGTATCATCATCATTCATCCATATTTGAAATATTCCGAATTAAATATGAATAAACTGAGCTTTTATATATATATATAAATTTGGAAATAATTAATCTGTTTATGATCACAATTTTCGACTTCAAATTATGAAAATTTATTGAGCTCTCAGTAATGATTAATATCTCAAATAATACGAATTTATATGCAAAAAAATTATTGACAAAGAACGCAAAGCTTGCACTCTTTGTCAAATATACATTTCATCTCAACGCTCACTTTACAATAGCATTCATTTGTATATGTATGGAATGTACATGCAAACGTACGTACATACAGAGCCACCATATACACTCTCGCTCTTCTCCTCTCATACATTTATACATAGACAAGATTATACTCATACAAATATCTCTTTCTCTCTCAATCCCATGGCCCTGGTCGTTACCCGGTTCGTTTTTTTTTTTTTTTTTTCATCTCATCTCTTGCCAATAAATACTCGATCCATAAAACGCTTCCCAACGAATAAAAATAATTCTCCATTGTAAAGAATAAACCAAAAAAAAAAAAAAAGCACTCCACATATATGTATACACTTTTATCGATAAATTTTTCGTCTTATTATTTTTTTCTTTTTTTATTATTTTCAAATATATGCACCTTCAAAAAGACCACTTCTTTTATTTTTTCTTCATATAATTATTATTGTAATTATTAATTGTAATTAATGGCCAACTCGCCATTCATGTAGTCCAATAATAAAAAAATTCCATCATCACTTTTCAGTTTGACTATATATATATATATGTTTATATGTTATGTGAAAAGAAAAAAAAAATTTTTTTTTGCTCCAATAATTCACACATCAAATTGAACGCGTGAAAAAACTTTTATTTTTTTAATTATTTGAACACTATTATTGGATAATTTTGTTTATGGGAATGAGGGATTTCACCGGTCTCTATTATTCTCTTTCTCGTTCTGTTTATTTATAAATAATAAAACTTTATTATTACACGAATATATGTGAACGTGTGTGTATCAGGTTGTTTTATTATTTAATTCACTAATGAACAAATGATTGTAATAGGAAAAAAAAAAAAACAAAAAAAAAAACAAAATTGTTCACCAATAATTCAAAATGTTTGCAATTGAGCGCAAAACGCAAAGAGAACACGAACCTGATTGCGGGGCGGCGCACCGAATTATGGAATGGTATGCGCTTTCGGCCGTTCGGCGGCTCCGGCTTCTACTCCCTCCAATTCTTGTTTACCCCTCCACTCTTCATTCTCTACTATACATACTCGTTTCACCGTCACACTATGTGTACCCCCGTTGCCCCTCGCGGATGAACATTTCCCCCACCAATAATACGCGTTATTTCCCCAGCTTCCCCTTTCCTTGTACATACAATGTTATATATATATATATATAAGCATAGATAAAACCAGGCTGTATGTACCTTTTTTTTTTTGTTCTTCACTTTCTCACTTACTCTAATGCATTAATAGTACAGATGCTCTCTTTTATGCTCACTTCACTGCACCACCTTTGTTTTTTTTTTCTTCTCGTTTGTGTATCTAAATTTTTTTGCATTGCAATTATATATATTGTTGATTGATATTTTGATGTTGTGAATGAGTTTGGAATGAATACAAATAATTTTGTATGATGAGAGATTTAGTTTTTTTATTTTTTGGAGTAGCTCTATCACCAGATGAGAGATTGGGAATAAATTTTTATTCTTGTTATTATGTGTATGCAGATGTGTCTTTTACGCACTTCGTTGTTATTGTTTAACAGTAGAACAACTATTCGTATTATAATTTTATATATACTTTGATATTGTTCATTGATATTCAAATGTGGTACACAATTTGGAGGGAAATTAATGATATTGTGGCATGATATGGTACTTTTTTTTTTTTTTAAAGTAGTTCTATCAACAAATCAAATTGGAAATAAGTTCTTATTTTTGATATGATGTGTAGACACATCTTTATCATCCTTTTCTATCAGTATTATTCTACATTGCATTAATTTTTCTCACACAAGTTTAATTGTAAAGCACTTTGATATGCTGTAATATTGTCGTATGTAATATCTACTTGATAAGCAATTAAAAATCAAATGTAAGTAGATAAAAAATATTGTTATAATATGATATTCAGTAGGACAGGTTTTAAAACTTCCACAAATAATTATTTATTTGAAGAAATAAAAATAATTTTGACAAAAGGTACTCTATGATTTTCGCTCCAAAAATTAATTCGCAAATGTACTCTTCAACAAAATTATTGTCCCAATTCACATGTTACAAAATCTATGACGCATAGAGTCCTATATAGTTCCTCAGATGATTCAACCAATTAATATCGAAAAAATAAAGAGGCGTCATCGATAGCTATTACGAAAAAAAAAAAAAAAAAAAATAGATCTACATTTGCTGATCAGTGAAAAAAAGAAATCCCTCCATTCATAAACTAAAAGCCTATGATAAAATCAACTGAAGTATAATCCTAAGATTAGTGAGCAATAAAAAAATTCTTCATTATCAATTATCAATACATAAATAATTTATTTAGTTGACTAATTTAATCGGGCCCTTTGTAATACACCCGTAAAATACGTTACTGTGTGATAGAACTACCTCAAATAAATGGTTGAGATATACGTTTATGTATGTATTTTCGAACTGGTAGTTCTCTCTTCGTCACTGTATACCGCCACCTCCACGTTTATAACCGCATTGCTTTCCCTTTCCGTTGAGAATCCATCGTCAAAGTATGTATACATATAGAAGAAGTGAACGCGCGCATCAAGTACTATGCCCAGAGCTGCCAACAGCGAGTACTGAAACGAGCATAGCAAGAGGGCATTAATATACGCGCCCTTCCTTTTATACGCTCTCACTCCTTGTCATTCTATATCCTACCAAACCACATACGATTACCTATACTTTGTGTATAAATAATATGTAGATGTATGTAGATATCAATGGTGTACGCATAACATTTTTATATGCGTGAACACATTGTATGTATACATTTATATATGCATATATATTCGGAAGTATAGAAATTGTATTCTTGTATTCGATTCTCACTTTTATTTGTGGGAGTGTTTACCGCTTGATGTATACCTA
The DNA here is from genome assembly GCA_958496275.1 of Zele albiditarsus. NCBI lineage: Eukaryota > Metazoa > Arthropoda > Insecta > Hymenoptera > Braconidae > Zele > Zele albiditarsus. The sequence goes on along the minus strand of OY292413.1, from coordinate 6,284,024 downwards.
CAAAAGTTAGCGTGTTTGTATTATAATATGATTTGTAAAAGGAAGTTGACTCGCTGCATTAAATGATATTGTTATATGGGCGAGATGATGATGATGATGATGATGATGATGATGATGAAGAAATTATTATTCTAATTGAAGAGAAACACATGTGCTTTTTATTTTTACGGCTGTACAAATAGCATGGTTTCATATTATTTTACATTGGTATAAATTTGGGATGACAATAATTTTTGAATTTTAGGGGTATTTATAACTCATGAATTAGGAATTAGAAATATAATTTGTACGAGTTTTAAAGTTCGATAATATGGATTAGATATGCGATTGAATGAAAAAATGGAAATTAATTCGGTCGCGCGGTTGATAATATTCAAGGTTTAGACGACAATATTGTGTAATTTTGATTGGTGCTTGAGATAACTTCTTTTTTAGTAAAAGCAGAAGCTCTTGATTACGCCGTTTCGTTTCTTTTAGTTCATTTTTTCTTCTTCTATGAGTTAAAAAGTGATTAATGATTGTTTTTAGAGATACGTTGTACTGGATATGCTTGGAATTAATCTTGTTATGCCAAATGAATAATTAATAATGTTTTTTTTTTTCCCCGCAATAAATTATGTTCTCTTAATTTATTTCATTTTTGATTGCAACTAAAATTAATATTTGGATGGAGGAATTAATCGAAACTATTTGTTGAGCGTTTAATATTTTTGATTCAGCCAAATAATTTCTCTTCATACCCATCAATGTATTAATAATTCCATTTTCAATCACACTAACTCCTACAATTTTCTATTCATAAATGAAAAATTCATTGAGGCTTATTTCTAGAAATGCCAGGTCCCCTAATAATACACTCAAATTGAATATGATCCTGCTATGTCTGAAGATTAATTGATAATTTTTATCTCATCGCAAAAAATTCATCAAAAGGTCATTTCTAATGTTAGCTTACTCTATTATATTTAATGATCAATTAATAACTGTTCTTTCAATTGCAATACCTCATTCCTAATACACTAAAAATTTATATTCTCTCACATTTGAAGATGCATTAATAATTTAATTTTTCTCGTGATTGGAGTACTTCCTGAAATTCATTGAATATGAATAAAAAATGATGTGCATCATGTTTTTGCAGATACTTATCGTCCAACATAGCTAAAAGTGATCTCATTAAATCTAACGATTAGTTTATAAGAGTGATTTCAAATTAGGGTGCCGTAGGGGTATCCCACTGCGTACATTCACAGAAAAAAAAAATACCGCGCTTCTTTTCCAACATTAATAATATATAAAAGATGAAATATCGAAGACGAAAATAATAGAAAATTTAGAAAAAAAAAAGTGGAATGTACTAACTTGCGTAAAATTTTAATTATTTTCGATGAGAGTGCAGATACATTGAAGAGGGTACGCGATGATGATGGTGAGGTGTGTATAGGGGTCTCTGGGCGCCACGCGCGCCACGTGTTGTCGTTCTCTATTGCAGAACTTAACTGGGTTTAAGGGGGTTGAAAATGGCTATCACACTCGCATGCGCACCCCAAAGAATCGATAAAACATCGCCAGGTCTGTATACATTGTGACGTCACGAGTATCATAACGAAACGCAACGAAATGCCGCGATTAACAACGGACAATGCCGAGAGAGGCCGAGGTCGCGCGAACCGTGAAGCCATCCGCCTTCTATTGGGTCGTGAATACGAGCAACATCCTACCTTCCGCCGTTTTGACGTATCTGTTATCACGCGAAAAAAATTCGTTGTCTCATTGTGAAATAATTGTGATGAACTTCAATTCCATTGTCATCATTCACGTGGACAATTAGTCGAATTTTTATTCATTCAAATATCGTTTGTATTGTCAATAATTTCTGATTATGGTGTGACTATTTATATATTGAAACAATACTGTGTCATTTTTTTCTATTTTCATTCCCTTATCAAGATATTTTTTTTTTTCCCCATGAAACGACACAATTACTTGAACAACAATTAAGAAGAATAAAGAAAAAGAATGAGGACAATGTTCATCGATGTGTGAATAAATAAAATTGACAATGAAAAATGTGTTACTCATTAATGAAAAAGTTTCGTTGCATAAATAATGAGCCCAAACTTATTCATTTGCGTGTCAAATTATTTAATTCATGTCTAATGCATTACAATCCAATGTAGTAATGACCAAAATAATTAAAATCAACTCAATCACATGATAATATTTACATTATTCATAAATTTCATTCTAAAATCATTGATATAAAACATTATTCAACATTAGTGATACAGTTATAAAATTCAATCCCTCATCACACTTGGAAAAAAAAAAAAAAAAAAACGAAGAAAGAAGTAAAAAGCAATTAATGATCAAGTGTCGTTTCATATATAAATATAAAAATGTCAAACCGGCGCATCGCCGCATCCCCTTGGAACGAGGGGTGCAGCTGAGTTAAACTTGTGTACAACGATCGGACTGCATATGAGTCGCGGTGTGGGGGTGTTAGGAGGTGGATGGCAGTTGGCCTAGCGCGACCCACAGCCCTACATTCGCACAAGAAACGACAACTGGCACAAGCTAACCTATACATGAACACGCATCAATATATTTTGCAATAAATATTTAGCTAATTTCTTAAAAGCAACAATCATTAAAAATACCTGTAAATTAAATTGATAAAGATAAAGAACAGAGAAGTGAAATAAGTGTGGATGAGTTTTAAAAATAAATCACAAAATTGTTCATCATTGTCACGAGTAATAGTAAAATTTAAAAATAGGCGTGGTGATATTGACTGTTAAAATAAATCATCACCTGTGAGATTTAACTAAGGTGTACATCAACGAGGGTGTCGTGAGAACGCCAAGGGTGATTGGTAGCTACTGTGATGTGGTGGAGCCCTCCAGGGGGCCACGATCACACCAGATCGTTGGTAGATCTGTTGTGAGAACGCCAGGAGTGATATCAACAACGGCCCACGGGCTGGCCGGAAGTCCGAGTGACGACGAAGTTAGTGGAGGATGGTGTGACCTTCGGCGTCATCCCGCACGACGGGGCGGCGGTGGCAGTGGTGGCAGCGGTGGAAGCGGCGGAGGCTTCGGAACCGAACGGCTGCTTCTTGATTCTGAGGAGGAAGAAGACGACGGAGAGGACGACGACGAAGCTGAAGAGGAAGAAGAGGAGGAGGTGGAAGAGGAAGAGGAAGCGGCGGAGGTGAGGGCGGAGCAGCCGGCGATGTCGAGGCAGTCTCGAGTCATTGGAGAACGGGAATTGAGCCGCGACTTGAGAGAATCTAGAGATCCACGTGATCATAGAGACTCTAGGGATTCTGAACATATCGCCAGGACGAAGTATAGGGATCAAGATTACAATTACGAGACGCATAATAGCGCCACTCCTGCAACTGCTGTCACTGCGTCTTCCGCCCACACCGCTAATCCTGTAAGTTCTGTTTTTGTCTTTCGCTATACTGCATTTTGTTATATCATCCATTTTCCAATTAATATTCTCATTAACATACTGGAATTCAGTTCGGAATTTTTCATAGATTGGTGAATTGATTAATTGGATACCAATTAATTGATGAAAAACCGATAGAATGTTGGTTCACACGAGAATCATTCGTAAAATTAATTGATGTTTAATTGTCTTGGGAGTGTATGAAAGAGGTGTATATAAAAAAATATTGAATAGAATGCAGCTATAAAATGTTTTTTAAGGCGCAATTTTAAGGGAGCCCCGTTTTTATGAGAATGTAGGTCAGTATACAGTATACACAAGCTTGTATATAGGGGCAAAAGAGGTGCGCCTGCTCCAGAGAGCAGGAGAGTAAAAGGGATAGTCCAACTGACGGCTCAACGGGTTTTCCCTTTGGCACGTGCCCCCTATCATCCGCACTCTTCGTTCTTCTCTTTATATTCTTCTTCCTTTTATTTTTGCTTTCTTCAACTCAGTTCTATGCGTGTATATATATATATATATATGTGTACGTGGGTATAGATATTCTTGGATCATCAGTAGCAAACTATCCATCGTGAAATGAACGATTATATCTTGGATCAATTTTTTTTTTCCTTTCTCTCATCTTCATTCGAATATTTCTGCCAATAAAATATGTAACAGTATGACATGTCTGATAGTGTATGCGGCATACACCTGTTAATCATTCGAGAACAATATAAAGTAATACAAAAAAATTTAGAATAAACATAAACCCCCAGGCAAATTTGGTGAAGGAAAAAAAAAAAATTGAGTGAGGAGTAAAGAATGTATATAGAAACGCCCATCATTTACTCGAAATTGTCGAATTATCTTTATTCTTGGAACAAATATATATATCGAGCCAACAGTTGCTGTTATTGTACTAGTTCTATATATATATATATATATATATATATTACTCGTCATATATAAAGTGTTTCGTCGAAACGTAAAAATTGGTCAACACAAACACTCACATACATATATACACAAAAATACCTATTGTTGCAATTAAAATAATCTTGAAATCTCGAGCGAAATCATGACTAGAGGTATATGCTACAATTTTGTTTCTTTATTATATTTTTTTTTTTTTTATTCATTGTATTGTGTTTTGTTTTCCCTTTCCATGCAACTGCAGCTGGTAGACAGCACACGAGTATGATGATTTATAACTAATTCAAAGCTATTTTACTACTCAAATGTCAATATACAGTCAGGAGGATTGTTATTACTACTTCTCGTTTTTTTCTTGTCTTCTTTTTTTATTCTTCCAAACTTTATACATGCGATGGAGACTGGCTTTCTAAAGCTAGGTAAATGACAGCTCAAAACATATACCCACATCATGCAACATCAAACTCAACTGATAATTTTTGTCCGATCCCATCACGTCTTACTTTTTTTTTTTTTTTTTCGACCAGATCATCTTTCACTCATCTTTGTTCGTTACTTCTCAACTATAAATATATATATATATATATGTGCGTATACTTGTACACAATCCCTCCAGAGGTGCATACCGAAATTAAACAGGTTCTCGGATAAGACGCGATGATGGAGGATATAGATAAAGGAGGCATATTTTTAATGCAGACGAATCAAAAAAAAAAAAAAAAAGAAGATGTCAGTTCTCTTCTTCGTATAATATATATACACAAGGACAAAAACAGTGGCTTAAATTTATTATAATATTACTGAAACATTATTTTTTTTTTCTTTCGTTTATATGATGGACAATGTAACCAACAGTGTGGTCTAGTCGAGGTCGATTACCAAAGCTTAAGTACTTACGTGAATTAATTATAGCTTGGATAATTAATATATATGAAAGAACTGCATTGATAGACGCGAAAAAATGATATAAAAAAAAAATATCTCCAACAGATACATAATATTTCACTGTGGATTTAAAAACTTGGATTTGAATGATACACAATGAACTGCATCAGAGATTTTCTCCAGTTCTACTGATATAAATCCGTGTGCAAATATTATGGGGAAATGAATGAGGCAAAGAAGGTGGGCCCGGCTGTGTGACCACAACAAGGGAGAATAAACTACCCGAGATAGTTATTATATTAGACACTGTGAATAGAAATAAAAGCGAAAGGTTGAAAAGCAACAATCATTGAAACAAAAATAAAGACGATTGACAATATTCAATTAATGTTTGAATTGTGAAAGTTGAATTATGAGCATGAGGTGAAACGTGCATTTGTATGATTGGTGTACCTCGATATGTAACCCGATTGGTATAATTTTGGACTAGCCGCAAAAGGTTACTTGTCCTCGACTTGAATGATAATTAAAAATCGAATGCCCGGCTTAATGTAAAACTCACGTTGTGACGTGGATTGTCCTCGTATTACTGTTGGTCGTCGAGAGTCGAGACAGTATAAAAAAAAAAAGGAAAATAAAAATAATGAAATAAAATATCGAAAAAAAAAAAAAAAGATCAAGTGATGAGAGAAGGATTGTGAGGATCGAAATATACAGAATTGGAAACAGTATGGATGATGGGTGGTCAACTGTTGTGGCCCAACTGCTAATAAAGAATTTATGCTGGCTCGTTACCTGGTACGATTTTCTACGAAGTTAACGTCGATTACACCTGGGAGAACGCAACGCGCATGGATAAAAAGACGTAAAAACCAGATAGACCAGGTAGGTATAGGTGCAGAACGCGATTAAGTGAATTCATGAATAACTTAATAATAAAAACGGCAGTTTGGATGAAGCACCTGGCTACAATTTCTCGTCTGTCGATCACGACATTCTCTTGTACGTGTATATGCATGGTACCCTAATAATAAGTACACAGCTGAATCTGTGTATTTTAATATACACAAAATCCACAATGAAATGGTGAATATTATGGCTGATGTAATGTTCAATATCAACAAATAACAAATGCATCATTGCATAATCAAATCAACAGACATTTTGATTATTTATATGTACTTTCATATATTGTATATATACTTATTGGCATATAATCATTTTTGTTGTTTCTATTCAATTATTAAATATACAAAACTGGTTACAGTGAGCAAAAGTATTCGCATTTTACCGAAAAAAAAACACGATAATCAAAGAGACCATTAAAATCTCACAGATAAAAATCTATCACATCTTTCATAAACGATGGTTTGAGAATTCTCAACTCGACGAGGTATGAAAATATGTCGGGGCCATTAATACCCGCCTCGCCTACTTATCTCTATCTCGTTGCCGCGAAAAAAAAAAAAAAAAAAAAAAGATGGAAGAAAAAAATAAGAATAATAAATAAATAAAATAAAGAAAGAAGACAGAGGACACAGTCTTGCAATTACGTCACCATAAAATCAAGGTACCATCAATTAATGTTTCTTTATATACTATAAAGTTTGATGCAGTTGAGAATATAGATATATATATATATATATATATATAAACACAGATGTATCAAGATTGATGAGTTTATCATCGCTTCCTATTGAGCCCCTTTGTTTTTTTACCAAATTAACTACCCACTAATAGAAAAGTCTATTTTTCTATTGGATCAATGGAATGGTTGCAACATGGTGGTATCAGACGTCAGATGTTGAGAATAATTATCACAATAACACTAATATCAACACAAATTGATTCAAGAATATGTGGAAACAAAAAATGAGTGAGTGAAAATTTCATGAAAATATATAAGTTCACAATTGTGTCGAGGAATAAAAATATTTATTACTGCTGAAAAATATATTCTGGTCTATGCATAGAGATTGTATGGAAGTACCTACCATACAGCATGTGCTATCCAGAACCTATACACAGTGTCATAAAAGAGAAACGTACATTCTGAAATTATTTTGAAAAAAAAAAAAAAAAAAGGTTGGTCCAAAGGCAAAAGAATGTAACCAAGTACGCTGGGGCAAGCCGAGTAGGCAGGTAGACAGACGGTCAGGTAGGAAGGTTGGTATAGTCCGGGAACGTAAAAACGAAAAGTGTCGGGAGGGGAATAAAAGAAGTAGAAGAAGTAGAAGAAGAAGAAGAAGAAGTGAGAAAGAGAAAAATAAAGACAGAATAATACAAGAGATGACTATTGGTTGTGCGTAGGTATGTCATGACAACGATGGAGAAGGCGAAGTATTAGTATACACACGATATGGTATGCCTAAACTACCAAAGACTACCTATATGTGTATATATATATATATAGATTGTATACTTGTATCTACTGTGGAACAACTACCCGAAAAATAATATATACCTGATGCAAGATGTATGAGTACCAATGCCAATAGACAAAACTGGAAATTCCATACTACATGAATGTAACTCTACACGATCAAATTTTTACACGAATTCTCAATTTCAAAAGTTATTTATTCATATTTTATTTCATTGTTACGATAAATCTGATGTTATTGAAAATTTTTACTGCGGTATTGGTGAAAAATAAAATACTGCAATGCACCAATCAACTCGTCTGCATTTATACTTCAGCCAATATTAAAATATTTAAATGGTAACGATAAATTGTCATTCTTGACTAAAAGTAATACCATGGTAAATTTGAATATAATGTTCATTACGGTGTTGAGATATAATCAACAAAAAGCACAAAAACATTTCACCATGTTCACTAGGAGAAGAATAAGGCGCCAAGTAGCGCTTAACAATTTTCAATTGCAGAATGTTTGAATGAATTTTTTTATTTATTTTTTGGTTTCTAATGTTATTGAAATTACCAAATGTACCATTAAAAAAAAAATTCGGTTGGCAAATGCTACTTCTTCTCTCGCATTATTATACTAATTTCCATCACAATACCGACATGGTCCGCTACTAATATGTGAACATAGTAATTTTACATGTAAAAATTTTACTGTGTACAAAAATGGCTATACACATATAAGCTTCGATCCATTTTGGGATACATATACCACTACACGCTACTCTACTCGGCGGTCCAAAACATCGTCTCTCACCCTGCATACTCCTATCCATCCTACATCCTCCACCCTTCATCCATCTCTCCTATTCTTCCTATATATTGTTCTTGCTTGCTCGTCCTTCGGCTCCTGCCGCCGGCACCAAATTTCGCTTCCTTCGTCTATACTCTGGAGTCTCTTTGTTTCCCATTACCCATTTGCTTGCTACACACCATATATTCTTTCTTCTATACCTGCCATATCCTTACACACACATTGATATATATATACATATATATTTCAGGTCCTTTTTATACCATTTTACAATTATGAAACAATCGTGATGCAGGTTGAATTCTTCATCCTTGACGATGTGTTTTTATTTTTTTTTCTCCTTTTTTTTTTTTTTTTGTTTAACAAATGCGTCCTTGGAACTTGAAACATATATATGTATACATTATTATATACAGTGGTTTGTTTAATATACAATGCGTGCGTGCAGGTGCAATGGCGGTGCTGAAGAAGAAATAGTGGAATAATGGAGACCTACTAAAATTTCTTGTTATTAAATAGAATAGATAAATGGTAAAATGACGATTAAGCAGACGGAATTGTATTATTTGCGGTGGAGCTTATGTTGGCTGAATGTCGGGCGTTAGCAAATGTTATACGTAAAAAGATAAGAGTGTGAGAGAGAGAGAGAGGAAGAGATAGCAGAACTGGCAATTTGTGCGTTCGTCAGATGGCGCCTTCGTGACCACTTGGTATTATCGAGTTAAATCGGGCTGAAGCAAATTTAAATTCAAATGCGTTGCGTCCTGCATTCACTCTTTTTTCTTTTTTTTTATCTGTTTTTGTATGCGTTGTTTTTTTTTTGTTATTCTTTTTTCGAGGTATTCACCATAGGTCTCTATACTCACACTCACTACCTTATATACTAAATATTTTTGATTATACGTATTACAGAACGCTCCATGTGGTTCGTGCGTCTCGCACCTATACATGTAGTAGTCGATACTACACGATTCTACACAGGGCCCCTCTTCTCTCATCTGTTATTCTTAGAAATCACATATACATATATATATATGTATATATAGGTTTACTCTCTTTCTCTCCTTTTCGCCCTTCATTTTTCTCTTCAATATATAGTGACTAATAAACCCGAAGCCGTATATATCTTTTGGGTATATATGTATAATATGGTGGTATAGTATTCAAGGACTTTTTCGCTTAAAATTACTCTTCCCCATGGTTCCTTCATGATACTTAAATATTTGTTTTCTCTTTTTTTTTTTCTCCTCCTCCTCATTTGCATTACATTTCTGTGGATTTCATTATTGATCATTGATAATATATTCTGTCATGTTGTTATATTGTATTTCATTTCATTTCGATTGATGAAAAACATTTTTGGTCGCATTTTTATTTTTAGGATAACTGTATAGGGATGGCATTTTATTCCAGTGGTATTTTACCAATTTTTTTGGAAAAAAATGCATGAATTTTTCATCACAGTCGATTCATTCATGATAGTTATTCTTTTTCGTTTCTTGTATGCTCTCTTTTTTTTTTCAATATTGATTATTGATTAATGATATATTTCACTTCGTCATTTCGTTATATTTAAAATCTCATGTGTGAAGAATTTTTCTGAAATTTTTATAAGGTATTGTAGTCATAAAAAAAAATATCTTGTTTTCATTACGTGAATTCTTGCAATCTTTGCACATTTCACGTGTTAATGTTCCGGAAATTCATGTAATACTCACAGAAATAGCCTATGTCATTTAGATAGTTACATGTGGAGCTCGTGTCATTATTATAGTAGTCGAAAAAAAAAAAAAAAACACCGCCACGTTTTGAACCAAGTTGAAACGTCAACTAAAATTTTACCAGCCCTAAAAAATTGTACATGCATCAACAATCGATACAAAATTATCCCCCAAATACAGTCGAATTGTATTTCAACTAATCGTTAAACACTAAAAGGAAAAAAAAAAGAAAAAAAAAAAGATTTTCCCATACAATATAAAGACGAAATTGTTCACAAAGAAATAATACTTATACCGAGATTTAACTGCACAACGTAGTCACGTATATGACTGAAGGAAATAAATAGTGTACTTGCAGCTGTTTGTACGAGCCACAAGACTTACATCCAAGAGTTTCTCTGAGAATCTTAACGGCCACACGATAATAATGGTCGATAATCTGTCCCGTAGACGACCTCTCACGTAATTGTATATCTTCACTTGAATTAGTCCTATATATATATTTTATACCATTATACATTTATATTTCCCATACATAAATATATATATATATACATATATTCCTACATAAATTTAACTTGCCTGATGTGGCCCAAAAAAATTTCTTCACTCCCTTTTATTAGAAAGGCATATATACAGTCATGCCCAAAATAATGAAGGCCCTAAAAAAAAAAAAAGAAAGATATTATGTCCGGCAACGTGGAATGTCGGGTAATATAACGTTCATGAGTGTGCGTTCTCTTTTTCAATATACATATATAAATTCTGGAACGTGTATGTTTAGTTTAGTTTTTGCTTTAGAGACTTGCATTAACTTGTATATAGAAGTTAAGGTTAGGTAGGTAAGTTTTGCAGCTTCCCAAATGGTCCCAGAGATCAACACAAGCGGGGGTGGTGCGGTGTGACCAGTCCCAAATGCGGACTGACGGACTTTACGCGCGCACCAGTTGTGCACCACTTTGTATGTATATATGTATGTGTATATACTTTTGTACATGGGTTGATTTCATCTCTCTCTCACGATGCGCTCATCATCTATGCCAAGTGAGAGACCCAAAACAAGCGACGAAGCGAAAGCGAATGACGATGGTGGCGAGACACAGTGAAGTAAAAGAAGGGGGGAGCTCAGGGAGGGCAAGAGTAGAAGATGAAAATGAGAGCGCATGCTGGGATAAAAACGAAGAGAAAAGATAAACCAAGTATGAGTTTATTTTTATGAGTTAAAGAAGGATAGAGTGTAATGGAGATGGGAGTAGACTTAGTAGAGTGAAGTAGAGAGAAGGGAGAGGAAAGACTGCGGTCAAAGTGACGAGGGTATGATGTTCTGCTTAATGCTCAACGGCAGGTATATTCTCTCACTTGTTCTATCCTGTGTGACTCTCGTATTCCACCTTATTTTCACTTCATTTTGTTCATTTCGTTTTGGACCGTATATGTAATTACATTGGTATATTTATATATATGTATAGGTATTTTTTGATCTGAAACAAAAATAGATGAGATATTAAATGAGAGTTTATTATTTCAACTCTGTTGAAATATTTATATACATGTTTTCTCTCTTTTATTGATTCGTATTGTATGATTGAAAATATATATATTTGGCTAAAAATTCATACATCAATACATACACACGCTGAATTATGCAGATAAATCACCCAAAGGCAAAATATCATGGTGAAATTTTCAGGCAAGATCAAATGGGAGGGCTTACACACTCATAAAGAAGAAACGTGATCGTGACAGCTTGCAGTTGATCAATTTAGGCGTAACCCAAAGACGACGCGCAGTTGTAAGTAGATTGAAATAAACAAAACGAAAACGTTCATTCGTATAATAATAAAAAAAAAAAGAAAAAAAAGAAAATATAATTCAATAAAAAATTATAAAATTGTTATATAAAATATTTTCACACGCTTATTGCCTAAATTTAACGAGGCTTCTTTTGCACGCGCAGTTATTGTCTATTATTGTTACTATATAGCTTTTGTTATTTGCTGCAGAGAGAAGAAAAACCACAGTTCCAACTAGATAATAAAGATGAATAAATGAAGAACACAATTGATATTCTCTCGTTCATGTTATAAGTATTTTTTTGTCTTCCATTTTTTTTTTTTCCTTCGCTTTTTTTCTCGCTTCTCGGTAAACCATGTACTGATCATCAGTTGAAGCTGCCCAGTCGAAAGTCGTGACAAGTTTGTGCTGAAGTTGCTTGTCATTTATTTGCCCCGGTCATTTACTTTTCATTCTTCACCGTACGCCTTTTCGGACCTTTTTTTTTCCAGCGCATTTTCTCTTTCGAATGCAAATGCCATATATTTTTTTTTCCTTTTTTTTTTTTTTCTATTGTTAATGGTTAATGTAAATTGTGAGCGGTCAGAAGTAAAATTTTTCAGAACGAAAATAAATCTTATCCGGATTCGTGTATGTAATCTTCAATCTTGACGCGCTTTGCGGTGCTGCTCTCTCTGTACGGTTATAAAGATTTACCGGAATGATTGAAAAATATTAAACAGCAAGAATAATTTCGTATGAAGTGTTTGTTTAAATGTTTTTGATAAGTTTGTGAATTAAATTTATTCATTTGTGTATATGAAAATAAATTTAATTTACATTTTTTTTTTTTTTTTGAAACTGGTATTTGCAATATATTTATTATTTATAGCTCTTACCTTGTTCTCGTCATCTTCACTAATTTACTCTCTTCCTCCACTCTCTATAAACTCGGATGCCGTGTGTCTATGGGTCGCTTGCCCTTAGGCTTTTTTTTCGCTCATTCCCTCTCTTATATTCTTATAATACTTGTCCAGGCACAAACGCGTCAACTTGCTCTCTATTCATTGGCTGCTATGCGCCGAAACAAAACGAAAGAGTGCACACGGGTCTCAAGGATAACGACTATGACTCCGACTAATACCTGTACCACGACAACAAACCTAATGCTATATTTTCGACAATTGAATTGAAACCAAATTTTTTGTTAGCGAATGTGTTTCAATGCGTTTTTTGTTTTGTTCTATGATTAAAATTACGTTGGAAAATTCGAACAATATTGAATTCGATAAAGTTGAAAGATATTGTGGGGGAAATTTTAGGACGATTATACGATAAAATCAATTTTTTTTTTCAATTTTGATCCCTCAAATGGTTAGGGATAAAAAGATGAATGGAGATTCAACAATAGTTTTGGTATTTTTGGGATGAAATTTTATTCAAAAATATTTCAAATTATGAGAGTTATGAGGCACGAAATGTAGGTCCGTGAAGAAAAATTCGCCCTCCTGGCGTCAGTTATAACAATAGTATAGTTCCTTTCTAAAGAGAAAAATGGACACACCCAAACTGGAAGGATGTAATTCTTCTCAAGTGTGGCAATTTTTCGAAATTTCAATGTTCAACAAAATCATGACGTCTCGTACAGGGTAGTGGAATTTTTTTTCTAGAATAGCTGCAAAAAAAAAACTAATCACAAAAAAATATCTAACGATAGGGACAAAAATGGAAAATAATTACGTACGAAAACCAGGTCAATTGCAGTAGTATTTTTTTATGCTATAATTTTCTCGCCTTGATTTTTACCCTAAAACCAATCAGTCTATCTTCTCTAATTCTCGATGATCAAAAATAATATACCCACATGCAGCCAGAAAAAAAAATTAATTGCATCAAAATAACTTAATTAAAATCAATTTTTTCCTCCCAATCAAAGCAATAATTATGAGTGGAAAAAAATTCTACAAACATGCTTCTATAATTTGGGCCAAATATAATTTTAATCCAAACATTTCTTCTCAAATCATAAACACATTCTCAGTAGCACATACTATAAAATAATCTGACAAAAAAAGCTCTCTGAATATTTCGCCCTCGCGTTTTTAAATAATAAAACAATAGGGGCTGATTGAGTATAGACGAAAGTATACACTTACATATATGGATGAGTGGTGAACGAAGATGTAAGGTGGGTAAAATGCACCTACCAGGACATGAGGCACCTCTTTATGGCGGCTATGGCAACTATGAATAAGAGGAAATGGAGAAGGAAAAAAGAAACGAGAAACGGGTAGGGCCAGAAGGTGCAGCAAGGCGAGACGAGGTGAGACAAGGATACGTTAAAAAGAGAAAGAGCGTGAAGTATATAGTATATATTATATATATAAAGAACCAACCAGCGAATAAAGCGGGCCGGGGGCCAAGCTGAGCCACAAGATCCGTCGAATTGGTTGCCATACTGACCTTGACTAGGCCCAAAGTTACGGTGGTTTGGGGTGTTGCTCGCTATTCCAATCCCCGATCCATAGGCCCTGTACCCCCTTTACCGCGACTTTACCCCTCACCTTTACCGTCACTCTTTCTTCTTCCCTCTTCCTCTCTTTCACCCGCTCACGGTTTTACGGACCCTGTAGTTCTGCATTCGCAGACTCCTCCATCAAGGACACCACAAAAAGTACATTAGACGAAAACACGTTGCCATTATATGGCGCGCACCGCGGGCTAAACTCTATGTTCTGGTGGTGGGCAACCGTCGTCACCACTACACACAAGTATACCAACCTCCTTCGTGATCTTTCTGTCTTTCGCCATTTCTTCTTTTATTTTTCTTCCATCTCACTGAGTACCTGTGGCCAAATTTCTTCGCTCTTTTAGTGTGGATATATATTCAATAGTCTTAAGTAAAAATCGTAGGTGCTTTCTAGAGGATGTGAACGAAGAGGATTTTTAATGAAAGAGCGTGGAAATTGAAATTTTAACTTGTCACTGTATTTAACAGTTGCATGAATTATTATTTTTAGAACTATGTGGTATTTATTATTCATAGGAAATGCATTTCTGTATAGGAATTTTTGATACAGCGAAACGAATGTATCAATGGAATTGTAATTATTTTATTATTGCTCTTTAGGTTTATCTTCAGGGCAAACATTTTTTCTTGAAATAAAGTAAATAGATGAGGTAATTGTTCAATTATTCTTATTTACAATGACTGCAAGTCAGCAGTCTAGAACGGAACTGTAGAGGTTTTCAATCATTTTTCTGTCAAGTTTGGTTAAGGGAGCATTTGATGAACTAGAGAATATTGGGATAGACAGTAATGGTGGAGGATAACTAGGATTTTTGCTCGAGTTAGATGAATATTTTGTATTGAAAATCTATTAGTGTTTCTACTTTTATAGAAGAGTAAATTGAAATCCTTACAGGGTATCAGAATTGAGGAAGAAGTTTGTGAAAATTTAATGTCCTTCAACCCTGATGCACAAACTAGTACAACATTGAAATAAAATTGCTACGTTAATAATTATATGCGAACCGAGTACAAATTTTCTAGAAAAATTGATATTCTAGAAAACTAATTTAAAAAAACACATATTCATTAAAATTTTATTGTCACAGCGATTTTGAATGTCAAAATGTAAACAAAAATCATTTTTCCAGCATCTTCTATCTGAGCAGTATACAAAAAAAGAAATAAAGTTCAGTGTCATCGTGTTTGCAAAACGACACATAATGAAATAAAAATTGTCACAATCTTAATTATCCCGTATAAATATAATAAAACGAGTATTTTTGATCTTTACTCTATTATATTCTACTATTTTCTTGCATTCTTTTTCGTTTGATATTATCATTTATTATACAGGCAATAGATTATCCTGAACGCTATATTATTCACTCCAAGATCAAGGACAACTTTTATACAAAACATATAACGACTGCATTTGCTTTCGCACTGTAATTAACTATTCTTCGCTGTTCGTTCAAAAATTTTCTCTATAAAATCCAGTTTGTTTATAACTGTTAAACGAAAAAAAAAAAAAAAAAATGACAGAAAAATATGAAGGCTTTTTTTTTTTTTTCGTATACAAATTTGTTGATATCAACTCATTATAGTTGTTTGCATTTTTTGTGGCTTTTGTATTTAAGTTGGATTCCACATTGAGAATGTAAAGTCCATTACGAAAAGACTCAGTGGCTATGCGAGTAAGTGACAAACCGTGTAAACAGGTTTCCATATTCGGTTCATCTCCGAGTACTCTGGCACACATCTCTGTATTGAATATATACGTGAAAGTTTATCGATTATCTATATTCATACACGTTATTTTTAAATTATAGATAAATACTTCATACAAAATTATCAATCGTAAAACATTGAAATAATTGAAAACAAAACAAAAACACAAATTAATCACTAATTGACTCATTCAATTTTTAATTACATTCACTTTAAATATCTCTATTCAAATTATCTCATTGAATTATTTTGCTGTGAATTCTTTTGTCTGCTGTTAAATGCTAGAATGCAAATTTTCCAATTCACCAATAAAAACCCTCTATTATTTCAGTTGAATCAATGGAATTTTACGTAATCACAAAACGTTTATTCATTCTTTATGTGTTTACAAAGCTTTAAAATACAATTTCGAACAAATCAATATCGTCCAAATGGTTTTAATTATTTTCAATTATTTGTACGATAATATTCCACGCAATAATCACACAAACGATTGGTTTTGAATTAATGTATACAATTCAAATTTCAATGTTGGTTCGTTGTTGAAATAATCACTGACCTCTTGTAGACATCAACCGAATCTCCAAACTGTTTCCTCTCATCTTGTGTGGCTTTGTCAAATTTCTACTTTACCTACATTGCTTCTGTTAAAAAGTGCGGGTGGTTTCAAGCTGCTGCAAGCATATTCTAAAACATTTATTATTGTTTATATATTTTATGTTCAGTATAGCGCGAATGTGAAAGCAAGTAGGACATATGAGTGGATGTGATATTAAATCTTTGTTCTATTTACTGTTTGAGTATAAAAGAAAATTGTACAAAGAAAATATGACAACTCTTCGAAAAGCTTGTAATGTATAGTGAATTTTTCGTCATGCAACCGCGAAGGCTTTGAGAAAAATTTCAATTTGAAAATTACACTGACGTGAAATTTAAATAGTTTTTCATAAAAGTTTGTACACTGATATAAACAAAATTAATTGTTTTCGTTTGTAAAAAATTGTGTTGAATAAAATTTGTTCTCTACGACTAAAAGCATCAGTAGGCGGAGAATAAAAAGAAGAAGAAAAATATAAAACGAAGATAAATACAAGCACCAATTGCTGGCAGAGCGTTAGTCTAAATTTATTTATAGCGGATGAGGTTGCGTCGCGTTCCAAAATCATCGACATTCGTGAGGGCTTGAGTACCAAGTCAACGCGCGTTTGTGATATCCTCATGTGAGCCTTCAGAAGATTAGTGTTACATCAACGTCCTACACGCTCATTCGTTACTTTATCTACATATTTTTAACTTCTATTTTTCCGATGTGTTCCGTATGTTTGTGAAATGAAATAAAAAAAATTGAAATGAGAAAATAAAAAAAAAAAATTGTTGAGCTAGTAAAATGTTTTGAGTGTTCTATTTACGGAGCGATCACCCAGTGCGTAAACATCTGATGGATACAAATATATTGTAATTATTAAATTGAATTGTATTTTTTTTTTTTTTTTATTTCAGTATACAGAGACATGATTAAAAAATTGAATAACACGAAGGAGAAAGTGTTATTAAAAATATATTGGATAAACTAATTGTAATGAGAAAACAAATCAGAATGTGTGGCAAGAGCTGACAAATAATTATGTCCAATTAGGACATTATTATTGTTCTGTAGTGAAATTCAAATTCTTTAAGAAACAAAAAATAATATTAATAATTCGATGGCGCATCATATGCGACGACCAGTGAGGCGCGAGCAGTATAAACCATTTGGTAGAAGAAAGGTAAAGTATATTTATGTGAATTTGCAACCAAAATTTGTTCACTGCTGTCATTCAAGTCTTAATAATATATATTTATATAGATACGTATATTGAATACTTTTAGAATGACTTTGAAATGTCGGTGAATACAAGTGCTTATTATACCCACATCATTATCATGATGATGATCAATGTCGTATTGATGACATAAATGTGAGTTTCGGTGTATCCACATGGTCGTCGAGTCATTGATACATATGACACTGGGAGACATGTTACTGAGAAATACAAACTACTTTAAATTGTGAATAGTATTATAGGTGAAGAAATGAATCATTTATTATTTTTACATAAGCGTGTTTTGAATAGAATAAAAAATATTCTGAATTTGATCAAAATAATATAGGCTTTGTAATGATAAATTGGCAATTTGCATTGGCAATTTGATGGAATACAGAAGATTGAAATGGAAAATAAACAATGGGGTATTTGTAGCAGGAATGTAGGTATGGGAATGACATTGAAAAATATTGTAGAATCAATTTTTGTACTGTTAACAACAGAAAGTGGGCGACGATTCGTTTTTCAAATACATTTCGCAAGATATCATTGAGTTAATTTAATTTTCATTTAATTTACAATACTAAATATTGTCGATACAAGATAAGCTTTATATTTGATTTGAAATTATATTCTGATCGGAAAATGAATCAGGGATTATTTCTAATTAACATTATTCATACATGTGTAGGAATTTAAATCTAAATTGAATTTTATCTCATTATTTCAATCAAAAATATAAAATAGTTTTGAAATTGGTGATATTTTTAGATTTAGAATGAAAACCAAATATATATTTTAAATCGGATATGTATGATTGTACTTCAACAAATTCTACAATTTATCACTTGAATGAAATTTCTTTATTTATATCCCCATCTAATTTTAAGATTTCTTACATTTCATTGAATTCTGTTATTTCCTGAGACAATATTTATTCTCAATGGAATTCACTCATATCAATGAATTTTTGTTTCCCAATCTAGAAAGCTCATATCATTAAGTAGAACCTGAATGACTGTGCTTCGCTGGGTGGGTTCATCAAGATAAACAACTTTAGATGAATCAACAACAAATTTTATATTATTAAACAGGCAATAAACAAAAATAAGTGAACAATATTTGTATTTGTACTTGACATACAAATATACAAGAATTACTCGTTCAATATTATTAATTTAAATCAATGAGAATTGTTGTATCAGGAAGAGAAGAACCTCATGTAATTTTTTCTACAATGACATTCCAATTTCTGAATGGATGAAATTAAAATTTATTGCACTCCACATCCAATTTAATAATGATTACAAGTCACCCGCATATACATCACTTAAACTACAATGATAAAAGTAATGTTTTTACTGAGGAAAATATGAATTCAAATTCCATAATTTCTTCCATTTAACGAACCATTTTTCAAATAAATATTATAAACCATTAAAAGTACTTCTGCAATATCACAAAATTCTCTTGCAATATTTTTCTCAGTACACAATAAAATATTTTCATCAAAAAATCACATAAAATTCATGGAGAATTCTTCAATAAAAATGATACTCATAAAATTCATAAAAAGCACTTGGATCTTTTTATGAAAAGCTTCTAATACAGCTGGAAAACTTGGCCATAGACATCATTAATGTGCTCGTGATAGTACACACAGAGTATACAATAGAAAATGCTCGTGGATAGGATCGATATAGGTAGTCAGAGGGGTATTGGTGGTGTTGAGGATGTAGGGGATGGGACGCAAATGCGGGTGAAGTTGCCGTTGTGCTTTCGATGCTGCCATCTTGCGTTGCATTATTGAACAAAGCTGATTCAGTGATCAAACAATATGTGGTTTCATACAATATACGTAACCATCATCTTCAGTCTTCATAACAATTTCAGATTTTTATCTATCCGCAAAATGAGAAAAGGAAAATCACGTGGAGAAAATTGTCTGAATTTTTTCTTTCAACGCTAAATAAATAATACATCATTATATTGAAGATTGAATAAATGATTTTGATTTCAAATCATGATAGAGAATTCATTATCACTAAATTAAATCAGAGGTCAGAGACCATTTAACATTATCACAATAAATTTCATAATTTATTTTAATTATAACGTTTAATCTTGTTTAAAATATCTCATTACTTTTTTATTGACTTTCTTTTGTCTACTATGAATTCCTGATGCAAATTTTCGAATCACCAATAGAAAGCTTCTGTTATTTTTATCAGATGGAATTCTGGTACCAGGTCAGGTTTAGAGACTGCTTGGATTGAATCAGACATTCGATTTTATTATTCACTGAAAAGCAATTATTCGCAAAGAGATTTATCAACACGACAATATATTATACAATATTAATTCATGTGTTTAAAATAAATAATAAAATGTATATGTACATAATGAAACAATTCTCTTGGTTTGCATTAATGTGAAACAATAGATAGATAAACATTGCAATAATTTATTAAAAATATCGCAAAGTAGAATGGGCGAGACACGATCACTTATTCGAAATTGTCGAGGAACGTTGAGAGAAAACAAGGGGTCGTTGATTCAATTAATGAATACACGAGGATTCGAATTGATATGCGCTTGCGCATAGAATTCGGTCAAAGAGTCTTCGTTCTCGTATACGTCGGCGCTGAAACATCGTCGCCCTCTTCCTCGCGTACCTCCCGGCAACCACTATTCCAAAGCTGGCTACTTTTACCGTCAGTTCGGACAAAATCATTTTGCCACGAGTCATACTTTTCGATCTATACTTCTCGTTAAAACCAAATATAAATAAACATACCTTTTTTTTTTTATTTTCTTATCTCCTTCATTTCCATTTTGTTCTGTTCCACCCTTTTAAAATCGTGGAATGAAAAAAAAAAGGGTTGCATTGCCACACTGTGTGAAAACATGTGATAAAAATGTAATTTGAAAGCCATTGATCAAAGTGTGATTGAAATGTCATTTGGAAAATAATTTTAATTTATCGAAAAACAAAATCAAATATTTAATGGCTACATATACAGCAATATGGTGTACACATTTTAAAGTGTTCTTCTCCACCCTATCGCTCCATGCATCGTGCAATTAAAACGCTGGATAATTATCGACATCGTAAAAAAAACAAAGCTAATACTATAAATAATAAAGAGTGTTGTGTAGGAAAATAAAACAGAAATGAGCGCAATGCGGTATCGTGTAGTTGTATGTGTTGGGTCACTGAATTTTATGTCGACTAACATAGTGCAATGTGCAACATCAATGTCTTGATGTATTGTGTTGTCACAACTAGAACTTCAACAGTAATAGATATTATTTATTGTAATATTAAATTATTAATATTAAATTTACGACAAATAGCGTCGTTTAAAAAACAGAGAGCTGCGCGGTGACAATTGGTTACTGCGTGGCTCTCGCACATCGGCGATGATAGGATACAATCAGCATAATTCTGGCTACAACAAGCTATTTACACAGGTATATTAATATATATATATAAATGATATAGTGATATAATATTATTTATTTTTATTTTCCATTATCTTTAATCGAATCAATGTTATGTACATTGTGCAATTTACTGACCTCGATAATCGTTGAAGTTGAACAAGTGCACGCGGCTCGATGGGGTTTTTTATAGTTAATTTTTTAGTTGTCGTTTGAGAAAATCATTTTTTGCGATTTATTGAAGATTCATTGAGGCGTGTGCGCGATTCAAAATTCATCGATACATGTCACTTGTATAGAAATATGTAAGATTATTCTTTAATGTACTGGAATTTATGGATTTATTATTGTGGTGTTGAGAACATCTTTTTTTTTTTTTTTCTTATGAGAAAAAAATTTATGGTAATTATATAATACTGCGTACGCATGGATATTGTCAATACGCGCATGACTATAGTAACATCGTTGTCTTGGCATTTGACACCGCGATGAACACCTACGAGAAAGCTTTCTGGGTAATGCAGGGTGAGTCGAGGCCGTTGCCACGACTACCGTTACCCCCGAGACGTACGTGCGAGACTGTTTCTACGTATATATATATATATATATATTTCATATAGCACCCACCCCTTGGTGCATATTCTCTCAATGAAGTTTGTATGCCTCCCTTTTGCCTCTTCACGCTGTAACTGATGATACACAATTCACACATGCACATCAGTGTTTCGCAAATGTTATAATTTATATATTGTTGTACAATATGTATATTTGATTTTTTAAGAGAATAGATTTTAGGTATAGATAATTTTTTTTTTATCTTATGTTATAATTGAGCACCACTGAAATACTATTTTAAAAAAATTTTTTTTTCAATGGTGCAGGCAGTTGTGTAGTATATTTTGCAAATTTATTGAAGGATACAGTTTGCAATTTTGTAAAATTTACATATTTGTTTGTTATAGGATATGGAAATTTTGTGTTTGATTTTCGCTCTATTTATGTTGATAATTTTGATCGTATCTCCTGAATAATAACGAATATGAATTTATTTATAATTTATTCGTTCATTAATGACAATTAAATTCTGTTAGAAGTGAGTGTCTGTAGTGAGAAGAAAATTATTTACACAATTAGAATTGATTTAAATTGTCATTTTTCGAATGAAAGTGTATTAAAATTTGTTAATAATTGAATAATTTTTATTTCTAATATCAAATGAATATTAGAGTGATCAAATATTTCAAGGGTATATCAATTTCATAATATAATAATTAAATTGAAACTTTATTAATTTATAATTCATGTTGCAAATTCAACGCAAAACTTTTGTTTGGTGAAAATACACAAAATTTCCAACTGTGTCATGGCACATTTATTTAACATGAATAAATAAATATTTTATAATGTTGCAGGGCTCGGCGGACTCAAATTACTCACAACCTAGCTCGGATCTGTCACTGGATGAGGAAAAAGAGAGCTTGCGCCGTGAAAAAGAAAGACAAGCGCTCAGTCAGCTTGAAAAAGCTCGGGTAATAACATTTCCATTTTCACCATTCATAATTAAACATAATAAAATAAAAATAAATAACCATTGTTATTTATGAATAATGAACAAACAAATATATTGAATTATTTAGACTAAACCCGTGGCGTTTGCTGTGAGAACAAACGTTAGCTATGATGGATCTGTTGATGATGACTCGCCTGTTCATGGTTCGGCCGTCAGTTTTGACGTTCGTGATTTTCTTCATATTAAGGTAATGATGAAAATGTCATATACTTTATTTATTTGGTTGTAATAAAAATATATTATAAGTGGATGATGATTTAATGAAATAAAGAATATTTATGCTCTGCTCATTATTTTATTATTCAGGAAAAGTACGATAATAACTGGTGGATTGGAAGGCTCGTGAAAGAGGGTTCGGACGTCGGTTTTATACCGTCGCCAGTTAAATTAGAAGCTCTGAGAGTACAGGCCAGTGCGGCACGTGGCACAAAAGGTTTATATACAGCACGAGCGGGATCATCTGGCAATCTTGGGGAAAGTGGAGTGCCATCACGTGGATCAACTCCACCAACACCTGGTCAGCGTACTAATTTATATTACAATCAATATTTAATTTTGGGTATATCAATAATGATGATTGGAAGATATTTTTGTGTATATATAATTTTATTTTGTTTCCATTATGTAGTTGATGATAGTGATGGTGTGGGCAATGTTCGTCCTGGAAAAACTACACTAACAACGCCACCGGCAAAAGAAAAACGAAAGAATTTTTTCAAAAAGCCGGTAAAATTAAAACTGAATTTTTTTTGTTTCTGTTTACATCATTTTTGCTTTTCCATAATTATTTTGTTTCAATTCATTCTACAAATCAATCAATTCATCAGCTTGCTTTGAAGTATTCATTCCTAATTATCACCTTCGTTAATATATGTTAAATAAATATTTAATGATATATAAAATATTAATCGTGTGAAATATTTTAATTGCTGCGCATTTCATCGGCTTATCCAGTCCTATGTAAGTGAACTAAAATTGCTATTATTTAATATTATATCTTTGCTTGCGTTATGACAAATTTATATAGATTAATATTTTGTAGATATCGTCGCTTAAGTTTTGATAGTGCATAAGTTTTCTCAAGTTGTTCTAAAGAGACGAAAATGGGAATTAACTGGTTAAATTTTTATTGTCTCATTCACAATAAAATCCACAACATTGTTTTCTAAATAAAATTACAGTGATCTGATTTTTCGGATACATACTATTAGATCCTCAGCAACGATATTTTATTATAGAGATTTATATATTAATAAAATTAAATCGATGAAAAATTATTGATTGTATATTGTTCTGTAGGAAACTGCGACGCCTTATGATGTTGTTCCCTCGATGAGACCAGTTGTGCTCGTCGGACCATCTCTCAAAGGCTATGAAGTCACGGATATGATGCAAAAAGCACTATTTGACTTTTTAAAGCACAAATTCGAAGGACGGTATGTAAATATTAATTATTACAAATAAGATAATGAAGCCATTTTCAAAATGCAAATATTAATTTCAGGATTATCATAACGAGGGTAATGGCGGACATATCCTTAGCGAAAAAATCATTGCTGAATAATCCAACGAAACGTGCCATTATGGAGCGTTCAACGAGTAGAAGTAGTTGTCTCGCTGAAGTACAAGCTGAAAACGAGAGGATATTTGAACTTGCACGTACACTTCAACTTGTTGTATTGGATTGTGACACAATTAATCATCCGTCGCAATTAGCAAAAACAAGTTTAGCCCCGACAATTGTTTATTTAAAAATATCATCACCCAAAGTACTACAAAGATTAATAAAATCACGTGGAAAATCACAAACACGTCATCTCAATGTTCAAATGGTGGCAGCGGAAAAGCTTGCACAGTGTCCACCTGAAATGTTTGATGTGATACTTGATGAAAATCAATTAGACGAAGCGTGTGAACATGTGGCTGAATATCTTGAGGCATATTGGAGAGCTACACATCCACCGGTAGTAACACCAGTTCCTCGAGCGATGGCCGTTGCATCTGATGCACCCGCTGATATTTTGGCCCCCCGCATTCCGTCAGGTATTTTTATTTAAATACTCCATCAAATACGAAATTTACTCTCTTCGTTCTTCTGTTTACTTTGTAATACTTTATTTCACATTATCAAATTCTTTTTTCAATCTTATTATCTCTCTTGAGTTTCCATAGCCTGTTATTTACATAAATGTATGTTTTATATTACGTGCCGACAGTCTCCATTATTTTCTTTCTTTGAATCAGTTTCATTTATCATACATTATTATGAAATAACGCTCAAATATATTTATAATATTCATATGTGATCCATTACACGGTTTTATTTATTTCATCACTATTTATCATCGTGGATTATACAGAAATTTTTATTTTTATTTATTCAAAATTAACGTGTACCACTGCCTTTTATCTTGCAATCTCTCAGGCGGTCATCACGATTCTTACTACACTCATGAACCAAGAGGTAATCTCGAATAATTCACGTTTTTACAGCTGCCAATCTGTGTATATTATTTTTAATTTTACTCTACTCTTTTTTATTATCTTCTGCTGTTCACTATTTATTTCAATGGATGATTGCACATACAGTTACAATTCAATGTTTTTTACGAATGCAATTTGATAGATAAAAATTCATTTTCTCCATGGTACGTTCGCATTTATGTAGTTGAGTGATGAATAATTGTTGCTGGAATTTCGCTTTTTTAAAAGTCCAATTATTCAATGAATTATTTTAATAGTCGACGAGAATATTGCTCTATGTTTCTTTTCAGCGGCAATGTATGGATCCACCCACTTGTATCCACCACAGTCATAGTGTGGGACTAGACTTCATTATCCGCGTTAGTCTTTCTCTCTACCTATCACTTTCTGTCTCTGTTTCCTTCACACAAAATACAAACATACAAAACTATTTCTCACTTATCCTAACCTTATCCCCTTCCTCTCTCTCTCTCTCTCTCTCTCTCTGTCGCTATTTTCTACTTCTCTATCTCTTTGCTTTCATTTCAGACAATTTTCTGCATTTTTTTCGTGATTTCGTTTTTTATTTGATTTTTTGTTTGTTGTGTTTATCAATCTAACAGCCAAGAAAAAGTTGCATTTTTTTGTTTGTTTTTTTTCTCTGTTAATGTTTGGTCTGTCTCGAATTATTGTTTTTTTTTTATACAGCGTTTGGCAGCTCATGCGCTAATCGATCAGCTTAAATTAATTGATTATTCCGAATAGTCTGATGTGTATCGTGAATTAGTAATTGATGCAGGTCGTTGAAGAGAGAGGACGGGGAAGGGAGACGAATGCTGATATACTTAAATAAAAAAAGCTTTTATATAGGATAGACAAAAAATTCACTGATGATTTCCCACACGTACTGAAAAAAAAAGAAAAAAAAGAGAACACGAAAGAGAATAATTGATGAAGTCGGCGTGTAACTTAATGTTGTCGACAATTTAATAGAGAGATTATTGTAATAAAAAATATATTTAAATAATTTAACGATTGGGCATAGAGTTAGTAATTGTTGATTGTTGATGATTGATTGTTTCTTCTAATATTGTTCTGTTCCCGCGACTGTCAATTAAAGCCGTGGACCCGGTGGCTGCTACGGGGATCATCCGGAAAGCGGCGAGACTGAGCATTAGGAAGTAAAACGGCCCGAACATCTCGGGCCAAATCATCGAATATTTATTTATTATTTCTTTCATAATCTTGAACTCCAAGAGTATATAGTCAACTGTAAAATGTTGAGTGACTAGAACATTCGCACCCAATACTTCCAAGCGTCAACATTGCCTTCATCATATTATTTCTTCCTGAAACAATATATATCTATTTTGCAGACCAATTATTTTGTGATCAACGGATTGTGCATATTATCCTCCCCGATCGCGATGAAAAAAGGCATCAATGAGTAATTAGTCAACAATAAAATATGTCAAGTGGGAGAGAATGTGTGTGGTGGTAGAAATTAAAAATAGATTATCGTGAGTGTCATTTGACAAATTTGTGTACAGTAAGTAATTGTACAGATTTGTTCTAAAAAAAAAAAGAAAAAAAAACTCCAGAAAAATAGAAACAAAAAGCATGAGATAAATTATCGGGTGCGAATGTGTCCTCGAAAAGAAGAAAAAAAACCAAAACAACAAAAAATATGGCCTCAACTATATTTTTTTTACATCGGTTTTCTTTTCTTCCTCAAACTTTTTCCCCCGCTCATATGAATTTCATTTTTGAAGACATTCACGTAGAATAGTCGTGTTTCGAGTTATGACATAATGACATAGAGGATTAGATATATAGCAAATTGTAAAGAAGAAATATTTTTTTGTTATGCAATAATTATTGTCACGCGTGTGCGCTATTGCATTATTGCCATATTAATTATGCTCAGCCTGTTCAAAATTGTTTAACTGGCCAATATTACTGCTATTTTAATTCAGAAATGTGAAATTATTGTTTGACTTTGTTCTACCTATGTTTCATTTTAATAACCAATTAATATTCTATTTTATGCTCTAAATAATTCAACAGTTTCGTCTTCAAGTAATACAAATGTTGAATCTAAATTTTGAAAGCATCAAATAATTCAACTTATATCATGATACCATCATCAAATTCACATGTTAACACAAGAAGTGAAACGAAACCGTTGACGATAACAAATGTAAACGAATATTGTGTGAAATAGATTAGCTATAAATAGTCAACAATGATTATATATATATATAAATATATTTATAATTATTAATGATGGAATAATGTTTGACAGGAACGGGCTCTTATGGTGGAGCACACGCCAGCACGAGACGATCTAGATTGGAACGAGGTGATCGCGACCGTGATCGTGATCGTGAACGAGAACGTGAAAGAGAAAGGGAAAGAGAAAGAGAGAGAGATCATGATTATGGAACTGAAGGTGAATCTTACATGGGTGGTAGCGTTGATTACGGAAGTGTATCCAGACGACGTCAACAGCAGGACTCGAGGGCACTCAATGCCATTTAGGAACTGGAGCCCCGGGGTGTATCGTTACAGCGATGTCCCCAATTAAAAACTACAGCCCTCTAAAGTCACTAAACACTATAAAAATTGAAAAAGCAAAGTGTGACTGATTGAATAATCAATTTACAATGTCAACAATGTATATAGCTGTTGCTTTCAAGTTTTTATAGTGTACGAATATAATACACTGGATTATTTATAGTGTCATGTTCGAAACTAATTGGAGCTCCATAATTAACTGAAATATTAGAAAAGTGAGGGAAAAAGAGAGAGCATTGGTGATGATTGCTATTGAAGCTAACAATCCAATTTATCAGCTCGTTATGTTTTGCTTCTTTCCGAAGATCGACCAATTCTATATCAAAATGTTACGTTGTAATAATTATTTTATTGACGATAATTTATCGAGTATAATATGGAGAACAGAACAGAAAACTAAGAATTCAACTTATACAACAATGTGTTGAGGGTTCAAAGAATTTATCAAATTATATATTGAAAGTCATCACAAATAATCGTACTGCGTGCGATTGAACTTGTTTTATTGTTTAATTGTTTATTCTATGTGTCGCGGAAATTATGTATGTGGTAAATATGAATGGATACAATATTTGAAATATATAAATTGATGACAATGGTAGCCACCGGGGCATTATGTGGCGTAAAAATGAAATTTTTATCAAATGCTATAAACAGTATTGCACGGATTCAATAGTGCAATTGGTATATAAAAATTGTGTTCGACCAAACAATGCTACGTAAAAAAAAAAAAAAAATGACAGATTAAAATACAATGGAAATTCTTTCTAATAATTGTCGTATGGAAAATTATACGAAACATCTAGGAGTATTCGCGGATCCTTTGAATCGATTACTTAATATAGAGCCAATCGACAGCTCGAATTATAGCATTGTTCAAATGATAAAACTTGTACTGAAAATTTATCTAAATATGGCGCGAGCGACAATTAATTCTATTTAGCATTATACGAACTGGTGAAATAGCAAATTGTAATAATTCTTTCTTATTCATGTTCTTTTACATTTCTGTTCTTTATTATTATCTATTATTATTGTAGGTGCAAAATGTAGTTGTATAAAATGATCAACAAAAGAAAAAAGTATATAAATAGATAGGAAAAGTTTTTCAAGGCCCGATGGCTTCACATTTGTTGAATTTATATATGAAACAAAAAAGAAAAAAAAAAGGATATAAATGAATGAATAAATAAATGAAGGAAAAATATGTCAACGATACAAATTAAATGGAAATAATTATATATTATTCGAGAACTATTGATGAGCAAAGTGATTGAACGGAGTAGAAATAATTCAAGCGATTATATGATACTATGTGCAGCGACGAGTGTAAAAAAATTATAATTCACGTACGCAAAAACATGCAGTAATTTGTATGCATTACAATTGCAGATAGGATTATATTTCTATATTGCGTAGAGTAAATCACGTGAAGAATTTTACTGCATGTTATTTAGTAATAAACAAAACAAATAAAGAGAGATAAACATTAATCACTCTGACAAAATGTGAAAATTTCACTACATCACATTATTATTATAATTTTTTTCCAATTATATATTTAAAAAATGCGCACATGCTATTTGTGTAAATAGAAGAAACGAAAAAAAAAGTAAATGGAAAAATAAAAAAATTAAATAAATAAATATAATTAAATAATCATTGTATGTAAAATGCGGATATCATATGAAAAAAAAAAGTAAAATGATCATCATTAAAAATAAAAACCAATGACTATCTCCGTTGCAATTTTAGCATCAAATGTATTGTATCGAAGCTATTGTAAATAATGTACGAATTGAGAATATTGATCGTGATTGAAAGATTGAAGGCAGTTTGTGGCTTTATGTAAAAAAAAAAAAGTTTTGAATGCAACAAACAAATCTTGTTGCAGTCTCATTAATAATTATTTGCTCCTTAACTAAAGCAAGATCGATTGATTTTTTAAAATCGAATATATGTATTAATATATCACAAAAAGTAACAGTGGACTGCACCGACGATTTTTCTATTAAATACTTTTTTTTTCCCCATGGCATTCTGCCTAAATCTTATTACAGGAAAGAGCAGAGACGAATTTTTACGAATTGTTGATATTTAAAACAAGCTTTAAAAAAAAAAAAAATGTGAGAGATTGATTTTTAAAAAATTATAAATGGATGGTTGTCTGTAATGATATAACTTTTTTTTTAAATTAATAAGCAATAATAATTTATTGCTACTATCGCGCAGTTATCAAGTATTTGGTCGAAAAACTTATATATTACCTCCATTCAATTGCTGAAAATATATTTTCAAAAAATAAAAGATCTGTAAGATCAGAACGTTATATACTTATAAAATTATAAATGCAGTCATCAAGAAATATATTTTAGTCGTTAACAATTCGAAAATGTGGTTGTACCACAATGAATAATACTTTTTGCACCTCAATTACGGACATTTGAATATGAACCCACTATGAAATACGATAAAACTCCGAAACATAAAATAACAATTACTTATATTGTTTTTTTTTTCTCGCTATAAAAATCGTAAATAAAAAGAAAACATTCACCAATAATCATTGAACACAATCCACAAGACAAACAGCAAATATTCACCTCTTTTTATCTGGTTTTCTTGTCGTGGATTTCTTTAGAACGAAATAATTGTAGCGTTCTATAGTATTTTTAAAAATATGTCTGATATGGAAGAAAATGTGTTTTGCGTCGAGGATTTTGAAGCTTGGCTATGTTTCGTATAGTAAACATACACGTGTTTATATAAAAATACGTATAACAGTGAGAGAAAAAATAAAAATAAAAATAAAAAAATTAAAAGTGAAATGATGAGATCGAGCTTTAAAGAATAATCGATGTTTACGATTATTGCATCAATATGCAAAATTTGAGATGGAATTGAGATAAATTTAGGGGGCTTGAAGTGCTATCAAATCGATCGATCAATTTTTATCGATTTTTTAGATAATAAAAATCGTGTTACAAACGTGATTAATTACTATATTCTTCGATAATATTGGCTCAATTAAATATTATCCATAAATTTGTAATTATTCTTTATTAATATGCACTTACTTTATTATTATATGACATGTTTTCTTCTTTTTTTATTTTATTTGTCACTTCAACGACCAGTTGTAAAAATAATTTCAACGCGGACCATCGAAGAATACAATTGTCACGTTTGTTTCGATGTTGATATGTCAATGCTGTGATGTTATCCTTTGAAACGTAAAAAAAAAAACGAAAAAAAAAAACAAAAAAAAATAAAGTAAAACCACCCCTCGAATCCTCCCACTTCCCATTTTCAATTGAGTGGGAATCTATTCCTACTTACAAATGCCCAGCAAGGAAAGGAAAAAGAAAATTCATATTTCTATTACTCTAAGAACAAAACATAGCGGTTCTAAATAAAGAAACAAAAATTATTGCATAGATTTCAGATATATTTAATGTTTGCTGATTATCATTGCGATTTCATCACTAGTATAGCTGTCATAAATGTTAATATAGTTAACATTCCACTCTTAATTGTGCGATCAGTTGAAGTGCGATAAAAAAAAAAAAATTCATACATTCTCTTTCGTTTTAAATGTCGTGTACGTAATATATACGTGGATATCAAATTTGTTTGGATCGAATTTTCCAATTACATATATTGCACCACCTATATTAAATATGAAAATTTTGAATTTTCAACCTTTTTCATGACCAAAATATTACAATGGATAATTATGGAATATTTATAGTTAATAAATAAAAACATGTCGCTTTTTTATATATACAACAGAAGCAATAATTTTACACTTAATCAAGAAAAAAAAATAGGCGAAAAAAATAAGAACTCATTACATGTGACAAAATCATGGAAAAATTGCCGTAAAATTCTACTACTACCTTTGGTACAAGTGTTTAGCTTACTAACTAACGACGTAGTTTTTTTCTTTGTATGTCTCACTCAATTCCCCCTCCACGAATCAAGATAATATAACAATCGATGCATATTTAATGAAGCGATCCAAACAAATAGTGGATTATTAAGGAGATCATAGTACAACGGCAGTGCGTGAAGAATAATTATTTGCAAACTACAATTCAGACTTGCATAATCGATTCAATTAAAAATTCCAATTACAATTGACAATGAGGATTTAATCATTACTCATATCTTCATCATTCTGAATCACAACATAATTGTCCCATACATTCATTTCAATACCGGAATTTAATCCTCCAACAAAATTATTCAAGTCCAACAATAAACTTCCACTATAATCTCCTTAAATAAAAATTCAAAAAACATCCAACAAATATATTAAATATAAAGATAATTTTCATAATTGGCATAGCCTGATGTTCCAATATGTTTGGCCATTAAAATTGGCGTTGAAGGTAAACTTTGTGGCATTAAATTTGATAATTTCGACACATACGGTGAAACACTATTACAATCTTGTTTAATGGCAGCATTCATTGTTGGCATGGTTGTGCTGACACTTTTCACTACATTACTTTGATTGTTGCTTTGATAGTTATGATTGTGATTGTGCTTATTATTATTACTACCACTACAACTAGTACTACTACTATTATTATTATTATTAATATTACTGGTATTGTTGTTGATTTTACTGAGATTGCAATTTTTTTTCTTCGCACATTGTCTGAGTAACATACAATGAGAATTTGGAGTCAACATTGGTGTTTTATCGCTGCCAGTTTTATTAGTATTATTTAAACTTTGTTGAGATAAATGATGGATCTTGTGATTTTGATGAAGATGAAGTCGGGATAGTGCCGTGGTGATTGTCGTGTCGGATACCCACATACTCTGTAGAATAACAATTGAATTGA
The DNA here is from genome assembly GCA_958496275.1 of Zele albiditarsus. Taxonomy (NCBI): domain Eukaryota; kingdom Metazoa; phylum Arthropoda; class Insecta; order Hymenoptera; family Braconidae; genus Zele; species Zele albiditarsus. The sequence goes on along the minus strand of OY292413.1, from coordinate 6,251,131 downwards.
ATTCATTAGCTGGATGACTCACAGAGACAAATAGTATATATAGTAAGTTGTATATAAATTATGAAACAATGACTGGAAAGAATAGCACAAGGAGATACATTATTGGATGTCACGATCAACATAATAATACAAACATGCATTTGATATGTATGTATGTATTTATATACCTTTCTCCTATGTGGGTTGTAGTCAGGATTTCGTCTGATGCGAAGGTGTCGATCAATGCTTGTCCATTTTTGTGTTACTTTTAATGGCGAATCATCGGGATGAAGCTTTCTCTGATATTCCTCGCCTTCGCACACTTCATAAAGAGAAAATTGTTCAACTCTTTCAGTTGAATTGTAACAATTCAACAGCATTTGTATGAGTTCATCGACAGTTGTGCGCTCAGAGATGAGGAGACTTTTATATTTCGACTGCAATAGATGAAATTATTTTGATATTTAGTATTAATTTTATTTCATGATTTTTTTTTCGTCGTTTCTCAATTTACTCAAAATTATTTACCCCAGACATCAGAGCGCTGTCGTAGATTTTTACTAATCCACCACGTCGAGTTTGCAGTGAAAATCTGGAAGTAAATTTTACGTTTAAAAAATTGAATTATTATTTATTATTTATTGATTCATATTTTGTAAATATATATTTGTATGAGGAATATTTTTACCTTGAATCACCTCGCGGATGACACGATTGTAATACGGCTGGTCTTGCGTCCTCATCTAATGATAATACAGTTCTGACATTTGCTCGTCTCACTGTTACCTCCATTGTCATGTAAAATAGCTTTGGATCTCTGTGGCGCATTCGATATTTGTTCAGTAAATTTTGAACAACTTCGTGGCAAGTCGTTTCGTATGTTATCGATAGGGTTTTGTATTCAATATCTGATCGCAAGCAATTGGCGTAGACTTTTATCGTTGTCTGGAAAAAATAAAAAAACAAGAATTTCATTTTATATTCAATAAATAAAATTGATGGTGATAAATATTTAGCTTCTAAGCTAGAATAACAATTGAAATGCATTCATATAAATATAAATATATATATATATACATATATATATATATTTTTTTAAAGGCATATGGAAAGCAAAATATGAGGGTCAACCATGTCAACATGAGATTGTATAAAAATAAAACCGGAAGCATGATATCTATGAGTAGGTATATAGTAAAAACACTATAATAGAGAAGGGATCGAGGCTCTTGAAGCAAGAGAAGAATATATAGAGAGAGTGGAGCACGCTTCAAGAGCTGAGCACGTGCACACGTATATTCGTATCGCCTCCCTTTTTATTTCCGACCCTTCTGTTGACGCTCAAATATATATTCTTATATATTAGTGGGTCGTGATTCGTCGAGAGTCTAATATTTTACACTCGGTATAGTACTCGTGCTCGACTAAATTATGTATGCTACACATCTATTTTCGTTTGTCCCATGTGTTTTTTTTTGTTCTTCATCCTGACAATCTAATGACAAAAAAAAAAGTTTTTTTTTCTCGTCTCCATTTTTTATATTTCCATTCCTTATTTTTTTTCTTCTTTTATATATTAGTCTTGGCACTGGTTCACTCCCAGGTAGTGTTATACCTGTCTGCCCTTTTTAAGAAAATTATCAACCCAATGTCTGGCGTAAATTATGTCCATTATGGTCGTGAAGAAGTTTCATATGCAAATATATATTTAGAGTGAAGAAAAATTCAATGGATTTTCTGTTGAGTATAAATTGATCAGTACTCAAGTACGAACAAATTGTTGCAATTCATTTGATTATTTATACCACTTGAATTAAATGATCCAAAAATAGTTGCAATTAATAAAATTTAATTATTTAGTGAAATAGACAGTGAAGTGGGAATAAAAAAAAAGGGCGCAGGGGGGTTTATTCATTATATAAAAAATTAATATCAAATGATAATGGGACTAAGATGAATAATTAAATTTGAATGCAGAACAAAATAAAAGAATATTACATGGAGAAAAATAATTTTCTTAGTCGAAATAAATATAATTGTCATTGAGATGGAAAAAAAGTTCCTCAATAATTTTTCCTGTACAATTTTTATCTCTCAAATATTTGGCAATAGAAAGATGAATGGGATATTGGTGAGTTTTGTCATTTCCGAAGACAATTCTGTATAAAGTTTCTTTCGAAATTCTTAAAATCTACAGAAATAATTTTGCATTCAGGTCAATCATAACAATAGAGTAAATAATTCGCGAAAGAATGATGTATCCAACAACTGTAGAAGAATGTGATTCTCTGTGAATATATTTTTTTTTAAATAAAAAATTTTCCACAATAATAAATTTTTCAAACAAAACATACGAATTTCGTAACAACAAAAGTGCACATAAAAATTTAAATTTTCAGAACAAGAAAAAGAAGGCCAACCTCAACAATAGCGACAGCAATTACGAATAATTTTATTAAAGAATCAGGTAAAGTAAATTACTCGTCTTCAAATAATTAATTTCAATGTCACGAAACAATTATAAACAAGAAAAAAATTAAAACAACATGATCAGAGTTTGGCGAAAAACTCAACTAAATCAATTACAACTCCTAAACAAATAATTCTATATATTCCCTTCCAATTTCCAGAATCCCAATAACAAATACACATATTCTCAGAACAACATACGATCCTAAACACAAGAAAATCATTCCTCTCAAAATGTCACCCCACAATATTCTCCCTCAACGGAAACTCCACCAACTCTCAAACACCCTATATTTACATCCACAAAATTTCAAACGTACAACAACAATATATATATATACATATATACACATATATATGTTTCTTCAAAACACATAACGGATGTGGGTGTTCAAAACAATTGAAAACCCACATGCCTTTACGCAATTAACTATTATATGATTTAGTCTTCCGGATTGGCGTGAAATCGTCATGAAAATAAACCATATAAATAAGGTTGATTAAATTGTCCTCGACATTTCCGGGTGCAGGATCACAAATGTGATCGCGTGATTATAAAAATGAGTAACATTATATATATATATATCAAGGGGGAATAAAAGTGGTGCGTGCGAATGTGGACGTTCCCATTTTAAACAAATTAATTAAACGCAATAGAAGAAGATATATTGAGGCTAGGTATACATATTTTTATTCGTATATACTAAAACAACATGAAATAAAAATGTTATTTATATAAATGTAGTTGTATATATGAATATATACGTGAGGAATGACAGTGAGACACGATATCAAATAACATCCAGTCGCGTTGTATATCGCGTAAGCATAATTTGAGTGTTCTCGTCTACTTCAGTTACACCAATGTAGATATAATAATTAAATTATATATATATATATATATATATATATGTTTGTATGTTAGTTTACTTTCAACACAGTGAACATGCACACTATGCAGCAGTTATTAAGTATTGTGTACTCGCTTTCCCGAGAAATAGTCAACGTACACTTATTATCTTTCGAAAAGACAATGAGTTGTTGACGACGTCGTTGTCGTCTCGAGAGAGCCTGGGATAATAGAAAATTTTTATGTTGTATATTTATATGTTTATTCGTGTAAGCCATCAGGACGAAATTTCGCACGAAAATACGTTCGTGAAGGCGTGCGCGCGCGTGAACGCGTGTTATAATGAATAATGAAGGGAAAAAAAGAAAAAATAAATAATATGGAAAAAGAAACTTTGTGTCGGGCTCGTGCGAACGACTTTTCTTTCCTAGTTTAAACTACGACCTGTCACACGACCCGGTTTACATAATCTTCCTTAATTTTATATAGATTCTGTCTATTTGTAATTGTGTATGTGTTTATTTTATGAGTTATTGATGTGACTTAACATAGGATATATCATTTCAAATGTTTATGTGTTTAATTAGATTTATGTTGAGGAGGACCAGAGATTGGCCAACTTTATTTATTGGCATGCTTAATCTTACTTTATCCTATATTATGTGGGATATATACATTCGCTTTGACATCATTCTTGCGGGGCTGTCCGTTTTTTTTTTATGTTATGTTAACCAGGAAGAGAACTTGAAGTTGGGTAATTGGGAAGGGAATTAGAGATTTATGTATATTAAGTGAATGTAAATTTACCAAATTATTTTACCCAACCTATATAAATATTAATTTCCAACAAAGTGCACATATGCACCATTCAGAAATGAAACTTTACTTCAAAACCATCATCCATAAATACAAAAATATCCATATGAATATATAAAGATACATATATGAAATAAAAATGACAAGTAATGAATTGGCTTTTGTGTATAACAAAGGTTCTCTCTTCTTGAGAGAACATCCTGTGGTAGCCGTAATAATATTCTACCTTCTGTCTTATGGTAGTGGCACGCGTATGTACTCCAAAAAAGAACACACACGCGCGTGTACAAAGCCAGTGTGGCATATATGAAATTTGAGAGAGGAAATGCCAGCTGCAATGTTCAAAGAGTTGAGACCGATTTCATCAAGTCCTCTACGTTGTTGTTTAAAATTTTACACCAAGTGTAAATGTTATGCTCTACTCTCTCCAAAATTCTCTTTCTCCATCTCACCTAAATCACTCTCTCTCTCTCTCTCTCTCTCTCTCTCTCTCTCTCTCTATCGTCCTCTATAACAAACGGATATACAACTTTGGGCTTAATTGCTCCTTCCTCTTGGATGCTGATGTTGATTGTTTTAAACGAGAATATAACCAATGGCGCAACTACATACGTGGTATATATGCGCACGCGTACAACATATACGCGTGTGAATGCACATCCGGTACTCGGTGGCTCTTGACGGGCTTTGTAGAGACAGCAGACGCGCACAACCCACGAGAGACCTATGCGAGAGACCTACAAAACATAGCGACATGCGGGCACCATAATGATCTGCCTCCTTTTTTTTTTTATTCCACTATTCTTTTTTGCTGCTCTTCCTTTTTTTTTTTTTGTACGTGTACGGTACATGAACTAAATATGTACAGCCATCTGCTAACATTTTTCATAACATTGAGTGTATCAAAAACGTCAAAGAAATAAAATGGAAATATATTTATTGTATCTATGGTTGCTGGTAGCAAGACAGGCGTGATGAACGCTGATGGTGTGTTCACTTAACCCATTGCTTGATCTCACTTGACCAAGTGTCAATAAGTCGTATACGTATATAAGAGATTGCCCTTGAATCAGGAATTATTGCTTGCTACCGTGGGTTAATGATGATAATAATAATTATAATGATAATATATATGTATGTGAATATGAAATAATTGTAATGTGACCCAGTCAGACAATGGCCAAGTTTGATGAAATTTTATCTGATTGATCGTGATGATTGAACTATGAGGAAAAAAAAAAATGTCGTCAGGTTTTTTTATTCTACTTTTTGTAATTTATAATTTGAGATTATTCGTTTAGTTTCTTTGTTGTTTTTTTTTTATGGGGGTGTGGATATGATTAGAATGCTAAAAGGATTATTGGATATGAGGATGTTAGGGGAGTTCTATTGCCAGACAGGAAGATTGGAAGCTGAATTATCTTTTTTATTCAGTGATGTTGTTGACGTTGGGAACTGACATTTATTTATTTGAAAGAATTTGAAAGTAGGTTAATGATTATTTTTGTCAGACGAATTTAATTGATAATATGCTATGAAGGTTACTTTACTAGTAGACGTGACATTGGAAATAAATTTCTATTTTTGATGTAGTGTTCCACGGAGTTGGATTTATTAAAAATAAAATTTGAATGTTAGTTATTGAAGTTTGTTGTGAGAAGAATTGGTGGAGAATTGTTTCCGGATGGTTGGTTGTATCATAAAACTAAAGATTGGAAATGATGTATTATTTTTTTCAGTAAAGTACCTCTTGAATTAATATTTAGTCAATAAAAATAAATTGGAAAGTGAATTATTGACGATTTTCATAAGAATTTAATTGAAGTTGTTCTGTCAAGGTAACTTTTCTCAACAAGTGAAAAATTCTAAAGTTATTCCCATATTATATTCAGTACTCTCAATGTATTAATATTTATTCCAATAATTAATTGACACTAAATCATCAAACAATTTCCATAGTGAAATTAAAAATAAAATAATAAAGAACTTTATCATCATTATCAGCCAATTAAATTAACAAAGTTGATTTAAATTTGTAGATTCTCAGAATATTATTACAAGAATTCTTTCATACTTTCAACGTTTATCAAACTAACTGAAGGATGCTTTTAAAAATGTTTGCGATACTCTCGAAATTATCAGTATGTTCTCAATCACAAATAATAAAATACTTCCTGTAGCTAATTCAAACCAGTTCACCCTTAACAACCACAAAATACTGTTCTGCCAGAAAGAATAACCACATTCTCCTTTTTCGCACATCTTGACACACAAATTAATAACATACATATACAAAAAAATAGAATGAGAACTCTTTTTTGAAAGTGTCGCGTGATTGAAGATCAACTGATGCAGCTATTCATTCTTTGTCCCACAAGTTTTTCACCTCCCATCACAAGCGTCCTCAGTTTTCATTATATTCTTCGTGCCGTGAAACCGCAAATCGAGTGTGGAATCTCACGCGAATGTACAAAAAGAAAAAAAAACAATCAAGAGAAAAGAAAAATGAAATGGTGGGAAAAAAAATGCGACAGAGATCCAAACTAAATAATGTTCATTATTCTACATAAATCAGTTGCGCAAATCACTAATTAAATTTCATCTCATGGTGTTTTACCAATTGCACTACTGCCATTTATTTTTACAGAATGCAAACGTGATGCATCTGGGAACTGGAAATTTGACGCAATTACTTGACAGAACCTTGAAACCAGATGGCTGCTGTGCCGGCACCATTGCCAGCTTGTGACAGAAGCGAAAACACATCAAACAATAAAAAAAAAAAAAAAGAAAACAAGTAGGGAAGAAGAATAATATTATGGGAACTGTATATAATATAAATAAAATTATTGTTCGTATTTTACAGTTAATAAAAAGACTTCATCAAAATTTAGTTATTTTCCTATGAATAATATGTAATGCGGAAATATTTGAAATTAATTTGATGAAAATGAAAAAAAAAAAAAGAGGATGTGCAATTGAAGAATTAATGCATATTTATCCACCAATGAGAAACTAGATCCGTGCACTTATGTCCAACGTTTACATCGGTGCCCGCACGCGCATTTGCAGGATGCACGACCTCAAGAGGAGAGCACGACAGCTGGCAACAATTCAGAAGTGTGCGAGATAGAGCGGGATAGAAAAAGCCAAAGAGAAGGGACGAAGGACCGGAAGTACGAGTGGACGCGCCACGGAAGTCACTGCGAGAGGTAATTGCCCGAGGATGCGACGTGACATGAAAATTCCTCTCTTTTAAAATGTCAATATTACCATTCTGTCTTCTTTATTTTCATTCCATTACACTCACTAATAATATACCTGTATCAATCATTATATATCTATTGGATGAATGTATTAAAGAATCTCCGAAGTATGTATACAAGAAAATGTATGTGTGTGTGTGTGTGTGTGTTCATTTATTATAATATTAAATATATCTTTTGAAATATTTTTTGTTTATAATTTGTTACTTTCGGGTAGATGAAAATAAAAAGAAGGCCGTGGAATGAATGTGTTGAAAGGAAAAAAGAAAATAAATAAATAAGAAAAGTAATTGTAGGTTTGGGAATTTGAAGAAAGCAATCGGGTACAATAGCATCCGTTGAGGCAAAACCACCAACGCGGCATCAACGTTGTCTGGTGATGGTGTGTTTCATAAAAGTTTTTTGAGTCAATCTCGCGGTCTCGACAAACTGAGAGATGTATATACGAATGCGAGTCACTTCCCACGGTGGGCGTGGGTGATGGTGAAGAAAAAAAATGGGGAAAAAAAAAATATATGTGAAATTAAAACATTACGCCCATGAGACCAATTGGAAGGTCAATATAAATATAATGAAATTTAAATTACTATTAAACTGGATGTGTGTTTTGGTGAATCTATGTTTAGAAATCGCGTAATAACTTTATAGAGTTGAATATTTTGTTCGAAAGTTTAAAATTTGTTTTTGAAATGTATATGAATAATTTTTTTTTTTTTTTTCATGGTATCTTTTATTAAATTATTTTCTTGTATTTTAATATAATTTCATGGTGATTTTTGGACATCGAGATATTATTTAGGTTGCGAATGGAGCATTGAATAAAGTAAAGCTTTCCTGAGGTGAACCATAACAATAAAATCGTCGATCTTGAATGGAATTTTTTTTTAAAGACGAAGAATGTAATTTTTGTTAAGTGTAACGATTTTTCGCAGTCATAAATTCCGACAAAAAAGACGAGGATAATTTTTTTTTTAAAGATTGCAGCGATAGCATTTACTTTATTAACGGTTGTATGAGTAAGAGTAAAATTAATAATTGCAATTGTTACAGAAACTCGTGTAAATTACGCATTTGGGTATCATCAATACTACTGAAATTCTATTCAAAAATTAGTTCATTGATTGTTCTTCGTTGCGATTCGCATCGTATTGAAAAAGATTATGACGATAACGCGATCAATGTTCGACTATAGCTCAAACCAATCAAATCCTAATCTAATATTAATCAGTTTATCTTCATGAATCGTCGTCGGAATTTAGAGATAAAATGTAAATCGGTGAAGTTTATTTATCCTCAGAAGTATCTGTATATTACCAGACCATATAAAAAAAAAAACATTTTTTCTCCAAACATCTTCCAGTCACTATCCTCAAGTCGGAATTAAATAAAACAGGGGCAGAAAATTTGAATTTAAAAGTTTTACTAAATAAATAAAATAAATAAAAAAAGAGCAGCATGTTAGATTGTGTGTGATGATATTATGCAGAAGTTAAAATTTTGTTCCTTCTTGTTTATATATTTGGAGCAGTTATCTTTTTTTATTTAGATAAATATTACAAGTCAAGATAATTTTCGTGTGAAGAATTTTAACTCAAGAGTGTTTGAAAACAATAATTTCGCATTAATTTTTGGTTGAATGAATTATTTTTATAAAACTGACCTGTTGTGGTGCACTGTCAGAGGGTGAAAAACTCGAGAGTGCAGTCAATGGTGCAAGGGATGCACAAGAGGATGCTCTCGACGGTGGTGGAGTATGACTAGGGGTAGGACTTCCGCTTCCGCAACTGCTTGTATCTCCATTGCTTGAAGCTAAACTCAAACTGTCCGATCGTCCTCTCCACGGTGATACAGACACGTGTTTCAGCATCCCGTTATTCTTTCGACTCTATTTACTTTTTTCCTCTTTGTTTTTCCTCTATAATTCTCGCTCGTTCCTTTCTCTATAACTCTCTCTCTCGTTTGTTCTCCTTTTTTTTTTTTCTGCAATCATCAAAATGATAAATATTATCTACTATCGATATAAGTACCAGTACTATTATATTTTATCATTCAACAAGTCAACAGAGATAACAATATTTTCCCTCTTTTTCTTTTTATCTTGCGATAATGTAAAAAATTATTTAATTTTAAAATACACTAATAAAGAATTGTCATTTAAAGGAGCAATTTAAATGATGCGAAATTGATCGTCATACTGACTTTATTTATTGGTATTTTTTGTTTTTTTTGTTTTCGACAATTTCTGCCCAAAATTTTTGTAGTTTATTTGAAAAAATTTGAATCTATTCAAAACCATTCGATTATAAAAATTCATGTTCCAAAATTCTAATTTTAGAGTTGAATTTAAAAAATCCATAGAAAATTAATATACAAAATTTATTTATATTATTATTAATAAATCAACGATTTCAGAATAAAATCGTTATATCAGCGTAATTATGGTATCATTTGACAAGTCTACAGAAAACAAAAATATAATTTTCAAAAATAAAATAAAATATCAATAAAAAATAAGCAGAACTGGTCGCTAATAACACATACAATGAAATCATAATTTATCAAATCAAATAAGACAATTAATTTTCCGCTCACTCCCACCACTCTAAAAATGTCCCAAAACTACTTAATTCCATAGCACGCGCGTCATACTTGTAATTGGAATAACAACACCAAAACAAAAAAAAAAAATGTAAAATAGTTTCTGGCGCGTGACACGACATTTACAAACTCTAGTTAAAGAGAGATTGGCGCACGTGTCCAAAACATCATTCCAATCATTCTCCCCCATGAAGACAACAAAATATTTCCCATATATTTCCACATTCTCATTCCCACCTCTCGAATTACTCCTACATCAATATTAATCGCAAATCGTTTCATCAACAAAAATAAATATACATTGGTTATATATTTACTTACAAAACTCTTTATCATCCACACGATTGCAGTTGCATTAATCCCATATATACATTCATGCAATTATTGTGCGTGTGAAAGACATTTATTATTTCGACACAGTGTGTCGAGTCATGAACGAGTCACCGCACTACAATTTAGCACTAGTCATCAATGAATAGTATTAAAAGTGCGTCAACGAGATATGGAACACTAATAGTCTTTCACTGAATGACAATAATTCATTATATCATATATACCCATTAATTTATTTATATATATAATATTAATCTAATATATATATATATATAAATAAATAAATCGTTAATAATTTTGTCGCGACATTAAATTAATGATACAGCGAATAAATTATAATATTGTGGAAATTCTTCGCATATATGAATTAATGTCAAGATAAAACGTGGCACTGACACATCGTTTTGTTACTACTCGTCACGGGGGCTACGCTACTACTGAACTCGCGACGATCGCGGGGATTGCTGTAGAGTGTAAAGTTTGTGCCCCGCTACACCGCCTTACTGCCTCGCTGCCTGGGACCAACCCACGTCCGGTGTGCCACACACTGCTACATACAGGAGACACAGGCTATATGCTGTATTATACGCTGTGTTATGTTGTGTTATACTGTGTTATGTTGCATTATGCGCGACTTACTACCATACTATACTGATATGTATATATATATATATATATATATATGAATTGTGCACACATTTATCCACCTACACTGTTAAACAATGCGGAGGCGTCTCGTCACTCGTTCTCTTTCTCTGTTTATGTATTTGTAAAAATATATGTATATAGTTTTTTTATTTTATCTGAATATATATTGTGTGATACCTGATTGGGTGTTTTGATAGGTCACTGTGAAACTTATTTTTTTTATTATGGGTATTGGGAAAATATATATATATATATTATTTATTCGATATTCGATTTATGGATTTTTACGGGTTTTACCATTTTTTGCATATTTATATTTATTTTGAGTATAGACAGGATGATAATATTGATGTATGAAATTTTTTTTTTTTTTTTCTTGCTGTTGTAAATTTATTGTTTGTGTTTCATATGAATTTTTAATAATAATATGGGAATAATAGTATATCAATTTGTTTTGCATGTTTTTCAATTTATTGCTTTCAATTAAAAATAAATTTAGAACGTGGATTTTGGAGTTAAATAAATTTTAAACATTTTTGAAATAATGAGAATACAGTTTATGATCTTTATCAAATCGTTAAATAACGAGATAATAATGGCGGTATACCGATTCTATTTGCATCATTTAAAGTTTTGTTACTAATTAAATAAGACTAATTATTGTGATACTAAAAACTTTAAAAATTCGAATATATAAAAAGTTCACTCCAAATACGTAAAAAAAAAAAAAAAATGAGCACGACAAAGGAATGCCACCCTAATTGTCGAATAATTATTTGCGCTTCAGTAACTTTCTATATTTTTTTTAATTATATATGCTCCTTTGTTCGTTTTGGATTTTTACTTTGCGGTGAAAAGTGTAGATGAGAGAATAATCATTGCATTGAGCGGCACACCAGAGGTTTAGTATAATCGCCTCATAATCGCTGAGACAACGAGTTACTTGTATGCGAGAAAGTTTTGACGAAACCAAGAGGAAAATTTGATTCATCGTGGAAACATTCGTTCTTCTAATATAAAACATATCTAAAGTTTAATGAGGATAATGAGTAAGAGGGAATTTAACTGAGAAGTTATGTTTCGAATTTTTAATAAGTGAATAAATAAATAATAAAATAAATAAATATAATTCAATTTATTATATTTTTTATATATAAATTTATACAGAAACTTCAATGCATACGATGGGAATGATATTATTCCTACAACCGTATCAGCAATGAATTCACATTATAGATCAAATTTCTTGAAGTAATAATTAATATACATAAATATCAAGTATATATAAATTATATAAGTGTATTTAAATGCAACTCGTAAACAAAACAAATCTACATCAATTCCCTATAAATATTTACCACAAAAGAATCTTCATTAAAATCAAGCGATTCTTCGTATTGAAATAAAATAATACTGAATCATCATACAATCTTCACAATAAAATTCTATCACAGATCCAATTTCCTGCACTAGTAATTGATACGAATAAAAATCAACTACACAAGTTACATAATCACAAATAGCATTTCTGATGAAAACCACATCCAAATAAATTTCTTGTATCAATTTAAAACGTTAAAAAAAAATTGCACCTTTACAATTATAAAACTCCTCCCATCAATCCAAAACAATTTCACATCAATATTGTCTTCACACTAAAAATTGTACTCCATAAAAGTAAATTATTAAAATTAACACAACTATGAACACAATTTCTTTATGTAACGTTCAACAAAATTAATTCACAATACACAACTCAACTATGTTGCAACAGGTTCAACTAAAACAATAATAACAACACCAATAATGACACTAATAGTACTATTAACAATATTCAAATTCACTTAACTATCCACTTCATGAAAGTGTCCTTGAAATTGTGTAATGATAAATTCAACGAAAAAAAAGAAAAAAATTAATTCTCACTCATTGATCCACGTGTGTCTCAAGCATTGTACATATATGGGAAAGTTGCGAGTGTGTCTTTCCAAAGCACGGAAACACGGTGGTCGATTCAAATGTTATATTGCGGTAAACGAATTGAGACACAATTCAATGACACATACAAACATACACAAATAAATATATACACACATCAATACTAGTGAATAAAAAAAAATACACATACATATTACATAGAGTATCCGGATGGATTCGTGGGAGTTTGGCAGTGTGGAGAATCGCGGTCCAGCTACCCAACGAACCGGCTGCGGGTCCCATGGTGTTGTGTTACTTTCCCACAGCGCGTACGCACAGGAACCTAACTTTCATATATAGAAGAAACGTAATGTGTATATGTATACACATGGTGAATATGTTTGTGTATGAACACAAGTGAATTCACCAATCCTGGTAAAAGAAGATCGCCCACATGCACCTGCAATACACAAATGCGAGGGCGAGTATGTACAAGTGCTAGTAAGATGCTTGGTTGCTAATAAAACAAAAAAAAATATTTACATGTGTTTGTATATGCACAGATTATAAAGTATATGCATGTGTATTTATTTTTTACATACATACCGCAGCTAATATCTCGCATCGTACTTATTGCAAGTTGATACACATTCTTGTCCATTCATCTGAATCGGTATTGATATGATGTCGGTTTGCGTATCACCATACACACGAGAGCATATTATTGCAATCACTTTTATATCAACAAACGAGAAAGACTCAACACATAACAGTATATGTTCTTCATATGTCAGTTTATCATTTATTATGTTTATATATTTTTTATTACATCATGCACACGTTATATTTGAGATAGAATAAATATGGATATATATATATATAACTGTGTTTGGGGCGAGATAAGATTGAGCCCGTGGTTAGGAACAAAATAAAACTTGTCTTTGTTATGTGTGTCCGCCCTTTGTGGATGACTGGCAGCATTATCCGGTTGTATTTTTTATTTTTATTTTTAATATCATGGTTTTCAGGTACGAGTGATTTTAGAATCAGGATTCATGTTAGTGGAGATTATATAAATTTTAATAAAATGATTTTTCGTTATGTATAATTTTCTTCCCTTCTTTAACGCAAAACTTTATAAACCTATATTAACTTCAAATTATTCTATCGTGACTACTATACCATGAATACGTAATAACTCTACAACATATCTATAACGTATTTCAGTCGTTAAATTAAAAAGTGCATGTGTCACTTTAGCTGTGCTTTACTCAGAATGCGTGAGACAGATTTATCATAGATTTGCAATAGAATAATATATTTTTACACAGGAATAACACATATGCAATCCTAGTTTAACAATGAAGTTATAATGACAACAAAATTTCTTTGTGGCAGGATTTTTTTTTCTTGTTCTAAAAAATATTGTGTATATTCTTGTTTATCGTTTCTTGTCATATTCGTTATTATGATAGGGGTGAAAACACATAATATTAATGATACACAAGTAGAGAGCTCGTATATGTATTTGGTAAATTGTTTGCCACACCCTGATGCCTCCAATGCCGCACCCGTTTTGCGGTATAAGGTGTGGTCGTTCGTTGCACTTTTTTTCCACCCTTCATTTAATCCACACGAAGGAGCCCTCATTATTTATTCCGTGTCTGGAACAAAAACAAGTGAATATGTAGTTTTATATATAAATGGATGAGAATTATTATTATTTTTTTTTTTTTTTCGTTACGATTCATATTACGATATTATAATAATGATACTGTATAGAGTTCATTGTTCGCATTATGACAATAATAAATTCTTTTTTTTTTTTTTTGTTCTTTCTTCATTACGAATATTCATAACAACGATATGATGATTATTCGATTATTTGATTTTTTTTTCTCATAGATTAGACGTAATGCGGTTATAAATAACGACTAAATTAGCAATTAAAAGTACCTCATTAAATCTATATACATATATATACATGCATGAATAGGGTTACGTATATATACATCCATACGTACAACCGTAACCGGAGTTTGGCGCCGTAGTTCTGCAATGGATATAACGAACGCGTGAATTTGCGGTATTTAAATTCGACGCCAGTAATTACTGGTCAAATGAATAATAAACATTTTTTTTTTTTTTTACCAACATTCTAACGAGTTTATAACTTTTTTGTAGAATTAATTATTGCATTTTTTTGGTGTAGTTGGAAAGACAAAAAAAGGCAAATGAAAAGAAATTATGTATTGAAAGTACTTTCATTATTATCCGAGCGTTTTATTTTTCTGTTAATAATTAAAAATTATGGACGTCATGTGTAATTAAAAAAATATTTCAGAGAAAACGACAGGCATAGAGGTATGTATTTTTAAATATTAGAAATTCGAGTTTATATTTGATCTGAGAAAACAGTGAGCTTAACTGTGCGGGTGGATGAATGATAAAAAAAATAAATACTTAGATTCAGTGAAACTTATATGTTTGATCTTTGAATAATTATTTTTTCTTCTGAAATAGAACTAAAAATGTTGAAATAATTACGTCAGATTCTTTTTTTTAATACAAATAATTCACGGCAATTTATAGATCTGACTTTATCAATCATCTATTTTTTAAATGAAATGGGAAACAAAGTGGAAGCAAAGAACAAGGCTATAATGACCTTATTCATGATCCCCGATGCTAAAATTGTCCTTAATTATTCTTAATAGTCCTTAAACACATTCATTTGATTCGATTAATTCAATATTTCGTAATGGAAATTTAACAGCAATTCTTCCTAATTAAAAAAGAGAAACACACATCAAACAAATGTGTGAGAACTTATATTAATCATAATCAAAACTTCAAATACCCTGTTATAAATAAAAAATAAAAAGCCCATATGAATATTCAAATAGTAGAAAAGATGGCGGGAATATATGTGTTTACAGATTCGTGTTTTCAAAATTCCAGAAGTCCAACCCAGCGTCACCCTTAGATAAAAAAGAATAACGGAACTCCACGATACAGAAGGGGGATTAAATGTTTGTCTTTGATAACTAACGCCACCAATCGTCAAACTAACAAACCAACCTCGATGATCAATCACCAAAGACCAAACGCACATAACGCAAAAGACGAAGGAGGATGACACACAGTCACCAATCGAGAAAATATATACAACATCCACACAGATGAGTAAAGAACATTATATACAAACTTATAAAGAGCAAGAGAAAAAAATGTGTTTAACACTTATCGAGCTGGTCGATTATTGCGAGTGTGTCGTGCCAATAAATACAAGTAAACAGTGATGGCATCTATTCTCGTGTAAATTTAATGAAGAGGTTACAAATACCAAAGTGGCACATGACCTAATGGTCATCAACTCAGTTCACTACGCTACGTACTCGGAATATATCAATAAAAAGGACGCAACAACGCCGGGGCGTATCCCGAAATATATCAAATTCATCTGTTTTTACATTACAAGTATATTTTATAAATTGTAAATCAAAACCGAGTACACAATTACCAAGGATTTATATTAAAAACAGCATTTTTCGATACAAATTTACATTGTCTGTATAAAAAGTGGGAATTATTTATTCACTCTCCATGTCATTGAGTGCGTAATGCCGTTCTCAACGCGGATTAATATCAAATTTAATCCTAGTAAAGGATTTGCTATTATTTAATTTCATTGGTGATATTAATAAATGTAAATTGATGCGCGAAAAACGCCAGAAAATATTTGAAATATTGCATTGAATTATTCACTCGATTTTATTTGAGTGAAACAAAGAACACAAGATAAAGAATCGCTTTATATTATCATAAAAAATATATTACCGTTCTTTTGTATTGGATAAAGAATGGTAAAAATAATTGTTGATCATTTGGATAAAATATTTAAGTGAGGTATAAAAAAGAGGAATTAGTTGATATTTTATGTTGTGGTAGATAAAGAGTTTAAAAAAACTGCTCTCTACTTTGGCCAATGTGTGACTCGGCTGACGCTTATGTCCAAAAACTTAGTTATCTCCATTTGGGGGATGATGTGGAGAGAGGTGGTGGTGGTGGTGTTGGCAGCGGTGGTAGTGGTAGTACGTGCCACCCTACGGGATCAAAGCCAGAGGGTCAAGTACCTGTATCGGCTGAACAACAAAAGCAACATCCCCATCACCAAACTTATCATCAATACAGAGATCCAAGACTGAACAATAGGCCATTAGGTGCTATTGAAAGTTTTATTGACAATGGCGACGATATTCGTCAATTGCCACCGGCTGATTTTAAATTATATGAACGAGAAAATATAATGGGTTCATCGCGCTTTCCAACTTCAAAATCAATTGAACAAGTGGATGTTAATCATGACCAAAGTCGTAATCAACACGCGCCTGTTTATGAAAATATTGAGTATTATCCACCGTCGGGTACGACTCATCCGCCTTATTATCATTCGCTTGATAAAAAAAGTCCACGTGCAAGCCCAAGAGCATCATTAGTTGGTGATTGTTATGAGGCGTCTTTTAGAAAAGCGCAACCTCAAGTTCCAACTGGTAATAAATATCAACCGCCACTATCCGCTAAAGAATTGCCACCGTATGAAGCGCCGCCAGTTTATGAGAATATACAGGAAATTGGCTATCACGATGGCGATGGACAAAATAAACCGGGGCCTCAGGTACCCAATTACTATCATGCAACAAATATAAATGGTGGAGATTATGTCGTGATGACGGGAAAGGTATGCGTTTCTTTTGTCTTCAAAATCAATATTTTATTCATTTTTTCTCTATGTAAATATGTAAAATTGCATATGATTAATGAGGAAATTTGTTTGACAGGCACAGCAGCATCGTCCAACTCGAATTCAGTCCTACGATGCTGCATGTATCGGCGCAAATGCATCATCTCGCTATCTGGGATCATCAGCGTCTTCGAATGATCTTCAAGCAGCCAGAAGTGCATATGTGCCACCATCGGAATTACAACAAACAATTATTGGAAGCAACAGTGGCAGCAACACAACTGCAACCACCACTAATACCATTCCAGGTGGCAGGTGCCACGGATTATCCAACGATCAACAACAGCGAATGAATAATCCGTATCACACAAATGAATCACCACCCATTCGATTGCCAAGTGACACGCATTATCGTGGAAATATGAGCAATGTCGATGTACACACAGGACATGCGCACAGATCTCTCAGTCAATGTGAAATATCCGCTCAATATCGACCAGAAAATGGACAGCAATATAAACAAGCACACAATTACGGAAATGATTCTCAAGCACGACGTTCACCAATTTACAGTGGAACGCGTTCGACTGGAGAATCATCACCGGTATGTCGGAATGCACCACCTGTCAATTATTCATCGAGAAATTCAATAGCTGCCACTTGGAATTCGCAAAATGAGAGGAATTACGCTGCACAAGAGAGACGAGGTGAATTTCTTCCACGAAATACTTTGGTGTATTCACCAAATCGCACAGAGCAAATGAGAATGATGAGTGGTATGCAACAGAATGAAAAAAATTGTGATGGACATGAATCGCCATCGTCAAATCGTAGTTCACCACTGTACGCTGTTCCTCATGCTGGTCGCGAGCAATCGAGGAACGCCGGACAATCGTCTGCAAAAATCAGTCCGACACACGCACCCGTTCAGGATCAAAAAAATTGTGGGGTGCCCTCAAGACAAGTTCCAGCGCCCGTTGCAACTACCTCTGCAGGTAGTCCAGTCCGCGGACAAGTGCAAGCTGCTGTGACCAGTGCTTCTACAATTGTAGCTGATGATTTAACTTGCAATGCTCCACGTATCACCAGTTTACCACCGGGTGTAACTAGTGGCGTGGCTGGACCAGTTTTTCTTAATGCTGGTGTTCCTGTTCTCCAAAAACCTATTGAATTGAATGATACCATTAAACGTACCGCGAGTCCGCCGGCAAAATCAATTCAGTCTAAGGGGTTACTCCCTTACAATGTAACGCCACCACGACCCTCTGGTCCAACTGAGGCTGAACGAAAAATTGAGGAGCTCACAAGACAACTCGAGGAGGAAATGGAGAAGCAAGAAGAAGAGGGCGAATACTTTGGCATTTGTCATACTTGTGGAGAGAAAGTGACTGGTGCTGGACAAGCGTGTCAAGCTATGGGAAATCTTTATCATACCAATTGTTTCATATGCTGCTCATGTGGAAGAGCTCTGCGTGGTAAAGCATTCTACAATGTTCATGGAAAAGTCTACTGCGAAGAGGATTATTTGGTACGTCTGCTCCGTTTACAATTATGACATTGCTTTATCTGAACTATTTATGATTTTATTTTCTATTATTAATTTTTCTGATCATATAGTATTCTGGATTTCAACAAACCGCTGAAAAATGTGCAATTTGTGGTCATCTTATCATGGAAATGGTAATGATAGATTCTGTTTTACATAAATATAATGACGGGGAGTAACGGAAAAAGAAATATATATTTACATTAAAAATTTATTCATTTTTTACTCAAGATTCTACAAGCTATGGGTAAGTCATACCACCCAGGTTGCTTTCGATGCTGCGTCTGTAATGAATGTCTGGATGGTGTTCCGTTTACTGTGGACGTAGACAATAAGATTTATTGCGTCAATGATTATCACAGAATGTTTGCACCCAAATGTGCATCATGTGGCAAAGGAATTACTCCGGTTGAGGTACCGTTCATTTTATCGAATTACTCTTGGTAATCACAATTTTTTTTTTGCACGCGATTAATATCCCATGTATTATTAATTTTTTCAGGGTACGGAAGAGACTGTACGTGTAGTGTCGATGGACCGCGATTTCCACGTTGACTGTTATGTATGTGAAGATTGTGGAATGCAATTAACGGACGAACCGGATAAACGTTGTTATCCATTGGATGGCCGACTTATGTGTCGAGCCTGTCATATTGAACGTATATCACTTACACAACCACGTGCTCCGCAACCAGTATCTGCGAGTTATCAATATATGGGTTAAGATTTGATTTAAACAGAGAGCTAAACACAATTTTTTTTTTTATAAGAATTTAGATTTACTTTTAATAATTCCGTGTAATATAATATATTTATGAGCGCATATCTATTTATTAATTGCTGTTTTAACAATTGACAATGAAGCTTGTTGCGGAGACAGCTGTGATATAAAAAGCATAATTGCAATTAATTCAATTCAATTAATCGATTTTTTTTTTAATTTTAAATATTGAAATTTTATATTATATATTTTTTTCCAAGACTAATGGGTTAAATATTTTTAGGAGTCATATTTGTATGTCACAGAACATTCACTGTCACTATTCACTGTTACTATAGATCTATCATAATTATCATTGTTCACGTTTAGTATTATCGTAGTTATTGTAGTGAATTCAATTGAAAATTCATAATAAATATTCCATAATTAAATTAGATATCAAGTATCGCAATTTTATCTAGGAATAAACTATGTAATTCCTAATTATATCCATGTACAAAACATCAGTGTATACCATTGATCAATAAATGCTATTATAACGAAAATGTTTGTGTGATTGAATTGGGAATAAAAAGAAAAACTATTGCAATTATATTTGCATCATATTTAATACAGAGCGGAGCTTTTGTACATTACATATATATTAACATAAAAACTTTGTGTGTCGGCAAACAATTATGATACAATATGAGCTCAGTCGACTGTCATTTCTCATTAATCGTCACGTGAATTGCATAATAAGTTAAACTCTGTCACTAATTTTTCCTTGCGTTGTTTTGTTTCGAATGTTCGGATCTATTCTCATATGTTTTTTCTTTGGTGGCGTTATTTGACTTCCTGAGTGACGCTGCCTGTAACATGAACAATTGAATTATCAACTTTGCAATACAAAGTATTAATCCATTAATAATAATAATACTGATAACAACGTTAAAAAAAGGGAGATAAGTTAGTTAAATGTACAATTTCATTAACCTATGAGATACCGTACGAATAATCTGCAGACGGTTAGCGTTAATAAAGAGAAAAAGTGATTGAAACAATTATGTGGAAGAAGTGAATGGAACTGCAATGCTTTATTTTGATTTAAAAATTAATTTCTCAAAATATTCATACCCCAGGTTGTCCAAATTTGAGATAACCCATTCTATCAAGGTATCTAATGCTCATTGTAGTTCCACCTGCATGAATTGACATCTCACAATTAATTCCATTTATCCATACAACATTAATTCGTGTGATACAGAAAATAATGAATAAATTTCACTCACCAACTGTAACTGTATATCTTAAGGGTGTAAAAATTTTATACAGTGCATAAGTTACGGCAAAATCACCGGCTCTTGAATTTTTTATCATATCAATGTATTTCTCCGGCATATGTAGATACTCCATTATACTTATAACATCAACACCACTAAAATAAACGGATAAGAATAATTCAATGATTAAAACGTCAATTCGATTGATGATAACATATACAAGAATATACATCAAAGGAGATACAAACTTTTTAGCGGCCGTATAAAAAATAGCAACCCAAACAACAGAAGTGGCAAGATGAACGGGAATGAGTATATGCCAATAATCCCGTGTTAATTGTTTCATTTTTTGAAATATATTTGTTTTCTGTGGGACAACTGATGGAGTTTCTTTTTTCGAATCAGTTTGCGTGGATTGACTTGAAAATGTCCTAAATAATTCTCCATTGCACGTTGAAGATACAACCTTACTCTCCAGAAAATCCAACGCCTTGAATTGAGGATAATAAATGTGTGTTGACAATGATCTGTTTTGTAATGTCGGTTCTGAAACAAATGAGAAACCATTTAATTGTTGGCAATAAAACAGAATATGATTATCGAAAAAGTGTTGGATATAAAGTTGTTGATTTACCATGCTGTAAAATGTTCCATCGTCTAGAGTCACACAGGCATAAACACCGAACAGCTGATATACTATGTAATGATCCAAAGCCTGTGGATCGCAACAATATCCCTGCATAAGTTGCACTTCGACCAAGAATAACTTCCATTATTGAATAATATTCTTTACACTATAAAAATAGTAATTAGTTTAAAATTCGCCGGAATTCTTCAGTTACAGTCTTAACCAAAAAAAGCACATCGTGTTCATTCAGTATATGTATGAAAGAAACTTTAACCAAATGATTATGATAAATTTGCTTTTATTCAATACACGGGACTTTCAATAA
The DNA here is from genome assembly GCA_958496275.1 of Zele albiditarsus. Lineage (NCBI taxonomy): Eukaryota > Metazoa > Arthropoda > Insecta > Hymenoptera > Braconidae > Zele > Zele albiditarsus. The sequence goes on along the minus strand of OY292413.1, from coordinate 6,229,029 downwards.
TCAATTATATAAATAATAATAACAATGATGAATCCAGTTGTACATTATTTTGTGTACTAATGTTATAATGAGATCATTTGATTGAAATGAACATGCGATGGTGTGAGTTTCTTTAATTTAATCGTGTGTGTTCCTTCTTTCTGTTAACTGCGCTGTTCCATTGCGCATTCGGAATTGTTCAGAATCAAGAATCGAATTCGTAAAATAGTGAAAGGGCAACCAATCACCGGCCGTTACGAAAAAATTCAGAATCGTTCATGAATTCGGTCATATGTAACGATTTTTTGAATCGCTAGCAGTTAGAGGTAGGTATAAAATGCCGGGGGAATGTTCATAAGCAATTGTCAAACAATATCAGTAATGAATCTCATAATGTAAATTAGATTATCTGTATTTTATACATCAGTCAAGTGATCAAAGCATTTTTAATCTGGTTTCAATCTCCTGGATTTGTCATGAACCATTTCAGAAACGCAGTGAGATCCTAACCTCACTTAATTATTGTACAACTAAATTTTCGATCAAGTTCTATACGATCTCAATACAAAATTGAACAGTTTTCATTATTGAGGTTATTTTATATGGCAATGAATTTTTTTAGTCTTGTTTAATAGATGAAATTAGTTTTTCGCCTTTTCGTGAATATCGTTGGGCATCCGTTTGAATTCTCCTATTGATTCGGATTTCGCGCGATAGATGGTATTGTGATCGCCATTCGCGATTTAGGTTTCGCGTCCATTTGTCGAAGTTTGTCCTCAAGTAATTCGGGACGTTTGTGAGTTGAGGAAGAGGTATGATTGAAGTTTCTTGGACTATTCCTATGTATTTACTATTATTATGCACTATCGTTAACTTATTGTTTAACAGGATTCAAGATGTGGTGGGACATTATTCCAAGTGGAACCATCGTTATGGTGTTAGTAGCTGTGCCACAAATCACAGGCTATTATTGGAATCAGGCTTTCTTTGGAAACGTAAATGCAACATAATTTTTCTTTTACATAACCTCGTCATTAATCGCTTATATCTATGTAGTTTTTAAATCGATTTTTTTTCTTGAGCACTACTTATTTAGATATATATATTGTATTGAGTATATATGTTCAATCATATACTTCGAGATGGGGGTGGGATCTATGATGAAATACCAACAATTCAATTTTTCATTGTGTTCGCTTTCAAAACACAGCAATGACAAATGTGAACGAAAGCATGTAATTTGAATCTATTTTTAACGTAAGAGCACAATTTTTTCAAATCATTGCGATCTTGGTACAAATTATATCAGAATTACAGTATTTCGAATGATAGTTTGGTCAAAGATGTGTTTGAAATGGGCAGATAAAATATTTTAGCATATAACTGATTGTCTCATCAATAAATACGCGATAAATGTGAAGCTGGTGAGAATACATCTGCTTGCAGATTATATGAATCTAAATGTTCTCATTGATATAATGAATATACCCCCGCTCTTCTCATTAATAAGTGATTATTTTTTGTTCATGATTTCAGTATTATAAGAGAAAATTGGAGACAACTTATCAGCGTCATATGTTCTCACGTGATGGGCGATTAACCGGTGCTGCGTGGATCCTCAATGTAAAATAGTAAACTCTCATAATACATTTTGGTATTTTTCATCACCACTATTTACGATTTTTTATTTCAACAGGATCTCGAAACCATTCCGGATGAATAATATGTGTGCGGAATCTACGTAGAGGTGTAATTATGTATGTAGACTTTCATTTATCGTATCAATATCTAGAATAAATATCAACAATCATTGGGAAGAATAATGCGTTTCATATTTAGGAGATTTGTTATGACATTTATTTAACTTGCGTCTAATCGTCGTCCAATGCCGTTTGGCAATGAAAATTGGATGACATTCACCCCGCTGTTAATGGAAATATACTTCCATTCCATCCTTTTCAATAATTGGAGCGGATGCCAACAAAAACGACGACTATATGATCAATCGAATAAATGCAAAAATTAATTCTGCAAAATGATATCGTCGATTACCCATTTAATTTACCCGTATCAATCACGACCAAAACAAATCACCACACGTCCCATATCCAAATGTCCCATATTGCAAAACCAAATTCAACAGCGTTCGTTGTTATCGAACGTTGATACGATAAAGGAATTAATTCAACTGTTTTCACAACAGATGTCTCAGTACATCCAACTTGGGAATAAAGTTAAATAATGATTGCGAATTTTATCATTCATGAATAATGAATGAATACAAATAAATTGGACGAGAAAAAGATACGTATCACGTGCAATCATCAAATAAAATCGATTCTACTGAATATTCATCAATTCAACATCGATGAACAAATATTATATACTGGTCTACCTCTTATTGATTCTAAATTTCGTTTGATAATCTCCGACATATAAAACGTAAATTATTTCATAAATTGTTGCCCCATTAACTATTTCACAGTTCAATTGAATTGAGCAATACTCAAACGAGTTACCGCAATGCAATTAAATTACACTTCAATTATTGCCTAAAAAAAAATTCGATAGCTCCATGATTATTCAACTCACCTCAATGTATTATATATCTCATACATATCTCATTTTAAATATGTCTTGATACCACGTGTTCATTATACCTGTTCAACGTGTCATTTTATTATATTCTGAGACTATGAATGAACGAAACGTGTGAGTGGAGTCACATTGCAGCGTTTTCTCCATAATCTCTACGGTTAAATGACACGTGAACCGATGTATGACATACCGATGACATAGTCACGATTGATCCAATATATTATACTAAAAATAATTCTACTTACTGTAAACGACCGATGAAATATCAATTTTCATTTAAATTAATAATCATCATCTTCATTAATTGATAGTCACAAATTGATGACAGTATGATTGCTAATTGAATTGAAGTTCCGGCAGAGATGTTAATCGATTTGTGGAATTTCTGATAGCACAAATATATATACACGTACACATATATACGGCAATAGAGTAACATGCTCTCGCATATAAATTGCCGCTTGGTGGCTAACGGTGATCTTTGCTCTGATGGAGAACACGAGCGATTACATTGAAACGTTATTCTCATATAGGTATTAGTTATTATTTATTACGACACACCTTAAGAATACTGGAGTAGCTGAAATGTTTTATTTGTTCGAAACATTTCTTTTTCCTTTAATACTACAGATTATGTCCTCAATAATTGATTGTGTTCACCTCTTTATTCGAAATCTCAAGGTGATTAAGGGCAATTTACCGGTATCAGATACTATTAATTATTATTATTATTATTATTATTATAAAATCGATACATTAGTTCATTATTATAAGAAAGCCGAGTACATTTGCTACATTGGCTAGTAACAACACAAAGCAATTATTCTTGATTTTATAGCCTCCTGAATAATTTATATTTGTTTGAATAAAAAAAAGAACAAATAAAAATTGTACGATTTATGTGACTGAAAACAGCGTGTGAGGTTGACGATTGTAGTACGCATGATATAATGATAGTTATTCATCTCTGGCACGTGCATAATTGACAACTCCCCCATTGCGTTCTCGCATAATATCATTGTATGTGTATGTATCTGAGTCATTAGAATTTCACACCAAGATTGAAGTAACTGGAAATACATATGTATGTATATACATATAGATACAGTTTATTATGAGGTCGAGTTAATGATACAAATCTCCGGTTCCAGTTCAACGGTGCCATAGATATTTCAGATTTGAATTAAAATTGGCTTCAAATTCTTCAGTTCATTTCTGCCATTATTCGCCGCCGGGTAACGGTCATAAATTTTTTTTCTCCTATTCACCGTCACTATGTCGATTTATATTCACGATAAAATTCCAATAGATCTTCGAATCCATACTGAATTTCCATGAATTTCGATAACGACAATAACAATTAAATATAATAATTTATTCGTGTATGTCTGATGATATAGTCAGATGCTCGCTCATGCATATAGAATATTAACAGAATAAATACTGAGTCCGGTTACAATATATTTTCGTCTCATTCGTAAACCAAATTAGTTCTCAATTGAATCAATCGACGAGACAACCATGGCTTTCCTCTCTGTAATTGCGTTGGCTGTTGTTTTTTTCGTAATAATTTCTGCACTTCGTCGTTTAGCAAGTGAGAAGAAGGATTAATGGAATTTAGTGTGTATGAAGAAATTTTGTAGAACAAAATTAAACAAGAATATATAATTAATGTGAAGAAAATCCGTTGAATAAATAGAAGAGACATCATTTTTATTTGAATGTTGAATTCATTGAGACGTATTAAAACTACAACGTGTGTTAACGGTAAGATATTGTATTTATATATTATATTTTAATAAATATTGATCATCATTAATAATCATAATGACTGCTGAACATTTCAATTAATGATAATATTTAAAATAATTATTGACATTATTTGATGCATATAAAATTATCATTTTTGTTAAACACGTGTGCAATAAGCAGCGATCAAGTCATATCTCAATATCATATGAGTCATACAACGGTTAGATAAATATATTACGAGTTCGAAGTCGGTTTATTTTCGTTTGAATTGAAATTTCTCAACCTTCGTTATTCTTGTTGAATTTCCTTGTACCATAGTGTATGTACTGTAACTATACTCAAATATTGACGTGGCATTAATCGTCACTTTTACAAATAGACTATTCAATACGAATTATTTATTAACTACAAACCATTTCACCTAATATGACAAGTAAAATAATTATTTTCATTATTTTGATGAATTAGTGGGAATTCGATTTCGATGACAATATGGCATCGTTGAAGACCAAAAATCCGTCGAAAGTTGCACCCAAACGCAAAGGCAAGGGATGCTGTTGCGCTAAAGCTTCTGTAGCGGAAACATCGAGCGATTCTAGTACCAGTGAGTCATCTTCATCATCTACGAGTGCCGATTCCAGTGATACTACTGAATGGTCATCTGAATCTGAAATCACCACCACCGACACTGATGATCCAATTCAATGGGAATGTACGTGTAAAATACGGAAACGTGGCGGTAAAAAGAAGGCCGAAGCACGCGCATCTGCCGCCAAAATTCATGAGCGTAATAAAAAAAAATCTTCACGTCGTGGAAGTAAGCTAATATGTTTTTTCGAACACGTGATGAAATCTATCATTAATCATTCGAAATAATATTTTTTCTCGAGTTATTATTAGATAATTTTTTCTTGCATGGCTAAGTTCTCTTCATAATTTTGTTTATTTTATTTTCTATTTTTTTTTTATTTATAGGACAATCATCATCCGATTATTCTGCGGAGTACGAGTCTAGCGATGAATGCATTCCTATAAAAGGTCGCCGAAAATGTTGCCACTAGTTCCAAGAACAGTTCAATTAAATTGTAAAAAATAATTCTCCTATTTTTGTCATACATTTTATGTTATATTAAAGAATATTAAAAATTTTATGTGCCTATTGAATCTGGTTCTGGAACTACATTGATTTGATATTTATTATTAAAAAATTGAACGAAGTTCAATCGTTTCTAATACTTCTTCTCATCATAAAACCGTATATCAATTGATCGCACAAATAATAAAAGATATAAATAAAATGTTTGAATAAAGTTCTTAATCAAATCAGGAAATAAAATTAATAAATTTTGATGCTCTATTGGTAAACGTTTATATAATATTCCGAACATTTAATGAAAACAGAGCCTATTTTAATTCACATTTTGCATTTATCCCAAACAAGAAAATTATTTTTAGTCTAATATCCCTGAATTAAATATAGCCAGATAAAATTACCCATTCATTTATATTCAATCCCAGCACATAAATGATAATGAATAAAAACTGTGAAATCATAAGTCTCAATGACATAAAATACCAGACTGATAGCTATTAACTTCAAACTAATTCTAAGAAGATTGATTTCTTTTTACTTGCGTACACAACTGCTAACAGTTGTTACTTCACCTGTTAACTGAATATACGTAACTGAGCACGTGATAAGTCTGGATCTACAGCACTCTAAGATCCTTTTTATAAACTAATTCGGAAAGCATAGAAAGAAAAAATGAATAAATAAAAATTTTATTCAATCATAATTTTTCTTTCCACGCTCCGATTTCACTAATATATCTAGTTGACAATGAATTGAATTAGGACTATCAAGAGATTCCACAGTACTTAACGAGTCACGTGCCCGGCTAGCAACGTGCCAGTGTATATACATTCTTGAGTTCACGGTCTGTCTTTATGCTACCTTGCCACATACTGTTGCGCCGTTGTGACATAATATACTAACGATATATACAGTACCCTCACTTACGTGCATATAATGCCTATGTGAGCCGCACGAGTAAGAGAGAACCACTACAAATCATATACGTAATATCCATTTCAATTGCGTTTACACTGAGTAACATTATATTCTTTATGACATTTAATTTTAATGCGTCAAATGAGGAATTATTAATTTTCATTCGAATAAATATTTATTATCATTATTAAATGTTAAATTATACATAGCAAAATATATAAATAAATAATAAATTAGATGAATTGTGTGTGTGTTTGTGTGAATGATTGTTGTGTCTTTGCGCTGTCTTGAGAAAATCCACTTGGGATATCTTTTGTGCATCTTGACTTAAAGGAAGACGCGCAATTCTCGGCTTATTCCTTCATGGGGTGAGTTATTTTTAACACGTCTCTAGGGCTGTTATTTACGGCACGCAACTGGTATATGCCAACTACATGTATATTACTATATAAACTGTCTTATTATTTCAATCTTCATAGCACTTGCACTGTGAATGCTGATATATTTTTGTGTGCATAATATTCAATGCTATATGTATATGTATATATTTATATTATACTTCACGTAATGATGGGAGTGCAATGTAGGATCGAAGTCCATACTCATTGTTCATTCAACGGCCCCGATTTTATGCGCGAGCGCCCCTCTTATCAATTCCTCAGGAGTCTGCACTTTTCCCTCTGAGTTCATGTACTATGCATAATATTATATTTTCTTGTATATATATATATATATTCACATATGTATGAGTTTAGCATGATCTTATATCAGTGATGAGTTGAAAAAAATGTGCCAGTTTGAATTATACAAACGTTATACATATATATGAAAGTTTATTTTTACTAAATTTAATTATCATCATCACGTTTCTCCCTTTCTTATTCAATGTCACGTTGTTGTCGCGGACATTTCCTTTGGGCTAAAAAAATATAGATGAGCTATAATTCGGAGAGTTACGTCTGCACGTGGCCTGTGTGACACACGTTCCATTAAGCATAAGATCTGTCAAATTTATTCTATTTTTTTCTCTTGGTATTGAAATTGAGAAGAAACAAAAGTTGTGAAATTTTCCGCGATTAAAATTTTTTCATCAAGAAATGATTTATAGGAACACATGTGACTGGATGATTAATTAATTTGAAAAATGATTGTGATGGAATGATACGACATAAACGAGCAATTAATATAATTTATACATTAAATATGAGTGATAAACACGCAGAATTAACAATTGAATTGTTGTATCATTATGTATATTAGTATCGTTGAGCGAATGGGACGAATCAAAAGTAGGTTTCTAGAGCAATGATCGTGGTGTATAAAGACTGAAGAGATTTCGCATGAAGGTCTTGTGCATGTATGCGTGTGTGTGTGTGTGTGTGTCAGAAAATTAAAGTTGTACATTTAGAGTGAATGCGACGGAAAGAGAGGGAGATAAAGTAAGTGGGCATTTGGTTCGCATCGTTTGGTCAGAGATAGCTCGAATAACAAGGGCGAAATTATAGCAACTGCATGAGAGGCAGCAAAAAAAAAGTAGGTCAAGAGTATGAGAGTTATTACGTGTGTCGTTTTGTTTGACTGTAGTGCTATCGCATGCATGCGCATATCGGAAAATGAAGCGAATCATCACCAGGTTCTCTAGTGTATGAGTACAAGCACACGCAATGACATTATTTTTTAATTTTATATGACTTGACGCAATAACCTTCGTGTAACCATATTTTCACATCACGGACATGAGAAAATCTTCTTCCATTTGTATACCTATTATTATGAGAGTATAGTTTTAACACACAATCTAAAATTTAATGTGAACATTCGACCATGATTCGCTGAAAATTATCAACCTAATTTTCATGGTATCGCCCCGAATTTTTTCTCGGATTGAATTGAATTTTTTTTATTTACCAACTTCTTACTGATAATATGATGAATTAATATAATTGCAGTGTTATTTTATGACAAGAAAAAATCATCAAACAAATTTTAAGTTGACAAAGTCGATAAAATTTTTATCTAACGTGCAGTATAAATTTATAAATGTAGCAAAGTATTCACACTTAGGACAATTTCACAGTACATATATGAGTGTATGTTGATTCCCACCATTTCGTTGTTTAACCGACTGCATCCGAGCATTTACGAACATATCCGATGTTATGTATATGAATTCAAGTCTAGGCGTCGTGTAAATATGCGGCGTGCACGTGGCTTCATCGTATTACGTCACTTTTGTAGTAATTACATAATGTATACATATTCCGTAAGACGAGAGCTAACGATCGCTCGAGGTATTTCACATTTGTATAGACATAGACATATTTATTGCATTATTGTGTTTATCTAATAACACTTCATGTGACACACATATTCATTTGATATTATTCTAACTTAAAATATGAATAGATTATTCTTTGCAGTACATATTTATTTATAAACTTATATAGCGACAACCTAATCACAGAAATTTATGTGTGAAGAGTCGAAAAATTTTCTTTACTAATAAAATTATGTTTCCGATCTCTTCACCATTTTTTTCTTTTTTTTTTGACAAAGAATAATGTCAGAATATTATATCTATCTTTATGTATAGATATTTTAAGGATGATGAAATGGCGTGATACGAGTCATGGGTAAACACACACACACAGTCATCAGTGTGGCATTGGTTGAGTTAACGTCTGGCAGTGATGACGAAGGATGATCATATGCCTTTCTTGATACATGTGTATACAATTATGTTATTCAAAAAAAAAAAAAATTTTTGCTTTTTCCTCAAACGCGATTTAATTGCTAAGAAGCCAAAAACAAGAAAAAAAAAATGCGTCTGACACATTGAGAAAGGTCGTGAATTCAACTTTGATAATAAATAATTCATAACAACCAATAATTATATCTGATAGATGCACAATAATTAATTTCCCAAACTCGATATTATTGTTAATGTACATTTGATGATGTATGGAGAGGTAATTGAGAGGCAATGGTAATTACTGAGAAATAAATTATAAACGGCGGAAGAAAAAAATAACCGGACAATAATGTTGAATTCTTATACTCGTATAAGTTAAGTTAGGTCAAGTCCACAATTTTTGCGACTTACATCATCGGCCACGGGGTCAGTTTGTACTGACGAAAACAAATGTGATGCTTACACAATATGTTTGCATATTATACTGTACTATACCCGTTTTCAATAATTCATAATGATTATTTGATGAATACTTCATTTATAAGTATATACGTTTATGGTGATGTTTGTCTCACATTAACCTTGATTCCTATCAATACAATGTTGCTATATAAATGTTATTGCATCTTCTTTTGCTTTCTCTCATACAGTTGCATCGACAACGTTGAATAAAATATACGAGGGTTTTCAGCCTTGAATTGTCAAAGAAAAAATGCACAACATTTATTATTATTTTTTACTGTATCTTTCTCGCTCGTATATAAAGAACTATCATCAGGCACGAACACACACTGGCGTACTATTGCTAACGCGCCCTCAAATTTTCATACACAATATGTGAGCAGATTAAATAGTATATACATACTCACAACACAATTATCCACGTTCATAAATACAATTATTTATTGAGATGGCGAATGGGAAGATAACGATGTGTTTATATTATTTATGTAATTCGCCTTGTGCACTCTCTTGATAATTTATGTACGAATAGTATATATGTATATATATATGCATTGTGAGAATATGCAAGTGAATTTTATTCGACTATAGACAGTCATAAATGTCTTGGATAAATTATAAATTCAAGAAGGGTTAGCCATGGACTTTAATTCACAAACAAAAATATGTTTTGATGAATAATGATTCAACCAATCGGGCAATTAATATTTTGATAAAGAAGAGTTTATTCAAATGCGATCAATTGTATTATTTCAAGTATTATCAATAATACACACAATTAATTTATAACTCTCTACATTTTGTCGTGCATGATACATAAAATTGAAAAATTCGTATTAAAAAAACGAAACATTTTGATTGCACAATTGGACAAGTGTCTCGTGATTGGAATAATATGATTGAATATATATACATGACTGATGGAAAACATGCTGTTACAAAAATTGAACGCAGACAAAAACATAAAGAATTAATTGGCAGTGGTTTTCATTTTTTATCTTCATTTTTCGTCACATTTTAAATATGTCATATAGACTGACCATTGCGTAATGAATGAAAGCTACATAATGATAATTTATTCTTTGAATAAATGTGCGGATATTTACAATAAAAAAATAAACAATATGCGAAATAAGGCAAATTGATTGAGAGTATAATGATTGTATTATCGACATGTACATGTATGTTATAATATCATACACAAGTTAAAATGTTACCAGGTCGTTTACACCAGTCTTGCATTTTTATACAACAATAAATAATAACGTTGAGAATATATTCATCATTATATAATAATGTAAATAGAAAGGGCCAAAGATCCACCATTTTTTGTGTACATCATACCAACACAATTACTCAATACAAAGTGAATAAATTGATCAATAAATTTGACGCGTCGCAATTCACAAATTATTAAATGTCATAAGGGGTTAAAAGGTGAAGGATCCAAATGAATTTCACCCATTAATGAAATAAAATATATTACACAATTAATCGTATCAATCGTATATTCATAAAAATTATTCAGCAATTTTCGTCTTCTTCGATAAAATTTCATATCGATAACTTTAATCATTTCTTCATTTAATTAATATCAATCAAAGATATCGTTGACAATTTCTGCAACACTCATCCATCATTTTATAAGCTTCTCGAAAGAACGTTGAACCATTTGGATTATTCATTAATGTATACATATGTTTATATGATTGCGTGCATACATTAATCAATATTACTTTACGACTTGTGACTTTGTCTAATCGACAAGTAACCATTTGCACTGTCAGAATGAGAGGATAAATTAATCGATTGCGTCACATTGTGCAATCGTTGTTGACAACGCAATTTTATGCATGATTATGTGTGCGCAGTATCAAAAATACTGTATCCTATATGTATACATATATATATATATATATACATATATATATATATATATATACATATATATATATATATATACATATATATATATATATATATACATATATATATATATATATACCGGAAATTATCATCAATTCGAAGATTTGAACTGCATTTAGAATAATGCGTCTCATAAAATTGAGTAATTGTAAACAAAGGAATATTTACACGTGCAAATGTGTTCAAAATGTTTCATGATGATGAGTGTTATAACATTTTCGTGATGCATCAGACGCCGCATATTGCGCCTAAACTTATTTCATATGTGCGCAACAATATAAATAATGTATGTATATGTATTTGTCCAATGTCTTGTGGTACACGTGGATTATTTTGCGTTGTGTAATGAGCTGACTTATTTACTTTACATAGTGTGTCAACATGTTTTTTTCGAATACATATCAGTTATTTTTAAAGAAAATTAGAATGTTATTTGGAGAATTATTGCGAGAACTGATATATTCCTGTAATTGTATCCTTTGTTCATTGGTAGAATTTTTCAACGAGTTATAATACGAAGCGGGAAAAAAAATTAACTAATTTTTTCTTTGTCGTTTTTGTTTTTTGACCTTCTCGATGCAACAGAGTTCGACGTCCGCTGTACATATACGCGCAATATCGTCAAGGTTGAGTGCATATATGATGCAACGGTATCCGTGTTGGTGATCAGGTCTACGGTCGAATATACAGAAATTTTTTCTCCATCATTTTTATACAATGTTGTTCAGATTTTTTCTTCTTATACGAAAATTTTGATATACTCATTTATGATAATATATTCATTTGTCTATGCTTATAATTGTGTTTTCGATTCCATTCTGATTTGGAATACGAAAATAAACAAACAAAGTATTGTTGTGATAAGAGTGAATATTTTTGTGAATGCAAAACATTCGAATTGACGTCTCAATTTTCTGAATTCTCTTTTCTCTTCATAAATAAATCATATTATAATCAAATATTTGGTGTATTACGATTTTTATTATGGAGAAAAAATTTGCAATTGTAGTTCAAATAAAATTATCTTTTGTTTCAAATGCAACAGAAATATTTCAAACAGGAATAACATTCTCGCTTCAAACATTTATTTTTTATTTTTAGTAGTAATATAAAATTTATAAAAGTCAATACGTAATGAGCTCACAAAAATGATATTGTGTTATAATATATGGAATAAATTAGCGCATCTATTGTAACATTATGCTGAATAAAATATTTGCATGGTATTATCAATTGATACATACATGGAAGTCTTACATTCAGTATAATAAATGGAACAAAGAACATATTTATATGTATACATATCATAATAACTCAGCGGGTGAGAGATTGGTGCTCTTTGCTTCGTTTTCACTCACGTTTTCAATACACTCGCGGGCTTTATTATAACATATCGAAGAATCAATCGATTTTGCAATTTTTGCCACGCCCATACATCTACAATGTTTTGAAATAATATTATTTCAATAGTACATAAACATCAAGAAAAGAAAAAAATTCGAATTATAGAATATTAAATTGCCAGATAAAAATAACTTACTATTTATTACAAAACTTTTTCTCATAGTCATGAAATATAATAAAATTGAACAATACTTATACAAATTTAAATCCATAATAAATTATTGAAATTATTTCAATATATAATTTTAGTTCGTCACAATGACTCAAATCATTTCAGAACAGTTTCAATAAGTCTTATTGAATACAATTCCCGCGGGTTTATCAGAGTGTGTATATCAAGATATAATTATATTAACAATAAAACGTTTGTCACGTGAAGTTGTACAATTTAGAAATGATTAAATGTGTTTGAGAATATATTTAAATACGAATGCGTGTGCAATCTATTAATATTAACAATAATTTCCACGTGCTCCGTTACACAAAAATTTCAATTTCAATATACCATATCTGAGAATAGATTCACACAAATATTAATATTTCCACATTAATCCATTTCTAAAATGTATTTAATTTCCAGAAATAATTGTTCTAAAACTGATAATCATTATTCAATTAAGTGGCCTGGTACAAATGCTATATTTGTAACAAATGAGTGTCTGTCATTATTAATATTGTCAGTACACATACATAAAGATGAAACTTTATTGCGTTCAGTATTATACAGTTGGCAGTTGCACGTGTTTGTGCGACGTTGCGTACTGTATACTGATTCTCATTATCAATATCTGTATATATATTTCTATATAGATGGAATAATAGCCTTTTACCTCGATTTTTTTCACTGAATCGCGCGCCCACCCAATACATAACACGTGAGCATAAGAGAAAAAAAAAACGTGAGTGTTACACAATTATTGGATGTATGTATTATATAAATCGATATTCATTATATGTTCATGTGTATGGGTGCCATTTACTTTTTGTTCATTTAAGTTTGTTACACGTGATATAGATATCTCATCAATACAATTGTAGGAGTATTAATTAATATTAATTATATAAGCGAAAATTGCTCACGGGACATAACGCGTGAATATTTGAATTGAAATTTGCATTATATTGAAATTGATTCATGATTATTTTTAGTTTATATCATTCGCGTGGAAATTTCTTGTTGAATCTAAATATGTGATTATCTGGTAATTGGAATGAATTTATGACATCAAGGAAAACAAAATAATCAGTTATTTAAGGAGATATATTTCTTTGGAATAATGATAAATATAAATCGACTTATAATTTTTTTATTTTATCAACAAGACGAACTTTTGTATCACATGAATTTTAACAAGGAGTATATGATTAAAAATGATTACTTATCAAGTTTCAGTGGTTTTCGATTACGAATATTAATTGTAATATCAAAAATTTATTAATAGTTGTGAATTAATTATACAAAACATTCAAGAAGAAACCTGCAACACAGATGTATTGAGTTTGCTAAACTGTTACCGAGATATGCAAATAATATTATGATGTGATGTGATGCGAATGATATGAAAGTCGAATATATTATAGATAGTTTTATCAATCACACTCAACAATATTTAATTCAAGAGACGCTACATTTATCCACGAAGTTGAAATAATAATTCGTACAAATTGATTGCAGAAAACTTATTTTATTTTTATTTTTCTATCAACAAAAGTAATCTTTTTGTATGAATATATTATAGCTATTATTATAACTGCCAACTTCTTACTATTACCATGAATTCCCTTAAATTTCGAAAAACCAGTGATATCATTCACAAAGTGTCTTGAAAAATCAAAGAAAACCAGATATTTCTTGCTAGTTAGTTTTGTAATTGATTTTTCATTACAAACAAAAATAATTTCTCTTCAAAATGAATGATGCTATATTCATTAACATAACAGTTTATTATCTCAATGAATATTTAAGACTCGCAACGTATGCAAAATCTGAACAGAACTGAATATATATCAATGGTGCAACTCTTTATTATTTATTTATTTTTTTTTCCATTAATTTTCGTGATGCATTATGTTGCATCAACATAATTTTGTGTAGGCGAAATACATAAAATTTTCGATTGTGTAATAAACGGAAATGGAAACAAATAAATATAGTTACATATCTGTTTGTGATGGCCAAAGAGTTCGTCTGCCGATCTATACAGTGACGTATTAAGTGTGTATAAGGTATATATATATATATGTATATATGAAATTGGCACAATCACAATGAGTTTGTGCAGGGGCCTGAGACACACGCGACGAGAGTACGAGGTTATTTTTGTCGATTTATATACTTGTCGACAAATGCATGCAATTTAAATGTATGTATATAGGGGCGCGCTGCAACCTTTATTATTAAATCAAGGTTGTTGGCTTTCACTACATTGAATGGCAAGTAAAATATAGAGAGAAATCAACATGCGTTACACCACTTTTCGCCCTCTATATCTGTATTGAAACGGCGTTAACCTTTTCATGTTCACACTTTGTCTAATGTTTGGGGTGTATTTTTATATTACTCGATTCAATTTACACATTTGGAAATATTCATATTATAATTTACACAATGAGAATTCATGTTAATTCGAAACAGTATTTATACTGTTTGATTGTATCACAAAATAATTTTTTTAACAAAAGAAATTGATGGATCAATGTGTCTAAATGCAAAAAAAAAAAAATTACTACACTTCACATCACTATTTACTTCAACACCAATTTCCAATGCGTTTTTCAAGCCAAATCCATAGCTGTATGAAAATTAATATTGTTTCTTTGAATTTGTTTCTTGGAAATTATCAACTCCAAAATTTTTTTATCGTTTTTTTTGTTGTTGAAATATGAGAATAAAATTCGATGATTCTCCAGATTTTTATTAATAATGATTATTAGTGGTGACATCGTAACAGTTTGAATATAAATTAACAAAACATTATTTATTCCAATAATTTTTAATTCATCAAATTATTTTTTGCATGTGGAAAGAATTCCTGGAACTCGTCGATAAATTTTTTTCTGCTTCCGATATCAAGTAATAAGTTGTCACAGTGAATATGCAAAATTTACATTCAATATTATATTATATCGTTAGATATAAAAAGAAAATACAACTAGATACAAGACAAAAGCAAACCAAATATCATGAAAATTGTTTTGCATATAAAAAATGACGACAGAGAAAAAAATTGCATTATGAAAAAGTAAGGGGGATAAACAATTAAATCAAATGAAGAAAAAGCACATTTTCTCAGTTATAAATATATTTTTCTTTGTTCCAATCTTGTGCGTTTGAACGTACTGTAGGCGTATCAACAAAACCTATACCAGCGCGTCCAGCTGCACTAACAATTTTCGTATAATTTTCTCCTGGCTCATTGCACACGCAGTCGCCAAACAGTTGTTCGTGATTTATCTATCTATCCATTCCTCTTTGACATATGCTTTTGCTTTAACCTTGGTGATTTTGTCGTCACTTCACATATGTATGCTTCTGATGCTGTGAAATATAATTGCAAATTTATATTTATCTCACGTCAGATAATTTCATCATGATGAATTATATAAAATATAAAAGTATATTAATATATTGAATTTTTTTTCTTTTTATATTTCAATTCATTCTTTTTACATTTATTATTTGACACACATTGTTTGTTAATTATTGATTAATTGACTTGTCTCATATCGATAAAAGTAACCTTGTTAATTGAACAATAAATAATTATCATATCAAAGTGATTTAGATATAGACTGTATAAATAATTGAAATTATAATTAGAATTTTTATTTGTAAAATTCGGTTATTGTATCTATAAAAATATCCATTTGTCACAGTCAGAGAATATATTTGTAAACAAATATAATACCGTAAAGTTGATATAATATATAACGTAAAGAAGTTGAAGGGAAACAGTAAGAGGAAGATATAGTATCAGGATGAAAAATTAAATGGTTTGTGTGTAGGCATAGAATTGACTGTCCAACTTGAGATCAATGGTGATCTCTTAGTGTATGGAGTCGATCAAGTCATTTGTAACGGTGTTTTGCCGCCGTTATATCCAGGGAATTCAGGCGAGCCTGCGATTGATCCACTTATCTCTTTCTCTTTTTTTCCCCACTCTTATTGAATGCGCATAATATATACCATTAGTTATATTTTTTAGTTCCATTTGAATATACATTTGAATGTGTCAATTGTCTTGGACGTATGCAAAATGTCATAGAAATAATGTGACATACGTTAATTTATTATCTTCCAATTCCTATTCTTAATTCATTCTCACTAATGCGAATAAGTAAAAAAATTCGTTTTGTGTAATAGATAATAACATTCATACATGGCAAAAAGAAAATTAATTTCCTAAATTTAGTGCATTGCCATTGATATTACCAATTATAATTCACTATTATTTTAATTCCCATCGAGAATTCATACAACTAATTTAATAACACATATATTATGATTGGTAATTATATTTATGTTAGAACTAATTATCAATACTAATAATACAGCGAATTTTTTTCTCTATTTATCTATCCATATTAATAATATCAGTTTCATAAACTAAGTTTCAATTTATCAATCAACTCATTATTAATCATTCCGATAATTTGTATTTATGATAAGAGTAAACAATTTTCTTGTTGTGTGCAGCTCAATAAATACAAATAAAATTATTCCTCTAGAGAAAGATGAATCATTTAGAAAACATTAAATTTTTCTAACATTTTAAATGTTCTTGGGATAAAAGAAAAATTATAATTTCTATATTGTCTTCAACATTTGAATTCTTCTCGATAAATTAACGATAAATTAATGAATTTTAACACGATAATAATCAAATAATCGAATAGATAAACATGCACATGTTTACATAGTGGGATCGGGGTGGATGATGTTTAATTTTTGTGGCGATTAAAATGAATGCAGTTGACCTGGATACGCTCGATGGCGTTCCACATCTCGTTGCGAGTCGTGCAATCTAGAGCAAAGGTCAAGACCCAAGAAGTCGAGTAAGCAATGGGGCTCACTCTTCTTTGCTCATAATGTCTGTGTGTATACAATCCTTTTATTTCACTTCCTATGAATCTTCTGATGCAGCAATAGGATTGTTTTACCACCGGGAGTATTCCGTTAAAGTTATGCACTGATAGTTCAACCATGACCACATTTGTATGTCATTCAAAGACCATCATAAAGCTGTATATCATTGCCAAGTGTTTTTTTACTAAATTTAATAGCAAGAAGAATAAAAAACAAACACTCTACACTGACAGATCATACTTGAATCAATATTAATTACACTCTTCAATGTGATATTCTCCAACTAAGAATAGCAATTCTTATTTTGAACATAGCAATATAAATAAGTCCAAGAATAAAATGGCTTTGGAATGAAAAAATAATTTTATAATATCCATTTGTTATTTTTAATTTATCAACTATTATAAAATTTCCACTTTTCGAATTTTCTCTTGACTTCACCTGTTGATCAATAACTAATAGTTTTATCAAATATTTAGTGCACTATAATTATCTTTATTCAAAGACATAAACCAAAAATAATTTCACCACAATAGAAATCACAATTAAAACTTGAATTAAAAAATAATGAACATTTTCATTTCAATTGCAGAAATAGTATTTTAGATCAAGATAACTATTCTTCAATGTGTAATATTATTTATTTATAATATCTCTACTTTTCCGAATCATCATTTGATTGATATATTGAACAGTTATACTGTTAGACATATATACTTATAAGCGAATGAATAATTGGTATATAGAAGTTGAAATATTTGAAGACGATATTTTCGTACCGTTATATTGTCCGAAAATATTCGTTTCATCGAACGGTTCGTGTATGATAGTTTGTAAATTAACACTCGGTGCAAAAATAAAAAATAAATTGAAATAATATACACAGATGATGATTGATCAATACAAGGATGTTGCATTACATCTTGCAGTCAAGGCGAGTGGAGCAACGCAACGTCACATAGTGGCAATAGCAGGGTCAAACGGGAAACTCATACACTCGAGTGACCCAATGCCCCAGATCATCCAAGGCAGTCTTTGTGCTACATTTTCTCGCTTACACGTCTCTTACGTATCTGTACACATATAATATGTTTACCGTAAAACTTTATTTTTGGTTAAACACGATATGCTAGAAAAAGAAAAAAACAAAGCACATCTTATAACCACATTTTAATTTTTTTAAAGTTATATCCTCTTTGAAATAATATTTGATTGATTGAATAAATATACAAATACATATAAAGACATATAAAATTATTGGATTATAGTCTAGGTTATAAATTCTACGTACTCGGAAATAAACCTTGCAGTTAACAACGAGTTTCATGGTCGAAATTTCCATAGAACTCTATTACTACTGTGTGTGTATGCGCCTTTTCTTGTCGTTCACTTCCGTATTTCGCGTGATGTTTACGTAATTTATTAACGCTGTGGTTATGCATTTGGTTGCATAGCGATTGTACATACTTGGTATAAATTTCAATAACAAAATATATGTGTATATACATTATACTCATTTTAATACAAATGGATAGAGATAATATATGCTCACCGACAGAATTATCTCTTCCGTTATTTTGTAATAAGTTAAAGAATATAATTTTGAGGTATTTGCAAGTACAAAATAAATAATAAAAATATAAACGATATTTATCAGTTGATATATAAGTAAATATTCAAATACAATAACCAAAATAAATTATTTATAAGTAATAAGCTTTGTTGAATACAGTAAATTTATTTTTTTTCATGCCTACACATATAAAACTTTGATAAATTTGTATTCTCTAATGGATGTTTCATTTAATATCCTTGACAGTCGGCCGAGAAGTCAGATTTTTCCGGCCTTCTGTACAGACAACAAGTACATAAATAAATATATTGAGGAAAAAAAAATGCAACCATGAAATATACAGTCGAGGTTTCAATGTACATGTGAAAATAAATATTTAGGCATGCAAGGACATTTCATTAGCACTTTTATTAAATGATTTATTTTATACTACGACGAAGAGAAGAAAAAAAAGTGAGAAACCCCATTGTAAATAAAAATTTATCAGTAGTGGATACGTGATGTGATTAGTTTAAGTAAATAGAAGAATTTAATCGATAAATTTTTATTATTACATCATCGGTTTCTTTCTTGTTTACGTGTGTGCATCAAGTAAGGATTTATAATGGGCGCACAACAAGCCGTTATCGCGTAAACTTGCGGCACGCTTTTGCGAGCTTCTGAAGCGTATGCGAGCATATATGTATACATTATTATGTAACGATGTTAACTGTAAGTATTTACTTGAGACTTTGTTGTGAGAGCGAGGAAGAACGGACAAAAATGGAGAGAAGACGTTGAGGTGACATAGGTGGGAAGGATAAAGTATAAGGAGGCTATGTAAGAGGCTTATTGGTGATCGTAAAGTAGACCGAAAGAACGTAGGGGCCGCGTTAAAAATATATAAGTAGAACAAAACCCCTTCTCTTTACCTTGCTTTCTTTCTTTATCCCTTTTCTTTCTCTCTACATATTATGGTGAGAATAGCATTTTCTTTGTTAATATATTTCGCTGAAACTGGAACTAATAATTTAGAGGAATTAATGAGTTAGGGTATGATGTGAACGAATCGTAACAATTTTAAATCTATTCAATTCTATTTTATGTTTATCGATGATAAATAAAGTAATTGTATTGTCCGAAGACTTTGTATTACTTATGGAAAAGTTGTGGTCTCAGAAAGGTTAATTCAATTGTCATTGATTTTGAATCTATAATCAGACTTTTGTAATTTGTATACAAAACAATTTTTTTGCCGATACAAATGAATGGAATAATTGTTTATCACACATATTCAAACATGACCATGACTTATGTCTGTAGAAATGAGACACTGAAGTGCTAATGAACGTACAATTTCGCACCTTCTATGGAAAATTTTGAAGTTCAGTAGAAGTATTTTCGAAATCCATGTTATGAGTTAAATTTCACCAGAAACCAATCCCAATTTTTAATAGTTACCTCGACATCATTTTGCTACTAATTTTAACAACAAAAAACACGTATTTTCATCCAAACTTATTCCTAACTGATCTTTAAACGGTACTTATTGAATCACTGTCGATACAGAAGAATGTTCATTGCTGTACCAAAATAGAAAAACATTATTCTTTCATGTGTGGATAATAAAAATTTTATTTTTTCACATAATAAAAAAAATTTATCTTCCACTTATAACATAATCTACATCATCTCTTTAAAAAAACAAGTGGAGGAAATAAAAATGTGCATTGCATAAAAAAAATGCTTCGCATCAATTTAATAATACATCTAAATATTATGCAATAAAATAACAGGGGGCGAAAATTGGCAATTATGAGGAAACATAATAAAAATGATACAAGAAAAAATAAAATGATGAATAAATAAGATGATGCGCATGCGCGCAAGTAAAACATAACGGTGTGTTCCAAATTGGTCATCGCAACGGTTTGGGGTATTGAGATTTTTCGGCCATTGTCGTTACGTCAGTATAGTGTATATACAAAGAAAACAATTTACCGTTTGCTTGGCATTTGGGAGACCCGCAATTTCCGGTTCCACGCCACGATCTTACAAGGTCTCTGAACAAAAACCCCATCATCGATGCTATTATATACAGGATATCGCGATTATTTGTGTATTTATAAATATATATTTCTGACAACCCGACAGTTCATCCCAAAAAAAATAAGAAAGAAAAAGAAAAGACGATAAATAAAAAATAATACATGTATAAAGTATCAACAAAAAAACGACAGCAATTTGTTATCTTGGTTACAACACGATTTTTCGAGCGCCACTCAACATTCGCCCGGACCATTGACTTTGACATTGACATTGGCATTGACACTGACAAAATGGTGAGTTTCGCGAAGCGCACGCACGAATTATTCTGCCGCTTTCTTTATTCTTGTATTCAGTCAGTTAGTTACTCACTGGCTCGCTCACTCATGCCCCCTTCATCCAACCACCTCCTCCCCCCCCCCCCACTCGCCTTATTCGTATCAACGAAATTCAAAAATGGTGGAACGCTTCACATCGAATCCCCTCACCCACCCCAGAGATTAAAGTGGACCGCTGATTACGTTGGCTTCATAATATAAGTGTTACATGTACACTTTCTTACTGGGTACAGTTGTGGAGGGGGAGGGAAAAAAGATGGCGGCGTGAAAGTTCCGAAGAGTAGGATAGTATATAAATATATATGTGTTATACATAAACATATAAAAAATGTTGCGGTGAAATGTATAACAACGCAACTGGTGCATCTATGTTAAATTTAATTGCAAAAATTCTGCAATATTTTTTTTTTTTTATTGAGCAATATTCAATTATTGACGATTAAATAATTGTTCACTTGGATGTGTGAATAATGAACAAATGAGTATCTATAAATTTAGTATTTACTTTAATTATTATTATATGAAATAATATTTGGGTTTATTGTCTTTGAAGAATAAATTTTCTGATTCAATTAACTGGGATGAGATTTGGTACCTGAAATTTTTTCGGGTCAATGACTCCAAGTCTTCACTCGGAATTAAAAAATTAAAAATTCCGAACATGTGAAATCGACGACATGACCAAATTCGATATGTTTTTTTGAAATATAATCTGACATATTAAATTCAGTATTTTGAAATTCAAATTCTGAATTGAGGTTTGGAATTATTGACCTAGAAAATGGTCAATCACGCAACTACAATATACATTGATTTGTTTAACAAAAAAGTTAATATATGGTGATCTCTATCAAATCATATCTGTTTCAAGTCATATGATTATTCCCGCATTCGTTAATAATCCTCTGATAATTAATTGATTTCACTCTGCAATGACTACAAAGGTTATAGAAGCTATTTAAAATACTCGCAAGAAATAACGATTTCTCATCTGTAAATTCGTTCGACTAAGGTCATTACTATTGTCTCATCATCCAAAAGAAACCCAGGCCAGAATTTGAATAATAACTCAGTAATAATAAAACTTGTACTTTTCCAAATCGTAAAAGAAGAAAACGAATTTTCCCCTCGCAAAAATCAAACTAATTTCCCTTCAATAACCGTCACACAATTTCATAAAATTACTTCCACAATTCCTTCAATAATCCACTTAAAATAATCATAAACATAAATCAAGAAAATTTTTTAATTCCAATTTTTTCATCCAATTTAATCGTTGGAAAGGTCCTCATAACAACTACAGTGTTTTGGCCCCATTTCACCAGACACGTTTGTGCGCACGCGGCCTCTACTATCGCCCCCATATAGTGCTCCACCGAAGATAAACACTTGAAATGCCATACTCGTATACTTTGCAAAAACACATAAATACATTACTTATTCGAAACGTGAACTTTCTAAATTTATTAGTTTTTTATTTAGAAACAATGAAAAAATGTGGGAAAATAAAAAAAAAAACAAAATTCCATCAAATTGACAATGTCTTCCATTCTAAGCATCATGAATAGACCTCGTTTAAGTTTAACCTCAAAGTTCGCTCGGGTACGATGCCATCGCACATCACATTATAATACATATATACCGTCACAGTTAACCGCTAGACGATTCAGTCAGATTCAGTTATGAAACGGGGTATGTGTTACGAAACCTGAGGACGTAATATATCGTATATACTTGGGATGTAGGCGAGCGAGCAATATACCGCCGAGTCTCGGCCCAGTCCAAGTTTATTTACCGTTAGATTTTCTCTCCGGCTGCTCACGCTTCGTGGCGCTTGTCACACTTATCTGTTGACGGCAATGGCCCTGGTTTTGTACTCTACATTGCAATTTAGCCGCTATCCGGATTTGTCTCGTGATCT
This sequence comes from Zele albiditarsus, assembly GCA_958496275.1. NCBI lineage: Eukaryota > Metazoa > Arthropoda > Insecta > Hymenoptera > Braconidae > Zele > Zele albiditarsus. The sequence goes on along the minus strand of OY292413.1, from coordinate 6,205,262 downwards.
CTTATCAAACAAATAACCGACAGAACTCTACGTACTTATAGACAATATAATAATTCTCTCAACATATTTTATTAGTACGTAACCTCATTACTGTTAATTTTTTTCTTTATTTTTCATTTTGTTCTCACCTTTAGCTGCACACGAACTATTATATCTACCAATTGTAATTCAACGTACAATGTTGTTATTTTATTTTTAATTCAATCTTCTTCGCAACTTTCTCACGCTTATGCGGCAATAATAACTCCGACTTTTGTATTATTACCTTAATTCTAGCAATTTTCTCAACAACTTTCATCGACAGTACTTTGCGAAACTTTGTATATAAAATTATTGTACAATTTAAATGCGTATACACTTATAATTGCGAAAGTTCTGACCGTGACAATGCATCAACATTTGATCTTCAAAAATGATTGAATACAATTGCAATAATGAATAATGACACATTTATATTTTATAATCATAACATCATGTTCATCTAAAGAGTGTCCCGTTGCGTGGTCGTGTACCGTTACATGAAGAAGAAGCTGAAGAAGGGAGTCTTGGATTCACAAAGAATACAGTAAGTTGAGTGCCGTAACGTGCGCGCACTACACATACACAGCATCAGAGAGACGTGAAGCCTGTTTTTTTCGTGCGTCCCCCGTCGCCCGGAGAAAGTGCTGGCTTACACATTTACTGACCTACATTACCCTCGTCCTTTTCTCCTCCTCCGTTTGCGCGCGCGTTCATCCTTTTCTCACCCACCCAACTACGTTTTCCTTCCATTCGTTGATGCTCATCCTCACGCGCAATGTGAATCCCCATAGATCCATCTCATCTTTACCGCTATTCATGATGTTTGATGCGTCACGCTACCTCATGTGACCCACAAATATCACATGCATTGTCCGCTCAAATTATATCATACATTCTCGCAACTAATGAATTCTTATTTAATCGTCTTCAGTGTATTTACGTAGTGTTTGTTATAATTGGTCTAACGTACATTAAGAAAAGAATTTTGTTGGATTTAATGGGGATCATTAACTGTTAATAAATTGTGAATGAACTAAATGTGCATTTGAATGAAGCCGATCGTTCGTTACATGTTTTGTTTTATTATTTTTTTTTAATTCACAAACTGTTATATTTAATGATAGTTTGTGTAAATATTATGTTTGTTAATTATTGTGGAAATATTGTAATAGATAATGAGTTTGCTGCCAGTCGGCAATTGAATGCTTCGCGATATTTATAATGTTTCTATTTTCTCATCATTGAAAAAACGATTCAGCTGTATTTATCTTAATTGCGCTTGTTAGATTTTCATGAATAAATTTTTTTTTTTCGGTTTCATGACTAGGTATAATAACCCCTTGATAAAAAGATTAATTATCTGTTCATTACAATATTTGTCAATGATTAAACACATATGATATTTAACGATATACCAAATGAATACATATCAAAATCAAATAAAAATTAAATTTGTTGAACACACTGAAGACATTAATTAAAGTGAATCATTATCGAACCATTTTTTCAACTGCTGCCGAATGAATTATTTATCATATAAATCAATTGCTCATAGCTTTTAATATCTGATCAATGTAGTGGAATATATACGAATTACTTCATTCAAATATCTTGATATTAGGAGGAATGGTACACGGAATTCAAAGAATAATTTTCGTTTTTTATTTTGCGATATAATAATTCTTAGCAGTGCACTAATAAAATAACATTTTCGACACCCACCAATGGCTTTTACCGCTACACTGTGGGCGACTATACGTCTGACCTACAAACTCACCGGCACACTTATTTTTTTATTTATTATTTTTTTTTATATCTGTTTTTTTTTTTTCATTGTTTCCAAAATTATGTCACTGAACACAACGAGTTGGACAATGGTAGTTTCAGGTCAGACGCGAGAAACCGGAAATTAAGTGTGTGTGTGTGGATATAAATATATTGGAACTGTACCTTGTTCAATATGTACACAAATATATACAAATACAAATTCGATTGCATATATTAAATATACAATGTAAATTTATTCCTGCATTTGTTTTAATTTCACATATGCCATTTTGCCACGCATAATTGATTATTATTGTTAAAGGTAAACAATAATGGCAAGCAAATTTAATTAGCATTATTAAATAGCGATAAACTCACATACAATGCTAATAGATGGCATTGTAATGACGCATTATGTGTGTGCACACACTTAACTCATGTATATACTGCATTCACAAGTTGCAATACCATTACGACATATGCTATATAAATTATCACAAAATGACAGTTTCGTCAAATCGTTTCGCTCTGATTCGAAAATTAAGTTACAGTATATTGCATCAAAGACCTACACTCAGAATGAAACATAACTCGAATTATCATATAATTTCAATCTGAAAGTAAAAGAAAAATTGTACGATAAATAAGACAAATCGAAGCCAATAATTTTGATTTAAGATAAACAATCAATTTTATTTAAACTCATGCTTTGATCTGTAACGGATCACCAATTATTTTACATCGATATCATATATGGGTTTTTGTTGACATTTAGACAATATAGAATGTGATTTCAAAAATTTCCATTCGAAATTTACAGACCATTATTTGTCTTCATTAAAAATCTTCAGGTGAATGGAATTAATTGGGAATAAATAAAAAATTACTGCAGGCATTGTTTTCCAGCTACAGTCAACGTTTCTATTTTTTTTTTTTTTTTCGTGGCAATTACGTACAAAGAGATAATTAACTGGCCAACCATTTGATGAAAAAACGGACATTTTATTCTCCCCCCCCCCCCCCCCCCCCCCAATATCATTCTATATTTACTAAAAATGTTCATAAACTTATTTTCGCATATAAGAATTGAGAAAGAAGAATATATTAGAGTTGGTGTCGAAGTTTGAACATGTGTTTTTTGTCTAGAATTTAATTGTTTTCATTTTTAGTTCAAGTGCTGAAATTGTCTTGGATAGAATTTATAGAATCTGATGCGAATCACTTCTTTCCCTGACGATATACTCATATTTCATATACCGATACATCTAGGTATAGGGTCCCACTAATTTTTTTTTCTTCTCAGGCATTGAACCCAATATATATGAACATATATAAATATATGTGTGTATAAAAGGGACATTGACCCTCGATAATTCGAGGTCGCGATCAAGAGAGAGGCGAAAAAGTCAAGTTGGTTCCTCTCGGCGCCAACTCTCCCTAGTAGAAAAGTAGTTGTACACTTTCTCCAACAGAGTAAACGTGTGTGAATGTGTGCGTGCAATTCTCCTTTTATCTTTCTCTTTACCATGCTGCTATGCTGTTGCGAGTGTAATTCATCTATTTATATAAGTAAAAAGGCCAAGGGAAAAGTGTGTTGGTTCGATTACGGTTAAGTCTTAGTTAAATTACGTAGCAACTCACTGAGAATTTGTTTGGGTGAATCAAAATACTTGGAAATTAACAGATTCCCCTTTTTAACTTCTGATAAAATTAATTTTAGAATCTCTCTTGTAAAATATTAACTGTTCAATGCATTATTGAATATTACAGTATAATCTATGATGACTTTTCCTGTGGATGTTTTATTAGGCAACTTTTTCATTATTTCGCTCATTTCGTTTGTGGAGCAAAAATATTTGTATGTATCGGTCTGAATGATGGGCATCTCTGTGATATAGGTTTAACAACGTATGTACTGTATTATCTATAACTTCTTTTACTTGTGCGTTTGTGTTCAGGTAACCTGATGAATTAATCCAACTATGGAATTTACTCCGGTCATAACAGATGCTGACTTCAACTGAATTAAAGTTACCATCGCAATTTCCAGTTTGGCAGGATGTTTAATTGATTCTCGGTATGGGTATTGCCATAACTAAAGTGAAAAAATACCTAAGAATTGAAACATTGGAAAAAAATGGTTTATTACTACATCGAATAAAGCACTAATAGTGATGTGAAAAAAAAAAAAAAAACTCCCCGGCAGGGAATCGAACCCTGATCGCCCGCGTGACAGGCGGGAATACTTGCCATTATACTACCGAGGACGGTGTATTTTGTATTACAAAAAGACAATTATAAACCTCATTACTCACAAAAGTGCAGAAATTGAAATAATAGCTTCATAACTTGCATATAACGTATTTAGTTTCCGGTTCATCCGAAAATAACATTAAATTTTTCATTTGATTTGGAATCAGTTTTCTATTCAACTGAACTCATTACTCATATCAATCGTCAGATCGTTAGCTCAGTGACATTATGAGCTACCACATAGGTGTATAATTATCCATAATATCTTTTTAATTAGTGTAGATATTTCACATATAGATACACGTTAAACAAGAATGTCTTGGTATAATTAACTTTTCTTTCAATTCTCCCATTCAGTATATTTCTACTACACACCTTAAACATATGAGTATCACAATATTTTTTTCTCAGTTGCCAACTTCTGAAATGTATTTTTAAATGTAATATAAGCAACTCCAGTAAATGATTAGTGTGATATTGGGTCTCTGTCAGCAATAATTCATATGAGAACTGTGAGCTCATTTGTAAAATACAAAATTGAGGATGAAATCAGTGAACAAAAAAAAAAATTAATGCAAGGTTTCATAATTACATTAAAAATGAGATAGGAAAAACTGATACATAACAAAAACACCCTTCTCCAAATTATCTTCACCGGAACACATGTCCGTATAAAACAGGAAGCACACCCGTGTCGTAACATCTTCACATATTCAACCACATACCATCGGACACTTTATATATGCATGTCCACTTCCATCAAGGAAATTGAAAGATTGAATGTTAATTCGCAAGAAATTACGATTAAACATGATAAATAAATAATTATATTTATTTCTCAGCTGATGAGTATGAATGTTCATTATTTTTTTGTGCACGTTTGCACAGGAATTAAATTATAGTGAGTTAACTATATACCACATACACACACACACACACACATACTTGGATTAGATAATTCTCACGATGTGGCTTTCTATATAGCTGCTGCAACTTCACAAACGTCTATGTATATTTTTTATCCATTGTAATACCAGCACTTATCGAATGGCACGCAGGGTGAAAGCGACCTCGACCATTCGGATAATTGACAATGCACCTTCCAACGGATATACATGCACTTTCCCCCCGTTCATTTTTTTTCCACAATATACATTTTCCTTCCATCCATTATCCAATTGAAGTAATGCAACCGGAAGTGCATAAAATTATCGACGCAAAATTTCAAAACAAATTAAATAAGTATATAAACGTAGATAAAAGGAAATATATTTTTAAACTCATGAAGATAAAAATTCACTCAATTTAAAACATTTATTGTAATGCAAATAATTTTTCCACCATCAGTTGTCAATGTAATATATTAATTCTAGTTTAAATATTCATAAGAACATCATTATATTAATTGTTTCAGCAATTATTTAAATAATATTACAAGCACACTACTTTCATTGCAATTAAAAGTATAAAGCACACATTAGTCACTATCATTATGTGGATGTTTAAACATGAGTCTCGCGATCTGTGGAATAAAATTTAAACATTGAAGCTATGGAAAATAGAACAAGTGCTGCAACGTTCTGAAAGGAAAAGAAGAAAAAAAGAAAAAAAAAGAAATGGGAAATAGTCCAACATGAAAGGAGATGGAATAGCAACATGAAAAGTTAATCGGGGAGAGGCTTTTCCCGTTGCTGCTCTGTAAATGCATAACAACTCGACACGCGATGCACTTTCATAAAACTTTCAGCTTTCCATTGGTCTTGGTGCGCATTGGATGTCTCTAAAAACGAACAAAACGCGCGGGATCACTGCAGCAATAGTTTCTAACTGGGCGCCGCGCTTTCCCTGTAGATGGACATTTATATATAGATATATATATATATACTTTTATATATATTATTGCACACATGATCAGTAAGATATTGCGTGCTAACAGTTTGTTTTTGTCATGAAATGTGATCGCGTGTATTTGATCCGTAACCGATAGAGAATATATATTAGCATCATAGTCTACCAATATGATCTCCACCTGCGTACTCACCTTTGTAGGTATATATCTACCTCTGCAGGTGCGCAATGATGAAAGATAAAAAAAAATAAATAAAATTGAATACAATAATTATTAATGTGAAAGAGTATAAACTTAGAATGTTACTAATTCAGTTTCCACTTAGACAAATAGTCATTTGAATTAAATATCATAAATTTTATCACAGACAATTTTAGAGTTACTTAAAAATTAATTTTAATTGAATTGAGGAATTTGAAAATTCATTGAACTTTCAAAATAATATTAATGTAACTGATATAATATATTTACATTTGATTAATATGGGACAAAAATGAAGTTTCTATTTATTCGTTATGAATTTCATTTGACTGAAAATATTTAATGTCAACAAATTATTTTGTTTCCTATATTTAACCTTCAAGTTCGTGCCCTCTAGCACACAATTTTCTGCCATCAACTACAAGCAATACACTCATAGGTCACGATTGAATGCGTTCACGGACGTCTAACATGACATTGCACAAACGTATACATAAAGTTGTAATTATTTGTCTGTCTGTCGGAAACTGTCATGAGACAATTTTTCTATTGTTCATCGTGAGGAAAAATAAAAGAGAAAGGTGAAGTGCACACACATGGAGTACTTGATTATTGCTGTTGTGAGTAAGAAGAAAGTACATCAGCAATAGAACACATCACGATATAATAGACTTTGCCACTTCTAACTTTATATAATTCACACTGTGTTTACAGATAACATTCTTTTTATAACAAGCAAATAAGTTCAGCTATATATTATACATACATGTATAATTCCACATTGTCTCATCCAACTACCTTTATCGCTACCATTAGTCACTGTATTACAAAATAAAGTGACCAAAACATAAAGTGACGATAGTTATTTGAGCTTTATCCGAGTCATATGATTCTATATCAGATGCTGATTCATGGTTTAATGAAACAATTTGCAAAACACGTGGTTGGTAACTACTGTGCCTATGACGTTATTATTATTAGTTTTCTTTTTTTTTTTCTTTTTGCATTATATATATACGTTGTGAAGTCCTTGAATAAAGCGTGACACACTTCGTAGATATATATTGAAGAATCATAATGGCAGTCAGTGTACGTTGTATTTCAGTTAATCACAAGTTGTATAAACAAAACTGTTCAATAGCTTGACGAATCATCGAATTCACATTGTGAATTTTCATGACTATATTCGTCTGAATGAAATGATAAAATCATTCTCATGAATTTTGAAAATTTCAACGACAAGTTTACATTGATATGAATGAAGTTTTTATATCCTATGTTCTTTTTTTTTTATATTCATAGACACTTTTTTTTTTTTTACGTGTTATGAATAATATTGAATTAGCATATTCTTTGTGTTGAAATTTTGGGCACTTTCTCACAAATTTATGGTGGAATATTTGGGAAATTATTTCAAGTTTTTAGATTTTATGTGTTCGTGGATAAAAATTTATACAGACATAAATGTTCGTGTGTTTAAAGTAGATACAGAAGACTTTGAAAGGAAAATAAATAGATGAATAAAGAGAAGAAAAATAAAAAAAATGTTTAAGAATAGAATTAGCACGAGTATAAGTTGTCTTAACATCCTTTTATGTCGTGGCACGCGATCCACGATTACATGTAACAATAGATTTAGCCGGTGAGTGGACCAGTGGGACATGAATTCACCAAAGAATGCAAAATCGACAAAAGTAAACGTCATTTTGACCCTTTGTGACCGATCGAAAACGTGTCGACGACGTAAGTTAGAGACGCAAATAAAATTAATTAACTACTCTTAAACAGTATATATTTATAAGTATTTATCACGAGTATTTTTAAAAATCCTTTTATGTAATGGAAAATTTAATCTAAGATATCATCCATATTGTCTCACTGTGACAATAAATTTTATAATATTACGAATGAAACAATGGACTCAGTGGAATTAATTTTCACACTTATCCAAGTGGGTCATGTGGAAAACTAGAAATTTCCCAAGAGGCCCGTCTCATCATTTGTACCACATTTATCTTCCCCCCTCCCAATTCGAAGTCAAATTATTCCATCGAAAGAATAATATATAAAATTAGCCATGCAATTTTTCTTATCACATGGAACTCTATTCTAATTGATCATTAATTATAACAAAATTATTATGATTTATTTTTCTCATCCAAGAAAATATGGCAAACATTATTTAAAATCTTAGGCATGTGCCATTGAATTAATTTGGTTTCCAATTTTTTAATTTTAAATAAATTCCATTCATTATTCGTTTCCTTTGGGATTTTTTTAAAACTAAAATAATTGACAATACCCAACCATAAATTTTGATTACTTATTCTTCAATTCAACTGTGAAATATAAACACTTAGTTCATCTATCAGAACATTCTTATTCCGCACGATGCAACTCTGCGGTTAAATTACATAAGTCTGAGATTATAAAATCGTCGGATTGCATGCTGTAGTGAATAAGATCATGGCCAACTTTATATTACGAAGTAAATGAACGATATACATATATAGGTATTTATTTTGGCTGGATCAAAGTTTAATTTAATGTCAAGACCGTGACATAGAATTTTCATTGTTACCACTCTCGTACACATCCAAATATCATTGCCATGTCATTCCAATTCATTATACAAAAAAAAAATGATATCTTTATCAAAAAGTGTAATTAATGATTTTCACTTAATAATCATTAATAATATTCTACCAGGGGTGCAATTTGATAAAATCCAAACTTCTAAATTATACTCCCTTTTGCGACTGTAAAATAAACAAATATTTAAAATGAATCAGTTGGTTTTAGTCACGCGATAAATATTTATTTTAATTGATGATAACATTGAATGTTACATTGAAAAATGAACGAGTTTGCTATCTAATTTTATAAATTGCGTCGTAGTAATACACGTCGTATATGATGAATTATATCAATGTATGTATATTGAGGTGAAGAAACTCAAATTATAGTGACGCCCACATGACCGTGACATTTATAACCGATTGCACAGAGGACGTAGAGTTGAGCTTTTCTTCTTTGTAATAAATATGTGCATGTTGCATGAATACATACTGGTATGATACTCTTTTCATTTATTTATTTCTTTCTTTCTTTCAATTATTCTGTCGTTAAATTTACGGAGTGACGATGTAATTCTGGGAATAAAAAAGAAGAAAAAAAGTTCTCGTCGAAATAAAGGAAAAAAATAAACTTCTTCGTTGCAATGTAGATGATGAGGCTAACGAACGATATTACGCGGATGACCGAGTCGCGCGTGCACAAGGTGCGTTACATTATCTCGAATAAAAAAGAAAGCAAATAACACGTTCCTTTCTCTGACTATCGCCAACGACCATGGCAACTCTTACGACGTATTATATACTTTCATTGTGTTATAACGACATCTCTAAAAATATTTTCCTTATTTTTCTTTTTTTCTTCTCGTTCTTTCTTTATTCTTCTACAATAAAACGAGAATAACAAAGTTTGTGTTTACGATATTTTTCTACAATACGTATTTATTAATTTTTGTTTTTCATATCATTTGCCAATGAGATGAATGAATCAATATTTATCGTAACAATATTCATTTCAATACGTGTTCTAGTATATATCATTGTGGAATTTTATTCAATTGCAAATTTACATTATTTATTATTTATCATATATAAACGATAAAAAATTTTTCCTGTTAAATTAATTCAATTGCATTATCGTAATATAAGAATATTTCTGTTTTAACATTTATTTAAAATATTTAATTGGGTATCATATACATTCGTTTATTCACATTTAAAATTATCGCAGCTCGTAATTACGATAATTGAAGCAATACATCGTGTGTCGTTAACTGAGTGCAGTGAGCAATTGTCGTGTGGTTGCATGCATAACCTTCGAATTGATTCCGGGTTCGTATGTATATATATACCTATGTATGAATACATACATGCATATACAATTGTGGCATTGCAATCTGGAAAAATCGTCGTCGTAGCTCGTTTAATTCTCGTCAAGGTTCTCAACACATACCAATAAACACCAACAGAGAACGTGGGATCATTGGCAGAGATAAATGTTTTAAAAACAAAAATATAAAATATCTCATTAAAAACACAACACATACAATCTAAAAACATAGTAATAATTTATACATGAGGTTTGCCAGATTTTTATTTTATGGTTTGCTGTCAATACAATTTTGTGAACATAAAAATCGATTCATTTTTCAATAACTCCACGTTGAACCATTGGAAAAAAAAAAAACAAAAAACAACAAGTTTAGCTCTCAAAATTATCCACCAGAATGAACAACACAATTCTATATTTCATCTAAATAAACGAAAGTGAATAACAATCATAAAAACCAATCAGTCAAAAAAATGATCAAAGTTCTTAAAGTCAAACGTGTGGATAAAATTGTGTGCAAAAATGCATTGATGTTGGATGCGGTTGGTGCTCATGACGTAAGTTAAAGAATGAGACAACAAGGCGAGCAAAGACGTCGGGCCACTCACCTTGGCTGGTCTCTATACTACTATAAAGAGTTCTATATAGTGTGGATCCGTGAAAACAAAGAAAGAGTCGGGCCAACGTTGGTTATAGAACGTATAGCATTATATATACACAAACTGAAGTGAAGAATATAAAGAGAATGAAAGAGAATGAAGAGAAATAACAAAGGAAGAAAAAAAAAAAACAAAAAGGGTGAAGTAAGAATACATAGTTATATATGTGTATGTGAGATTGCCTGAAGGGAATTGCCAATGCATTTTGCCTGTGGTGCATTAGGGCCTTGGACAGTTTGGCCTTGACTCAGCACAGTTACCCCGGCCTCACAGTGTGACGTCATTGAGGATAACACGTCTAATTGCATCGTTGTTGCTTCTTTATTCGCGCACACTGATGCACCTTTTCTTTCGTTCGACCATCGACGATGGTATGTTGCTTTCGCACATACACACACACACACACAACACAGACATCCATTCTCCATCACTTTAATACATATAAATAAAATATATTTATATACCTAATAATGTCTCGCTTCTGACATTTTTTTTTTTTCCTTTGATATATGGTCACGCCCCTTTTTTTATTATTTGGACTCAGAGTTTTCTTATATATATTCTCTGTATTTGGCAATGTATGTAAAGCAGTGCCAAGTTTTATATACACTTGGTTCTGTCTCGAAGGCTATGAGGTCAACCCAGACCCTGAACCTACACCCTCGCACATATGCTGCCGCCACTTTTGTTTATTTCTTTTATGAAAAAGATGTTCACGACAGGCCATAATATTGTATATATTGGTATATGGTTGTATGGTATACAATGGAGAAAATTATTTTATTATACGCGAAGACCATTTCAAGAGTCATGAATATACGTTTATTTTAAGTTTCAACTTGATCGTTAATAAATCAATGTGTTTTTACAGACACAAGTCGATAAATTCTTTTACTTTATTTTTTTTCTTCATTTTTCTTTTTATTTTTAATTGTTGAAAAATTTATTTTTGTTTGATTAATGAAAACCTGTTTATCGCTCTGACATCTTTAGGGGGATAATATTTGAATATAATGTTTATATATATGGTGAATGTAATTGATATTGTGAAATTTTCTTACTGAGAATTGTTATGTGAAATTTCGCTTTTTCGTTCGTTTTTTTTTTATGGTGATTACAATTCTATTACTTGAGACATGATAATACTAATGAAAGAGTTGAATATGCAGGTAGAAATGTTTTCTAGATAGTATTTATTATATTAGTTAAAATGAGTACAAAGATAGTATGTGATCTTAGTGAAAGTTATATGAGTTTTTGTAGTTGTTACGGAATTTAGTGTGAAATGCAATACGTTTTGCATATCACTGAAGTACAAATTGCATGAGGTTCGATAATTGTTATACGCTTTCATGCAAATAAAACAACGAAAAAATGATATAACTTTCAGTGATGGAGTTGTAAAAACACGGAAAATGAAACACGAATCAAGTTAGCAATAATATTGGAATAAAAATAATCCAGTAAATCGTTAATTCCAGGTATGGATAAATTATAGAAAGATTTTAATCTTACAAGCGAATTTCATGGTAATTGTTGCAATTTTTTTTCAAACAATACTATATTGTTGTATATTTTCATCACTACAGGGAAAGTAGTGAAATGGGCGATTGTGATTATTACTATTAATTGTAGAAATCATGAACTCTTCGCTGTCTAGAATTTCATATGGCGGCGTTATACTTTGTGTCGCTGCTATTCATCCAAAATTAACTTTCAAATTTTTTTCATAATTCTGAAAAATGTAGCTATCGTCGGTACCAGAATATCTGTTGAGAGAAGAAAATTAATTGAATCACTATCGATCAAAGTCGCGTGATTTAATTCATTTCTATTTGCCTTCCACTTATAAAAAATGAATGAAGAATTGGCAGAATATTCAGATGATTCCAGCACCGACGACAGCTATACTTACATCGATATACCACTCTATTACTACTTGAAAAATTCAAAATAATATATTAAATCGTCGACAATAAAAGCTGATTCAACTGACAACGAAAAAAAAGAGAAAAACCACCTTAAAAATTGCCTTCAAAATTATAATACCCCCTCAATAACACCATATATTTTCATAAAGAACAACAGTAAAACATCTAATCCTAATAGTTATCTCACTAAAAAATACCCAAAGCCAAAACATTCCAAATTTTTTATTCCATAAATTTAGACCCAGAAATTATTCGAATAAAAAAAAAGTGAAGACAGAAAATAAATTTGCTGACTGCACACTACAATGTAGTAGTTGACGGATCGTGTGGTTGTATCTTCTGACGAGCAAGTTTTGCGGCATTAGTATGATTGGAAACATAAACAAATGTATTGAAAAAGACAGAGCAGCAATATAACGAATAAATGGAATGAAAATAAAACAATACAAGAGGGTGAAGACGCATATGCATAGGCACACTATGATAGTATTTGTGAGACGCCGAATGCACACACGTTAAACATTGGGGCGTCGGGCAACTCAATAGGTGACCTTGACAGGCGCAATCCTTTAAGAGTCGCATGGTCAACGTTCCAGGGACCTTCGTTTGCTGCGTTGCGTCTCGTAGTCATGGACGACCAAACTGCATAGCAGCCGAAGCCAGACGCTCCCAATAAAGCTCTCTTATACACCGCCCGGTTCGCCATCTGTCTGTCTGTGTCTCTCCATACACTTTAGGCTCTTTCTTTCTCAAGTTTCTTTATTCTCTTCTGGCCTCACACCAATTTATCCACTCGCTATTTATTTACCACCATATAGACATATATTTATTCACTGACACAAAACTCACCACGTCAGGGTCGATTAAATTACATTTATGACCTGATAATACAATGTAAATATGTCACATTTTCCTTTTCTCGTTTATATTAAGTATTGATTATTTTATATTATAATATTGACAAGGAAATTGAACATACACGTTATATATTGATATTATCAGAAATGATTCTGATCCCAATGAGTCATTAAATTTTTTTAATTCTATATCGTATATTGTATTATTCATTTTTTATTATTGCTATTATTTTATTATGTTCATATATGTATGATGTGTCTTCCATTGCAATTAACAATGATGCAAAAGTTTATTTGTCATAGAGTGGAATTTTACTCAAGTTGTAAAGTGCTTGTGTGTGATTGAGAAAAAAATTATAAAACAAAGAAAAAGAAAGCAAATTGCGTACATGACATGTACGCACCTTTAAACAGGAGAGAAACAACTCTGAAAACATCTCGGATGACGCAATTGCGCTTGCATTCATATACTGACGTAGTTTCATATATATAGATACGTGTGTTGCATTGTCGTTGCTTATTCATTCATTTTTAAAAAGACATAATTTTTATCTCAATTATTTATTATCGCAAAGTAATTGAACATCAAATATTTCGAAAAAATAATGGGAAAATATTTTTCACACGTTGCACGTCATCATTTCAAGGTTATCGTTATGGAAAACGGTTAGAGATACAAAAAAAATGTCGAGACTAAAAATGTTTATTGCTTCAGAACGAAAATTTTAGTTCTTGAATTTCCAAAATATCTCTATTAGATTTCGAGTTAATCGAGATCAAAGATTTTTTTGTTGAATAGCGTTTATTAAATAAAAGCTAGAAATATCAATTCGAAAATTTATATAAAATTACGTCAAACATTTAAAAAAAAATTTTAATACTTGTTTCAATATTATTGTTGTAATTGTATACAAAGCTCTGAGAATGATTAAAATAAATTGTGAACACGACGACGTAAAAAAATTTTCTGCTCGGGGTAAGAAATAAAAAAATATAAAGAAAGCAGCAGTGTGGTAAAAAGAAAGGGAATATATATAAAGAGTTTATTTTTGGTGAAGCTAAAAATGCAAACGATCTGCATCAAAGAAGTGAAAAAGAGAGGGCGCTTTTTCTTCGCTGATGCATTTCAACGCCCGTCAACTTTAAGTTCAACGAGGGTCATTCCTGACTCATAGACTGGACGGCCCGTGCGCGAAACGCGAGAACTAAACGCGCCCCGACAACGACTGCCTTCCACAAATTCCTGATGACGAATATGCGTCTGAATTGCATACATACATGGTTGCAACATACACGCATGCAGTGAGGTCGCTGACGTTACAGCAGAACGGGAAAGAGTTTATTAGGCCTGATGTTATTAACACTTTGGTTATTATTATAAGAAATCATTTCTCTGCCTTCTCTTAATCTTTATCGAAAAAATACATGCATTGATATACATACATACATGTATCAATAATAAAAAAACCAAGTCCGTGATTCGAATAACATAGAATAATATTTATTGGGCACCGTTTGGAAGAAAGAAAAGAAATTCATGTTTATTTACAAAGTCATTCGGACAAATAAAATTAATTTAAAAAAAAAGAAGAAAAAAACATAGGAGGAAAAAATAATAATCAGGTTGGTTCACGCCTGCATTCCAATAGTTTGCCCTGTCTAACCTTCAGCTCCAACTCTCGTTCGTCGAGACACGTTAAACCATCAACACTCTCCTAGGATATAATAATACTTACAGTTGAGGAAAAAAATTGATTTGGATCACATTTGATATACATTTTATTTAAAACGATTTTGGCACTTGAACTTGCATACGAAATTTTAACCCTGTAACGAATTGGAAATTTATTGTAAATATCCTTTATTTCAGATTATTTCGTGTCATCCCAATAAATAAATTACTATGAGGCTATAATCATTTTATCCAAGTTTTTATTTATCTTCATTTAAATTTCATCAAGAATAATACTTTATAACAATCAATATAGAAATTAATAGTCGCTCGTAAAATTGTAGAAAAAGTCGCAATAGATGCAACTCTAACTTTGAAACATGATAAAAAAAAATTTATTTTCTCTTTATCTCATAGTCTCAGACCCTGGAAAAATTCAATTCTAATCTAATCCAATAAATTCGATTGAAAACAATTTCGACACTGAGAGTGGAACAAAAATATAATTTGATTTCAAATTAGTCTTCAATTTGTTCAGATATAAAATTATCACGAAATTGATTGTGAATATGAAATTGGTTTCGAATTAAAAATATTCATCTTGATTATAAGTAAATAATGATTATTTAATTCATTCGTCGTGAAAATGATATTCAGACTTGACTGAAAATAATATTTCACCAATTGAAATGATTTTTTTTTTTTTTTCCTTAACCTTATATACAAGACGTCCGTTTGTGATAAGATAAATAGACTTTTATAGATCACACTCAACTATATAATAACGCTTTTTTGGCCGTCGTCAGTGCTGCCGCCAATTGACGATAAACAGAGGTAATATGTGCGATGGTAGAAAGAAGGATAGAGAGGTATAAGGAACATGAGAGCGCGACGGGGCGTACGCGCGATTCCACGCGCGAAAGAGAAAGGGAGTTAGAGAGACACGCGAGGGCGCGAGGGAAAGATATCATGGCACAAGGGGGGAAATGAAGAGGGAGTGACGCGACGGCAACCGCCGCTCTGCCTTGAACCTCGACGCAGTGCATTGCCCGTCGCTCAAGGGCGTCCGCAGTTTTCTCCCTCTCCCCTGAGATTTTAATGTCCCCTTACCGCTGCCGCTCAGTTTATCCATCCACTTTGCTTCACCATTCGGAAGGGGGTGGTGGTGGAGGTGGTGATGATGGCGGCGCAGTTCTACGCACTCTTTCCTAACTTAACTAACACGCCACCAAATCTTTGTATGCATAATGCAACTCTAAAACGTCATCATCCTTTGTGCAATAATCATTCGAGTGTCCAAAGTCAAATAAATATCTTTTCACTTAAGCCGGAACATCAGATTGATGACCCGTAAAAATTTGACGTTTGTCTAGAATTATTATCTCGGAATTTGTCAGGAAGAGAAATATGAATGAAGACTGAAAGATTTCGTCTTTTTTTTTCCAGATGTAATTTTTCCATAATTTAATTTTCATTTCATAGTATGTAATTAAAATTAACAAAGTGAGGTCAAACTTTCGATGAATTTTGCCACCCTGACAAATCAATCGCAACAACAAAGACGCTGAGCTGGAAAGAAAAATTATTATATCTCCTCAAACTGGTTCTCTTTCAATTAATTATTGTAGAATTTTAGAGTCTTTGTGTGAAAGAAGTTTGACGTGAATGGGTTTTTAAATTTATAGTATTATTTACTGCAATGTTGAAAAAAAAAATTAACATCATAAGAGTGTAGCGAATTTTATCTCTACACACTTATTGCTTTTATTCCATCAGTTTTGGTTTTTCAGAAGTTTTCAACTGAATGCCAACTTTGATATAGATTGTAGCATGAAAAAATTTTTTTTATGCGTTCTCTCGACGTTTTCAATTTTCAGAAAAGCGTATATATTTTTTTTTATATCATTTTTTTTATCACCATTCTCATATGTATACATCTATATTGTCTATTTCATTCCATTTATTTATTTATTTATATATTTATATATTTATTTATTCATTTTCACGTTGATTCAACAGAAGAGTTTTCACAGAAATTACATAGAAGTATATACTTTCACTGTGAAAGATTTCTAAACCTTTCACGCGAAAATATTTATCCAACGTAATAATTTTAACACACAAGAATACATTGTGCAGAATTATTCGTTCAGTTTTTTGTTTGACGTGGAGATACAGAGTTACTTGTAACTGTCATGTTGGCAGTCGAGACAACACAACTCTCACCAATTGTGTTGATAGAAATGAAAGTCAACTAGGTCATATAATAATATTTACTATATATATTTAATAATAATAATTAACAAAGTAAATCCCAAGTGCAATAGATGAATAGATATATATCGATACATTTATTATAATCGTATCAAGATATTTCCACAAGTAAAAGTAATGAGAATTACATAATTTCAAATCTGAATAAACTAAAAGAAACCCAAGAAGAAAATTGAGTCCTATTATGTAAAGATATACTCTGAATAGCTTTACATAAAATCCAACTGTTTTTCGATTCATTTAAATTATTAAGACGAACTTTGGAGTTGAAAATCTTTTCCTCGGTTAATATTCCCATCTCAACATCACACAAGAAATAAAGTACACATTGAGTGTGTGCATAAGCTAAAAACAGCAACAAAAAAAGCTCTCTTAAGTACCAGAATACACAACCCAAAGTATACACAGTAAATGTACCACCATATCGAAAAAAAAAAAATTAAACCATGTACAATTTTGATAAAGCAAGTATAAAAAACAAATTTTTACAATACCTAAAAATCAATATAATGTTGGCGGTTGAATAAACAGAGAGAATTTAATGAGATTTAAATCAGAAAATGAATGTACAAAGAAATACAGAAAGCTATATAGGAACATGGAGAACGAGAAATTGAAGATAAAATAAAATATAAATGCAATAAAATAAAATTTACATGGTGCATGTTTCGTATAGCATCGAAGGAATCTTCAATATATATATTTCTTGAATCCGGACCTGCATCCTTTCATTCTCTCTTATTTTTTTGTTTTTTTTTCCCCCTCTTCACAACCTTGATCAAGCACAAAGGGTGTGCGTAGGCGGTTATGATATTAAGTCTGAGAATATAATGTGTACACGATAAGCATATACGTACATGTATGAGTAAAGCCAAACTGCAAGTGGAAGGACAACAAGGGAAGAGAGAGGAGAAGAGTGAGAGAGAAAAAGCCATTGAGGTGTGTGCATGTCTGTGTATGTGCAAATTCGCAATCCAAGGTCGTCGAGGGCTGTACTCGTCAGGAGAGGAGACCAGGAGGGAGGTCAGCGGCACAAAGAGCATTCCAGGAGTCGCGAGTGGTAGGATAGAGAGAGTAAGAAGGGGTGGCACGACCGATTGCCCGAGTACACGCCACATTGCACGCACTGCCCGTTGCGTAACGAGTCAACGGTTGTTTTCGACTTCTCTTTCTCCCTTTTCTCGTCACGTTACTTCAATATACATACATACATATATATATATTATATACACTTTCAAACTATTTATTCATTTATTTTCAGTGTGTTTATTTTCTTTTTCCGTTTATAAATATTTTGATTATAACGAAAAGAATAATTCATCGCAATTGAAATTTGTTTCCAATTGATTTTTAATGGATGGTTTTTCATCATTCAGTTTGAATGATCGCTCGTGAAGCTGCTGACCAGAAAAAAAAAATAGAGACTCAATTTCTCTTTCATAAAAAAAAAGATTTCTCGTTCTTTTTTGCAAAAAGAAAAAAAAAAAAAAAAAAAAAGAATTTGTAGACAGGTGAAATCATTTGGATTAGATTTATTAATTTTGCTTGAGGTGGTTAGGGTACTTGAACTAGAATGAAGAATGATTTTAATTTGAATGATAAATCGTAGATCTGATGTAATTTTTTTCAAATAGAAAATACATCTTCGATGCAAGTTCATATTTTTAAATATTTATAGTTTAAAACTTTTTCACGTTACTCGAAACATACACACTTGCAATCTAGTCATCTAACTTTTTAATTTCATTCATTCATCCGCACGAAAAAGAAGTATTTAATCGCTATTGGGATTTCATTCAATTAATTTTGAATAAATTCTTTTCATAAAAAAAATATTGATTTATGATTTCTTTCAGTTCAAAGTTTGATCACACAAATCAAGTTTAACTTGAATCAGAAATATTTGCTACAATGCGAAATACCATTCACACAATTAAAATTACTATTATCCTACTTGTACAACAGCCCATGATATTGCAAAGAAAAAAAATCCACAAAAGAATCAATTGTCCCTACAAAAGAATTATTCACAATACTTCATTTCAACAATACAAAGTCTTTTAATAAATTGCATAATTTTTAAATGACATAGAAAAATATATACTCAATATTGTGCCATTGTCAATATAGTGTAATAAAAAGATGATCGCATTTATGTTAGCTAAAAGAAGAAAAAAAGAAAGCAGATAAAAATAAAAATAAGAAGAAGCGATAAAACGTGATGGCCGGAATAAAGGGGGATAAGAGAATTATACATAGTGTGGGTTCTGGACGAAGTGTATATATATCGCCCAATACAGAATATACAACGATATATATATATATATTTGTAGATAAAGGGAGTTGAGGGGTACAACGTCGGTTGCAAGAGCGGAAGGCAGCGGAAAGTAGGAGGGTGGAGAGAAACCGGAGGTTAGTACCATTGGAGCGGTGGCCGTGTGACCTTGCGTATATGCGCCAGAGTGCGTCTGGGGCGATGCGCCAGTCGTCAGATCCTATATACAAAAGTACACACAAACACACTACACACTGACTTACTCATATACACTCTTCTACACTCTTGAATACTTTTATCCCTGTGTGTTCGCGAACTTCCAACCGAAGGTCCGTCGGCTGTATCGTTGCATATTTATAAATAACCTCCGGTGCACGCCGGAGAGAAGTCAAGAAGAGAGATGTTACAAAGTCCTTGTGAGAATTCAACTCTTAGCGATGCTTATACCAATAGCGGATACTTTCTACACATTTATGAACTTCTACATTATTAAATTGTCATCATTATTTATTGAACCATTAATTGGGAATAAATTGTCAATTAATTTATTAATTAATTAGTATTTGTGGTATTTTAATTATATTTGGTTCACTATGAAAATTAATGAATTCAATAATTGTATTGGTCATTTAATTAAATTATTTATTCATGCGCGTAGAGAAATAATGAAAATTGAAAATGCATATATAGTGTGGATGTAAACTTAAAATCCATGGTGATCTCACAAACGAAGAATGTGGTCCGGACATTTGGCCTTCTCATCGAAAGTGCATCGAGCGCGTTGTCTTTTTCAACGATATATATGCCTGCTATTCTGTCTTGCTTTTTCTTGCAGTTATTTACTAGTGGCGCGCTCACTTCTACTCATTTATAAATATATAATACTTATATATACTGCTGCTTTTACTCAAGACGCATCGCAGTCATGTAGTCACACACAATGTTGCGTCAATGTAAACGCTCCCCAATCTTTACTTATGTTTGAGAGAATAATATACTGATACGTTGTATATATGCAGAGCATC
Organism: Zele albiditarsus; assembly: GCA_958496275.1. Classification (NCBI taxonomy): domain Eukaryota; kingdom Metazoa; phylum Arthropoda; class Insecta; order Hymenoptera; family Braconidae; genus Zele; species Zele albiditarsus. The sequence goes on along the minus strand of OY292413.1, from coordinate 6,184,575 downwards.
ACGAACACGGATAAAAATATCCTGCGGTTGAAATAACAAAGAATGAAACAAAGAATATTATGTATTTAATATTTAAAGTGAAGACTTCTGATAAATATGTGATATGTTATGTCATTGTATTATATTTTATTAATTATGAATATTTGCAATTGGATTATTCACCCTAGGTTATTACACTTAATTTTTATTTGTACGTGATTGTGAGGATGCTGTGAAGCTTTTTATTTATCAGTCGTCAGAAAATTGATGGATTGTAACGTTCTTTTTTCTCCACATTTGGTCAGAAGATTTCTACGAACTATAATGGGTTTCTTATCATTGCTGAGAAAAAATTAATCAATCATAAAAAATATGTATTGAACCATTTAAATGGAAACTGAAGAAATAAACTCATTGTCGTCCCGAATGTTTGAGATTCCAGAACCTCAATGAATTTTTTCCACTTATTTGCCCTAGTTAGTGCTTTAGCCACCCTCATACCAAAAAAGAATTCCTCGAGTTTTTGTTCGTCAGACAATTTCTCAATGAGTTATCGTGCGCGCTGTGTAGATACATATATATATATATTTTTTTTTTCCGGCAGGTATTGCGCACTTTATGTGCTCATAATACTCAACGATTCTATGCAGTGTTTTTCATAATGATTTGAAATATACGATTGAGAATATTGAGAATATGCACATAATTCCTTAAAAAAAGAACACCTATTATTTAAACATTTACCCAATGACTCTGATCCCCAAAACATGTAAAGACTTGTAAATTTGATACATATGTTAAACTGGATAATTGCCGGAAATTATATGCATGCATATAAAACAAATATCTTGACTATATAACAACATATTTTTTTTCTTTATTTGAATGGTTGCGAGTCAAAGTAAACAATACAAAAGTAATAAAGAGAGAAGACACAAAACAGAGAAAGAGGAAGAAAAAGAAACTTATAGCCGCTTACGATAGAGCAAGGTGCAATGCTCGCGCACGATGAACAAACAGCGCCCGGCGTCGCAAAGCAGCCAAGGTCACCCGGGTAATGTCCCGATGCCCCCTATGCAGGACAAATTCAGAGAGACACATACATACACATCAAAACACCCACAAACTCACCGTGGCTGTCGGAAAGCTTTTGGGAGGATAAATAGAGTGGGGAAAATTCGAATTCCCCTCGTTTGCTTTTACCACCGATGATGCAGTCACTTATCGGATGGTTGGCGGTGTTTGTGGGGTAGTATAAGATACCGAAGAAGAAGTCAAGAATATCAGTGTGTGAGTTTAGGTTGGGTTGGGCTAGCTGCTCTATCATGCTCTCTTCCTCCTTCATCTCTTGTATTTCTTTCATCCCTTCCATTTATTTCTTTTTCTTCTTATTTCTTCTCATTCTCTCTAAGTCGCCCTTTTATTTTCTATATAGGTACATGATTATTCTGAACGAGTCTGGACAACTCTGAACGCGCACTCTACTTGAACGAACACGAGAAAGTTATGCAATGTTGTTTAATATATACATAGCACTTAAATTGATGCATTAATTCTTTGTTTTTTTGTCATATCATGACATGCATGTTCATTTTTATCATTATCAAATGATGGATTGATTAATTAATTATATTACCGATTCACTTTTGTTTGCGATATGGATAATTGATCATTGAATATCCACATTTTTTTTTATTCATTTTTCCATCACGTAATGATAACAAAAGTGTTGGGATTATTTGAATTTTGACCTTGGATGGCCTTGATACTTTCGACGTTTTCGTGAGTTCTGACTCAGAATTATAATTCTTGCGTGTTGTCTGTCGGTCAGTGTTTGAGGTACTCTCATCACGCAGGACCGTATATCGTGGGTGTAAAACGATGGCTCATTCAAATGAGCTGACAAAATTTTATTTATTATTCACAAATAATATCATAATGGTGAATACGAAAATATACATTTTCACAATTGATATTTGATTATTAACTATGAATAATGATGTCAATTCAATATGGATATTTGACGGAAATATAAATTTAGAACACGTTCAATTTAATTGGGAAATTTCTTCGATAGTAGAACATATTATGTAAAAATATGAGAATTTATTTTTATTCTTTCGTGACAGACTGAATTGAAAAATTAAAAAATTCATACAAAATAATTCGAAATTAAGACAGTAACAAATTGTTATGTCCCAATTAAATCCGACTTCCGCTTAGGCCGGATATGTCATTTATATTTTTCAAAACAGTTTACACAATTTATTAACGTGTTGAAAAGTTCATGGCGAGTCTATACCACTTGCCAGAATTTTTCCCTGTAGTTTGTTTTTATCCTTAAATATTTTATGGATTATGAAGTATAAATGTTATATATGTTATGTGTATGCGTGCATCAAAATAAAATGAATTACTGCATTTTTTTTTATCACGAAGCGAATTCGTTGACCTTGGCGTGACTCTAGAAATTCGCAGAGTTTGTGGGGTCGATGCCCACACACTTTTGGTGGCAGTGGCCAAATTATTTCAGGGTGCACTCTCACTCTCACTTTTCCATCTATCTCTCACACACAAACTCTACTTCTCTACGTTCATTTTTCATCTACACACATTGCTCGAAATATTTTGAAACTAATAAAATGACCTTGATTCGTTTGTCGCTCTCTATTTAAAAAAAGCCACAAAATGTTTCACAGATTTATTTATTTTTTCACGCTCTATCACACTCTATTCATTCTTCATAATAAAAATAAATCAATAACATTTCTCAAAGCTGGTTAATTGAAATAAAATTGCTAGAATCAAACTTTAATTCCTCAATTTTAATGCATAGAAATAAATGATGTTAAAAAGTTTTTATACAGTGTTTGAATCAGTCAAATTAATTGTTATCTGCAGACAAGAGATCATATAAGTTTGTGATATAAAGATAGGAAGGTGGAACTCGGCCAACTTGTCGTCCATAGGCTTTGTTCATTTATTTATTTTATTTCATTTTTTCTTTTTTTTTTCTACTGCTGTATGTTGTATAGAGATTGCGATAATTCCGCTACAAAGATAGTCGACAGACTGATTAATAGTATTATCCATACGTGTATCATTATAAGATTTATAAATACACATTGTCGACAGATGCATAACACGCCGGAAGTACGATGCGTCATAGGAAGCGATTTGGCTGGAGCAAAAAATATCAGATGCATTTATATACGAAACAGCACAATGTCCAAAGAATAATTCTTCAAAAATTCATTCGTCGTATAAATAAATATGTATATATATTTTTATTAACATGAGACACGACTGGGATTACGTAAGATTTAGTCAACATATGACCAAGTGACAATGCATAATAATATACGTGACTGGATTGGAAACTTAAAATGATTGTCAATGAAGCCGCCAAAGAATTTTCAAAATTGAATGAAGTTGCCTTTAAAATAATTGTTTTTTTTTTTTTTTTATCAAAGAACTAAACGTTACGAGATGACACGTGTAAACTTTCAATGAATATTATTCAGTAACAAGAAACGCTGAATGATTCTCAATTAATTTGAACTTAAAAATAAACAATTTATTTTATTACAGAATCAAACATCGACGAACTAGTGATAAATTGAATAGCATTTAGTAATACAAAACGCAAAATGTTTTTTCAATCAGATTGATTAATTAAAAATTCCACATATACTCATCAATAAAAAAATTTACTTTATTACAAAATCAAATGTCGTGGAATAGTATATACAAACTCATCGTGAATAAAATGACATTTAGTAATACAATATTTAGCAATTGCCGAATATTACATATCAACTTATCATGACTGAAATGTCATTTAGTAATACATGACTTTATGGTATGAAGCCATTTTTTAGCACAATATCCATTACGCAAACGCAATCCAGTGATATTCTATACAACATTAATGAAAATGTGTGGAGAATATTCCCCCAAGTGTATATACAAAGCGCGAGTTGATGACCTGTAATGTGTTCCAGAGAGTTATTTTCGTCTCCCAGTTTTCTCGACAATTTCACCCTCCTCCAATTTCTCACTCCAACAAATAACAATTAAAAAAATAGTGGGCAAAGTTACAGAACTTAAACTATCATCTTCTCCTATTTAATTAAATCAATACAACAATTATTTTATAAATGTATCAAAAAAATGTGGTACATGTAATATGATTAAACCTGTTCTGACAGACATTTTGTGAGTTATAACATTCTATTTATATTTCTTTTTATCACCAAGCGATTGTTGCCGTCAATTTTTTTCCATAATTTTACTCGCCCCCAAACCCTCATCACAACAAATAACAGTTAATAAAATAATAAGATAATCTAAGACCATCAACGCCTCTCATTCAATTAAGTCAACAATGAAATTATTTGTCAATTACATTTAAAAAATACTATATGTGTAATATGGTTCAACGTGAAGATGTTCTGACGGAGGTTTAGCGAATTCTTCCTTTCTTATTTTATTATTTGTTTTTTTCTGGGTCGACTTTGACCGCAAACTTCGTCCTCCCCGTGAGCAGATGACGATCAGGCGCTTAAGCCATGACCTTGCTTTGTCACTGACCTGTCCTAGGAGTATTTCCCTCTCTCTTCCACTCGCACTTATTTTCTCCCTCCTAACTCCCCTTCGACTCGACTCATGCGCATCATTGTGTATATAGTAGCATTAGTTGTAGTAGTAGTATGTTATAGTAGTAGTAGTAGAAGTGACTGTACTGCGTGCTCCAAACGACCTCCGACTGACTACACTCACACACTCAAAAAATTCGGCGTAACGGCAGAGCACGCGAGCGCACGCGCCTTCTACATTCGTGATCAATGCATAGCAGCAAAGTGTTAAAAACAAAGAACACATACTGGCTTGATGCCTTATTCCTATACAGTATCTTTCAAAATATTTTAGGACTGCGATGTTGCAGGAATGCGAAAAATGGAAGGAAAAGTAAATTATTATGAATTCAACAAGACGATTGCACTGCTCAAATTGGTCATCCGACAATTCTCTTTGTCGTCCGTACACGAGTATGATAATAACAATGATAGTTATAATTTAATTATAAAAATTTGCATCGAATTTTGGGTGGAAAAAGGAGGGGGAACAAAAAAAGAAATAAAAGATCTTTTGGGTTCTATACCTGAAGTATTTGTTTTTATTTTGTATTGATTTCAACCGTATCATTTTATCTCAGATGATATTATATTAGTGAAAAAAATAAAAAAAAAAACGGTAGTGATTTCAAATATAGATTTATTCTGGCTATTTTTCTTTATCCTATTAGTTTGTTTAATCACACAACGTATCAATTAAGATTGTAGAGTTATACCAAAAAGAATATTTTATCTTCTAGAAAAATAATGTTTGATGAATTGTTCAGATTAATATCTTAACCACTCATTCATTTATTTATTTATTTATGCATCAATTTTCTCCAACACACTATCGACATGTAGGATCCTCAATTTAATTTTATTCCCATTTATTATCAAATAAATTTTTTTTCTGCTCACTTGCCAATTCATATATTATTTAATATGATAATAAATGATTATGTGTAATGAAAAGGCAGTGAGTACAATATTATTCGAATAATATACTACGTGTTTTGTATTATTCCCGCAATTCATACATTTATTCTGCAGAAATATAGTTTTTTTCTGCAGTTTGATTTTTATTACGAGTACTACTTATATTCAAAATCAAATAATAATACTATATTTTAACTTAACAATTAAAGAATAAATATTTCTTCAATTGCACTGTTGAATTAATTCAATAATAGTGTGATTGTTACAGTAGTGAGTTTGTGTTAAATATTCCACATCAATAATTCAACACTGTAATAAATTGTAACATTGCGAATTGCGTGCGAATTATACGTATGCTGTTTCAGAACTAATTTCAACACCGTATTTTTTACAGTTCATCGTCATTATGTCTATATGTGTTTAGCTAAATTTTCTCTGTATGTATATACATGTCTTGCTGATGAAACATCTCACTGCAATTCCATTTCACTTGATGTGCAAGATCTAATTTCGTTCGCATCATGACTTGTGAGTGAACAAGTTCAGTCGAGTTGAATATGATACATACAGTAGACGTACGATTATTTTCTCTTGATGGCAATTTCGCCGTTCAAACTTGAGCAAATTGTTCAAGTGTATAGATGTGACGCATCACTGATGTATTCATCGTTATAGATATTGTAATTGCAATTCTCCTATCAAGTTGTACTATTATCATAGCACAGCAATTCGAAGGATAATATATATATTAATTAATAATTGTTGACAATTCACTCTAGCGAATATATACGCACATTGTTCAGGTAAATATACGACATGTTTGCGTCGACTGATGATACAATTTTCATATTAATTAGAGAAGTTAATTTGCTTTGAAGCTGGAAAGAAAATATGATTCAGTTAAACTTTTCATTTCTTCTTGAGAAATGAGAGAGTTAATTTTTTCTTTTAATTTGGCAGATATATTGAGCGACCTTTCGATAATATGCTTTTACAGTTGTGAATATTCATAAATCATCTGGTAAAGAAATTAAATGTATCGACAATCAATATTTAAAATATCTCATTTATATTCAAAACGATATGTAATGAAGAAATTTTTATATCAATTAATAATTCAAAATCATGTGACATATTCTTTTTGCAATTTATTTTTGTGAAACTGAATGAAATTTGTGATGAGAGAAATTTATGTTAAAGAGTAAATAAGATTCATTGATAAAAGAATAAAAAAAAAATACTCCTCAATATGAACAGAAGTGTAACGAGTTGAAAAATTCGATATCAATTAATAATTCATGAAGAATTCATTCTACTTTATTTTTAACAAATATCAATTGACAATAGAACGAAACATACTCTCGATCATTAATTTCTGAAATATATATTTCACGTCACAGATTTATCAAAAACAAAATAAAAATAATTCATCATGAAAATTCAACATTGAAAATGAATAATATTATTTGTCAATGATAGACAAAACTATACGCATGAATATAATTATGTCACTGGTTCAGGGTCATTGTACCTTTTTGAAAACGTACCGGGTCCCCCTCGCCACCTCCATATAGAAAGTGTATTCGATTGCCCGACGGAATTTGGCATTGACAGTGAGGATTCACGTAGCCGCGACGTCTCGAGAAAGGTCGCGAGTACGAGAAATACTTCGTGAAACTTTGCCACAATATACCAACACAAATACACTTTCCTATACACATACAATAATATTGCTGTTGTTGTTGTTGATGTTTATTTGTGAATGGGATTGAAGTATAATAATAAAAGGAAGAAAAAGTAGATGAGAAAAAGGAGGTAAACCTCAAACTCTACCTTGGGAGTGAAAGTTTTCTTGGTGAATGCATGATCGTTGAGAAAGAAAATCGTCACGTAAAAGTGCACAATCAATGACGCGATATTATATCTACTTAATAAAAAAAAATAAAGAATATTATAATCAAACGAAAATAAAAAATATCATCCAACTGATATCAGATACAACCAACAATTTTTATAAATACAATAATAATAATATTAATTTATTTAATGAGGTTAACAAATGGACAATATTATAGGTAGCTCTCTCATAACTTTACGGTTGTATATACAGTGTCAGTGGCCTTGCTTTCTGCGACCCACTTTCCCATATCGCTTCCACCATCATATTTCCTTATGATCAATTGTCATTATTATACAAAACAAGAGTAATTTGAATTATTCAATAACTAATCAATTAACAATTTGTATAAATGCAATGGTAAAGAACCAAAATATTCACAATCTCTAAGTATCAATTCTCACCTTAAAATCAGTGGCGTCAGAACATTCCAGTATAAGAAGAGTTGATTGAGAAAGAAGAAGAGAGGAAACGGTGGAAAAAAAAAAAAAAAAAGAAGAAATCGAGTGGTGCGCACAAACTCTCGCTTACATAAACTCTCAACTCGGAAACTATGTACGTCGAGGAAGGCCAATGTCCTGAGTCTCTCTGTGGTAATAATAAGACACAGTAAGCACGAGCGCAAACGTGTATTATATATGTGTATACATACGTTACATGAGTCGATTGATATACTCCCCTGATTTGAAAGAGTGCGCCACCACTGTTGCGCTGTTGACATCCGACAGGACGTTACAAATGAACGCATCCGTTAAAGATGTTGCCAATTATTTGACTCTCTGTGTGTATATACACATGATAAATAAATGTGTGTTTCTTATATATATAAACAAAAAAATACAGGGCTTATAGAAAAAGAAAATTGTTTGGAATTGGTTATTACCATATTTGTTTCATAGTTAGTAGTAAATTTTCATTTATGTTTTGCTTTTTTTCTTTTCTTTTTAATTTTTCACTTGAAGTAATATAATTACAGCGGAAAAAATAATGATGGGAATATGCGTACTTTCGAACGTATATATAAAAATGCACTTGCTTGGAAACTTTCTTCGTGTATAGCTCTGACATGAGAGAGCGCTCGAGAAAGCGTTCATTCGTTCGTTACTTTTGTAAATTCATTTCATAACTGGTTAACGTTCCGTAACGAGGGAATATAACAAGCCAACACATTACTCGGCATTTTGATTAATTGAATAATCATATATCTATTTGTTCAATATTTGGTTTGCCTGTGTAAACAAATATATGAGGATGAATGATAATTGAAAATTGAATGTGGTAGTGAGTGTTTGAAGTTGTTTAATCATCAGACGTAAAATTGGGAATGAATTGATATTTTTTATTTAATCATTCTTTTTTTTTTTTTGGGTAATTTTTATCAAGGAAAATTTTACTTGACAGCAGTTTATCATTGATGAAAATGAAATTAGACTTGCGCTTTCAATGTGGTTCTATCACCATGCCAAAAATCGGAAAATAATCTGATGTTCGTATAAACTTTTTCCCCTAGATAATATTTATTTAGGTGAAACAATTCCACTAAAAAAAATTAAACTACAACTGTGATTTTAACTTGATCAAACTCTAATCAATAATATTCTCTCATAGATACCAGTCTCTTTACAAATATAAAGTTAATATTCTCTTGTGTGATGACACTGTTAAAGAATTTTTTTTCCATTCATTACACGACAATTAAATGTACGAGAGTATAATTGTCATTTACAGACGACACATAAATTCACTTTATTCCAAGGTCCATTAAATTTTTCCATTACACCCTTCAGTGCTCAATGGTGCCTCGTTTCAATTTCAAAAAACGTTTGCCGATGACACATAAATAAATAAATAAATGAACTAGAAAAAAAAAAGAAGAGAGAAAAGTTACAAAAAAAAAAAATCAGTCTTTGACACACGCTACAATTAACAAGTGAAATGGTATAATTTAATAGAGTAAAAGTGTTTGTATATAAAAATAATACATTGAAATTACGTCTTACGGAAAAACTTATGTATATATTATTATATTAGTGTAAATATATTTATATAAATTAAAAGATGTATATACACATAAAAGCTGATCCGGTAAATATACTATACTGCAGATTCACGTGTTTAAAATTGAAAGACATATCCACACACTTGGGGTCGACGTCCTTGGCAACGTTGCGAAATATGTCGATGCAGCGAAATGTTTTAATATTTTATCATTATTTTTTTTTTCATTTCTCTCTTTTTTTTTTTTTTTGCTGTTCCTCATGTTCTTCCGGCCCCCTTAATAAAACTTAACTTGGCGTTACATCGTTGCGGTGAACGAACTCTTGTCGATTATATACCTGAACATAAGAATGACACTCAACTCTACTTCATATCAAAAGTGACAAAAAAATGAAATGAGACAAAAAATTATGGAAATAAATTACGAGGAGGTAAATAGTTGTAATAAATGAATGAATAAATATATTTTCCTTGATGTTTGTAATCAAATTATTATAGTAGAAAGTAACGCAAAGAAAATAAATGGGAAAAGTTAATATTAAGCGAAATCAAATGCAATTATATTGCAAGAATGTATATTGTATACACATAGCATTTGGCATCTCCTCTTTCAAATTAGAATGGTTTGCATGTGGCAATGGAAACTGCAACGGGTACAGGTATAATAGTGTCCCGGTATATTAGGGTAAGAAAGCGGAACGTGTATATGTACTGTCGATGATATGGGGGAGACGCCATCATCATCATCATCATCATACTACACGAGAAATTACATTATATATATGATGTTCTTGAAATTCACACTGCTTATACCACGTGCATTAATATATACTTATATATAGATACATAAGCCATGCAATCTTGTTGTTTTATGGTGTATAAGTGTTTTTATTTATCATATAAGTACATATATACATGTGGAAACCGCAACTTATAATCTTGAATTACATTAAACAATTTACGAATAATTTATTCACGGTCATAACATCATTGAATTGATGTGATTTATTTTATTCTATTTTACTTGAACTTATTATTTTTTTTTCTGTTTTGTTATAAAGTAAATAGTGAAACGATTTTGTATAAAAATTTATCGCAATGATTCAAAATGAAATACAATAAATAACTTTTGAGTTCAAATTTACATTTTAAAATCGTGAGAAAACTTTTTGATTAATTTTCACTAATTACAAACATAACGTAATTTTTATACATATATATAAATAAATATTTGATCAACAAATATGTGTCGATTTAGTTTCATCATACTGTTGAACAGTTCATGATAAATATATCCATGGTCATGATTGAAATAATATGATTTATTGTATTTCACTTTATTGAATCTTCACTTCTCTTTTGCAATAATTTTAAACTCCACTCCAAACTAGATATACATATATTGTTCAAAGACAATATTATATATATATATATATATATATATATATGTAAATTTTTTATTTGATTGAGATTAAAAAATATTTATTGAATCAATTTCATCACATTTTTGTGTGCGCGTTTAAGTTAAGTTCATTGAACTTAACACCACGCAATTCGTTTAACTTTCGTATAGACGTGTCACACACCTATATACACGTAGGGTATAGATCGTTGGAAGAACGACACGTCACATCACGTATATATATTATATATATATATCATATACACATACGTGGACAAGCGTTCATTCTCTGGGGGGGTCGTGGTCAACTTTCTCTTGCGTTCCGGCTTCCGTAGTTGCGTGTGCTTCTACACTCTCCTATTACAGCTATAGACAGGGTAATCGTTGTTGTATTATGCCAGTGACAGCATCGACGTGCTGCATTAATTATTATCATTCACGCGTAAACAATAAAATATATATTTATACAATTCAAAATTTGATGTCGAAAAATTCAAATATAATTTTTGGTGTTACAATTTGATCTTGAACAATGTTGGTTCAAAATTATTTGACTTCAACAGAAGAATTCAGTTGAATTCCAGGGATGCAGGAATTCAATATGTGATAATACAAAAAAAAAAAAAATATTTGAATCAAAATATGAATATTCATTCATTCGAATTTTCCATTTACTTTTTCATTCAATTTTCAACTATGGTATACCTCAAAAAGTGTCTGGAATTCGTATGTAGATCTGTGAAAGATTTTGATAAAAAAAATTCAGCAATAAAAAATAATTAAGATTCTGCCATACCATAAACGCGTACTAACGTACAATATTGAGGAAGGTTATGGCCAGTTATGGCCGAGCTCTTTCACCACTACCGTAAGTGACGCAACTGTATACAAGAGGGCATCACATTTAGCAAAGGGTTCGCTGCACATGATTGTTATTCAATGTAAACTTGAATGATATATATTAAATGTAAAACACACCACATCTATTTACATATCTCGTCTTTGTTGTTAAATGACTGGTTAAAAATTTGGTTCAATTAGAAGAATACAGTGTTGGATGTATATAAATCAAGATAAAAATGACATTGCTACCAAAATAGCGAGAGACAACACAACAATTGACGCGTGTATTTGTATACCAAGCGGAAACTTGAATAAGTTAAGTAGCGTAACGATGATATACACGAGCCCGGGTTCATCGTCCACTTTCTCTGGCCTCGATCATCGCAAATCGACTCGTGAGTTTTGTATACCAGAGTTTGAAGCATAGGAATGACCATTCTCCTATTAACGTCAGTTATGCAGAGAAATGTATAATGTCGCGTCATTATGTTCTCAATATACCTGTCAGGTCGTGCAGATGAAATGAAATAACAATAAATCACTTTCCGATTGAAAGGGAGAAAAATTATTTTTCTACTTTTTTTATTACTAATTTTTAAAGTTCGATAGGAACTATTTCGAGGACATAATTAAAGTAAAATAAAACTGTTGATATTATAATAATTATTCAAGTCGTTAATATTTCCCATCTTAACTCTTGCTGTCAATCATCGCAATGAGTTCTGTAATGAATTTTTCGATAATCATTTCCGTTAAATATGTTTAAACAATTTTTATTCTTCAACGCACTTGTTAACATATCGCTATTCATTTTTTTTATAAGCATTATTATTATTATTTGGAATTATTTCCTTCTTTCAATACTCTTCCGTATAATACCGTACCATATTTTTTTTCAAGATATAAAAGTATGCAGACGACAAAATAAATATATCCAAATTTTTAGTTCTCATGAAATAATCGTGAAATTATTAGATCATTCTTTAGAATTTTTTTTAGAAAGAAAAAATTATTCAGCGTAATTCACTGTTATTATCGAAGTTATCAATAAATAAAATCACTCATCTATATCAATAATTCCTCTTGAAAACAATATTAAATGATTCACGACGTCCACAATTCAATAATGATGTTTATCAATTCAATATTTTTTATTCTTGCTTACAAAGTAACGATATTATGAGTAAATTATATTCCTTAGTGATATGATCCGATTCAACTTTGAATTTAGTCTTCATATATTATATATACTCAGTGCCGGTTAATGACACCAGGATGTCCGCCACATCGTAGCAGAGATATATAAATTCTGGTCGTTTCTCTACGCATTATATCGCCAACACTTTTTTTTCTTGCATTTTATTCTTCATCCTATCTTTTAGTGATGTGTCACCAACTCGTTGTGATTCAATATTACAAACACTGTGACTGCATCAACAAACCACACAATTTATAATTGTTATCTTAAATTATTTCAAGTCTCATATATCACGACATACTTATACATTTATGGTCAAAATTGAATAACATATTTATGTGTTTACAGTTACATATGGATATATATACACATTGTGTCTATGATGAACCACATTGCGCAAATATAATATATACTATAACGGTTATTTGTCGCACCCACAAAGGTTTACAATGAGACGATAGGTTCGGAGTTTAGAATGAGAAGAAGAAATAGAAGATGAAGAAAAATAAAATAAATAAAAAACACACACGCACATTTCAGCAAGACAGGAAGCATCAAGACAATTGAGAATCCGCTATCTATTCTCATTCTGCCTGCGTCTGTTATGTGTTTGGGTCATGGGAACCTCCCTCATTGGTTAATATATATCGAGTGTTATTGAACGTATATGTACACTCGATTTTACCCTCGTGACCTGGATTCATTTCTTTTATACACATTCGATCTATCGGATTTCTCTCATCCTGATCATTTTTCGTCCTGAAAGGAAATGCGTTGGCGTGTTCCTCACATATGTGTATATATATATCCTTTCCTTTCTTTCATCACAATATATAACGGAATATAAATTATAATACACAAAATCATCTGCAAAATTTTTTTATATCAAGAGAAAATGTGAAACATAATATTATAACAATCTGGAATATATGTTTTATTATCTTTTGGTGTGTGTTGTTTATCGTTCTTTGACTTGTTTCTGTCTTTCAATATCAAATCAAAGACCGATAGCGTTGCACTTTTATCACCTTGGAATTGTCGTGAAAATATATGAAGATACAAATTTAATGTCTCTCCATATGGGGATATAAACGATGAGGTGTTTTTTCTTTTTTATTTTATATTATTTTACATTGAATTATATGGTAAGGATAAAATTGAGCGTGACTGTGCGAGCGTCGTAGTTGGCCTCGAGGCCTTTTCCTGCACACACCGACCTCTTCTCTTCCCTCAGAGTTACCACCACCATCACCACCTACTGGACTCGCATTACGACCCTGATTAAAGACCCGCAACCATTACCAAGGTCACTTTTGTTCTTCAGAAAAAATGTCATAACATTTTCTTTGTATGTTATCAGGCATCAAGGTAATTTTTGAATATCTCAATGATAAAAATTCATAACCTCTGCTTTCAAAATTATGATAATAGTATTGATAATGATAATGGTGGAAATTAATGTTCCAGGGTAAAATATAGACAGTTTTATCACAAAATATTAAATTTTCTTTTTATTTTACAGTTTCTTAAATGTTTGCTCATACAGACATATGAATTTATTCATTCTATTCTCTATGAAAAGAATTATTTTCTTTTACGTGAGCTCAAATTCTATCACTTCCCCCTTTTTATTCAATACTTAATGCAATGATGGTGAAGACATTAAATCATTTAAAAATTTCCCCACCACACACGATAAAATATTAATTTTGCATTCCACAATTTTAATATTTTTCCCACTGACTCTTCACTTGGTTAAACACTTCAACGTTCTCAAATGTTTATGCACATTTAAATTTCGTTTAAAATCATATAAATATATATTTATATGTGAAAAAAAAGGAGTATAAATAAATCATAATTAATTCCTCTACGATTGCTGAGCAAATGATGTGAGCCTGCTTTCTCTGATGAGGATAATTTCCTGTCTTTCCTCGTTCGTGCGCGTGATCTTGGCGCATTTATTTATACATTATATATACTTTCTGCATTAACGTGATTTAACCGTGATCATGTTACGTGCGTAAGCATTGAAATGTTTTGTGTACACACATAATAAAAAGATGAATGTCTAATTCATGTGTTGACGAAAAAAAAAAATAATAAAAAAAGTTCCTTGTTATTGTATCGCATTATATTATTTAATTTGTTTCAACAAGCGGAAACATATATCGAGTGTGTATATGAAGACGAAATTGATGTGTATGATGTATTGGTAAACATAAATAATCAGCAGTATATATAGAGCCACACATAACTGTGAGATAACGCGAGACGAAATGTGCTGTTGCAGCGTTGCAATGATATGAGGAATAATAATCCCCAAGTAATATTATCTTTTTAGTTTATTTTCTTTCTTAATTTTTTTTTTTTTTTCCTCTTGAAGAATCCAAGAAATTTCATGATAATAATATTATCTTGTACGACGCATTTTTCTGCAAATGAAATAATTCCTTGATTGATAACAGCAGTAATGTATAATGGACTTTGGTATGTTCTAAAATGGTTTATACTAGAATCGCAAAATAATTTGCGGTTGTATATTAAATACAAATAATTATTATTGTAATATGAAGACAACGACATTGTGATTTGAAAATTGTTTATATTAAATATTTTGGCAGTTGTTTGAGAAATAATATACATTTTCAGTGAATGACAAATGTCGAGAGAATGTACAGAAAAGATTTTATTGCTGTAACAAACTATATTTCAAGATCGATTACAGATCGCATTGGATTCCGCGGTTTTTATTATGCAATTGAAAAATCTACATGCTTTATCTATTACTATGAATTATTATTAGAAGAAATATACTCAAATAATACAAAAAGAGGAGCATATATTTAATCATTCATTTATATTGATACATATTTTATTATTTATTTTATAATAAATTTTTATACATTTCCCAACACAAATCTGTTGAAAGATTGAAAATTTGATGGACCGTTATTGATACATGAAAACATTTAAATTCAAATCTGAATGAAACATATGTTTCGATTGCAATGGAATGTTGTCGAAAATTCTTAAAGTCAAGGCCCCATATCAACAGCTTCTATATAATAACATTATATAGATGATCTATGCTGTGTGCGGCAAACTCAAATAGGTCGAGTATAGTTATACATGCACGTAACGGCGTTCGTCTTTTTATCATACATTTCACCTTTCTACTTTGCAATCAAGCACTTTCATATTGCTTTCACTCGGTCGATGAAAGTACCGTCCGCGCGCCAACTAGGCTCCCAGTATTTTATATATATATATATATGTATATATATATTTACACATGTATACAAGGCGATCGAAAAAGTGCATGACCAGATCCGGTCAGCTATATACTCTCTCGAATCATTTTTATCGATTCAAGTGTCACACTATTTTTATTCAACTATTTATAATCAATGCCATCTCCAATATTCATATGTCCAATCTCTATTTAGATAACTCCGTATAAATTAAATTAACAAGACAAAAAAAAAATTATATGACAAAAATAAAATTCAAATATATATTTATAATTATAAAAAATACATTGAGACAACCCCGGTAAATATGTTACCCATTTTTGGCTTTGAACTTTAAAATTATATCAAAATGTGGTCAGTGAACTCGACACATGCCAAGGGTTTGTATATATTTATTTATGTATGTGTGTGTGTGTGTGTGTGTGTGTTACAAACTCATAAAACTCTTGGCCAAATATATTTTATATATGTTTCAGTCATTGATATTACATAGTCAATACAATAAACTTCAATACCTTATATGTGTTTACGTTTGACTTTCACAATTGTGTGTCAACGATATAAATCATCATAATAACTATTTATACGACTCACCAATTTTATTCTTATAACTCTTTCACCAGGCCAATCACCTCGATTGTGACCCGCTCGATGACGAAAGTTCATTAGCGGTTACGATACGTGTACATATATATATATATATACATAGTATATTAGTGGTGTCTTTATTTATTCTTTTTTTCTCTCAATAATCTTTTATCATATTCTTCCTTTCTTTCTTTCACACGCAATTTTATTCTGTCATTGACTTTCCACGAACAAATGGAACGTTTATTTTTTATCAACTTCCACACTTTTTTCTTTATTATTATCATTATTATTATTTTGAACAACAAAGAGAAAGTTTACTGAGAGCTTTTAAAGTAATAGTGACGCTCAAGTGTAATCGTGATTGCGGACGCACGCAATAAATTTCCAATGAATAAACTTTTTTCACTCTCAATATTATATAGCTCACATGAACATTTATTTATGTATTTATAATTATCGCGATAAAAATGCATCTGCAAATAAATATATCAGTGATGTATATTTGTAAAAATGCGTAGCGAGATGAATAAATAATTTGATGATAGATATATCAACTGTTCATTATCCAATCAATTTTTGTTCGATGCAACAACATCGCCGGAGAATAAGAATGTTTCTTTTTTCTTTTCTTCTTCATATAAATATTTAATATAATGTTTGGCACTGATATTACACAATGAATGCATCATTAATACAAGATTTATAAATACCCTGCGCTTATAAAAACGTCAATACGTGCAATTATTTACAGTGTCATTTTATCGTGACCCCGCAAGTGTCACGGGACTAGAGAGACATGTTGCTTCATAAAATTATCCAGAATTATTGCTTCACAATTTATTATTGCATTAGTACGCAACATGACACAACATTTGTTTGCCAAAAATTCGTGGCGAAAAAGAAAAAAGACGTAGTGAAAAAAAAAATAATTTAAATAATGACACAGCATTAGACAAAGAATTGCAGTTTGGCAAGTAATTTGGAATAGAAGAAGCTGCGCAAAAAGTTGCTTTTGTTCTCACCGGACAATTGGCGGTCGCGCGGCTGCACTAACCAAGGTCACGTGCCTATATATATATATATATATATATATAGATATATATAGATATATATAAGAAGGAATATGTCGAAGACCCCGTGAGCGAGTCGTCAATGGCCTTGATCTTCCAAATCGGTCGTCGTCTCATTTGTGTACACATATGAATACAATAAATATATCTACCATAAATTTGAAATTCCAAGAAAAAATTCAGCTATACAAATATATCTTGGCATACAACTATCAATAAAATGATTTACATACATATAAATAAGAATATAAATTCAATTGACTGTGCGTTGCATTATCAAATGCTTGCGTCATTCAATACAGATAAAAGAAAGAATAAATTTAATTGAATATATTATATATTGAATTGTCATATAGAAATAAAAATATACAAATAGAAAATGTCTAATGCAATACTGAAAACAAAGCATAGTAGACGCATAGAATACATTAAATTATAGACCCGCATCGCATGGCGTCGCGAACCGATCTAATTACTTTTGTGTTATTCACTCCTCTGTGATCCAAGATACCAATGTGGTATAATGGCATATAACATGTTTATATGTGTGATATGTATGTGTGCATTTAGGGTGGATAAGTGGGGAGAGGATGCGTATTCGCTTCTGTCGGAGAGAAGCACCAGAAAGCACGCACGATCACGCAGAAGTTAACGTATATTGCAAACTGGGGGACGTAAAGTAGCGGGGTCGGGGAATCGCCCCACCGCCACGCTGCGCATTGAAACGACGTTTGTTCTTCGTGTCAGCCCCACTACAAGTTTAATACACCACCACCACCAACACCGCGAGCGATGCCGCCACCGCCACACCACCATTACCATCATCGCATGTAACATCACTAATACTAATGCAATGGTTAAACGTCTTACGGAGAGACTCATCGGGCACGCGGCACTAACACTCGCTGGCGTCAGACTTCTAGCATCACACGCGATACGACATTGGGGCCAGGAGTAACACAGTCCCGAGAGTTTCACGAGGCGAATAGCCAGTCACAAGCGCGGCATCATACTGAACGGACGTGTATCTCTGCTGTAAACGCGATTAACATATTTTAATATATATAATAAATATACATTTTATTATATATACTTTGAAATATTTCTTTGGAATAATTTTCGATAAACGCGTGTCAATAATAAAAAGTCATACTTTTATTATTGAGAGTTTGTTTTTCTTCAATTAATATTGTTGAACGAGTGAATGAAAGTTGTTCGACAATATTTGTTACTACAATTATTTTATTTTGCATTAATGCAATTGAAATAAACTATCAGCTGAGTTGACAATTATTTTTGGATCACATCGCCAGTGAGAGGAGTTTTTTTTTTTTTTTTTGGTTGGTTGGGCTTATTGTTCGAGAGTGATTTCAAATAGGACATTTTTTATCAACTTGTATTCAATTGATTTGGAAACTGAGTTTCCTTCTTCAACGTTGAAGGAGGATCGACAAAGTGGATCTTGGTATCGGCGCGAATTCGCGCTCGGAACAACATTTCGCAATTGGTAAGGAACTTTATTAATATTCATATCATTACATTTATATACTTGTAATATAAATTATCAACATTATTCATAGAAAGACAATTGACCATCCTTCGATTTTTCACTTATTTTACATTATTAAATCCCGAAGTTATTATATATTTTTCAATAATTATAGAATCTGAGACCATTCAAGACACTCAAATTATTAGAATCCTATCAAGTGGTCTATGCAAAAAAAAATAATTCAACTTGAAACAAGAATATATTATTTCGCAGTATGAATGTCTACTTGAAAGGGTAAAATAAAACTGTATATGTATATGTGACAGAAAAAAAAAAAATAATTTGGGATAATTCATCACTGCGATTCTCACTAGTCGACACGTGTCCAATATCATTTGCGGTACATGATGAACTTTGGACTTGTCGCTATTACCGAATAGACTCTTGGTCGCTCGTTCACCCTCGATTACGCGATTACATCAGTGATCCGTGTTGCCTAACTCTTCACAATGATGACACACGCACCCATAGACGTGTACACACATAAGACATATAAATTCTATACTCCTGACATCTCTAAAAATTCTCGAAATTAATTCAATGTCGTTTATATATAATGATGACAAAACATTGGGACATAGATATGAAATAAAATTTGAAGAGAAGAGAATAAAAAAAAAGAAAAAAAGGTGAATGAACTTGGGTATAAAATCCGTTGATTGAGAAGACCTCGACGAGAATTCCCTCACAGGTATATTTTATAATCGAGCATTCATAATCCAATCCCAAAGACCTTGCATGAAACTCACGTTCCTCTTAGTGTGACTGTCGCGGCAATAGTTGCGTCATACGAACTCGCGTAACCCGACTCATGTCCATTTTATATATACGCACGCGCTCTCTAAACACACAACCGCTGTTGATTCAGCGGACATAGATTGTACTTCATCCCTCTTAGACATTTATTCTTCATCAGCAACTAATTATTTATATCATTATGATATTACTCTTATTTCAACACTCGACAATAAATAATAATATGTATATTATATATTATTTTCTAATCATAGTGATGACACGATTGCTTATCAATCTTCTCAATTTTACGATTGTATTTCATAATATATTATATTTACTGGAAATTGGAATGAAATAAGTGTTAGCACGTGGTCCGTCTACACAAAGTTATAATTATTATGATTAAAACTTGGACACAAGGTTTTATCCGCAAGGTCTAATCGATAACTTTATTTAATTTCTATGTATGTTAATACCAGTATATCACACAATGTACTGGCGATTTTTTAATTTGATAATTGTGCCAAATCTTTATATGAACATTTTGATTATTTGAAATTAAAATTATTGCTCAATATAAATTTGAAAGTTTATATGGGTTGTCGATACTGTATAATAAACAATTGATTTTAATAATGATCTCTTGATCTTATCGTTCGAAATCTATTTATTAAATTAATTGTGCCATTCTCGCCATCACCGAGAATTCGTCAAAGAACTTTACAAATTTTTGGGATAACATGATGCACTTTCTTTGTGATCAAAACTTTATTCGGCCCTGCAATTGTTCAACGATTATTTGCGATCAAACAATTAAGTAGTTCACGAAAAATGATTTGAATTGTTAATCGATAAACGAAAACAACATAATTTTATTCTCTATATAAAAATAAATAAGAATCATAAAAATTATCAGAAGGACCTTGAAGTGGACTCAAGCATTATTACCAGTGTGTAGACTAGTGATACTACATTTTTTCACCTGTGTTCATCGTCTCTTTCTCCTCCTGCACTTTGTAAAAGTATCTACTCTTACTCGATACTACTACTACTATATGTATATATATATATATATATATATCCCCACAACACATATATTATACCAGTTTCGCTGCACTATAATCTGCATCGTACCACGAAGTGGGCCACGGCCCAATTTGCAGTCCGACTCTCTTAACCTCGAGTGAGGGCAACAAGCAAAATGCATGAGTATACTGATTGTGTACAATAAAATCCGCAGATGAAAATCAACTGTTAATTGAAGATATTTTTTTTATTGTATGAGTATTCGATGCATAAAAAAAAACGGAATACTTTTTAAGTGATAGTCATTTCTTTGTTCAAATTTTAACTTTAAATTTCATATTTACAATGTAATGTAAAAAATTATCTGTTTCGAAATTAATGATTATCATGCAATTGTAATTATTTGATTTCATGTTTAATATTTGTTTGAATATAGTCACATATTCTTTTTTATTAATCTTTCTCTTTTCCTCCTTCAACAATTTTTATTTTCTTTCCCTTGTTTGCATGGTTGAAGGTTGCGTCATACATTTATCGATTATGTCGCGTTGAATAATCATTCTCTGGCATCGACCTCGTACTTTTGATTATATGCGTTTCTATTACAACACAATTGTATTCAGAGTTTTAATCAATAATTTAGCCTATTTTTTTTTTTTTTTTTTTTCAATATTATCATATTTCTCTTATTCCTTCTATTATTCAAACGTTGAAGTGTATATTAAATTGTGCTCTAATATTCTATCTCCCTTTCTTACACACACACACACACACACACACACACACTAATACATAATAAGAATCATGGCCATGCGGTTTTCTGATGCGATGTTACAACAGTTGCGCAATAATATGCCGACCAACGAGGCGAATCAAATGAAATGCAAGAGAAGAAGAAAAAAAATAAAAATGAAAAAGGGACACACATGTGCAATCACGTATTTTTGATCTCTTTATATATTTTTCGTTTTATCGATCAATACAATTTTTTTTATTTACCATCATGCTGAACACTTGTCTACCGTCCATTGTGAATTATTAGTTTGACAGTTCATGGCCATTTTTTTCATATACGAAAAATAGATCTCAAATACATTTCACATATTTTTTAGTTATCAGACCAAAATTGTTGCAAGAATAAAATACAAAATTATCTGATCACTTTTAAATCGTGCTCAATTCTTCATTGTACTTGTATGAAAATTCATGAAACTCATAGAAGAATAATTTATATAATAACATTGATATTAATCAAATATTATTAATGATCTGCAAAAGAAACAAAAAGGCGGAATTATTATTCTATATAATTGTTTGATATAAATATTTCAATCAATCGTGTTGCATGTGAATTTATAACACAGACATATATATACTTGTTTTCTCATAACCGTATAGAGTGAAAAAGAATTAGAGAAAAAAAACGAAATAATAATAATAATGATCATTATTATAAATAAATTGTCGTGCGTGTGTGTCGTTCATTCTTTCGCCTCATTTCGTTATAACAAGAAACCGACAATACTTGTACATTGACCCGTTTATGTGTACATTGTCGCCAAATGATGATAGTCATATTTGTATAAACTATATCCTCAAAAGATATCAGAGAAAAAAATTACAAAATAGAAGAATTTACATATATATATATATATATATATTTTAATGTATGTGTATATATAATATAAACCTACTTATTATTCAATCAAACAAATGAAGACATAATGTATAATAGGCTGATTGTTACCGAATAACAGATAAAAATTTTACTGCTGGCAAAACTACAAAAAAATGTGAAAAAAAAAAAAAAAAACTGGGGTAAATAGTTGATTTGTACATATTCACATTCGTATATGTACTTTGAATTTAAATAATACGATATATTGTTCTAATTGGAAGTGAAAAATGTGCAAATGCCTTCAGGCTGATAATGATTTTGCATAATTTATATCCTTTATAATATTGCCCCCGGATATATAATGTACATGACGTGATCATTATATACTTTGTCATAAAACGACCCTGCCACAATCATATATATCAAAGGAGACGTGTCCGAGGTTTTCCGTGTGCGTCACTCGTATTACGTGTTGCGCGTTAACTTGAGATATTGATCGTGGATCATAGCAATTGGTTTTGCCCCTGAGAGAGTATGTTCATATCATTCACGTTTATATTTTTGTTTTGTTTATCATACGACAATGTTCTTGGAATTATACATTTGCAATGACGAAACTTCCTTGTTTTCCTGTTTTGTTTGGCCTTTTATTCTAAATATTCATATCGGATATTTAACACATCTCAGTGGAACATTTTAAATTACGTATTACGATTTTCTTCTTCTATTAACGAGAAGATATATATATTGAATGTAACATTGTTAATTGATACTCGGAATCTGATAATTGTAAATACAATAATGGTTCATATGAAATTATAAATTGGCAGAAAGTACATTATGATTTTTATGGAATTAATAAATATGGGATTATAACATCAATACCAATACCATCATTCAATATTCACTATCTATCGAATACAAAAATATTCATGAATTATCATTAAAAAATTGTTAACCAATTATCATTATATAATTCCCAAATGCAAGTGCAATTATAATAATATAATTCAGAATTTTATAATCGAAAATAATGAATTATTATCTAATGACTCTATTACATATGAAGCATTATTGAATTAAAAATGAATTTCTCACTCAAGAATATAGAATTCAAAATTGCGATCACATCAGTATCTTTTATATAACAGTTATATTATCAACATAATTCTAATAATTAATGTAATTGATAACACCGAAAAATTGTGACATGCCCAAACGTAAATGCATATAAAAAACAAATTTTTTCATCAAATAATCCAGCAATCAATGAACGTTAAAAATATAATAATGTGACGTTTCCCTTTTATACTTATATAGTTTGAGGATGTAATTGAGAGTACCACGGATACAGCTAAATATGACTCACTACATGAGAGAAGGTGGTAGCACGCAACGTGCAACATCCACCACCATTTAATTCCTGAGACATACTACCGGTCGCTAACCCTAACTCGCAGAAGCTCAAATTACTAATCCATACATGCTTCAATTATTTACATATGTAATAATTATATTTGATATTCAATATTATCACCACTTAACATTCAATTTCATCATCGTTAAATTCATAAAGATGACAATGTAAAAAAAAAAAAAAGTATCAAATTTAATTTGGTTAAAAAACCGCTGACACTATACATTTTGTAACTGTCTCATAATCCTTCTGAGAATACATCGAATTCATATTGCTTCTCGAGGGGTGAATCACGTGTACGTAATAATTTGATGCATCAGCATTCTACGAATTGTTCATCGATCAATCGAATCGTCAGTGTCATCAAATCATTCATACAACTTATTACGAAATATAAGAAATAAAGGATACGAATCAGTGAATTATAAATTAACTCTTCTCGATGACTGAATATGAATGGATTCGCATTGACTATTTATTTTTTATTTTTTCCTCACTACTTTTTATCTTTTTTTTTTGTCATGAAAAATAACTTTTGGGGCGTTTATCAATGCATCGTTAAATTTCTAACGTTGATTATGTATGCGCAATGCAACATTGTGTAGTCTTTTATCCTGTTGCATTTACTCTGTTGCACGTGGCCGCTAAACGCGTTCAGCGCACGCGCACTTGCACGTTCAAAGCTTACATAACCACCCGGCTCGTGCTCCGCCTGATACTCGCGTATATATTTATACATATACATATACATATACGATATCATATATTCCATCACAACTATACTGACACAGAAGTGATGCAACGATAGCTGTTATACCATCGCTTTTTCTCTGTATTAAACCTGTATATTCATATATGTTTGATTGATTTTTTTTTTCACAGCCCATTGTGTTTGAGCACATTTTTTTTTTTTATAGTATATTCATACAGTTGCTGCGAATGGCACGTGGAGAAAACGTGTCCAATCACATTGTTGGCGGGACAAATTTTGTACATATATATAAATTTCAAATGAATTATACCAATCTCTGACGCAAATTGATAAATTTATCAAATTTATATTCCTTCTTATCGTTCTTATTCTCTTTTTTTTTTTTTTTTTCCATTATGATTACTTCAAAAGATATATTCCAACCATTTGGTGAATAAAATCATCGAAATTACAGTCACTGATCGTTGTTGTAAATAAGGCTAGGAATAGGAATATTCTTAGGATTTGTCTAAACGAAAAATTTTATTTGTTTAACGTAAATATATTGGATTACTTTAATGGATATACGACACAATGCTGAGAAGTGATGTATTGTGTCAATTTAGATTCAATAATAACTTGATTTATCAAAATTATACGAAAAAATGTGATGTCAATTATTTTTACCATAAATTATGGATGAACTTTGAAACGTAATATTCAACTTGCACATTAACTTTACACACAGTCAATGATTGTGTATTACTCCCCCATCAAACATAAGTGTAATCGACTGATTCGAGTGTCGTGATCGGTATTCTCTTGTATGTGTTGTTTCTTTCCCCTTCCTCAATTTTCTCTATATATTAACCTATACGCCTGTAATCCGGCTAGCCAACGTTGTCCCAAGGCTCAGTACAACTCTTGTGTAATCATATAGCTATACTCGCGAGAATGCACGTGTTCTATCGCCAGGGATTGTTCGTCGAGAAACGGGTTGCATCAGTCGACCCACATTCAAGATTAAAGATTGTAAATACTTTTTTTTGTTGTATTCATCGAAACGAATAAAACTCAACACTCGCACAAACATTATATGCATACATTAATTCATTACAATTATTAATTTATCATTATATTTTCTTGTGTTTTTCTTCTCTCTACCATTTACACTTTGAATTCAGTTCATTTTATTGGAATTGTGTTTGTTGTTGAATGTGTTGTGATAAACGTAAGTTACCGGAAAATTTGCGGTCATGATATCTGATTAAGTCTATGGTACGAGGTCGTAATCATACATATCGGTTTCCTCATTCCTGATTCCGTGTCATCCATTGTATTCGTACGTGCGACCTTGTTAAGAGGTCAACGATGCGTTGTCTCAGACAATAATCCTTGAAATAACATACAGTTCCTAGATTAAAGAATAAAGTGCCGTTTATTGTATATCAATAATATCAATGACACACGCTGACAAACAAATATTAATAATTCTTTTTTATCATTATTATGTTTCAGATGTTCTAAGAAGACGAATTATGGTGGCAGAGTTTATTGCCCGCCAGAGTGGATCACCAATTAACGGTGAAACCGCTTGTCTTAACAGCAATATGCCAGCAAGTCATACGATGGCTCATCCGGGACACGGACATGGTGGGCATGATGCTCATGGTCCACTTCCACCATTGACACATCCAGGACATCATGCTGGCCAGATGCAACAACACTCGCAACATCAGCATTCACAGCAGCAGCAACAGCAGCAGGTCCAACAGCAGCAGCAGCAGCAGCAGCAGCAGCAGCATCCTAATCAGCACCAACAGCAGCAGATGCAACTGCAACAACAAGAACAGGATCAGCTTCATCATCATGACCCACAGGTGACACATCCCGAAAACTATCCCCCAAATTTCGACATCAGAAAGGAACTATTCTCACAGCGCAAGCAGCGCGAGTTCATTCCGGACAACAAGAAGGACGACAGCTACTGGGACCGACGCAGACGCAACAACGAGGCAGCCAAACGGTCAAGGGAGAAGCGGCGATTCAACGACATGGTATTGGAGCAGAGAGTCATGGAGCTAAGCAAAGAGAATCACATCCTCAAAACGCAGTTGGACGCAATCAGGGACAAATTTGGTATTTGCGGTGAGTCTATCATCAGCAGTGAGCATGTTCTTGCTGCTTTACCATCCGAGGCGCCATTGAGTGTCAAAAGACCAAAATTGCCAGCATCAGCGAGTCTTTTGTACGCGAGGACACCCAGTCCTGTACACACATCTGTCATTCATCAACCAGTAAGTGGAGCAAGATCACCACGATCACCCGCTCAACTATATGTACCCGAAACAACCGCTTATCCCGAAACCGAGAGCTTCCAATATCCATATCCCCATCCAGCCATGCACTTTGACACCAGCAGCGCCCTAAATTTGTCAAGGGGCCGACGTGCGCAATCGCCTTTTGAATTATCATCGGGAAGTGGCGATGAAAGTCCACAAATAGCACCATCAATCAATCATTCAACGAATAATAGTTTACCACACAAATTGAGGCACAAGTCACGAATTGGTGACAAAGATGCAGCCAGTGCACTTCTCGCTCTTCAGGGTATTAAACAAGAACCTGGTCCCAGAGCATCGCCACCATGGGACAATGAAGGCTCAAGTGATGAAAGAGATTCTGGCATTTCGCTTGGTGCTGAATGGACTGGACCTAGCAATGTCACTGCTGTCCCAGAAACGGAAAGAGAAGTTAAATCACGACTTGACAGACTTGCATCCGAAGTCGCGTCACTACAGTCAATTTTACGGCTCGGTAAAACAAATACCGGGGAATCCCTAGTTACATCACAAATTGTTACCAATCATCAGGGTACGACTACCAACATCACTAGCAGTACTGGCGCGCCCACTTCGCTACCGTGAACAACAACACCGATGTCGTTGCTTGTCGTGCCAACCAATATTTCTTTTTTTAAATAAAATATGTAAAACATTGCGATATTTTCTAATGAATATAATGAAATTATGTTTGAATTAATTAATTCGATCGAATTATATCGTAAACGATTAGGATTATCACTATCCTTTCTCTACTCTCCACTGTTATAATTATCAATATCATTATTCTTATTATATTATTTTATTATGTTATTATTATTATTATTATTATTATTATTATTATTATTATTATTAATATTATTATTGTTTTTTTTTATTTATAAAATGCTCGTTCGGTTCATTCAGAGTTCTGACATATGTGTGGAATCAGCCCGGTGGCTAAAACCGATTTGAAACACTGCTTTTCCTATTATTATCTTTATAATTATTATTACGTGGCGATGATGTTGTGTTATTATTTTAAAGCTATTGAGTTACGCGAAATGAATGCAGTGACACATGATTGCGCGCAACCGGCTCTCACACCGCCAGAATACATCTCTATAAGCGAGTGTACAATCCTCTTCTTATTTTTTATCATTATAATTGATTTGAAGAGGAAAAAATATTTTTGACTATTCGCTAAACCAAATTTTATCAATTTCTATCATCGTTTATATTGTAATTAATTAATTACATTTTCGTATTTATATTGTAAATATTCTCATGCACACGTTGCGATTCTCGAAAATCAATTTTAAAATTGATGGAAGGTCCAAATCCCCATATTGAATTACATGGTTTACACATATTATTGTTGAATGAATCAAAGTATTAATTTCTATATTTATCGCAATCTGTGAAATACTTATATGTAATATTTACATAGCGGAACGTATGCGATAATAGAGAGTATATTTGTAATTATTGTATTGTCAATTTTTTTTGTTTCATACACATTTTGAATTGCATTAATTGACGATAAAAATTCGCATTATTTATTGATTGGTTTTTGTTGGGTGACTACAAAAACAAACGCAGAGTTGTATGTAAAAGAAAAAAAAATGTCTGCACTTCGGAAAAAATAATTCTTTTATTGTACTAAAAATTTGTTTTTATGCGCGTGTGACGAGTAGAGAAACGAGGTTGCACTTGACTACTACTTAGTAGTATTGTTGCGAGAGAAAAATGGAAAAAGCGGTAAAAAAATATTGATTGAAAATTCGTATTTCAATGAACCCCATACAAGACTGTTCATCAACAATTGGTATTCCCCGTGGAAGCTTCTGCGTTGATTTTTTTTTTTTTTGTTATCTTTGTTTAATAAACATGTAGACACGGAAACTAATAACGAAAATTTTTAAAGAAAAAACATAATGAAAAAGAAAAAAATACTGTTTTTTAAGTGTTAGCATAAACATAAATATAAATATTTATATGAGAAAAAAATAAGTGAATAAATGTTCTCTGCATTGAGATAATTTCTTGTTAACTTGACAAGTCTCGTTTAATATATATTATAAATGCCCAATTAATACGCATCTTTGTCCAACTAAATATGAGCTTCAGATAATTTTACGTATTTTTATACAATATAATAATTACATGATTAAAGCGAGGCGAAAAAATTATCAATAGCCATGAAATTAATCAAAGTATACCTCTGTAATCACGAATTTCAACAGTAAAATTTCAGCCACCAGTGCCTATTTAACAATACTGGACATGCAGTCACCGCGGCGACAATTCACGTACACACAGTTAATGGAAGAACAAATAAAACGAACCGAGTACCGTTAATTATAATTGCAGGCTCTAGTCGCTGAAAAGCTTAGCACCCAACCCGTATATATTATGCACATTGAAAAACTGTTGGCGTCATTATCAAAGATCATTTTGAACTCACTTAGATTGAATAATCTACACATGTTTGTAAATTCACGTGTTGTGCTCGCTTGAATATTTTCTTCTTTTCCGTTTAATTTGATATAATGAGCGATGTGTTGGTATCTAATCACAATACTTCCTGTCTTACATTCATACCATGTGTCAAAAAACTCAGTTTGAAATATACTTATAATAACAATTATCGAATGAGAAAATAAATTTTGAACAAAATAAAAAGATAAAAAAATGTCCAATAAAATAATTTTAATGTGCGAAAAATATTATTAAGTCGTCCTTTATCCCAATCATTTTTTCATGCACATCACTGATATGCGTATTTTAGATGTAAGTACATATCGTCAGCGTGTAGTGTACTTGTATATTGATATTGGAATAAATATTTTCAATGTTTTTGACAGTAAAACGCATATTTTATTGCATTATATTTTTTTATTTCTATATCTTTGAATTATCAATCTCCCAACGTCATATTATTTATTATCTGCTTCAAATCTTTATCATTTTAGTATCAATAATTCAAAGAAGAAAATAGTAATACCTATACATATATTATTTAAATTACTACTTATGAACATGAAGACACTGGATCAATCAATGAAAACTGGGAAGAGGTAAAGTATTGGGTACGATTGAGATGCGCTCTGAAGACTTTTCTCTTTATCAATTAAATGTTTCATGACTCGAGCAAATGTGATGGATTGATTAGATATATATTCATTATTTATTTATTTTCGTTTCTTGCATTTAGTTCTGCCGCGTCGTCTTCGCGATGCATTTGGTCGGGTATCCGTCTTTTTTGATGATCTAATGAGAAATAAATATGCAAGAAATAATTTAGCGGTTGGGTTAAATCAATAAACAATTGGAGATAAATGAAAATACATACCTATGAACACGATTAACCGTAACTGATGTGTGTTTCTTCAGTGTTAGATGTTGTTGCACTAATTCAGCGAGTTTTCCCTGTTGCGCAAGCATTGACAGAAATGTACATATGAATTCGTCGTAATTATGTGTTCGTCGGCAGTCGTCAATCTGAAATAGCAACAAGCAATGAAATATATGAATTGGCATTTTATTACCAATTTTTCATACGCAAACACAAATAGTAAATAATATTGAAATTGATTCTAATGTCTCACCTTATATTTATTTCTCTTATCGTTCTCATCTTTCAGACTAGTTTCACAAATATTAATTTCGTGTTCGAGATTTTTCAAAAGCGCTAATAAATCTTTGGGCGCAAAAGTATGTGGCTCAAATAATTCGGGATATTTTGAGCACAATTTTTGATCAATTTTTTCAACTTTTTTCTCTTCAGTTACTGTATCACCATTACTCGTTTTAACTCTTGCATGTGGAATTCTAACTTCACCGGACAAACAAACCTTTTTATGTAAATGACCCGAGTCAGAAACTAGCCTTTTTCCATTAATATTTATATTTCCAAGCGAACGACCTGAAACACCGCATCGCATTACATTAACAAAACATTATTCAAAAATATTCGTAAAACTTTCTTGTTAAAATCTCGAAACATGGAAAAAATACTTACTCAAACCCGCTTCATTTTTCTCATCACCAGCGACACGAATGACCACAAATTTCTTGAAATCTTTTGTTGACGTTGGACTATTCTGTCCTGAATTCCAACCCCATGCTAAATGAGAAATAATTATTAATTACAATATTGTATAAAATATTACAAGCGTTTCAATTTTCAAATAGGTCAATGATGCATTAGCGTTAACTAACGGTTATGATAAAGTTCAACAATATAAACGACGAAATGCGAGAGGTCTAACGGTTCAACGAGGTGCTAATGAACACGGCGAAACTTGTATGAGGTACATTTAAAAGTCCACCGTTGCGGTTAAAGATGTTCAGTGTCTCAGTAGAGTTGCAATGCGAATAGTACTTGAAATATTTTTTATTTTTTTACTTGTCTTTGCAAGCGCTTCAAAGTGTCCGGAGACAAGGAAACCGCACGTCACAAGTTGTGTTATTTTTTATAACTGTATTAATTTGCCAGAAGGTGGTTATGTTTGGGCACCTTCAAGATGTGCTGAAGGTCTTGTAAGTTCGAAAAACATTTTCTAATTACGATATCTCAAAAATGTCAATTAAATATTTTTCCCATCATTCAAAAAGGTTTTTCAACCCTCTCTTCGTCTTTGTGTACTCCCGGGTGACACTTGGACCTGCGACGACATACCGGATCGTTCATTCATCAACGATCCATCATATTCTACATTAGAATTAATTGACAAAACGAAATCCAGTTACGATGAATTAATGAGAGATGATATGTTATATCCCGTTGATTCACCTCATAAAATCGACAGTTTGTCTAATTTGAGTAATACTTTAAAGACTCATCCATATCCACTCATTGAAATTGATGAAGAATCGACAAAAAAGGAAAATGATGAAATAAATTTTGATTCGTCATCGATATCCGTTAAACGATTGGGAAATAATTTATCACACGCAAATCATGGTCAAGAATATATTCCAGTGACTCTGTTGAAGGTTAAAGACAAAGAAAATAATAAAATACCAAATCTCGAATCATTCATGAACAGGATATTTTTATATCAACATTTTGCGCCATCATTGAAACAACAGACTTTTGTATCTTCACCATACATCGATCATCCAGCAGTGCCCAACAATGAACGACTCGATAACAAAATATTGAATCACTTGATTGAAAATTATATATTCAATAAAAAAAACGAAGATTTAAGGCCAATGAATGCGAATGGAATAATAATGAAAGTAAAACCGACAACCGTAAAGACAGAGACTGATACAGTGCAATCAAATTTTATGACCACAACTGAAAAAAGTGAAATTGACGTGGAAAATATCGACGAGATGAATAATGTTCTAGCAATTATTGGAAATTTAGGTCACAAGGAGTATGTTACAATCGAAAAATATAAATCATGGCCAAATGGAGTGAATGTTGAAATTTTAGAAGTAATACCGTGTACACGAGCTCATCGGCTACTGAATTCCACTGATTGTATGAGATATTACACATGTAATCCAACGTCTGCTGAGATTCATGAATTCATCTGTCCACCCAATACTGCTTTTAACAATCAAATAAATTTATGCGATTCGCAAAAATATAAATCATGCAGAAAGAAAAGTAATCCTATGCAACCTGGAGGAATCCAGAATACAAATAAATTACAAAAAATAGTTTCCACTAAGGAATTCAAAGACCGTGAAACTTTCCCAGCAGTTAAACTGTGTGAAACAACCGGGAAATTTCCCGATAGATCATCAGATAAACTCTATTATCTCTGTTACTCATCAAAAACATCAGGGAAAATTGAATCATTTCGAATGGCTTGTCCAAATGATCTGATATTCTGTCCAGATAAAAAAATATGCACAACCAAACGACTCTGTAGCAATTTCGAGTGAGAATATTACTATTATTTCGGTACCTTGTGTTGGTGAATTGAAAGCTGAGCCAATTTCCGATGAAGTATCCGTGCTGGAAGAGCTGTGTGCCGGTGAAGTTTGGATACGAAGAGGTGTCGCATAATCCAAAGCACACATCACTACTTTCTCTATATTTCCTGCGGGTAATTCTGTTTTCATAGAATTTATATTACCACCATCGCCGATTTCAATTGGTGAATTATTTAACTGTTCGATGTTTACTGATGGAACATTCGATGACATATCACTCTCATGTTTAGATTCCAATTTGGTATCATCCTCGTTTTTCGTTCTCGTGACACTTTTATCAATTTCCGCATGCAACTTTTCCGTATTATCATGATGTGTTAATTTAACTAACTGTTGTAGTGCCTCTACGACAATTTGGCGGTTAGTTTTCAGCATTGTAAGTTTGTGGGAAATGGCGAGTCTTCTATCGGGCACTACGGCCATCAAATTAAATCTGATATCTTGCAACTGTTCACCAGTCGAAATGCCCAATCGATCAGTTATCACTCGTCTAAATTGTTCTGTCCATTCTTCGTGCTCTTTCCACGGGCCATGATCCATCGGATATGGTTTTAAGCCATCCAATTCAAAGAGTCTACCATTAATTGGAACATAACTAACAAAATGAAAAGCTTCACCGGTAAATCTTCCAGTCGATACACCAGTATTTTTGTCCAATCTTCTTTTAGCTTGTGGCATTGCATGTGAATTGTGTGCACAAGCTAATTCAGGAGTGTTACCAATTGCCCAGCCTTTATTTTCGGGACACATGCCGGATGTGTGAAGTTTCAGGCGTGATAATGTCGATCCTAAATGGATATTAGGACAATTTAGAAGCACTGAAAGTAATGCATGAGTTGCACAGCTATTTGGCACGACCTAGAATATTAATATTTATTCCTTCATTAATTTATTTGCTTCCAACTATTTATTACTCTAATTTTTTGTTCATATAATTAATGTTACAATAAATCATTTACTTGCTGAGCAAAAAAAATGTTGTTAACGATCTCTTCATCCTTGACAAAACTTTCATCCTGCTCAACCACTTTCCGACGAGATCTCCTCTCCTCAATCCAACGAAACAAAAATATAAATCCATAAACTGGACCTTCCAATGACTTCTGTAGATCATAAATTTCTTCCACTTGAACGCCTTTAACACCAACATCTTCCAAGAGTAGCGTAAAGAGACCTAGTGATTGACAGATACAAATATATATGCAGACGTATTATTTATGTATATGAATAAAAATATACATCTCCACTGACAACTATTTGTATTACGCATCTAAATATTCATTGACGTGAATAATACTTGCATACCTGGATCGCTTTCGAGCTCAAGCCAGCCCTCAGTTAATCGATTAATATCCACCGGCATTCTCAGAGTTACATGTTCTCATAACATTTTCAAAAAAACGTTTATATAATTATGCAAGTTATGATCAACATTCTCGATTGATCTGTCATCCGGATTTTTTATTGTACAGTGACGCCATATTGTATCCCATCAAAACATCTATCACGTGATGGTAAACTAACGCCATGTGGCAGAAATGTTGAAGTTATTTCAATTAAATTTTTCTGGAAACAACGAACAGTAAGAAAAAATAATGCATAAAAAGGAATGAAATAAGTGTTGTCGATAATTTTGCTGTTGCGTGCTGTTGATTATTTCATTGTAATGAGTCAAAAACGCTGTAGTTTACTTCTTCATATGAGTGTATTTATATCAAAAGGCAACATTGCAGAGGGATATGATCAACAGGAGGCCATTACAGAAAAGATTTGAGGATTGCCGACACAATCGTTGTCTCCAATTTTTACAACTATCAATGTCATAATGGTTCATTTTATTTGCATTAGCATAATTTTATCGGCACGAGGCAGGAAAGGCGAAGAAGACAGAAAAAAAAACATATCTATGTGAACTGTATTCTGAATTTTTGAAAAAATTCGCAGTTTCGTGGGTCAATTGCGCTATCTAACAGAATCAGCTATGAACTAAAATTTGACCTTTGAAACTTTTCAATGATTTTGGACACTGGTAGCGTCATCTAGTGATTCTACAATCGAACTAGAACTGCAATAGTCCCTGAAAGCGGCAAAGATTCCCAAAATGTTACATATTAACTCATAAACAATTTCTCTCAACTTCAGAACAACAATATGAATAAAACAGACTTAGAAAAAGATTGTCTGGTGGTTAATCAATCATTTTATCGGAAAATTACAATTTTCCCAACATTCAACAGTAGTTTATCGAATCCATATCATATGTTGGTAACACACATAACCTCCAACATTGTTTTTCAAAAATTGTTCACAAACGAAGTATACCTATAGCGAAAATCATCACAACTCTACACAGCATTTCAAGGAATGTTTGCTAAATAGATTTTTAAGCACTTCATATTATTAGCATGATATCATTTCATTGAAATTCAAAGCATCCACTGCATTCATCCTCTCTTATATATATATATCAAAAATGGACCATCCCCTGATAGAATTCTCTCGTAATATACATAATCAATTAGTATCAAATTCTCTCAGACGGTTGGATCTTGTAACTACCATGATAGAAACAAAAATATGAACATATACTTAATTGAAATCGCGTCATATATATTCATTCGAATAGTGCGCAATTACCCGCCCAATCGCCATTCACGTATGCGAGGTGAGCATGGGAACTACAATTCACATTGGAGAACATATCGAGCAATGTCGAGTGCAGCTTGTTCTGCAGTTGGACTTTATCTATTCCCACAGTCAACTTATTTTTTTTTATTATATATAAACGATGAAGAGACCATGCGCACCACTAACTCTTAACAATCGCGACACCTGCCGCAAGAATCTTGCCATGTTCTCCTGTCGATCCAGTGACGGACACAATCTATCATAATAAACATGTGTCGTAGCTCGTTGATCAAGTTCGACATGGGGCTCAAAGAAATTTTGTTTACCACTTTGTTATCACTTGTCATCGCCATTAATAATTCAATTTCAGTAAATGTAATACCAAACTCAATAATCATATTCAAAAAAATGTAGTTTAACGTAATATTTTTGTTTATCGGGCTGTCGTGTTATGTTAATAATATCTCCATCAAACATCTGAGAAAGAATATACAAAGTATTTTAATCAAGCTGTATTTACAAAAGGGCATTTGAGATCAACAGAAGTGGTATTGAAGAGGAAATAAAATATGGCCAGTTCACCGACCATCAGTATTGAAAATCAAATCGACAGTTTTCTTGAACAATTCAAGAGGAGCGGCACCAAAATAATGGAGGACACTGTCAGAGGAAGTTACAACGCTAGCAGTAGTATCAGTCGCAGTAGGAGCGGCAATCTCGACCTCGACGTTTTAGAGGCCGGTAAGTTTGATGTTTATGAACAATTCAACTCACTTTACACAACTTTTTCCGCCTTCATGATTTCAAACAATGGATTTTTCATGCAATTTATAGATCAGCTGCAAGTGGTGTGAATTTTATGTTTCTATACACACATTAGTTTTAGAATTGGATGTAATTTTTTTTCGAAACTTCCTGGTTGAACATCTCGTTGATAGTGATTAAATTGGTCTATTTTTTGATTAAATTTGCGGTGAACATTTCCAATTTACCCAAAAGAAAGTCTATGTTACTGCTATCGATTCAATGGGATTTTTATTTCAGTATTATGGATATTTAATATAAAATGAATAGTGGAAAATTTGAATTTATTTCAATCCCGACTTGAGCTCATCGTTCCGTGACTGTGATCAGAGATTGTTCAATAAAATATCTACGCATGGCAGATGTTATCCAACTGTTTGCAAATAATTCTGCAATTCCATTCCTCAGTACGCAGAATTTTTTTCTGTTTATTATTTTATTATCAAATATTAAATTCTGCTTTGTAACACTTCGCAACTGGCG
This sequence comes from Zele albiditarsus, assembly GCA_958496275.1. Lineage (NCBI taxonomy): Eukaryota > Metazoa > Arthropoda > Insecta > Hymenoptera > Braconidae > Zele > Zele albiditarsus. Next base: position 6,147,549 of record OY292413.1, on the reverse strand, counting down.
TTTGCATTATTCACAAATAAAATGTTGATACAGTGAAATCTCACTATGAAGTCTGATTCTCGCGTGAATAATTTGCATTCAATCGTGAAAAACTTTTCGGTCACTGGACATTTATTTCATGTCTACAAAGTTTTCTATGTGAACGACAATTGAATTATAATCAAACGAACAATTTTCAAACACGAAAGTTTGCACGAATAAATGAAGCAAATAAAAAGTAGTAGTGTTTTCACATTCTATTCATTCTAGTCATTTCCCTTATATTCAACAGCATTTACAGTCGAACTATTTCCAAAAAACATTTCATTTCCAAAAGTATTTCCAAAAATATAATACAGTTGAAGAAAAATAAACCCGGACTACATTGCATTTGATAATATCATTTAAAAACTAAAGCTTCCTCTGGAATGTTTCTATTAACAAACTATAAATCTTCAATTAAAATTTTCTCCATCTGCCCATTTGTCTTCAACAAAATTCCAACATAATTTCTAATTCCAAAAATAACAATATGAATTTATTATCCATTATGCGTCTCAAACTTGTCATTTGCATTATGAACTTTTTGTGCTTCATCAAAACATATACATCTGACAAGTCACGTGCAGTACCTCCTACAGCAATCTTCCAACACCCACTCTTAGTTTCAACATCCCCCACCATTTAAACATCGTACGTTCATGATTGGTTGTGAAAATTCGCATTTTATCTACATGTACATTTTTCTTCGGCGTACGAAAATATCTTTGACCGCGGCACATTTTCCATTCCGTTTTGAATATAATATGAGTACTGCATACGAATTTCTCAAGCGCTGCAGTCTCAAGTGCTGACTTGAAGTATAAACATACATATAATATATATATCTTCATTTAGTCTGTCGTATGTGTACATTAATGAGTAGAGGAGTAGTAAAAGAGAACCGTACAGCGTCGTGCGCCAATATAATTTTATACAGTCCACTATCACCATTGGTTCAATTGTGGTGTTATCACCGCGAATAGGACGTGGTTGGACTTGCGGTAATAGCAACGAGGTGCGCAAGGGTGAAATGACGGCGGATCGTAAAACATTCTATCGATCAAATTGAACGTACACATATACGTAATATGTATACGAAACTGTATACCGGCTAGCCAGAATGTGTACACATATCGTTGCCGCAGCAACATCATTCAAGACACTGTATCAACATTACTCTCCGGTAGTGTTTGCATTAGATAGTAATCTGTTGTGAAAAAAATATTGTATTGAAGAATGTTCTAATCGCCCGGCATACCAACAGTGAATGGGGTGAATAATTCAGCGGTGCCTTATAAATTAAATTTTTTTAAATTCAATATATTGAAATAATGTCGAACGATTTGGCCATTCAACGACGTAAGAGTCACCATTGCTGCAATTGTCCATGTCATCAGCATTGTTCTACCAGATGTCCAGGTTTGACTTTGTCATCTTTACATTCAATATATTTTCTTATCATTTTGATAATTACTTTATTGAATTAATATGATTTTTTATAGCTGATATCTACAGTATTATCGATGATATAAATATAATTTAATTGATCATTGAATTTTATCATCATTTATATTGCTCCGTAATGATGATGAGTTGATATAATAATTTGAAAAGTTATTGAACCTATTTTTATTAGTCCGAGGAAGTGTTTAGTGAAAGTTATTGATCATATCTATTTTCAATCAATTTTTCACTGTTGCCTCATTCGAATGAGTAATTTAAATTGATTTCGATTAGTTGGTTGATGCAGATACTGAAGGATTTATGTGGAACTTTATATTCAATTTGCAGTGTTTTATTCTGTGGTGGTGTATTTGTGGCAGGAATATATTGGAGTTGTTGCGATAAATCGGGAAATTATTTTTAGAATTACTTGGATAGGGAAAAAAAGGTTTCTTTTTGCGGTTTTGTTAAATATGTTTACATGATACAGACGCACATGTAGTATTTGACGGCCCCTCGCTTGCGCCAATGCATCTTTTGTGCTTTTAATTCTCCCACGATGCTCCCAGGGCCGTCTTAATACACATCGTATAAATCAATACTCTTTTACATATATATGTATATGATTCAGAAATTAATTTGTATACGAATTATTTCTAGCTTTTGCAAATTAATGCAATGTTTGGAATTGTTAATGATTTAGTTCATTGCTGTGGATTCTCTCATCTCTAATGACCCGGAGATGATTATTTAATCCAACTGAATTATCGAATTTGAATAGGATAGTAGAAAAATTTGGAATAATGCAGTACTATCCTTTCAAACTTCAACATTTATCATTGAAATTCGCGATATCAGCATATGATGACAATTGGAGGAATTATTTCGTGTAAATATATATGAATGAACAATAATTGATCGAAAAGTCGCATTGTTCTATTCAGATATGTAAAAAAATTATTTGATATAACAATCAAGAAACAATTTTCATGAGTGTAAAATATCAATTAGAAAATTAATTTGCGAGTGAATATTCAGTTGGCATATATAAATGGAGAATGAATACTATTTTTTTATTTTGATATAGAAAAGGTATTCAATACCGAACACTTAAATATCTAACACAATTAAAAAAATTATTACAATTGAACTTTAACAGGAGAAAAGCAATCATATATCTGTATCTAGACATAGAAGAATTATTCAACATCAATAAAATTCATAAACAAATTATAATCATGAAAGAGTAAATGAAGCATTCAGCAATTAAATAACAATTGAACATTCAATTCGAACTTGGGATGAAGAAAAATCAAGCGGGAATATATTTCACATTTTGGTTCTCATACGAAATAATTTCTTAAGTACAAAAAATCATGGAAAAATTCTCGTCATTACAGTGAACAGCATAATTACATTGAGAAGAAAATAATTGCGAGTGAATACACAGTTGATGAATTATTATTCAAAAGTGATTGTCATACTATTGTTCAAATATAGCAAGAAAAAAAAAAGAAGAAAAATGGATAAATGACAAACAGATACGGCCCTGAAGTGACTTCTCCCACTTCGCATGGCTTCATGAATATGTTCGCCATACTCATTCGCGTTTGTCTATTGTTTTTCTAACAATTTGACGTGAAAAATGTTGATATTAATGTGTGAAATTATCGAAATTACTCAACCCAGTGTTTAACAATAAAGCACAGATAATTCCACACTACAAATTATTCCATTTAATCAGAGTTAATGGTAAGTAAAGTTCAATTCATTCATAGCCTATAAAGACGAAAATTGTGAGGCCACAGACGTGCCAGCGACTTTCGACCTTCTGTTCTCTTGCATTTAACCGTTCATCACAATCTATATATATGTACATAATATCCATATGTGTCATGTATGTGTAAAACACACGTGCACAATTTAAAAATAATAATCATTCTCAATAAGAAAAATATTTTTTTTCTCATGATTTATATCGAGTTTGTTCAATGATAAACAAATATAACACATTTACATGACCCACACATTTATTACTCAAGCCAAAATTTTATCTTAATTTCAGGCGAATAAACGTAAAAATCCAGATCCAGCAAACAAAATGGATAAAAAAATTGTGAAGATTGAGCCGAAAGTTGAAAAAAATTTAATCGACGACAATCAGGTGAATTCATTATTGTATTTATTACGGCTTCCATCCTTATCTTATGGAATAGTATGGCTGGTAATAGAGTTGCAGCTGGATCACAATGTGCGAAAAATTAGTTGGAATTCAACCAAAGTGATGAAACATTTGTTAACCACGGATCAACTCAAATTTAACGTCCATATATGATTTGATTTCAGTGTCATTATGTCCTTGATTTTGATTCCAAGTTTCGTTGCGATTTTTTTTTACGGGAAATAGACGATTTTATTGATCGAAAAAATGAACAATTGAATTAGAGTATATTTCCAATGATTGAACTTGAAATTAAAGCGTGAGCAAACATATAGAGAAGGTTTTATTTTGATCAACATTTCACGAATAATGATTGCTCATCATTGGATAATTTCCAGTTGAATCATCATTAAAACTTTCAATCAACTGAAACAATTCAATTCACCTCAGTCTCAACAGTTTATCTCATCTACAAGGGTATATACTTTTCTGAATTTCATGAATTCTATTGAAATGACTTCGAAAGTGAATTCTGAAACTATTTTGAATAAGGGCGCAAAGAGAAATTGATTTTTCTACCTCTCTAGATTGAAATGTACCAAAGCCCCCACTGAATTTATTTGAATAAATATACTCAAATTGACATATTGGTTGCAGAAAGTGCAAGTTGTTCAAGAAGAGAAGGAAGACGTTGGAAAAAGCCAAAAAAACAAAGCGATCAATCCAGTGTCAAAATCAAAGAAGAGTAAATTAAGTAAAGATTCAAAATACGATCCAACAAAATTGGAAGACAATGTTGCACAAGTATTACAACGATTTAAACATGGATGCGAGTGCCAAGACGATCAATGTTTCAAAGGATTGAGTCCCGAGGCGGTTTATCGTCACCGATTGAATATTGCTGAACTGACAAAAGCTGAGCACGATATGTATTTGATGGGTGTGACAATGGCGTGTTTGACTGATCCCAACCAAACAGCAAAACATACAGAACGTCGTAGATTACGTGCACAATATGTTTATCAAGGACGTCGTGTGTGTCTCGATGCTTTTTTGTATCTTGAAAACTGTACGCATTATCAAGTAAAGAGAATAAGGAAACATCTCGTGACACATGGAGTGACACCGAGAGTCCATGGAAATCATGGGAAAATACCACACAATACTTTTTCGTTGAACATTTATCAAATTGCTACGGAATTTTTGAAGAATTTTATCAAACAACAAGAAAAAACACAAAAAACTAAAGCAGTAAAAAATGCACCATTACATCTTCCACCAGAAATGACACGAAAGAATGTTCACAATTTATATAAAGATTACTGTAAAAATGTATCGCCTACTATAAAAGTAATGGGATACTCAACATTTCGTAGATTTGTGAAAGTACAATTTCCACAAGTTAAATTTGCTAAATTAGAATTTGTCGTGAGACCACAAACAACACAAAATAATATTAATAACAGTAAAGTTGATACAGAGGTGAATAAACATCAAATGGAGTCCGTTCAATTTGTCACGGATAATACAACGAATTTGATGCCAATTGTGTTTGCTAATAATGAAATGCAACAAGAGAATACTTATTTTATAACACCAGTAGAGAAGTTGCAAGGCGGAATGAGTTATCAATTAACTACAGGTGACATTCTTGTCAACAGATCAGATATACCAATAACACTCGCTAATATTGATTCTAAATAATTTAGATATATACTTCAATAATTTAATCAAATATGAAATATTTGATTCAATAGAATGAAAACTTCTGGTCATAATTCTAATTAGCAATAATTTTCGTTGATGGTTACTTCATACGCTTTATTAATATATTGTTCTTTTATTTTGTCTTGGCACTTGGATCAAGTACAATTTCTTCTTTATTTTCTCTTCCTCTTGTTGAATGACATCTGCCCTCTTGAATAGAGCAGCAATTTCGTCTTTAGGTATAACTGCTCATGTTCAATTATACTAATGATATATGTACTGAATTAAATGTGGGGTGTTAAATTTTCATCATCGTATACCATCATCGTAAAGTACACTGAATATTTATTACATAAAATGTAGACATTAAGCCAAACTCATGCAATTGTTCACATGGAAAAAGACATATACTTATAGATATGAAAAAAATTATATGTGCATAAACACCCATAATGAACTAAGGTCAAGCACCTCGCATATGCGAACAAGAAAATATTCTCATATTTGTTGGATTCCAGACATGCAGAGTTTAATCAACAGTATAAAACTCCACCAGCGTTTCTCAATCGTGCGAATGCAATATATATTTATTTTTGTTATTTCTTGAAATAAAATACATGTTTTTTGTCATAAATTTTATCGTTTCAATATAAAATTTCAAACAAATATGATTGATTTGTCATCGTTTTCAATTAAACATAATTACTATTACCTACTGATATTCTTACAACTGGTTATTGGCGTGTGGCATTTTTTAATTGATCTATAAGCAATAATTTGGCCAATCATATTTGTTAATTTGCTGTATAATACAATGGAATCAAATACCACTTAACACCCACTTAGATTGAGAGCCTCTTCACTTTACAGTTAGATGAGTGATATTGTGGGTAAAGGCGGGAACTATTTGAGATGGTAGGAATGAAGCAGGTCATTTGAGTGCATCTCCCGGGGCCAGAGGCCTTTCCAACCAGTTCATTGCGGGAGTTGATGCCGCATTGCTCGACACACGTGTAATAATAAAGTAGTAAAACAATTTTTTTTTCAATTCAAAACAACTGTCGATATGTATCATTTCCACTGATGTACTCTAATCAAATAATCAATCCAATAATAATGGATGTAGCCATAATCTATTATAATAAAGCAATATAATTATTTGATCGTATCGAGTATATTCAAGATTTTCGTATGAAATTTAAATTCCGGGTCATGAGAGACCCAATTCCTGTATAAGGTAATGATTTCAATTGTCGCATGAAAGTAAGTGGGACTCATCAAAAAAAAAAAAAAAAAAAAAAAAAAAAGAATTGTCAGCCACAACGATCATGCGGACAAAAATTGTTCACTGAATGAATTTACAACTCGAATTCATATTTAGTATTATTATTGTCCTTTTCATTGTGAAGAACAACAAATTTATTATACCAATGCACAAAAAGATGTTATTTATTTTGGAGCCGAGAAGAATTCTGATACTACGTTACATTGAATTTAGAAAAACTGGATTATATTGTTAATCATAATAATTGATTAATGTTTTTTCAGAAGATGTTGAGAGTATGACTGGTGAGATCGAAAATGGAGATTTGGCCGTTCGAGATGTTGCAGATCTTCTCCAACATCAATATGCAGTAATTACTGGTGCGACATTGCTAATTACTGCCTCTGATTTTTTGTCCACATTAGTGACATATCTTGTTTAAAAAATTTTCGAATTATTTGAAAAATGTTGATGCATTCAATAGGCAATTTAATCATCAGTTTTGAAAGAAAATTCCGTTAAAACCGGTTTGTCCCGCCGAAATACTAAAGTCCGGCAGATATTTTTTAAATTATTCAACACTAATGTCAAATTATCAAATAATGACTTGATACATCTATAATCAAAATAGGTAAATGAATCATTCAATCATAGTGTGTTTTAACTTTTTTTTTTCACTTTCGGCTTTGTAGGCGGTAAGACACGTGAAGGGTGTCCAATAATAACGTTTCCCGACAATGGTAACTTTCACAATATCAGCGATTTGGATTATCAGCGACTCATGCTGTATCTTACCTCAGTACCAACGTGAGTAATTGGCAATGAATTTTTTTATCAACAATTGTGTAACAATTGTGTTGCGATATACTGCATATTTCCATATACAGTCTCCAAGAAGCTGATCTAGGATTTCACTTGATCATCGATCGTCGTACTGATAAATGGAATTCTGTGAAGACTGTACTCATCAAAATTTCCGTGAGTATACCACAACAGATAACAATTGATACTAGAATGCATAAAGTATTATTCAATTTGTTTTTCATTTTCATTTTGTGTTGTTCCATTTCAGGCATTTTTTCCGGGGCTAGTGCACGTCGCGTACGTTCTGCGGCCAGCGGGTTTTCTTCAAAAAGCCATTTCTGAAGTTTCCAATAAACTGTTTCGCGAGGATTTCAAGTTTCGTGTGATTGTTTTGGCGAATATCACGGAATTGTATGATTTTATTGACAAAGATCAATTGACGGAACAACTTGGCGGTGATTTACCATATTGCCATTCAACTTGGATTCAAAATCGGATTGTAAGTTCTATGTACACAATATTATATCCCATATTTATTTGAAGAGAATATTGTTTTAGATGATCGAAATTCATACATTGCCATTATTTTTTAGAGCTTGGAAAAATTTTCCTCCATGACTCAAGACGTGTCACTGGCACTAGACTCATTTACACGACGTTTGGCTGAAATTGAATTCCCTAACAATACAATTGCAACAACAAGATTATTGAATCAACAGCAGGCTGAGTATAATGAATTGAAAGAGGAAATTTTGAGTGCAGCAAGACACGGTGAAGCATTGTTAGACAGTGTACGACAACTTACTGGCAAAGGAACTGCCGATCGGTTAGGAAACGTCGCTGCTGTGGAGAGGTATGTAAATAATAATTTCAGTATATTATAACATCATCAATTGCTTAGAGAATACGTTTCAGTTTATGATACAATTGTTTAAGACAGTGTATAAAGGTGCTTTGTCGGTCGCTGATTATGGGAGAATGAGGTCCGATTAAATTTTCAAGTTATATAGACCGTTTTTGTGGATTTATTCATCATTTTTCATCCATTTACGGTAATGTGGTTGGCTTTAATTTATGTTTGTGTGTTTGTGTCGTTCTATCGTGTCAAATTTCGTCCGATTCCGATGGGAAAGTCTTCTTTTACTGGTGGATAGATAATTTATTCTTTGACCCTATACTATTTTAATCGAATTACACATATCAATCAGTTATGTGTGTCATATTGTCTATAAAATTTATTAATTGCCAAATAAATTCTTGTTGCGGGATTTTCGTGCTTTTTGCATTTTACGTGGTATTATAAAATTGAAAAAATGTATGCATGCCATCACACTCAAACCTTGTGAAATAGGTTCAACAAAATGAGGAAGTGAATCGAAAAAATTATATAAAAATGTTATAACAGTTCGAGAAGATTCTAAAGAATTTCATATTGTCTTACCTATAGGTTATTGGTACAACTCGAGGAAACAGAACGAACCTTTGACTTGTTCTGGTCGCATCACAGCTCTCGATTACGACATTGTCTGGCATTGCGACAATTTGAACAAGATTTCAGAGAGTTGCAGGCAATTCTAGATCAACATCTCAAAACAGTGGATGAAATGACGGAGGTTGGCGAAACCCAGCTTCGCGTTGATCAACTGATACGTGACACATCATCATTCCAACGAATATGCAGGGTACGTTTAATTATATTCATCATAACTTTCATCCACACTTTTTAAGAAAAATTGAAAGATATTCGTCTGCAAATAAACTATATTAAATATCGATCGGCCAGGCAATACGATTGTTACACAATATGCACCAAATTATGAGCACAAAATTTGTATCAAAATCATACACTGTCAATGATATATGTATATTTAATATATACACAATGCACACAAGCACAAATGGTACCTTTGCATCGCTTTTCCACTTTTGTTTTTGTCGATAGTCCTATTTGTTGCATACCATGTGGATTTGGGTTTTGGTAAGCAGCAAAAATCAACAAATTAAATATATTATTATATGATAGAAGTATTCAATTTTGAGTATTATTAAAATATGATATTAGCCAATTCTCTCTATACATATAAATTATTTTTCGACAATATTTAATATTTTTTCTACAAATGTTACTGTTGCAATTTTTTCGAGCTACTACTTAACATTGAACTCTCGTCTTTTATCTTCATTTTTGCATTATTCGTTCATTTTCTTCCTATCATTCTCAATTCAGTGAGAAAATTTAGATACAAATGATTTTGTTGCTCAATGTGGCTCAAAAAAAAAAGTAATAAAGCGATGAAAATTTTGTTCGTAGGCATGCCACGATTATTCTTTCAACAAATATTACTGGCACTTTGCACGCAAAATAGAAAATATATTACGCAAAGCTACATAATATTATAATTATAAAGAAATTGCTGAAGTGTGCTTGTTATATCTTACTCTCTTCTTCAGGGAGAATAATATCTAATGTATGTTTTTATGACCATGAAAATATAATTTATTGGTAGAATATTGGTTGACGAATAAAAGAAGAATTTTTGATGAAAAAAATTCGAATAAATTTAATTATAAATATTGATTTGTAGGGAGATATCGACCGTGCGGAGGAAGTAATTGCTGCAGGACAACAATTACTCAATGGTCGTCATCAGTGTCCAACCGAAGTGGTGGAACCAAAATGTGCAGAATTACAACGCGTCTGTACAATACTTAGTCAACGATTGGAGAGACGATTGCACACTCTTACCAAGTGTCGTGAATTAATGGAGCGCATTGACAAGGTATCGCATCACATAATACAATAAATTATCTCCTCATAAATTAATAGAAAAAAAAATACAATTCAATACTAATAATAATTCCATTATCAGGCTAATGCATGGTGTACAAGAGGTATCGAACTTCTTGCATCTCAAAGTAATACGATCCCAGCAGCGGATCAAGCTTTACACGAACTGGAACAACTAGTGGAGTCTGCTGAAGAATTCCATCATCCTCGATGTATATTTCAAGATTCTATTGTGCCAGAGACGAAAGCACTAGTTGCACAGGTGAACAAATTACAATCCACAGATTACTTCGATTGATCGAAATAATCACACGAAAAATCATTTTTGGCTTCAAGGTATTGCAAAGAATTGAAGACGTCACGATGATGTGCGAAAAGCGAATAATAATTTTGAAACAACAATTGGTCAAGCCATCGAGACCTATTCAAACAGTCACACCAGAACCAGCCAAACCTCTTCAGGCATCACCGCAAATCATTAAACCTGGAAGAGTTTTGAGGAAGGCCAATACAATGCCCAAGGTAAATAAAAATATTTGTATGTTCAAATCAACAGCAACAAGTTATATTATGTTTGGTTATATTTGTTCCAAGATGGAATTGGGACCCATTGAGGGTGATTCTTCTTCGCCGGAGAGCGAGCCACGTGATGTTGAAGCATTACGACTAAAACGTGGTCATGTTTTAACCGAACTCGTTGAAACTGAACGTGTTTATGTCGCCGAGCTTGGATCTATTATTAAGGGATACAAAATGGAGATGGCTAACGAAACAATGGTTCATCTACTGCCAGTTGGATTAATTGGAAAAGCTGATGTATTATTTGGAAATATTGAAGAGATATATCACTTTCATGGTGATACTTTTTTACGAGATTTGGAAAATTGTATTTCAAATACGGAATTGGTCGCGTTGTGTTTTGTACAGCGGCGAGAAGTATTTTTTCGTTTATATAGTTATTATTGTCAGAATATACCAAGATCTGAACGATTGCGTGAACAAATTCAAAGTGAACCACAATTTCTTGCTGCATGTCAGCTAAAATTGGGTCATAAACTTCCATTAGCTGCTTATTTACTTAAACCTGTTCAACGAATCACCAAATATCAATTATTACTCAAAGATCTTCTCAAATATAGTGACGAGGCTGTGTGCTGTACAGAACTCCAAGAGGCATTGGATTGTATGCTAGTTGTCTTGAAATGTGTCAATGACAGCATGCACCAAACAGCCATTACTGGTTTTGGGGTGAGAATCGAAGAAATGAGCCATTTAAAAGTTCAATTCTTCATACATTTCTAACTAATTATATTGATCTCATTTTACAACATTTTTCAGGGTGATTTGACTGCTCAAGGTGAACTTTTACTCCAAGGTTCATTTAGTGTTTGGAGCAGCAGTAAACGTGAACGTTTATTGAGATTGAAACCATCCCAACGACATATTTTTTTATATGAAAAAGCAATGATATTCTGTAAACACAGTAAACCTCAAGCCCACAATAAAGCGACGTATCATTTCAAGAGATATCTCAAAGTAAGAATATTATCCTCGGTAATCTAAATTGAAAGAGAGGAAAAAAATTATTATATTCCTAGAAAAAAATATTAATTGTTATTATTTTATAATTAGATGTCACAAATTGGACTCACCGAGTCAGTGAAAGGTGACACGAGACGATTTGAAATTTGGTTACAAGGCCGAGCTGAAGTTCACACGATACAAGCGCCGAGTATTGAAGTAAAGCAGTCCTGGGTCCGGCAAATAAAAGGTGTTTTGATGTCACAATTGGCAGAACTGAAGGGAAAACAAAATACAGCGCTTGCTAAATCCAACCACAAGTATGTATAGCTGAAAATCTTTTGATTTCTACCGACTTACTCGTCAGTATATCATGTAAATATGAGAAAAATAATATATGGATTTTTTTTACAGGCCACTTCGACAGACGATCTCATGGGAAGCACAGGGGGGCAATGTGTCTGGTTCCTTGCGTACGCTCTCTGTTGATGGCAATAGCGTTCTGTCTCATGTAACTGATGTCTCACAGTCAACTGAAGATGATGTTGCCTGGAGTTCCGAGAACAGTAATACAGATGATGAAGACGCTTTTTCCGAGAATCCTGGACCAGCACCAGTAAGTTCATTCACTTGTATTCTGTCGTTGATTATCATTTTGTAGAATCGATATTATGATATTAATGTTTAAATTTTTTATTCAGGGTGGACGATACGTTGCACTGGCTGATTATTGTGCTGTTGGACAATCCGAGGTAACGATGCGAGAAGGCGATCATCTGGAGCTTTTAAAGGTTGGTTGTGCTGGTTGGTGGTTTGTTAAACTTATTGGCACTGGTATAGAAGGATGGGCACCAGCTGCATATTTGGAGCCAGTTAGTCGAAAAACTTCACGGAGTTCACAGTCGGTTAATAGTCAAGAGACTATATGAAATAGGCGTCTAACACACTAGATAAAACTATCTAGTGTGTGTTAGATCGTTAAACAAAATTGTCTTTGAATTTTCAGTTGATTGGCGTGGGATCAATCAAACATGCGTAAAATAATTCATTGCATAATAAAATGTCAAACGTGAGATTTGGAGAATTTTCCGCATGACCAAAAGTGAAGGATTTCGAACATATATCATAGGTATCATATTTATTGTGAATATAGTATAATCGGGAAATTTGTAGAAAGATTACTTTATGCCAGAGATCTATATTTTTATTTTTTTTTCTTGGTATCCGTGGAATATTAGGAAATTATTGAAGTGTCTGTTTAGGAATTTCCAGCATTGATATATGCTCCCATTTATATTTTTTTAGGACAAGCTTTAATGGACTGATTTTTTCCTCAGTTCAAATGAAATTGTTATTGCAATATTAATTCATAATTGTTTTGACTGAGTTAGTTAGTGAACAAACAAAAAATTAATTGTTTAGCGACGGAATATTGTAGTAGTATATAGTATTTTGGGAATTGTCTTTCGAGGGCAGTATTTTATTCCATATATTTCTAATCTCTCGATGAAGTTTTTGTAGAGGCTATGTACATAACATATTCGGTTCCATCGGTATCACTTACGTACAATGATTCTTTTCCATTATTTTTTTTTTTTTCCCTAATACAAAGTATTTAAATTGATTTCATTTATTGAAACGCTATCATTAATCAATTAACTTGATAGAAAACTTTGTCTGATTGCCATATATAATATATTAGATCACATTATTCAACAACAATGTTGAATATTTTGACTGTTGCTGAATCAATAATACAGGAAAAGTAGAATAGAAGGATATGGGTTAAAAGAAAAATTATTCGAAGCAAATATTATAAATAAATAGACTTCCATGTCAAAATCAATACAACAACACCAAGTGTTACGCAATATACTGGCTTATTGAATTATGGGAGAGTTATCTTCGTTGCATTTCAAAATGAGGTGATAAATGATAAAAACGAATGTGCAAAAATTTTTCACAAATAAATTTTTCATCATCAAAATGGATACGCACATGAATTCTATATTTAATATAAATAGCGATTTGGAATTTTATTAAAATCGAATTGCTATGGGTCGCGGATATATTTTAGTCATTGTGTTAAATTTTTCCTCTATATGCTGTATCGGCAAATGTTTCCATGGAAAATCCAATCTATATAAATGATTGTTCATTGTTCTTTATTGCAATCTGTACAATCCCCGAGTGTGACTCGGTTTTCTCAAAACGTTTTTATACAAGCAATTATATTGACAGATTATTTAAGCAATTGAAAAAAAAAAAAAAAAAAAAATGATAATAATAAAGGGGAAACATAAACCATTTTATAAGGCGTACAGAAGAAATAGACAATAATATTGTCCTCAACTACAAAGGTAATATTTTTTTCGCAATGTCGTAATATAGAAAATAACATGAGACACCAATTTTTTATATAGCGAAGCAAAAAATGCAAAAAAAAAAATGTTTGGGGTGTGATGCACTCGACGATGTATAATATACATTTGTCACTTTTGAACATCATGCAAATGTACCAGGATGTTCAACATTTTTTATTAAATATCATGATCATATTATATTGATTCAAATCACAGTTCGGGATATGATGAGACAAAAATTCTTCTGCAACCATTCGACTTGCTTTGTACTTTTCATCACGTTAGCATATTATATGTGAAAAAAATTTATAAATCATCCGAAAGGATGATACATTGATTTTGTTGACTCGGATGTTGAATTTCGATGAGACGTATACAATCGACTAAGTCAGACCTTTTTATCTTGCATAGAGAATTTATACAATACTTTTTCCGTCATTTTTGTTCTATACTCTTCAATTGCATTTATAAATCAATATTTTTTTTTTTTATCCATGAAAAAGTAATCTACTGTATCGGGAATTTTTTAGTGGCACCGTGTTAGAAATATTTCGTTTTTGGTCGACAAACAAATAACATCCTCGATATGAAGCGTGATGATCAACAATTTTGGAAATGTTACTGAAGATCAAATTTCTGCCAATTTTAATGATATTCTCATCACCGTGTGATGAAAAGTACTGAAGAAAAAAATCAAAAATTGAATCATTTGTGGGATAAATAGTTTGCAGACATAGTTGTGACATACGTTTGTTTGTCGTGTTTTTTTTTTCTCAAATTATAACTGAATATTGGCTACATAACAATCGTTTGAAATATATAGGTCATTCTGCCAAGTATGAAGCACTTTTGGAAATAGAGTAATCCATTCTATATCGTATAATGTGGCATATGATAGTGCCATAAAAAGCGTCAGCGTTGGAAAATATTTCAATTTTCGGCGCAATTACATTTGTGGTTTGATTCCGTGATTTTATTAAATATTCAAACGCTGCATGAGCTTTCTGTTTGTTGCGAAAAGCTTATGAGGTTTCCGACGATGATACTGACTTAGCATATTTTTTGTTTAAATTCACATCTCCGACACTGCACGATTTTTGCTGTGGAATTGAATATGCTTTCTAGGAAATTCAAAAATTGCTTCCATTTTGATTATCAACAAATGAAACACATCGTATTTGTTTTCGGTATTTACATAAAAAATTACGCATCAGAAATTGGCTTATTTAATGCGAAAAAATTCGAAATTTCCTAAAAAAACAGACTTGATGAAAACAGTTGCCTGCTGTCATGATCAAGAATTCTTCTACATAATTGTCAAAACGATGAGTCACCCAGAAATTCTCTCATTCAAAAAAGAAGACACTACTGCAGTATAACTTCAGTATGATCAAACATAAATCTCATGTGGAATACTTCTTTCAACACATACTCCACCCTTATCAAGTTCTAAAAAAAAGTCGCACATCGTGTCCCAAAAATTCTTTCATATTTGATGGAATGATCTATTGATGTTAAATTTTGCCAACAACAAATCCATAAAATATATAATCAGTTAGACAAGTATGTCATTCAACATTCTATTACATTCACCAATGTACATAATTATTGTTCCTCAATGAACAAGAAACCATGGAGTTTACCAAAAAAAAATATATATGTATAATATACAATACATATACATGAATATATGCATGCATTAACATAAACTTGTCTGATTTGCCTGAATAATAAATAGCTATCAATTGATTATACGATCAGTATGATCAATTCATATAAACACAAAATCCGTGTACAGTTGAAAAACATGATAGGAACAATTGTACAATACAAAAATGGGATTTTAACGGCGAGGATTGGTCTCATTCGCAGATAGAATAGCTTATAAATATTGTTATGTTATTATAATATAAATGAAGATAAAAGATCAATTGTAATGTGAGCGATGTGGCAGTGAGCTCAAAATATTTACATAATATAAATTATATGAATGGAAGTCAAATGAAGATGATAAGTTTGTGCTTACACTTCAAACAACACTTGAACTCGTTCATTTGCGAACGAATATTTGAATAAATAAAAAATTTGGCAATTTCTTGTCAGCTGATTCTCAAGTTTTCTGGACGCATATCCAATGGAATTAGTTTGAATGACGAATACGAGCCAGAAACATAATATTTGTCGATTGTGAAACATCACAGAGTTGCAATAGTCCAGATAAATACCTTTTGTAAATGGAGACATTTAATAAATTCTATTACTTGAAAACCAAATCCAATGCAGTTGTTGTTATATTATATGATGTCATATACAAGACGAGAATTATTTGTCAAAGTTATCTGTCATGGTGTTGGTAATGATGAATGATCCAATGAAGAAAATCGGTTCGTTCGAAAAGCTATTTCCGACCCTGTGAATTTTCTATTCGCACACTTTGATATGATAGAATTTTTATTGGGAAAGGAGTACGAAAAAATTATGATTCACACAATCAATTCACCTACATTTCACAAATTTATTTTCTACAATATCATCAGGCATATTCATTTATATCAGTCGATGAACATCAAGTAGGAAGATGCAGTTATTGAGTTTTCAATAGATTGTATGTGGAGTGAATACTCTTGAATACCTGCGTTGTACATAAAACAAAGAACAGCTGTAGCAGCTGGATGGTGACTAGCAGTTACAAGATCTTATCAAGAAGAAGAAGGAGAATAACGAACAGTCATGGAGTTGATGACAATGGCTTTTAGGTGATTCTACACTCCATAATGAAAAAATATATAATTTCTGTCGATTCGAGAACTATTTGTTCAACTCTGTCAGCACACTCGGACTACGGACAAATTTATAGACGAATCTCCATAGAATGAAAACAAATCCGAGTATTGTAGGACATTTGATGACAACTTTATTCGAAAGGGTTGGGCTTACAGGAAATTTTATTCAATCATTGGATGATCGGTAGATTTTATTAGTTATTCCAGTTATGTCGATAGAGGAGAAAATAATAACCCCATAGACTTACTAACTCTTCAATACATTATATATGGAGTAAGTGACTTTCATGAGCTAGATAAATAATGAAAAGAATGATGATAACATTAACAGCCCGATAATTACATCAATATGTGAGGTCCAGATTTATCATATTTGACTTACAGATTTAAATGAATCTAATGACAGAGTTACCAGGTGTCCGCTGGTGAAAACAATCGGCCGTAAAGTTCGGGTCATCATTATTATAATATATCTTTTAGCAGGGATGCTTAAAATAAACCAATTTGTGTTATACATCGCCAGACTCAAATCTGCAAACTATGTTCGGGTAATGTTGATTTGCTAGAATTTTACAGAGGAGATGATGATTAAAATAAATGAGAAGTTTCTCTTACTTCTAGAGTGACCTGGTTCGCAGAATAACAAATCATAAATATCTCGATAGTCATGGCAATCAAATAGATACCGATACCCACAAACTCTCCACCAACAGGCATCTGTGATAGTATGTAAACAGTAGTACACACCACAAAAGAACTCAAATAATATTGGACGAATATAACTTGCGAGAATACAGATTCGATGTAATCAGACAAACTGGATGTTTGAGAAGGTATAGTTTAAGTTTTTTATTATTGATATGAAAAATAATTCATGTGTATGGTGGAAGTAAATACCTGAGAATGGAGTTGTGACTTTTTATCCAATCGGTGAGAAGCTTTTGTTCCAATGCTTTGTACTCTTTACTATCGTATGATTTTTCCTTGCGCATTTTTTCTAGAGTCGTTACTGCTACTTCGAATCGTCGTTTAAGTATCCTAATCCTGACACAGATTTGTACCATTATACCACGAAATAGAGTATCGAAAGCGGCTTCAATGTTTGTAGCAATAAGAACAGCGAGGAATTCAACCAGAACTGTTACTCGGAAAATGCCGGGTGTAAAGTAATCAAATGGCAGATAAATCTTAAAGGGCAACGTGAATGGTGGTGAATCAGCACAAAGTCTGCCCAAAGTATTTCCTGATACTGTCACTTCCAACATAGCTGTGTAGGCTAAAAAATATAATCTTCGATGGGACTTACCTCGAACGTTAATTCTCGATGATCCTTCGTTATATAATTTTTATTAATAATTGGAATAATCGAAATGTTATACGATATACTTTTGCAGTTCATTGCCGCATTATATCATATTACAGTTCCATTTGTTCACTTTGAAAACTCACCTAAAACTGTTGTCGTAAGTAGCCTGGATCAGGATTTCATCGATGTTGGATTTGGGCCAATCATTCTCAAACCTTTCGCAAATTTCGATAATGGAATCGCGCGTTGCATGCAGTCCAATCATTTTCACAGTTACCGCAAACATAGAAGTTAATGAAACAACAATATCAATACGTTCATCTACGGTATTGTCAAAGAACAAAACGTCTGTGATCTCAGCCAGCACAAATCCATTGTGCAAAATGAAAACGAGAACAGCGTACAAGTTATACATGTTTGATTTCCAGCTGGACCAAGTGACTGGTCTCCACAGGCCACAGCAAGACAGTAG
Source organism: Zele albiditarsus (assembly GCA_958496275.1). Classification (NCBI taxonomy): domain Eukaryota; kingdom Metazoa; phylum Arthropoda; class Insecta; order Hymenoptera; family Braconidae; genus Zele; species Zele albiditarsus. Next base: position 6,128,916 of record OY292413.1, on the reverse strand, counting down.
TAGGAAGCTTTCAACTAAAATTGCCATTATTGTTCGATCGAATAATGGTTTAAGGGGGAATGAAGTAGATGCTATTGTGATAAAAGCTGGAGCTATATTTAAACTGCTTCGCATGGGGTTGTGAAACATTCGTCGTTATATTGTAAGCTGTTATTAAGGGCAATTAGAGAAAATGTTCTGGAGACAGTGGAAACAAATAATTGCTGCGACAATTGTCATGCGAAAAACTGTTGCATATTTGAAACCCCGACTATGTACTATTGTTACTTCATTATTGCACCGCTTCGGTGCATGCTAGATCCATCCCCATGACGTTTTGTATCGATTGGTGGCTAGAAAAGTGGGGAGGATATAGAAGTCAGTTGAAACTGGAACTCCTAACGGAGAAGACGTATCGCAAAGTGTTCTGTCAGGTACGTCTTTGTTATGTTATGACCAATTGAAATAGCATTTCAAAATTATATCATTAGATAATAATCATTTTACGTTTTGACAGTATCGGTTATAAACGAAATAAATTTCACTAATTTTCTTATGAATGCGACACTTCTGGTGTATACATTGACCAAATAGCGATTATATATTTTTTTGATATAATAAGTGGAAAAGTTCATAATGATGATATTGCAATCTGATTATTAATGACATGGAGAACGTTTCACTCAATAATATATAGATTCAATTACATCGACTACAAATATTTATAAATTTTTCAACAGCCTATAGTTACAGTCTTCAACAGACTACATTATGAATAAACTAGTTTCATAAGTAGTATGTATACCTGGGAAAAAAGTTGTAAGTTAAACTATAGAAACATATGCGCTAATTGTTCTTTTATTTCCATCAACAATGTCCACAGTTCAACAGATTGGAGAGAAAGTGGATGGTGCATATACCAACTAATTTTGCGCATATTTAATGCAAAGAGATGAAATAAATTAAGATTCGCCTATCGTTCGATTATTTCACACCATGTTTTGGTATTTTATACAGTCTCAACAAGAGGATGCCTGAAAATATCTTGAACCTGGTAAGCTCATATTTGATTTAAGTATCCATATATACTTGATAACATACCAAATATTCGAATTGATAATTGTCCTGAATTATCTTATGATATATGAAATAATTGTTCCCGCTAATATTGCTTCATAAGATGTAATTCTCCACTATCATCTGTATTCACATGCTCACCAATAGGCTATAAGTTGAGTAAACAACTTTGAGAAGCTGTATACAAGCATATAAAAAAACGATGACAAGTTTAACAACAACAATATATTCTTATGATAGTGCTCACTAACAATACTTCACTTACAGCTGTGAATGATTCAAGTGATAAAGTCACTACATGACCGGTAGTAAACACAACTGGTTTAAAAGTTCTAGCCATCATCAGTACAATTTTTTTTTTAGCAGAGACACTAAAAAGAAACCAATTGGTGCTGTACATCGCTTGACACAAACCTGATAACTACATAAGTATATTTTGAATAGTGTAAAATTGTTTATAAACCACATACATTAATTAGCAACAAATATAATGTCATTCTTACATTCAAAGTCACTTGATTAGAAAAAAAGCACATCATAAACATTTCACCACCTGTGGATGCTACATACAATATGCAACTCAAAAATTCTACGGTGAAAATTGACATCCGTGACATACGATAAATAACGGAGCACAATATCAAGGAGCTCACAGAATATTGAATAAATATTACTTTTGAAAAAACAGATTCTATGTAACTGCATAAACTGGAATATTAAAGAAATTCAAGAAACTCATCTAGATCATATCTACAGGTGCCAAGTTTAACATACGTACCTAAGAATGGCATTGTGACTGCATATCCAATCTCCAAGACACCTCTTTTCTAATTCTCGATATTGTTCCGAATGATATGCTCCTTCACTGCCCATTTTCTCCAAAGCCGCCACTGCTACTTGAAATTGATGTTTCAATATATTAATCTTAGCAGAAATTTGTATCATCATGCCGAAAAATAATGAGTCGAATCCGGAACCGATGATGATCGCAAAGCAGAGGACAAAACTTTGGACTGCAACACTTAAATTGTAAATTGCGGGCATCGAGTAATCATAAGGCAAGTAAGCTCGATAAGGCAACGTGTTGTTTAGTTTCGCTGCGATGATCCTGCCTGAAGTGACCACCAATACTGACCCTTCATACCCACCTAGAGTCATGAAGAAAGTTATTCTCCAGAGATACTTCATTTAAAGGTAATGGCACGGACTGATACTCAAAGCTATATAAGTGTCATAAATACTGTTTCATTTAATCATTATGAAAAACTCACTTGGTTATAAAATTATACTTTTCCTGTATTAATTTTTCATCGGCAGTGTTGGGTTTGAGCAAATCGGTGACAAATCTCAGACGGATTCTTTCTATATCCTTGTTTTTCGTTATTATACCGGTGATTTTCACACAAACAACGGTTACTGTTACCAATGTAAAAATATTGTCAATCATCTCATCTACGGTATTGCTTATGAACAAGAGATCCAACAACTGCGTGAACGCGAATCCGCCGATAAGAAATATTACAAAAATTGTGTATGTGTCATAAAGGTTTGATTTCCATCCAGACAAGTCTGGGGTTTTCCAGAGACCAGTGTAACACAGCAATCGCATGCACTCAACTAAAACTTCCATTATATGGCGAGAAAATTTTGCGTTTAGGGGAGAATTAACTTGATGCTATTATCTTAAGAGGTGATGTCATTACTGAGAGTGATCCTCTGGAGGTAGACAAATATTCACCGTCATATTATAAGCTATTATTATTGATAATTAGACATATGTTCCTGGAAACAATACGGAAGCCGGTAATTATATCAACATATGGCATGAAGGAGACAATTGCATAATTAAGAATGTGACATGAGACATCTGGCATCACGATAATGCATATGGATAGTAATTAACCTCCCACGATATTGAATATCGATTAGGGGCTACAGGAGTGGGGACACCATCAGTTCGGACTAAAACTTCTAACAGAGAAGACGCTTCACAACTCGTTGCGATGCTAAGAACATTCAATTATATCTTGATATTATTCGTAGGGCTGAACAATTTTGTAAACGGGGATTGAGTTGATGATAATCAATCCAGGAGTTTCGGTGAATTTTATTAATGGTTCGGGCGGCTGCAAACGTTTTGGAAAATTGTCTATACATGATCGTTATCATGACGAATGAAAAAATCTTATCGCCAGTTCTAGTGATTGGGTTTCGCAGCACAACGTATGACACTAATGGAAAGTTTTCAGTCTAAATAACCATTATCATCTGGTCGTATAGTTTTTTCACGAAAAAACAACTCGACGTTTGATGCAATGGCTCTGAGAGAGTTCCACTTCTGATTAGAAAAATTATGTGAAAATGGCATTATGGCCGTTTATTCAATCACCAAGGAACTTTTGTTCTATTTCTCTACACTCCTTCCAATCATGTATTTTTTTTATTACACATCTTTTCTGAAGTCACAATTGTCAGTGAAAAATGATGCACATGAATAGCAATTTTATACAATACTAATCCTGTAAAGCAACGTTTCGTGGTGATGTACCACTAAAATTGTGTTTGTAGCCACTACCAACACCGAAACGCATACAGACGTAAAGTGATGAAATAAATGATTATCCAAAAAATTTAACTTTGAATTCAACATGTTGTAATAATGAAAAATTTCGTTTCAGTATGAAGAACACAATTTTATTCGATCGTTGAAAAACTCACCTGTTTCTGTGATTGTACTCAGTTACCGCACTCTGGGAACCTTTTTGATACTCTTGTTTTTTTTTTAATAACACCAATGATTTTCGCACTCACAGCAGTCATAGTGAGCAATGGAAGAACATTTTCGAGAAACTTACCTACATTGATGATAAAAAAAACGAAACATCACGGACATTTCAGAATGAATAGATTAATGGCATTTTTTTCGTGTGCTGTATTCTAAAATTCAAGAGACATCAGATAAAGCTGAATTTGCTTGTAGAAGAGGTGCATCGCGATGAATTGAGTCAGGTACGTCTTTGATATAACGAAATGATACATTATTTTTATATTGCTCGCTTTGATCATGCATAGATTGTATCAGGGAAAAAATTCGAAAACTTTGGCTGATTATTATTCACATACTCAATGAGTGGAAAATACGTGGCAAAGACTGGTGCTGTGATTTGGTTGTGCTAATTATTAATTGTGAGGTGAATATTTGGTTTAATATTATATCACTATGACAACAGCGGCTTGGATGTATATGGGAGAATTCGAACAAAGCACTTGTCCCTGAATTCTTCCGAATATTTATCCCAGTCATGTCCAATATATTAATTGATGACACAAAAGAAGACCTAAAAGGGACGTCCGAGAACAATTTTCACTATTCTGACGTAAAATAATTCACTGGATATAATTTTGTGTTGAATTGGTTATTATAATTATGGTGAGTTTTCGAATCGGATTATTGTTTCCGTCATTTGCTCGAAAATTTCACTGTATTTCGAGTCACCAATATGAAAACAAAATTCAATGAATTTTTTCACATTAGAATGGTACAAATTATATTCGACTATGTGCCAAATTTTAGCATTTTTCAGTTAACACAAACTGATATTATCATAATGTAATTTTACCAAGTTTTCAGAGTGATAAACTGTTGATGTGATGAAATATGAAGTTTATCACAACATTATGATCGGATATGTTGATCATACTGATTTGAAACCAAGAAATTCAATTGTTCTCACTTCAAAGGTGATTTGGTTTGCAGAAAAACCAATCGTAAAGATTTTACTAGTAATAACGATCAGGTGATAACTGATGGCTATGAAAGGTCCGATGAATCTCGCTAATATCATTATGTGTCAAAAACAAATAATGAAAAAAAATAATATGAATAACTTCATTCAGGTTATTGCTAGCAAATATGTATTTTAGAGTGTATACAGATTATTCATGAACTTTATATACTTAAAATATGTAGTAGGTTGAATGAAATGAGAATTATGCTTCACTGCGGTTATACTCATTGAACCATAGGTATGCAGTTTACTATTGAATCTTATATGGATTCATATTAACAGGTACAAATGAATGACGATTTATTTATTAATTCTTTAATACGTTATATATGGAGTAGGTGACCTTCATAAGCTGGATCAATGTATGAAAAAGAAAAAGTAATGAAGAGAAAAAAAATTCATCATAACGATACAAGAACTTTTGTTTAACGTCATTCTACTCACAGATTTAAAAGACTCTAATGATAATGTCACCAGATGTCCACTGGTAAAAACAATTGGCCGTAAAGTACGGGTCATCATTACAATAATATATCTCTTAGCAGGAATGCTTAAAACAAACCAATTTGTATCGTACATCGCCACACTCAAATCTGCAAACTATATCAAAATACATGTTTATTTTACACGCATGATAACAATCGGAATCAAAACAAAAATGTCGTCCTCACTTCAAGTGTGACCTGGTTGGCAGAGAAACAAATCATAAATATTTCAGATGTCATAACGAAGAGGTAACCACCAATGCCCAGAAAAGGGGGTCCGAAAGGTGTCTGTGATAGTATATAGACAGTTGTGCAGACCACAAACGAACTCAGGTAGTATTGGACAAATATCACTTTCGAAAAAACTGATTCAATGTCATCAGACAAACTGGATGGTTGGGAAAACTTGATTTTTACACTTCTTGTTGTCATGAGAATAATTTATAAGTATACTAGAAATAAATACCTGAGGATGGCATTATGACTTTTAATCCAGTCTCTAAAAAGCTCCTGTTCCATTGTTTTGTATTCTTCCGAACTAGTTGATTTCTCATTGCGCAGGTTTTCTAGAGTGATTATTGCTATTTCGAATCGACGTTTGAGCATTTTAATCCTTGCACAAATTTGTACCATTACTCCACGGAATAGCGTGTCAAAAGCAGCTTCAATGTTGCTGGCCACAAGAACAGCAAGAAATTCAAATAAAACTGTTAATCGGAAAGCGCCCGGTGAGGCATAATCATAAGGCACGTAAATCTTAAAAGGCAACGTAAATTCTGGTGTGTCTGCACGAAGTCTGCCTAGAGTATTTCCTGATACAGCCATTTCAAACATAGATGTGTAAACTAAAAAATATAATCTTTAATGGGACTTACCTCGAATGTAAAAATTCATTACATCATTCTTATTCTCAATATTCAAATGATCAAAATGTGATATGATATAATGTTGAACTTCAATTATATTATTTTACAATTCAATTTCAGAATACTTGAAGCTCACCTAAAATCGTTGTCGCAGGTTTTTTGAATCTCGATTTCATCGGCGTTGGGATGGCGCCATTCACTTTCAAATCTTTCGCAAACCCCAATGATAGAGCTGCGAGTCCCATATATCCCAACCATTTTTGCAGTTACAGCCAACATGGAAATTAATGTAACAATTGTATCAATACGTTCATCTGCAGTACTAGTGCTGAGAAAAAGATCCAGGATCTCAGCTAACACAAACCCATTGTGTAAAAAGAAAACGAAAACAGCGTAAAAATAAAACATAAATGATTTCCAACCAGACCAAGTGTTTGGTTTCCACAGACCGCAACAAGCTAGTAATGAAAAGCTTTCAGATAAAATTGCCATTGTTCTGTAAGCGAATGATGATTCAAATGAGAATGAACTCGATGTTATTATCATGAAAGCTGAAGGTATATTTAGAAGGATTCTCTTCGAGTTGGGGTGCATTTACTGTTGTGTCATACCCTGTTATTATAGGCAATTAAATACAATACGGAAGTAAGTAATTGTCTCCAAGAATTGTCATAAGGAAGACAATTGCATAATTGATAATGCGACTTGAGATATTGTGCCGCCACAGTGGCACCGCATTGATGCATATATGATGAAGCAACCCCCATCATCACATCGTCTATCGATCAGCAAATATAAGGGTGGGGAGAACGTCAGTCACAACTGAACTTCCTAAGAGAATAGACGTACTGCAGTAAGTTCTGCCAGGTACGTCTCCAATTGTGATAAGTGAACTTACATTCTATTTCAATATCACTTTGTCAAAAAAACCAACCATCTGAAAAACAGTTTTCTCATGATAAGTATAATTGTAATATGAGTTGTACTGTAAGTACTCCATCATGTTGTGCATTCGAAATTGTGCCTTGAGCCGTTAAAAAAAAGTTTTTCAATATGATAAGTCTGGTATAACTAGTTGATACTGTCGGAGCTTTTGTGAGGCAGGCATAGTGAGCATAAATGTCACTAAAGAAACGTCACTTTCAATTGAAGGTGTTACGAATTTGACTGGATATTGACAATAGTTTGAACTGGTTATACTTATCGATTCACATATGCACATCAGTATCGTTTGATTTCCACCCCACTCCAGACAATGTTGTTTGTCTCCAAAGGTCGCAATAAGTCAGCCACACAAAACTCTCAGGCAAAACAGCTATTATTGTTTGGTGGAATAATGGTCCAGATGAGAATAAAATCTAGAGATACATTTAGAAGGGTTGTCTTGGGGTTGGTATACATTTACGGTTCTATTATAAGCTTTTGTTAAGGGTAATTAAATTTATGCTTCCGGTGACAATACGGAAACCAGTAATTATTTGAAGAATTGTCATGGGGAAGACAATTGCATTATTAATTATGTGACTCTGGTCACTTGCCGCCACAGTGGCATCATAATGATGCGTATATTGGATATGCAGCAACCCCCCACTGCACCCTCTATCGATTCGTGTCTAGCAAAGTGGGGAGGGCGTCATTCGCGACTGAAACTTTGAACAGAGTAGACGCACAGTAGTAAGTTGAGACGAGTACGACTGCTACAATAGATAAATATACATTCTACTCCAACCTCATCGGTGGAGCATTCTCATCTTGATCTGTACAAGCGCAATATGAGTTAACAGTGAAAGAACATAGTTGGATTTTTACGTTTTTATTTCCAATTCGAATTGAACAATCTGTCACAACTCATTAGCGATTGACAGTTCAAAGGGTTGAAACAATTAAATGTCGATCTGCATGGTGTGTGCAGTGATGATGAATGTGGTAAATAAATCACGATTATTAAATGAAAATTATTTCATGATACTGCGCATATAAAATAAATTACGCACTGCACTTAATATAAACATTCCATATCACCTTAAACAATAATGAGTGTTCCAAACAGATCGTGTGTGTATCTATATTGGCGACTCATCATTGTCATAGAATAATGTACCACCAATTATTTTTTCCCAAGTGCAATATAATTGTTGAATGAGTATAAAGTATTCAATCTAATCATAAATTCGTGATGAGTTTACGTTGCTGAGATTCACGTCTGATCAAGCCATACATCTTGATTCATTCCCATATCAGACACGTCCAATACCGAAAACCTGGAAAAAAAAAGCCTGAAAATACTTTTGAATATTTAATGATAACATATAATAAGCGGCTAAAAATTAATTCATTAAAGCGGAGCAATGGTAAAGTGTACAGCAATCAAGGAACCTAATCCCAATTATATTCACAATTTACTGCCTTCAGCTACCTGGATATGGTATGCATAATTCACGCACATTGCCCTCATAGCACCTAGCACATGAGCAAACCTCTTCATGGTTCTTCACACGACATAAAGCATCAGTTCCGCATAATCCAGGACAAACAGCCTGGCATTCATTTTCTGTGCATTTTTGATTGTTCAAGCATTCTGTGTTATTAGTACAGCTCCTTTGCACACGAAACTCTTCAAAATAATACATTTTTTTTTCAAACAATTTGTATTCAACAGTATATATTGAAGACTGCCAATCATAAATGCATATTAATTTATTGAGAAAAAATAATACTTACGAAATTCAGTCAACGCGCCAAATATTCTGTCGGATAGAGAAGTGGCCCGGACTGTTGAATCTGATGCCGACAGTACAATTATTGTTAACACAATTAATGAATATCCCCTGAAAATATTCATGATGACTGCCAATTCCAAACTGTCCTCACGAACAATGAACGTTCTCTTGTGGTCAATCATTTTTTTTCCTGGCAATACATAATTTGTAGTTCAACTATAAATTATACGCAAACAGGAAATTGTATTTGTTGAAAAATTATTCTGCATTGTTTCACGATTGCTTTGCAGTGATAGTCAATAACTACAGAAGATGTTTTCAGTTTAATCAGTGAAAATCGTGATGGATATGCAAAATATATTGATGCGTTGGCAGTTTTATTTTACCATGTTATCAAATTTGTTGCAATTAATTATACAACCATTATTTAGGATGTTGATCTGAGAATTGGATCAGATATGAATAGACTGATGTATGTGGTCGATTTATTGAGAGCATAACTGAACTATTCTGATAGTCTAAAATTGCGTTTTTCAAATATTTAATCATTAAAATTAAATTTAATAAGCTGAGAAACTTATTGTTACTTGGTTAGCGTTCATCGCACCAGTATATACGCCAGAATTATACATGTATTCTGATGATACAGCAATTTGGTAGTGACAATGCTGATGTGAAAGAATTTTCGTCGTGGAGCAATAATGTGCAAACGATTGTCCATATTCATCGAGTACAAACATTCCAAATGCAAACAGATCCAATCATTTTTTCCTTAGGAACATTTTATTTCAAATATGTATACATGCATTTTTACATAAAAAAAAAAAAAACATCGACATTATATATTACTCACAATCGGAATCAACATTTTAATGCATAATTCAACTTCTATGTCTCTTTTGAAGTATGTGCAACCTTCGCATTAAATTGAAACTTTTCCAAAAGTTTGTCCCACAGGCAGGTCCATTCTTTGCGACCTGAAAGAAGTAATATCAATGAGCTCAATCTTCCCAGCAGAATAATTGTCGCCAAAAACTTCAATAACTTTTAAACTATTTTTGTTTACCTTCATAAGGTGTGCATTTGATTAAAGCGTCTCCCTCATAGCACTTGGGACATCTGCAAATTGGTTCATGATTCTTGACATTACACACAGCATCTACACCGCATTCTGTACGACATGGATTGCGACATATAGAAAGGATGCATTTTTCAGACATCCTGCAATCTGTGTCATTGTGACAGGATTTGGATGGATCAGCATTTTCTACAAATATTGTATGCTTTTGTTGTATACTCAGTTCCATTAAACTTTTTGTAGCATAAATTTTTCTATTGATTCAATTTTAAACTTTAATATTAAGGTTTTTGTGTTGGCTGAGTGCCAATCTCTGTTCAACATTTGAAAATCTCGCGTACAAGACTTGGTTTTATGCGGATCTGCAAATTAATTCTAATCCGTTAGTCATTCAATATAAGTGTGTTACCTTCATTTCAGAACTTTTGAGTTCAAATTTGTAATCAGTGACCTCAAAAAACTATCTAAGAAGAACACGAAAATTCTCTTGATTCACGAGAAAAGCAATATTCGGATGAGTCATATTTCATCAATTGTGCCTTGTAAATGAATTATAATAACACGATTGAAGTTTTTCAATAAGTGTAGATAATATGAAAATATATACAAATAATTAGCTGGATAATTGTGAAAATAGTTGAAAAAGAGAGACAACTATTTAGAAAAAAAGTGTAGCAACGTTCGTTGCATTTTGCTGCACAGGGTGAATTAATTCTGTCGAAATGATTATCAATATTCAGATCAATATAAAAGCAATTTTATTACCGAGCTCTGTCAATAGCCTACTGATTGCGATGCCAATTCGATGTATCTGAAAAAAAGGTAAATTGATAGAAATAATTCATTAGCAAAAGTGAATTTGATAAATCACCAGATGTATACACTCACATCAACATCTTGTGGAAACGATTCAGAGAACGAAACTATTACCAACACGATGAATAAATATACCTTGACCATATTTCCAATATATTGTAGACGACTGTACGAAAGAACAAAAAATTTCACCAAATATCGAACACTTTCCGGTGTCCAGCAGTTTTTCCGCTATTAATATTTATTATGTTATCAAGATGCAAGGTATGCGGAAACAGGAAGCTAAACTAAAATAAATAGGCAACAAGTTGTTTACCAAATGCACAAAAATTTATTTCATAATTACGGAAGATGGCTTTAAAATAAAAAAAAAAACATCACGTTTTATGATTGGTTCTATTGTCTGACTTGAATAACTCACAACAGGGTTATATTAAAACAAAACTCTGTATTTAAAACCTTCAATGCATATTTTTATTATTATGTTTAGGTTTCCTCGTGAATAACAGTATTACATTGTTGAGACATATTATTAAATAAATACAAGATATATTGTGTGCGTCATAAATTCTCCATGAACTTGATGTATGACTAAATACTGCAAAGTTTCGTTTTGTAACATTGATAATTTTTATTCAACAATTAGAAGGTACATACCCAACTCAATGTACCTGAAAACATTAATTATAGGAGTGGATTCTATGAAACACGTTATTATTATTTTCTTATTGAATCTTACTTGAAAATTATAGCTAGTACAAATCTCAGTCTAGAATATCATTCATTGAACAGACATAAAATATATTATTTATATCAACTTACCTTTTCTACATTCTATTTCTGGATCTCCGATGTAACAATGGGGACATACGCATGTCAAAATGTGGTTCTGCACATGACATAATGCATTGATTCCACATGATCCCGGACATGGATCAAGACATGTATTGTTTTTGCATATTTCACTATTCAAACATACTTCATTATCTTTACAGGCTCTGCGTTGTTCTAAAAATCCAAAATTATTTCACGAATTGTAAACTGTATTCAATTCACCTTCGAAGCATTCACAACGAAATTCATGTCAATAAATAATATTGATTTATTATATGTAGAAGTGTAATATGTAATAAGATTTATAATAAAAACATTCCAAATTTGACAATCTTACCACCAGCAATTGCTATCTTGCTCAGTGCCGCTATCACTTCTTGAATCTAGAATAATATTCAGATAGTGATAGTGATCATAATTTTTCATTCTCCACAGCATTGCCATGATTCTGATGACTTACCTCAACTTGTTGCGGCGACGATCCAGAAAATAAAATAATTACGATTCCAATCAGTAAATATACTCTGAACATTTTCATTATTACTTATTAGTCCGTCAATGGGAAACAATTGCTCTTCATCAATAGTAAATGTGGTTTGACGTGAATTTCACTCTGAAATGTGACGGTTCCTATTTTTCGAAACAAATCGTGCACGAATCATAAACAGAAGTGAATATATAAAAAATAAATAAATGAACGGATATATGTTACATTATTTATTAAAAACTTTCGGAACATTGCACAATGTATTATCTATTTCATCCAACCAGAGTAATATACTGAGCACCAATGATTGTGTTCAGTATTTATATGTATTGTAATGATTCTGTACTTGTGACATTTTTCAACTTTATACTTTTCACACAGACTCGACACTTCGCTTGTTTATTTCACCAAGCCGAAAACAATATGTACATAAGTCGATCTTAGTACATCAAAGCCCTCAATAATGTACGACAATTGATTGAAAAAATAAATTTTTTGTGAATCCTACACATATTTATTGGTATACATTCCAATATTTATTACACAATAATTTTCGTCGTGAATTTTTCGCTATAATAAATCATTAGTTTAAGAGAAGTTTTAATATATAGATTGGCAGTTGTGTTTTTATGTTCCCTAATTTTGGTTATTTCAGTCCAAACGTATATTATTACAAAATAAGAGCTACTATTTATACAGAAAAAAGCTCTATAATATACAGGGCTATGATACATTACAGTGACAAAGTAAAATATCCAATAGATCCAATGTGAATTATACTGAGTAAAATCCGTCGTATGGACATGTCATCAAGTTGTGCTAATTTTATTGGTTCAAACCATTTTTACAATAACATTTCGAACAGCGTACACCTCCAACGTTCTATGCCTAGGGAAATTTCGGATAAGAATGATTTAATACCCACATAATAACGATGAAAAATGATACGATTAACTTGACGTTATATGAAATAACAATTTTTAGATTTCAATTTATTTGGTTTATTGAATTACCTGAGTATGGATTGCATCTGACATGGGGATTACCGAAATAACACGTGAAACATCTGCAAGTAAGTGTATGATTTAGTACATTGCATATTGCATCTATCCCACATGTACCAGGACATAAGTCAGTGCATTCGTTATTGAAACAATTTTCACTATTTGGACAATGAGAGTCGTCTGTGCATTTATCTTTAGATGTAATGCGGTGTGAAGCGGCTGTTTTTTCCACTATCTGGGCGAGTTGTTGTAACTGAAAAGACAACTTGATGATGAGAATCATAGATAATTGAAAATAAAGTTAATAAAGTACCAGGGTATACTCACATGCCGGTCTTCTAATAATCGTGCATAAATCAGAATGATTATTGACGCGACCAATAAATATATTTTGAATATATCCATAGTTGACAGAGTGCTAATGGAGAGTTTTCTGCAGACGATGGAAGTTTTCTGATGGCCAGACGATTTTGCCATAGCGTAATATACTTCTCCCTTTATCAAAACACGCTTAGAAGAAACAGGTAATCGAAGTAAATAACATATATATATATATATATATTTATATATATCATGTTGTTGGAAGATTGGGTGAGATATACTTCTTGAAAATACACGGAAGTTCCGGTGAGATAATCGGCAAAATTCGTGCTGGGATTATAAAACACAGTAAACGAATCATTATTTTTTAACAACAATTTATTGCACCTTAAGGAATTATATTAACAATATTACATCGATTCTGATCGACGATTCGTCATAGGAGTATCATTAAATACAGTGTCGTGCGAGTTATACTCCACCCAATTGATTGATAAATCGTCCGAATTGGCATACTAAATTGTTTAAACCTGGAAAAATTAAAGGTAAATCGAAATTTCATATTATAAATGATGATTTGTGTGAAAAAAGAAATGAAGAGCGGATGATGAATCTACCGGAGAATTCTACGCCAATATTGATTTTTTAATGGGATTTTTTCGGTTGAGATTCATCCGCTCATCGAATAAAGCCTTATTATTTACCATGAAGAGGTGTACAACTTTCGTATGCATCGCCCGTATAGCACTTAGGACATGAACACAACATTGTATGATTTGCGACATTACAAATGGCATTAATTCCGCATGATCCAGGGCATGGATCACGGCACCATTGGTGGATGCATTTTTCAATTTTTATACACTCAGTATCGTTGACACAGTATTTACTTCCATCTAAATTCAGAATTATTTGATGCATTCAGTTTCATTCTATCGAGTCACTGAACATCGTTTACATAACTTATTTTAATGACAAACCAAAAATTGATTTCTTATGTGTATATAAACAGAACATTATTCACCGATTGGATCTCGTAGCTTCGTCACCGCGTTAGCAATCCGATGTAACTAAAATAATAATAAATTTCAATGAATATCATTATTTTTCATTATATTATGCAACGTATATTTTTAATAATGGCAATTGAGAACTCACGTAGAAGTGTGGTATACAAGACTCCGATAATGTAATAATTGTTAATACAGTAAAAAAAAATACTATAAATGTATTCATGTTTGCAGAACACAAATAAAAAAATTACGTTCTCTGTTCGCTTTGCAATAATGACGAACGTTTTCTCACCTAAATGTTGTGATATTTTTACGTCATTTATTCGACGACAGACTGGATACAAACAGGAAGCCATTATGCGTCGAATATTGCAATGTTTGCTTGAAAACGGTGCCCGAGTTATCCGAAAAACCTTGGTCGGTGCGTCGTTGTAATAAAACGAAAACTTTAAAATGAGAATGATGAATGGAATTAAATATTTTGGGGTGATATAACTGTGTAAAAATGTCATTCTTGCGGAATATTTCAATTCAAACGCATTTTTATGATTATTCGTAGTTGTGAAAATCACACTGTTTATTTGATACAACGTGAAAAAAACAATGAATATTAAATGCACAAAAATAGCACTACAAATAATAACAATCAGTCATTCGACTACTGAAACAGCAAAATTACAATAATCAATTGCACCAATGGAATGGGTGATGATATATTACACTGGAGTTATGCAAATAGTAAAAAACTACATAATGAAAATCCATGTTAAATGAATAATGATTATATCAATAAAAATTAGAAACTTGAAGTCTTCTCGTCGCGATTATAATGTATCGATTCATTGATCAGAATATTCACAGCTATTCTCACATTTACTTTTCTGGATTTTCTAGTAATACATAAAAGAAAAAAAAATAAAGAGACAGTAGCACATGTTACAGGAGCGACATGAAATATTTGATTTTATCACTTGAATGAGTGATGAAAAATAATATTTAACTAGTATAAAATAAAAAATAAAATGGGCGATTTAATAATTAACGATTCAATAAATGAATAAAAGATAAAGTTTTGGTATTTTCTCTCAAATTCAAATGCTTCAAACCATCAATCGAAATATGTACAATGATTATCGATTTGTTCTCTGCTTTTCATCGGATCCATGATTGATTAACACCAATGAATTATTGATATGCCGATAAATCCAACAGAATAAAGCTGCTCGACCCTTGTGAACTATTACGCTATAATAATAAGTATAACTCTATTACTTTCTAACGCAATTTTTTGAGTATAGTAATGATGCAAATAATTCTTACCTGGTCTTTGTATACTCCTATGAATGAATCAGACTTGCAAAACAATTGTTTGTTCAACGAAATTACAATAATTTGTTGAATACTTTTTATGCTGTTTATGTATGTTGCGACATTTTTTCGGTTTTTTGTATCGAATGCAGCGTCAACTTCATCCAACAGTAGAAATGGTGAAGGATTTTTGCTGCAACGAATAAAGAACCATAAAAATTTATTCGAATTCATTGGATTAATTTTAGTCAAGTCAACTATTAATCTTAATGAATTTTTACCTTTGGATGCTGAATATCAATGATAAACTGGCAAGAGCTGATTCACCGCCCGACAGTTCTCCTAGACAATAACGTTTTTTCGGTGGTACACAGACGTAACGGATGCCACCCAGGTATGGTTCCTCCTCATTTTCTGCCCACAACGTAGCTTGGGCCGATTCATCGCCATTCATTTCCTAAACAATTATGAAAATCCAGTAAAATATTACACTCAATATTCAACTATTATTCACGATCTATTGAGAAGAACAATTATATGCACGCACCTTGTATATTTTATCAATATTCGTAACAGCAAACTCATAGCAACCCATGAAAACTTCCAATCTTTGTTGCTTCACTTTCTTGAAATTTGATTGAATTTGAGTCCAAACTCTTCGTGTTTCCGCGAAACGACGATTAATTGTCTCTAAATCGTCTTTCACCCTTCTTATCTCTTGAGATGTCTAAACGAAAAATGATGCCCAATTTTGAATAATAATTTTTTAAATTCATATATATATATATATTTGTTGACGATATATGGACGAACCTTTGTGGTTGCGTCAAGAGCTGATATTTCGGATTCTAAATCAACTAACTTTTGCTGCAATCGTGCTTTCATATCAATAAATTCAATTTCATCCGCTATTGATTCGGGTTTTGTTGTTAAATAAGTGTAGTCGAATTTAAAATTGTCTTCTCGTTCATACATTTCGAGTAACTCTTGACTCGATTCCCATTCTTCACTGATTAAATAAAAATCAGTAATGCTGTCGAGCGTCCTGCCTTCAAGTAGCGGCAGAGCAATGTCTTTAATCTACAAATGAAACCATATTTTTTCTGGTACGTATTAAGATTTTTGTGTTCTTTAATTTAATAGTGGAATCCGTCTTCAACTACGATAATTAACAAACCTTTGCCTCAATCAGTAAATTATGACGCTGTCGATAATTCTCCATTATTTTGATGGCAAATGATTCTTCATTCAGTGCCGCCCGACTAATCGACATTTTTCTTAGAGATTCGTCTTCATTTGCAATCTTTTCTCTCAATCTTACCATTTCACTAATCGTCACTGCCAATGTGTTTTGACTGTTATTTAAAGCGTTTTTCGCTTTATTGTGTTCTTTAGTTAAACTTTTTTCCTTAGAGCGCAGTTCATCGATCTGTCGACGAAGTTTTCCGGCCTTCACTGTCCATTCCCCAACGTCATGCTGAGTATTTCGCGTTCTTTCATATTCCAATAAACTCTGTATTCGCTCACATTGCGCGTCGTATTCAGATTCCTTTAATTTCATCTCTTTGAATGACCTGAAAGAATTAATCATCCGACAATAATGCTAACGATATTTGAAATTGAATCATACAATATGAATGTACGAACATACCTCAGAGGTTCTTCATATTTTCGAATACTTGAAATACCAAGATCACGACAGAAATCAGCGAATACACCATCTTTAACTTTATTGATTTCAATTTGAACAGCTTCAACTTTAGCATTTAATGCATTAATTTTCGCCTCAGTATCTGATATAACTTCCTAACAGAACAAATATCAAATTCCAATAATGAAACGCAATTACTCATTCAAAGTCATTAATATTGAAAGACGAATTTTTTTTCCCCGGTACCTCTCTCTCTTGAAGATCACTATTCATCTTTTTTATTTCCGCCACCAAGCTTGTAAATTCCTTTTCCATTCCATCGGAATATTTTTTGTAATATTTTATCTTCTCTCTCAGCTGATTAATCTCCACTTGCAATATTTCTAAATCCGCACGATTTTCGGTGTTGCGTATTTTTTTCAATGCTTCGCATATTTCATCTTTTCTCGTCTCAATATCGTCTCGTGCTGCGGCATTTAACATCCTGGATTTTTTCTCGAGATTGACAGTGCCACCGGAGAACACACCGGTGTTGTGATAATAACTACCGTCCAATGCGACACACTGGGATAAAATTATTATCATGATAGTTTATCGGTTATTTTTATAAGTTAAACAGGAAAAATACTATAGCGGTTTAAATGTACATTGTATTTGTTGCCACTCGGCAAATTATATGCCACATGATTTGCTATTTCTGCCGTCTCACAAACAAGTGTATTGCGTGCAATGTGAAGAACGACTCTCTCTACTTCTGGTGGAAATTCAATCAAATCATACAGTAACACCACATTCGGTACACCTTCTTGTTCTTCAAATGAACTGAAATTTGTAATAATTCATAAATAATGTTCCAAAAACGCATTTTTGATACGCAATGACAAATATCTATCTGTTTATTTACCGCAGTCTCTCTCTCAACTTTTTCACTTGAAGATGATCGTCAAGTGGAAGAAATGTCGCGACTCCGATTTTATTATGCTTCAAAAATTTGATGCATTTCATCGCTGTCGCGGTAGTATTAACGACAATATTTGAAAAACAAGGACCAAAAACTTTGGTGAATGCTATTTTAAAGCGATGGTGTATTGGGCGCAATAAGTTGTATATACGATCATGCTGAAATATTATTTTATCATAAATACGTAAGGAAAATTTGTTTATTGCTCCAATGAAAATGAACTTACCACTCCTGGAAACGATCGACGCAATGTTTGTACAATGTTGTTCTCTTCTGCTGCTTTATCCCGTTGCTCTTCAGACATTTCATAATCCATTAATTCTTCCCTGATACTTTTAAGATCTTTCTCCAAAGTTTCGCGTATTTCCTCCGATGAATTGATATTTTCGCTCAACTCTCTGAGCAGATGAGACTTATCCTGTATTTCCTTTTCTGTTTTCCGGATGTTATCTATCATCTTGTCCTTTCGTTTTGCAATATCTTCTTTGGACATTTCTTTTCTCGCAATATTTAGTTTGATTTCATCGAGTTTTCGATTTTCATTTTCAATGTTATTCAACAATGGTTGTTTCACGCGTTCCAATGAAATCATTTCATTATGAAGTTTTACAGTTTGTTTCACTACCGTTGCTTCCAAAGCGTCATATTTACGATCCTTGAAGAATAAATTAAACATTAATAAAATTTCCGACACGTTATTGATAAAAACTGATCAATTTACCCATTCAGCCATTTCTTCCAGAGGTTTTTCGAATTGCTGAGAACATTGTGCAATGAATCTGTCCTTCGCTTCCATTAATTCTTTCAAACTCTCTTCTAATGTAGTCATTTGATGCTCATGAGACTCGTGAGCTTCAATCGCAGTGACCAGTGACTTTTCTACTCTGATTAATTGTTTCTCACACATGACAATTTTTTCTTGATTGCTCAAATATTCTGGCTCTATATTATCGAGAATCTTCTGAGCATCATCAACTTTTCTTTCGACCTCGGTCGCAGTAATATTTAAACCCAACAATTGATTTTTCTTATCCTGAAGACTTTCCTCCGCTTCCTGTATTTTTCGTAACAATTTCTCAAGAATGCCATCTATTCTCGAAACATTGACCTTGAATTCTTTAGTTTTTAATTCGATGAAGTATAACTCCAAAAGAATTGACTCTATCAGTGTTTTATCCTTGCGTATACAGAAAAAAAAAATATACATATATAAAAGTTCATTTTATCTATAATCAAATAATGTACGTAAAGATAAATGTTCATACATAATCATTTCGCAATTCCAATTCTTTACGCTTCGCCGATTTAGCAGATTTAAGTATTGCATAGAAAGAAATAAGCTTTTTCTTTTCAGATTGAATTTCTTTAGCTTGGCAACTCAATTCCTCATTATGTTTCTTCAAACGATCATATTCTTCTTTGAATTCAATTGAATGACTCATTTGTTCAAACAACATTGCCCGTTCTTTTGGATTCATCATCCACATTGAATTTATATCGTTTTGATGTATTATAAAATTCTTTGCTGCTACATTTATGGACAATGCTCGTAATTTCCTGTGATACTCTTCTCTTGTGATAACCTACGAGATTACAATTATTGAATCGTATTCAAAAATCATACACAGCAATTACTTATTTGTAGTAAATATTGTAGAGTCGCATATACTTGTTCATTAAGCCGATAAACCGATGAATTACGTATGATTGATCTCTTGAAAACCTGTTTCTGTCCATCCTCCGTTTTCAATGTAACAGCTACAAATGTGTTACTGGAATAACAATAATAAAAAAACAAACATATAAATGAAAATGAATGAACTGAAAAATTTATCTCACAAAACTTAGGAATATAATCAAATATATTTACCTAGATCCAGAATCCCTGGATTTATGAATTAGATCCTGCAATTTTTTTGCTCGTAAATTAGATAATTTCTCTCCAATACAAAACGCGATGGCATCGATGAGATTGGATTTTCCTGAATGAGGAAAGAAAGAAGAATGGAGATCACAAAACACTTCGATATTTTTGATCCTGTTTCTCCTCCTCAAATACCAATTTCTTCATCCAAGATAATAATGAACATAAGTAGTGAAACCAAATCAATGATAAACAATAACCCAACAATGGTATAAAATGTTGTATGAATGTAATGTAAGTTTGTTTTCTTCCCCATCTCACCTACTCCATTGGGTCCGATAATAGCGTGAAAATACTTGGGATCTAGAGGCCCAATTACACGCAATCCACAGAAGGATTTGAAATTTGATAGTTGTATCTCATGCAAATGTGCTGACATTTTTGTTGATAGTTTTTTTCCACTTTTGGTTTTATAAAAAAGGAAGACGAATTGGAGCTTGATACATGAGGCAGCCTTTGTTCGTCGATTCCACGAATTCTAACTTCTATAAAGAAGCGCCCAACGGTTATTGACTATGTTAGTCAAATTTAGATCCAAATATGGATGTGAATATAGAATGTAAAAAAAAAAAAGAAATTAAATATTCCTGTATTTGTATAAGTTATACAGGTAACATAACCTTCAATAAGAGCATTGCAATTATATCGAAAGTTGCGATGGAATTAAAGTGCGAATATGATAAGGAATGAAAATGGATACTGCGTTGGTGTATGACGGCCATATTCAAATCATCAATTAGCCACCAAGTAAATATAGTAGTACGGAATATATTCATACTCAATAAGCTTTATTACAATTCGTATTTCATCGTGCAATATTTGATGAAATTTGGTTTATTGTTGTATAATAGCTGACAATACCTAATTTTATTATATTACATTGTTGTGACGTAACTGCGTGGGCAGTAGTTATCATAATGGCGGGACCATAATTATTTGTAGTCGTAATCTTGGACTCTGCAGTACATGGCACATTTTACAAATCTGGCTAAAGCTCCTACACACTCTTTTGCTTGCATTACAGAACGAAATTATTCACGACATCATTAACTAGTTAGTCTATTAATGATGTCGTATCGATGGAACTGATATTTCGTAAATTCATATTTTATACCACAATGTCTTCACATAAAAAAAGGTAAATGAAAACATGTAATAGAATAATAAATATCTGTCAAATGGATTCTAATGTTTTACTTTGTCAAATTGTTACAGCACTATCATCAATATATACTTATATATATATAAATAAATGAGAAAACGTATATGCTAATCGTGAAACAAACAACAAATGGGTCAAGGATCATTGAGTCGAGTGAACGACTTACGAAAGATACCAACAGTATACTCTTGAGTGCTGGACGTGACCGAGACACAAATCGAATTATTTCGAAGTATTTTCTGAGGAAAAAAAAAAGCCACATCCTAATCAAAACACTTCAATTTAAACCTATTATTTCAGTGATATTGAAATAGATTCAATCAATATTGAAGATGCAAATTAAAGACAAGAGGGCAGTTCTTGTAGGCACAAATAATCGACTGGGTGTTGCTTTTTGTCGAGAATTACTTCGTAATGGTGCTGGGGTAAGTTTATTAATGGTTTATAATTTCACTGACATATACTCGAATACTTTGTTTCAATTAAGTTCGATCTTTTCATTAGACTGTTGTGATAATCGGCAATGAGGAATCGAATGAAGCATCTGCTGTTGATGAATTGAATTTTGAATTTGGTCAAAAAAGAGTAATATTTTTTGCGTGTGATGTTTCAAAGAACGATGAGTATGATGGTAGGCTAAATATTTTTCTCGTTCGCCTTCGGCATCTACTTAATATTGCATCAGTGTACATATTGTATTTGATTATATACACAAATGATATTTCTTTATTTTTTATGGATCAGCAACTTTCAAAAAAGCTGTGAATCTACTTGGTGGTCTCGATATTCTGATCAATAATGTAGATCTCATCAACGAGAATGATATTATGAAAATGATTGACGTCAATGTAGTAAGTATGATTGTGTGTTTATCATAATTCTTATTTTAATATTTGATTCAAGCTACGATTACAAATTTAATAGACGGCTGTAATTCGTGGAACATTACTTGGTGTTCAACAAATGGGAAAAGATCTTGGTGGTAGAGGTGGCATCATTGTCAACGTCACATCAGTTATTGGTCTTGAACCTGTAGCACAACTTCCAGTTTATTCCACTGCAAAGCAAGCAATCATCAGCTTTAGTCGTTCATTTTCAGTAAGCGTTTTCAAGTATTGCACTATTCCATAGTGAAATGAAAATGAATAGGACCAAAATATGAAGAAACAAATGAAATGAAATGTTTATCTCATATTTTCAGCAACCATATCACTATCAACGAACTGGAGTAAAAATAGTTGTTCTCTGCCCTGGATTATCTGGATCGTACGTGAGAGATCACTTGAACACATTGGATGACAATTCGAAACCGATTGAATCTGGACTTGTATCAATTCAACTCCAAAAGTATTTGAAACGACAATTTCGAATTAGCTAAACATTATACAAAATAAATATTTTTTTTTTGTTATCATTATTTATTCATTCATTCAGAGTGGACAAGGTGGCTCATGGTTTAGTTTACGTTATTCGTTGTGCTCAAAATGGAAGCATATGGGTGAGTGAAGATAATCAGCCAGTTTATGAGATTCAACCACCAGATGTGTTGCCGCAAAAGCAAGATGGAATTGTTGTCTCCAACTTCGAAAATATTTTATAATATTTTCATATCAATTACGTATTCAATATTAATAAATAATGATTCATTATTAAGAGTCAATAGATGTGGATTTGTACTACTGCTATTGTATTTCCTTTCTCTTTACTTTGTAATAATTATCAATTTTATATTTATCAATAAACTTGATATTAAATTTTGACATTGGGACAATCAGACGTGATTTAATATAATGTAAATCTGTAGGCTAAACAAAAAATGGGTGTAAACAAATATCGGCGAGCTATCTGCTAACGATGCCCTCACTGTACATACGTTTAGTCTATGTCATGACCTTTTTAATTAAATTTACATGGAACAAGATTAATGAAAGGAAAAAAAAACTCATCAGACCCCACTGCGCAATTAATTAACGAATACCAACAATGCGGAGCAATATTCAAATAAATACGTGACTCTACTAAGTTTCAAAAGAAGACGCAGCTTTTATCCTTATGTCTTATTATCAATGTGTTGTCTCACGATTCATAATTTTATACTATCACAAGAACCAGTGCGTTTTGCAGTTATAGCGATAACCCTTGCATGAACACGATATAAGTAGGAGCAAATATTCTTCGAATATAATAACGACGAGGTCATCGGGTGTAAAAAGTTGAATGATATCATATGTTGTTGGAAAAAGCAGGGAAAGAAAGAAACGAAGAAAACGAGTCTTCGAATTTTCAAAAGTGTATTTATCAGAACACTGTATTTCCCCTCAATTCACTTTGTTTTTAATTGCATTCGTCTGAAAACACTCGTGCCATGAAGCGTGTGCCTCCATGCCATCTCTTGTCAAGAAAATTTCAAGAAGGGAAAATTGCGCGTGGCTGATAACACTATGACGTTTATATGACCCCATCGCAAATTTTTTTTTTACTCTTTCTCTTATCGCTTCGTGTCAAGAAAATAAGTGGAATACTCAGTTCAGAGGAGTTGAAGCATGAACTTTGGAATCAATGTCTAATAACGTCATTTGCAATAGCTTTTGTAATGTTGTTGATGTATTACTTTTTTATTGACCAAGAATATTTGACAAATCCCAAATAGAATAATTAATACATGATGGAATAATTGATCTAATCAGCTGATGTTTCAAGAATGTATTTTGAATCGAACGAAATATCGGTATACTGAGAAATTGCTGACCACAAAGTAGTTGTATTATCGGTTCTTTCATTTGAAAAATGTCATGCATGATATCGCAAAATTCTCTGCAACACTAATTTGACCTAATCCCCTTGTGATATAAAATTGTCTCGCGCGCGCGTCCTGACTGATAAGTGAGAGGGGGTGATGGGCACGCGGTGTCGCGTGGACTTGGCGTCTGGCAATCGGATCAGTATAAATACGAAGCCACCCAGCATCCAGAAGTTTAGTCTGCTTGTTCCAGTACTGACTTAAAGCAACACATCAACGGAAAAGACATATAAGAAGTTTGGTCATTCGCAGCATCAACTCAAAATAATATAAGGTGTTCCAGTTGAATATCTATACAATTATGGGTATGTCAAAATGCATAATAAATGAAAAGGAGAATAGCACGTAACAATATTATTCGATCAATATGATGGTGAAATCAATTCTAATGATTTTATTTGATTGATAGCTGAGTTTCAGGGTCGTAAGAGTCGTCGTGCTTCAGCTGAAGAAAAAGCAAAAGAATTGGAAGTGATTAGAGGTCTTGTTTGTGGAAAGAATGTGGTAATAACTGGTGGAGCTTCAGGTTTAGGATATTCATTCGTCAATCATTTCCTTCAACATGGTGCTAAGGTTCGCATATGATTATTGATATACTTATTTCAAGTGAGATGGAATTTCGGCAACGTACGAAGATATTATTGACAAATAAATTCATCGGTTTTATTATTCGCAGAAAGTGGCAATCATCGATGTGGATATCAATGCTGGTGAGCGAGCTGTTAAAGCTGTCGCCAAGTCCTACGGGGAAGAAAAAATTGTTTTTATTCATGCCGACACTTCCAACTACTCTCAAATGTCAGGTAATTGTCTATTCATTATATAACTGATCGGAGAAAAAATATTTAGGATTAATAGAATATGTGCTTCAATATTTTTTATTTACCAATAATTCTAGATACATTCACACAATTGAGTACGTCCATGGACAGTATCGATATTGTTATTAATAATGCAGGCATATTAGATGAAAGACGATGGGAGAAAGAAATAGCAGTAAACATTGTAAGAGAAAAATAACAACTATGCATGATGGAACTATTAAGTTCATCAATTATGTTTGGATAATTCGAAACGGTTATATGATTTCTTCTGCATTTGTTTCTCTAGAGTGGTATGATATCAGTAGCTACGTTGGCAATACGTTTCATGAGAAAAGATCAAGGAGGTCATGGTGGAGTTCTAGTAAATGTTGCCCAGTATTTCGATTTTAAATTAACAGCGCAATTACCAATTTATACTGCGACAAAGTTCGCAGTTATTGGACTGTCTCAATCCCTCGGTGTAAGTTTAAAACATTGAACTGTTATTCAATTCAGTTAATATCGTGAGTTTGAATGTATCTTTTATTTGATTGTATTTCAGGCCTCTTATCACGTTGAAAAAACTCGCGTTCGAGTGATGGCACTTTGTCCAGGATTGACAGAGACTGCACTCACAATTGATAGTCCGAATAAATTATTGTCGAGAGTAATGAAAGCCGATTTTGTTAAGAATTTAGAACAATTGTCAATTCAAACGTAAGTTGTTGACTGTATTTTTCATTATAGTTTTCATTTTGTGAGAATTAATGTAGAATAAATGAATAAATTTCATTTCAGACCTTACATTGTTGCTGAAGGATTGATGTTGGTCCTGAAACTTGGTGAATCAGGCAGCGCTTGGGTTGTTGAAAATGGCAAAGCACCTTTTGAAATCGAGACGCCGGCCTACAAGACCTTAAAAAGACAGTACAAAAATGATTTTACTCCCACATCAACGATACAAACGATGAGAGGACGTCCCATAAGGGAAGCATACGATGATATGCGAACAGGACTTACGAGTTGTGGCTAACGACATTATTTCTTACACTTATATAATAAGTGACTTCAATGAACTAATGTTTGTGGGGAGAAGAGACTTCATCTCGCAGGATCGAGAATACAGTTGGACGTTTCATTGGTGAGATGTGAGTCAAGTTTTCGACTGAAGACATGGATGTTCCTTTTACAACTCTTGTACAGACTGAATGATATGAGACTTGTCTCTCATGCAATGAAAATGACTCAGAAAACAACAATTATTTATAGCTCAATTTGTAAATATTCAAGAATTAGACTAAGAAATGTGACAATCAAGATTGTATGGGATGTTAGGAATAAATATACATTATTTCTAGCATATTCATAATTATTCATCGGCCACTGTACAAACGAATTATTCTAGTGTCGCAAAATGTTTATTTTTCATTTCACCGGGTAGACAGATTTTTTTCCATTTATTTTTCATTTCAAAATGTTTGTTAGAGACATTTCTTGAGGAACGGAACTAAAAAATGGACGTATAATGATTTAGTAGGTATATCGCTTTAGTAATACAAGAAAAAGATCCATGTTACCAAATAACTTAAAAAGTGACTAATGTAATAGAGTAGATATCGGTATTTACATTCAGTAATTTTTATTTTTGCTTAATAAAGTATTTAAGCTCTCCATTCACAAATGGTGGATTGTGAACGATGCAAATAGCCAGGCTAGATTTATTAGGAGAAAAAAAAATACGAGAAAAACATCAATCAAATTATTCTTTTCATCATTTTCATTATTATTCAGCATGAGGAATCATATCCACTATACAAAAGAAAATTCAATTAATTGTCAAGACATGTTTCGACAGAAAACAAAAAAACACAAAATGTTTATTTTTCAGTTCTCTCAATAGACAAATTTCAACTATCGCTACTACGTCATAACATTTGGTTCAGCAGACTCTTCCATGTTATCTTTTTTTTTTTTTGAACCAGACAGACGCCAAGGATATTTGAATTGCTGAGTATAAATGTAGATATTTCTTCTTTTCCATTTATTTATGTATAATACGTGTATGTATATATATTTAGAGGAGAGAGAACCCACTTTAAGAGGGCCATAAAAAAATAACAGTCACGAACAATTTTCGTTACATCATAACCACTGCCTTCATTTATCTTTGTTTCGCTGTCTATAATAGCGATAATAATCGTGCAAGACTTGTTTTAATTCAATTTTTTCATTTTTATTTGTTTTTATCTCAATTAATCTAAATCTCAAATAGTGAAATGCACTCTCGTTCCACATTTACACTCGTCTGCCGTTTCAAAAATCAAAGTCGTGCGGTAAATATGTAAAAGTAAACGCCGAACTATTTCATGTGTTAGCAAATCATCAATTGCTTTTTTTCTTTTTCATTAATCATTTTTTCTTTCATACCTTTGCAGTTATTGATTCATAATCATATAATGGGCTGTTTTGTTGGCATGAACCACTTATTATTTCCTAAATCTACGTACGGACTGTTGCGATTTATACATTTGTATTTTTCATATTTATCGATCATATTTCGTCTGTCATTTCAGTTTTTTTTTCTTTTTATCAGTATAAAAAAAGAGTAACAGTAATGTATTATGTTAATATTCCCGTAATCGAACATTTTCTTCCCTCATTCGGTTCCATTTTACTTCAGTGATGCGTTATTCATTTCGACACCGAACAATCATTGTAGTGCCGTATTAATTATAATTTTTTTTACATTAATTTTCGTTTCGTCGTCCCGGCAACGAGTCTGTTTATGCACCGAATTTTTCTATTTATTCACACAAATTTTTATTTATTTATTAATTTTTCTTCAGTTTTCGTTCCTTATTTTATATTTCGCATAATTTTGTTTTCCCATTATTTATTTTAGTTTATCACTACACTTTTGTATACGTCTCGTGAAGCATAACATCAATTAATTTTACTCCGAACTCATTTTTTTGGAGAATATGTTATCTAGATCCCACTTTTTTTTTGTCTTTTTGTCGATTCATTAGGGATACAAGTTAACGAGACCAATCGATTCAATTACCATGAGCTCATAATCGTGGTACTACAGCAGTGTCTCGAGTCATCTCGCAATTTGACATTGAAAAATGGAAATTATCATCATTTCAATAGTTTGAGATTATGTAGAAGCAATTTAGCCGAACATTTCCCATGACAATAAAAATGATTCCTTCAACTTCCGTCTAAGCGGATACAATCCAACTACACCAAAAATATTCCATTCATTATAAACCCCTTCATTTGTTCATATATATATATATATACACATATATATATACATTTCAATTCATTCGTATGTCATAAGCTTATGTAGCATCAATAATTTGGGAAATGTCGAACCAAATTGGCTGACAAATATCTCATACAAATATTTGTTCTCCAAAGTTTAGTACTGTTGTTTTGTTTTGCTTCCTTTTTTACAATCTAAGTCTGTTGAGCCTACATTAAAATATAACCAGTTTGACAAAGCCTCAGCAGAGGAAATTAATATTATCATGTTTTTTTCTTTTCAATTTTACTCATATTGCAGTAAAGTTCTCCCCTAACCCACATTCTCTATTCTTATTTCGATATCGCATCCACTTTTCGGTGCTATTCTTGAATTGTTTCTCACAATGGAATTAAAAAATAAAAAAGACCCAAAAAAAAAAAAAAAAAATTACAAAAGAAAAATAATTTTTGGATATTTAATGAATTCGCATTTCTTCCTTCTCTTTTGTTTCGGCTCGTTTCTCCCAATAATAAACATTATCACTATCATTTTCATCACTATTATCATCTTTGTAATAATCAAAATCTAATTCTACTCTGGGACTTGCATTTCACATACACCATTATGATTACATATACATATCTATCTGGCATTTAAACGAAATCCATTACCCACTTTATTCAAACTCTTTATCTATTAAATCAGTGCACAAGTGGGTCTGTTTACATTTGCTCCTCCTTTCTTCCACTATCGAAACTATTTTTCTTTTCTTTTCGTTTTTTTTTGACACAGCACGTATCGTAAAAATCTTAAGCTAAGTAAATACTTATAAAGTGTCCCGTTATCAATTTATAATTTCCTGTATTAACCCATTCTAACATTTTACCTCTCATTAATGGGGCCGGACAGGGGAGAGAAATATTGATTGTAGCAGTTTTTACGCAGTGCCAGTAACGAGACGATTGTTTTGCTGAGGTTGACTGGCATTTTGATCGTTACTGGGACAATTTTGTCCTGCACCATTACCATGATGCGGTCCACGTTTGTTGCGGTTATTTGCATTGTTACCACGATTACCCCGGTAATTGCCACGGTATCCGCCACCTCCAGCGTTTGAACCACCTCCCATATGACCGCCGGGTCCACCAATACCTGCATTATTGCCGCGATAAGCACCACCCATACCACGATTGTAGAAACCTCGACCACGGAAACCACCGCGTCTCGTTGAGGCAACACCAAATGTCTCCGAGTTGAGCTTACGCTCTGTTCGCCAGTCAGTACGTTGCGATCTTCTGATTACAAAAAAAAAAAGCGTGGAATTGTAACGGTTCCAAACAAATTAGGTTAATTAATTTGTTACAATATTCGTTAATTATATATGTTCGATAGCTGAATTTTCAAGTGCGCAAACTTCTGATTGTAATATCATAAATTATATGAGTACTTTTGTTATTATTTATGAACGAATACTTATATATTACTGTAATTTCATTTCATTCTATGTTGCAAAGTTAATTGAATGGATTAATTGGGGCCATTGATTAGAGATAAAGTAAGACTGATGAAGACGAAATGGTCATGAAAGGGATAGAAAAAAAAAAAATTGTAAGTAGACTCATATGTACTGACCCTTTACTCCTCTCGACAGCCTCGCAGCTGATATTATCGAAGAACGATTTTGCTTTGTCGTAGTGGACAACATCGGCATCTTCCTCCGGCTCACCTTCTCCAGCCCCAGTCTCATTACCACTGTCATCTTTTTTCTCATTCTCCGTGCCGACATCAATCTTCGTTTTAGCTAATCTTGACCTACGAAAAATCAATGAAGATTCATGAATGCATGAACAATAAAGTACTGATGCCATTTGCATAGACATACTGGCAAGAGTAAATGAAAAGTAAGGGATGTTGGCGCGTAGCGTAAACTGTAACGCAATTATTAACGTCAGTTTTAATTACGTGCCGATTTTATTTCGCATGATATCCACATTCATCGTTTCATAATAAAGAATGAAACAAATCCGGCACAAATCATGCGGTGTTGAATATAAAAATGTACAATTAATTCAAAGACGTTACCTCAATTCTTCAAATTCGGTATTGGCTTGTTCGAAATCATAATCGTTCTCGAATTTCAGTGTATTCTTGGGTTTGCCACCGGTATTACCAGGCTGATTCTGCGAAAAAACACCACGACCTCGACCACGTCCACGTGGTGGGCCCGTACCGCGTGCGACCCAGCCGCCGCGATTACCACGTGGGCCTTGAGGGCCACCATGGGGTCCCCGAGGATGTCGCTGATGTTGCATTTGATTATCATGATTCATTCCGTCACGTTTATTGTCACTGTAGTGAGACAATCCACTTCCACTGCGGCCACGTTGTTGTCTATTCAATGACAATAAATATCAAGGCATTGTACATGATATAATTGAATATGATTTGAAATCTCAATGACAATTGATGAGAGAACCTCAAAACCTCGAAAGTTGTTGCACAAATTGCATGAGGAGAAATAAATTTGAAATAAAATTACCCGTCACGTTCACGGTGTGGCGGTTGGACCGCTCTATGATTAGGCTTCTCAACTGCCTTTCCTACCGCAGATTGTTGCTGTTGTTGATGTCCCACTTGAGTACTTTGATCTAAAGTCGGGCTCTTTCTGGTTAACAGTGATGAAGTTGGGGTTGTTGATCGAGAACCTCCGCTTATCAGATCTAATACACCTATGAAATCATTATTAGATTACATCAATACAAAGTCACAACGAAAACTGACAAATAATTAATGTCATTGACTTAAAAAAATAATAACTGAATAAAAAAAATAAATCAAACAAAAAATAGAAAATTTCAACTGTTATTGCTATTATAAACGATACTTAGTCTATTTGAGTGAAGCAGACATCGTGCGGGCATTTTCCACCGAGTCAAGTGTGAATACACGAAAATTATAATCAATGAGCAAAGAAACGAAAATTATTATTCAATAATAATAATTAAAATCAGGGTCATATAACCTCTTGTTCCCCAAATTCATTTTCTGTATTCAATGGTAAAACCAAGTCGAATAAACAATATGCAAAGCAAACTAGAGAATAGTCATAATAGCCAATAAAATCAAACCTTCAATGATACGCTGCATGCTAATTGGAAAAAAGAATAAATAAATGAATAAGTAAGCGCGCATAAGCGTAACATGATGCGTAGGAAGCAGCGTAGAGGCAGAGCTGATGGCATGCCATTGGTAGAAGCATAGTTTTTCATAGCAAAAACAGTTTACCATCTTCCAGAGATTGATCTTTTGTTAACGGCTTGACGTTGGCCGTCGGCAGTGAATTGGGAATATTGATGACGTTGGATTCGGCAGGTCCCGAGCTCAACTCACTTGACGGTTTATTCATAGGCCCACGCGGGTCCCTCGTGACGGGAGGCATTCCCATTACTGGTCCCATTCCGCCCATTGCCATTCCATATGGTGGTCCATATTGTCCACCCATTGGTCCCATTTGACCCATCATTGGATGACCATAGCCCGGCTGTGGTTGATAGGACTGCTGATTCATTGACGGCTGCACTGTCATCTGTTGAAATAAAGCAATATGATTATAAAATATATATGAATCCGTATCTAATTAATAAATACATAAACGAATGCCATGCGTAATCATGATATATTATTTCAAATAATTTTTCGTCATCTACCTGGACGATTGCTGGATCATTTGGAATTGTGTTGACATTCGTTACCACTCGTATATCCTTGATGTCTGATCCTCTGAAGAGGATATACTCGTACACTTGATTTTGTGGTGCAACTGGGAATTGAGTCTCTCTGTCTTCTGTTCCAAATGAACGCACTGCAAAAATAAAATAATGATAACAATTATAATAATGACAATAATAATGATAATAATAGTATTCCTAATAATTCATATATATCTCGATTTATACCCTGAGGAAAATGTGATTATACAAGGAGATTACCTGTTGAGAATAAAACCGGCCCGATAACACACAGCGGAATTTAATAGTCTTATTTGTATATACGTTACGGAAACAAGGACATCGATGTAAACAACGTACGCTTGATTTATGATAGTGACTGCTTACTACACATACAACGGGTGTGATGATAATGTTTGGGACAAAAGAAAATTGAACGCAAATAAAATTTTAACATTATTCAAATATCTTTGAAGTAACGTTCTTGATATTGTTTCGGGGTCTCTGATATCAAATATAATACTGGGATTATTCTTACTGTGAAGCGAACTATGATGCAATATTTGATATGAAATTATGAACGGTAATTATAAATGAAATTGAAATAACAAATTCGATTTTATTATCTACAATAATTACTTGTGAAATAAAACTTGTCAAAATGCAAAAGTTTCGCAATAAAACTCATTTCTAATTACAATTGAATGACTCCCGGCAAAATGTATTGGCAAAATTGAGGGATAACACGCTTAGAAATATCCGCTACAAAAGTATCAGGCACAACATCTTTTATACTTTTACTGAAAAAAAAAGTAGTAATAATGATAATAATGACTCAGAGCTACTGCAATTGACGAGAAAAATAAATAAATAGGAGATGAATGAATAATATATGATTGGGAACAAATGAATTATTCATATAAACATTAATGCTAGTTTCGATGAGAATTATACAAATTTGATTGATGAAATAATGACAATGAAATCGAATACGCAGTAAGAAAGTTACACCGGGAAAATGGAGTGCATAATGATGCTTACGAGTCGTACTCCATCTTGAAAATGATACTCAGTTACAAAAACTCACCATTTGCAAGAGCAATTGTGCATTCTTGTGGATCAACAGTGAATAATCTTCCTTCATAACGAATATCAGCCTTCGATATAAGGCTGATTTTTGAGCCTAATTCAGGCATTCCAGCGCTCATCTTGATATACTTATATTTTTCCGACGATTGATGCGATATTACAGGATACGCGACACTATTCTGATTACTGGATAAACCGACACCAATCACCCACCGATGCTCCTTACTGCTGTTCTCCGGGCTCAACCCCGCCGTCGCTTCGCAGGTTAGCCAACTGTAACGAAACACTTTTGTAAAATACGTAACGCCATCTACACGTATGCTCCAATAAAATACGCGGGAATATTATTTTTTACTCCTTTCAATTCGTATGAGCATGTATTCTAAGTTGAATTATCTAATTATAGATCGCAGATTATTTAAAAATTTATATTTTCTTTGAATCCTATAATTTCCAAGGAAAATAATTATAAATAATAATTGAAAATCATTATAAATTGAGTAAAAAATTCAAATGAATCGTTGGCAACAATGACAATGGAAATAGATTAAACTCAAGAAATAATTGTGCATTTAATTGGAAATTGTTGAAAAATCCACCACAAAACTGATTGTAAATTAATACAATATTTTTTGGGAATATCAATTGGACTATCGAGAGATGCATTTTAATTTTTAAAAGTACATATTAGTTATTGTTTCGTGCGGTATTTACATTGACTTACGTATTCTTTGCAACACACACACATTTCACATCTCTGGCCAAGATGGCGGCATCGTTAGGACGTATTTGTCGATCTGGGTTTTTAAAGTCTAACAATGCAGGTTTATACAATCAGGTGAATTATAGACAATTTCATTAAGTATACGAAATTATTTCTGATCATATTTTATTCTTTTCCGTTATTATCATTTTTTTTTATTAAAAAATAAATAATGGAATGGTACGTTCGCAACACATAGCCTCTCATTGGATCTGGTTGTCTTGTCGGCAGTATGACACTTTTTCCTGAAATATATTTGTAACTTGTGTGACATAATTATCTCTAAAAAATATTTTTCTGTCGCTGGATACACCGACAATATCCAACATGTAAATTTTAACTAAGAATATGGGATTGTTATGTAATAGTTTTTGAAGGCGATGACTGTGATCTGCCATGATTGTATCCAACACTCAAGTACATCCCAAATACATTGATGAAAATAGAGTTATATGAAATAAGTAATATCCTAGACGAAGAAAATATACAAGAAATTTTCAGGCTGATAATGGAAATTGGAATTATATCAACTTACCAAAATGATTTTACTCTTTTTTTGATATGTTTGTTAATTACGTATAATAAATCAAAGTTTACAAATAGTCATAAACATATTATGGGATATTTTGATGACACAATTCGTCTTCGTTTTTGCAGGCTAGTCAATTTTCAACGGGCAAGAACTGGTCCAGAGGTCGTAAAGCGGTAGGTGCATTTCTCAAGAAATTTTCATTCCCAGAACTCCGAACCCATAAAATTCCATTAGAACTCATTTTGTTTCAGTGAGTCACAACTACCAAAGCCACTCCATTAATAAATTATCTAATTTTTTATTGAAGATGTCAATTCGCCGTATCAATGTTCGTTTGTATTTTACAGCTGATGACATGTCTAGGCGTAGCAGCCGGAGGTATAGGAACTTTAATTTATACACTTGAGAATTCGGTAAAAGCATTTGAAATCATTGCCCATCCACCAAAGTATGCATGGGACTTTCATGGTCTCCTAAGCTCGTTGGATCATGCGAGGTAATTGTAATAATCATCATAGGTGTACACTCGATCATCAATAATTAATGAAATATCCACAAACTATTAGATTCATTGATTTTACAGCATGAGGCGAGGATGGGAAGTTTATAAAAATGTGTGTTCCGCCTGCCACAGTTTGGAATTTGTCGCTTATCGGCATCTTGTTGGCGTTACACATACAGAAGAAGAAGCAAAGGCGCTGGCCGAAGAAGTTCAAGTTAGTATCACTTGAAAAATTAGTAATAATATATATTTTTTAATTGTTACTAATGACATCAATTCCCTGAAACCGATTGAAAAATAAATAGATTAAGGACGGACCTGATGACACGGGAGAGTATTATATGCGTCCTGGTAAACTCTCGGACTTTGTGCCAAGTCCTTATCCTAATGAAGAAGCAGCACGTGTTGCCAATAATGGTGCTAATCCACCTGATCTTTCATTCATCGTCAATGGAAGACACGGTAACGAGGTAAAATAGTTTGAACAATAATCTCCATCACATATAAAATATATGAATTAAAAAGATTTTCGTTTCATTTTAGAATTACATATTTTCGTTGTTGACTGGGTATTGCGATCCACCTGCGGGAATCAAATTAGCAGAGGGACAATCCTTCAACCCGTACTTCCCTGATGGTGCAATTGGTATGGGTCAGGTAAGCGACTTCAATGATGCTTCATATTAAATGTTTCAATATGATTTTAAGGTTATGGATGTTTATAAATGGTCAACAATTTTCATTTCAGGTTATTTACGATGAGGTACTTGAGTTTGAAGATGGTACACCTGCCACAGCTTCTCAAATCGCTAAAGACGTCGTGGAATTCCTCACGTGGACATCAAGCCATGAGCACGATGAACGAAAACGCCTCTTCATTAAAGTAATTCAAATTACTTCACAATTATTGAATTAATTTTGCCGATTGTATTCTAATTTTTATTTTATAATACCAAACATTTGCAATTTCAGGTTACAGCAGTGTGCGCTGTTCTCATGGCTGGTCTCGTCTACATGAAGAGACAACAATGGACTACTGTGAAACATACCAAATTAGCATTCATCCCCAAGGCAAAATAGTTGAAAAAAGTATATAAATAAATACACCATAATTAAAAGATCGCGTGACATTAACTCAAATTTGTGGAAGCTAATTATCACACAAAAATAATGTTTGAAACGTGTTTAGCAATCAAGTGGCGCTATCAAACGGGAAAGAAAACAAGCGTAGTTTTAAAACTTAAGTTGCATTAATTGGGCATCGCTGACGTCGTCCAAACGATAGCTAAACTCACAGCGATTGTGAGATTGGGAGATATTGGTAAGCTCACGTGCACGAAAAATTTTCCCCTGACGACTCAGCTGTCATCAATGAATCAATTCGTACAATGTACATACCGATGCCAACAGTGACATCATCACCGTCAATAAAGCGTTGAAAAAAAACAAAAAAATGAGTTATAATACTATATGTTATTGTGTTAAATTTTTTTTTTTCAGCACCACCAGTTAATCTGCACATATTTTTCATTTACATTATCATCAAACAATTATATCGTGAGTAAGTTAGTTAGCAGATATTATTCTAAAGTAAATCAGTTTATTCTGCACAAGCTCCAGATTTTACCAGTTGAGAGTATTTATAGTCGTTTGTATTTCCATTTGCTGCGATAAATTTATGTTATGGAGTAAACTATCATTAACACATAATTCAAAGAGCAGTTTTTATCAATACTAATAATGCGAAGCCAAACTCGATTATGGTAATAGTAAAAAATTAATGTTGCTATTTGATCAAAGTAAACGGAGAAAAAACATATATGCTCTCATCAATCATTTGGTTTCACTATTATTATCATCATTATAATTGTAATTATTATTGTTATTTTTACTGTTATTTATTTTATTATTATTATCTGTTGTTATTTTCGAATTTATCTAAGGGCATATTAGTAAAAATAAATAAAACGGTATCAATTACACAAAAAAAGTAATCCAGAGTGTGATTCTGAAATATGTATTTCAAATAATTGGATTTTTTTGCCCTTGTTTAAAAAGTTAAGGATGATTTTTGGACGTGCGATCACGATTCAGTATCACTGTTTTCTTCGTTACATATATTTGAACGGTTAACGTTTAGACTATTGGAAATTACTGTTGAATCTATTTGTTTTCTCTTCTTTTATTATTAAGGCATAATTTTGCAATCATAAAGAACATTTTCTTACTGGATGTAATGGGGAATACAAAGGGGCCAACAGAGACAGACGGTGAATTCATTTGGAGATTATTTTTTCAATAATTGAGAATGATTGTAAAATTGTGAACAAATTGACAATCCAGAGACAAGACAAAAACGTGACTATCAACAAATAACTTTTTAATGAATATACAAATATTTTTATTTAATTCTTTTGTAGATGTACTTTGTCAATAGGGAAATGCATAATAACCAACCAGCGCTGTTGGAGACATCATAGTTGGTAAAAATGAAAACTTTCAGCTGAAGCGCAAAATCATAATCAATTTATCAGATATACAAAAAATGTATTTCGTTATTATTATTATTAATATTATTATTTTTTTCTATCGTATTTCCATCATTTGTTTTTAAAAATGTTCAAAGGCATAATGCGTTCTTACAGTTAAGTATATATCCTTTATTACAACTTCCGCGTTTCCCATTTCTATTATCTATTTATTAATTTTTTTGTTTAGTTTTTAGTTTTCTGTTATTTCTTCTTCTTCGGTGTTCGTCAATTATCTCATTGCCTCAAGTTGAAAATACGACTTTAATTCAGCATGTACACAACATATGAATATATTCTCATGTGAAGTATATATATTTGTGTTGTATGTGTACAACGTGTACATGCATATGTGTTTATGTGCCTGATTCATTCATTATTTTTTTCACTTAACTTATGTTGTTCCTTATTCCTCCTAAGAGGGCACCAGCATAAAGAATTTATTATTTGGTACGACGATGTTGTCTTTTGCCGCTGCAAAAAGGAAGATGCGACATGTTGAAGTAGTTAGGCTAAAAAGTACTACCCTCTGGTGGCTGAGAAAGCTTCATATTCTCCTTCAATGTCATTAAACGACGGAGCTCTTGAAGAACCGTTTTAATTGTGTATTCTCGTTGCCATTTTGCCAACACTGGTACACTCCGATTGTCCACCTAATCAATAAAAAAAAAAAACATACCACATTTTATTCAATTATAATTTTTCAATTCAAACTATTTTTTTGATAAAAAAAAAAGTATTAAAAAAACGTAAAACCAATAATACCGCTCCTGTGTTGCTGTTGATGCAATTCATATTAATTCTGCTTAAAAATCTCACATTAGGAGCATCATCAGGATATCTTTGACCACAGTCAATCTTTAAACTATACATCCTGTTTTCATATGGCGTCTGAAATGAAATATTGATAAACATTTGTATGAAAAATCATCAATCATAGATGAACGAATAATATTCATTATACCCTGGGTGGTCCAATAATCATTCCAGTCCAATGAGTGAGAGTCATATCATCATCGTTTTCTAATCCCCAGCTGATAGTACCATCGCCGACGCCCTTTTGACCTTGTTCCAATTCCTCCAGTAAACGAAAGTTCCGAGGAACCACTTAACACAATAATAACAATCAAGAATTAATTCTCTGTATCATGAGTAACATGTATTCATGACCAATCATGTGGCATTACTCCAATCAATTTCAATAGACCCAATATGTATTTCTTAATACCCAAAACATTACTTTGTATTCAAATTCATATAGTTGCAGTCGAATTTGACAAAACGAACGAAGAAAATGCAATGTGATTGCAGTCAGAAACAACATCAATCTGTGAAATTGACGGTGTAAACGAGAGATCATGATTTTGCCAATATGTGTACCAGTAGAAACTGTCAAACACATTTTTTTCAACATAAATAATTATGTAAAAACAATAATTCGCCTATTATCAAACAATTTGCAATTTCGATTAAAATTTGGAGGTTATTTATTACATACTGGATATTTGAGCGCTTGAAAAAAAAAAGAATGAAAAATATAATTGAGAATCAAAAAATTTAGCCTCACCTACGCCGGCTGTGGGCATCGCCATGATTTCGTATTTCTGTGAGTGTGAATTATTATATTATATCTTTCAAACAACCGAATGATCCGGTAGTTGCTGAATGAATTGCAACGTATGAAATAAATATATCACGCAACCGCGAAATCAAATCACTATCTCAATTTTTATTTAATATAATCTTGTGCTTGTAATTATCAAAATTTTTTTTTCGATATATAAAATTCACTTTGCCAAACTTCAACCAACCTCCTTTAGGTTGGCTGTGTCGACGCGGATGTAGAGATCATGTAGATGGCGTACTCGGGCATAAAAAAAATACATACACTTGTATGTACATATTATATACAATAGATTCTATATTGTTGCTTCATCCCACGGCCGAATCGGTTATATTACCGTACAGAGTCGATTAACCCCACAGTCAACCAATCGAATAAGTGATATTTTTTGGCGACAGTAATTTCATTGGATCGTCTCGTGTCGACGCCATGGAAATTTTCCACAGTTCCAACAAATAGTACTGCGAAGAGACGAAGAAGTGGGTGGCGCTAGTTTCGCTCATGGCGAATATATATCTATTATGCAGTCATGCACATTCACGGTCTGTTCACGCAAGATTCACAAAATATGCGAGGAAATTCCCCAAACCCATGTTCCGGCGTGAATTTAGCTTGAATCTTGTGTGGCTCTAGGCACATCCATTTGTTATTGTTCATGATTAATTCAAGACCAGTGCCCCTGTTGAGATTTTCAAGCCGATGTTTTTATTAACAGGATAAATAAAATTTTCAATGATATTGACATGATGAAATTTTTATAAATTATAAAACAACTTGACTGCGAGTTGTATATGGTATAAATAAATTGTTGACTAATGATAGGAATAAGACAAATGTTCAGAAAACTATTTAGGATTGAGGCTCTTGTCGCAGCTATTTTTTTAATTTTTTTTTGTGAATTCATTATTTACTATGTCGTATTGTTTCAGGTATGTATGAATTCAATGCTATGATTTTTTTTCTGTGCTTTTGATATGAATTGATTATATTTTTGTTATCTATTACAGTGTAGATATCCAATACTCGATCCATACAAATCAGATCCATCGATACTACCACCGAAACTAGAAGAAAAAGCTGTTAAAGCGATGTTCATAGCTGATACACACTTATTAGGTTCACGACATGGTCATTGGTTTGATAAACTTAGAAGGTGAAATGACATTCGAAATTATTCGTAATTCTTTATTTTCAAATGTGTTATCATTTTATTATTGTTTTTCTTTTACAGAGAGTGGCAAATGTACAGAGCTTTTCAAACTGCAATATCTCTTCATAGACCCGATGTAGTGTTTGTATTGGGTTTGTATATTTTATTCAGTCAATCGTGGTTCAATGATTATATTAATGGAAATTTAAAATGGAAGAATGTTAGAGACTGAATTGTATTCCAGGTGATTTATTTGACGAGGGACAATGGAGTAGTCCAGAGGAATTCAATGCTACTGTTCAAAAATTTCATTCAATATTTGCAGTCCCAGAAGATACTCGGCTTTACGCTGTTGCTGGAAATCATGATATGGGCTTTCATTACAGTACGGCTTTGTATATTCGAAAACCTGGCTGACATTTATAACGGTTTGAATATATTTTGATTAATTGTTTTTTTTTTCTTCCTATTACAGGAATAACACCATATACAAATCAACGATTTAAGGATAGTATGAGAGCTCCAAATGTTAGGAAAATTAGTATAAGAGGGAATCATTTTATCCTGGCAAACAGTATGGGATTAGATGGCGATGGATGTTTCCTTTGCAGACCTGTTGAAGATGCTATGAAGCAAATTGCTAGTGTGTTAACGGCTACTTGATATGGTTGTGAATTAACAGTCGATTGTATTTTCTTTTTTTTTTTTATATTGCAGAACATTTGAAATGTGCAAAAGGCGTTGGATCGGATTGCGCCAAGAATACTGGAATCAAACGATACAGTCGGCCCATTATTCTCCAAGTGAGTTAGATGATTGACATCTTTTCACCATAAAAACACCATTAACTATTCGAATGTTCAAGATTTTCATTTCATTCTCAGCATTTTCCAATGTATCGAGAATCTGATGCATTGTGCGCAGAATTGGATCAGGCTCCAAATGATGAAAAAAATAAAAAATTTCGGGAAGGATGGGAATGTTTAACAAGGGAAGCATCTGAACAAGTAAAAATATAATAATCAATTATACCCTATCTATTCAGTGAAAATCAATTAATCAAATTGAGTTTACAGATTTTAGATATTCTTAATCCAAGATTGATTGTTGATGGACATACTCATCATGGTTGTCGAAAAATGCACGGTGAGGATACATTGGAGGTGACAATTCCTTCTTTCAATTGGCGAAATAAAATGAATCCTTCATTTTTATTGGTAAGATGATTATTGTAACATACATATGATTTAATTTCTCAAAACGCCTGCAAATTTATTTTGGTTCTGTTTTAGGGGGTTTTTACACCTGATAATTATTCTGTATCAAAATGTTACATGCCCGTAGAGACTACAGTGATATTTATTTATATTGTTGGTACAATCAGCATTTTTGTTTATTCAATGTTTAAAATGAAACAACAGAGAAGCCGTCATATTTATTCAAGATATCGCTGAATCATCGAAAAAATAACTCCTAACCTATAATGATAATAGATTAAAGTTACCTCGACTTTTTTGTATCGTGAATTTGTAAATATAAAGTCTTTGTATTACTTTTTATGCATTTTGAAATGGATATCAAGTTGATCATCAAATTTATGTAAATAATAAATAAAGAAACAATTTTCAATTATTAAATACTGATATTGTCTATATTATTATCAATTTTACATCGTAATTACAGGCTCTTAGACATAAATATTATTAACAATGATTATGAAATAAAATTCCATATTAATAGTATTATTATTACATCATTTGTTTTTTTGTGTTGCGATAAAAATGCCATTAACGGGTTTTGGAACAATAAGTACTGAGGATGGAAAAATATAATTCACGCAACGTTGTTTGTCTGTTTGTGATAATTATGTTAAGGGACAATACTAATTGTTCTCAATTATACTCAAAAAATTATGATGTGAAAACATTTCCAGTTCCTAAAGTCAAATCGTATTTATCATTTGCACGATTTAGCGTGAAATTTCATTGCCGAATTGTTTGACAGGATACATCGTCGCACAAATCCCGTAATGTTGAACCAGAATTGTCCCCAATAACGGCGACGTTTCCACAAATTATTCATAGTTACCACCGTTAATTGCCGACAATTATGAAACAATATAGGACTAGTCAATTTTAACTGAAGCATAAATTTTCCTGATGAATGCGTAAGCAGCAAAGAAACCAATTGTTCCTGTTAACAACCAAAATGTCAATACCATAAGGCCTGTATAACCAAAGTACATCAACGTTGGTACAAGTTCAGTAATTTCGAGTTTTTTCATGAAATAAAATACAGAGTAAGCGAAAACGTAAACGGCTGATCCACCGCTGACAACAAAACTCCTCCACCACCACCTGTAATCCTGAAAAACAAAGAAGTTAATGATTGCTATTCAATTTTTTGTTAACGAACAATACACAGTTGAATGATGTATGCAAAATTATTTCTTACTTCTCCACATAATTGGAAATATACCATAACGATTGATATTTGAGAGCAGGATATTACGAGAATACAAAAGACAA
Organism: Zele albiditarsus; assembly: GCA_958496275.1. NCBI lineage: Eukaryota > Metazoa > Arthropoda > Insecta > Hymenoptera > Braconidae > Zele > Zele albiditarsus. The sequence continues at coordinate 6,086,142 of OY292413.1, read as the reverse complement.
GGAATAAGAAACCAAATAAATAGTAAAAACGATTCTCCCATAGGGCAGTGAGGATGAAAAATAATTCAATGAAGACAGCGCCGAAAGGCAAAATACCCGCCATCAGTGTGCTGGAATAAGAAAATAAAATTAAATTGAACAACCAATAGTGTTAATAACAATAAAAAGATATTCAAAGCTATCAAAACTCACCACAACACTGGATTCATATACCACAATTGATCTGGAACTTGTCTCGGAATTTGATTAGTTCTTACCGGATGTGTAACCGGTTGTTTGCGATATCCAAAAAAGTATCCTAGATAAACGAGTGGTAGTGAAATACCAAACCACAAACATAAAAGTGATAACATGGTGCTAAATGGTACAGCGCCTGAACTGTGTTTGCCCCAAATGAAAAAATTGAGAAAAAAACATGTGGTGAACACGATGCCAGGATAAAGTGTAGCTGTGAGTAATGCTGCACGTTTCCATTCTCTTCCACGTATTGTTTTGTATAGACGTGCTGAGAAATAACCGGCGACCAAGCCGGAAAAAACATAGAGAAGAATTGCACAGGTGCCAAGTGCTCCCCTGATTGCAGGTGACAGCATTCCCAACATGGCAAAAACTAAAATGAATTGTAATATCATAAAGATGGTAGTTTAGTTGTTTGTTAATTTTGTGATTACTTCAAACAGACTGATAAAATTTCTGGTATAAATATCCTGAAGTATAAATATATCCACCCAAGACGGGTTCATATAGCTCAAAAGTACATTAATATATCTCCATTTTCGTAATGATGTACACATTGGAGAATGAAAGATTGTATTAATTGAAGGATGCTCTTACATATAGTGATGAGAGTCATGAAAAATATCTGTATGCCACTGCCAATAACTGCAGCAAATAGTCGTGAGTTGGTCGGTGGTCTAAAAACATCACCATGAACTAATTTCCATCCAGTTTCTTCAATGGACTCATCAAGTCCAGCTAAACTATCGCCTTCTCCTGCATTATACCGTGCAATGTCTCGACGTAATGTTCTTACCATAATCATCGTAAGAATACCTGGAAATAAATAGCAAGTTGGCAGCATTTTGATATAGTTTGAGTTTTTAATTGGGATATAAATCATATTCCAGAATTTTCATTAAAACTATTTCCAATATAAAACACTAGTGAATCTCACCAGAGAGGAAGAAAACGACAACGAGTGAATTGATTATTGAAAACCAATGGATTTCAACATCGCTCATTTGTAAATAGATGTCCCATCTACTGGCCCAACTCACGACCGATTCATGCCATTCAACTGAGTACATGAACAATAGCTTTGTTCCCTTGGGATTCAAGTATTGTCGACCAAGTCCTTCAGGTGGCTGACATTTATTTCCTTCGAATTTCACTTGTGTATAATCAACTGAGCTCGCTTCAACATTGAAACCCACAACTCGGAATTCATTCCTGCGATATTTCAATTATTCCGTGTTGTATCTTATTTCTGTATATAATTTATGTATATATGTGCGCATAACATTCGCATACTTACTCTCCGTGTTTGTGATAGCTCAAAATGAGCTTGAGATAATTATTAATATATGATTGACCATTCGCAATGCCACCCAAACGATATCCATGATATACATTTGCATTTTCTTTATTGTGACTTTTGTAAGTAGCTGCTGGTAAATTGTCTATCAATCTGAAATATTAACAATTATTTACAAATAAATGACATCATATGTATCAATTTTTTTTTATTCAATCATGGAATCTAATGTAATATTATGCACTTACAAATGAACTGTATATTCATTGTGTACCCGTTCTATTGCACGTTGCGAATCTTCCTCATTCCAATTTATTGGTGTATTTGGATCATTACAGAGTAATCTGCATGGAATATCTTCCCTCATTGCAACTTCATATCCAGTATTAACAATTCTGCATACAAGTCATAAATTATTTGTTATACCTAATACTAGCGGAGCTATGAATAAAAAAAAAAACGGTGAACAAATTGTAATATAGTAGTTTACCGGTCGCCTCTGAGAATTTCACCCAAATTCTCCGACTTGTATATACGCGTTATATTCTTTGGTGAACAGAAACGTAACGAGTAATATTCATACGGCAATTGTGTATGTGTACTCGTCATTTTTACAGCTTTAACATCGATGCTTTGCCCGATCTTGAATTCCACCGGTGCTACTCCAGGTACGTAAAATCCATCTATCTCTAAAATTAGCAGTAACGATACCACTATAATCCCACTCCATTTTAATCGTTCCTGAAAAAAAAATGAAAGCGTGGGATACAATGCGGTGAATCTCAATGTGCGTGTGTGTGTGTAAAATTGATTGCAGTTCATTGAGTTGACTGATTGTATTATCCCATGGTTGTCAATTGTGACAGCAGAATCAACAAGTGCCAGTTTGTCAACATCATTGATGCTTCGTGGCACTTTCATTCCCGCAAATTAATTCGTTAGAGTTCATTGTAATGATGAGAGTGAAATTCATAACTTTCATCAGATTATATACATGATGATAAAATATATGATGGATGAAGAAATAAATGGTGATAGTTGGCAACATTAAGGTGTGATGAATAATGGGTTAGGATGATACAACATGTTTCGATAATTGAAATATAAGGTTATATTTAAAAATTGTCAAATTTTACCATGGTTATGAGAATGTTATGACGTTGATTCTTGATGAAGGCGCGCCACGCCGACTATCTTATACATATACACGATGCAACACACTGGGCTGACTTTTACCTTCGCAAATATGGTTCACGTATAGGTATATATCTAAATGTGCATATAGCAAAAACCAGTCAAAATGAAGCAAGTTTGATCGCATGAAATTGCTGATTGTTCCCCCTTGCGGTTTTTTGCTCCATCTATATATCTCGGAATCTTAACCTCGAAACGTGAAAAAGCGGGAAATTTGAATGATAACCTCATTTGATACTGGAAATGAAAATTGTTTAATTAGAAATTATCATCATTATCACCTCGAGCGCCATTTTATGAGAAAAATTCACATGATTTTTCACTTTTGTGATGTAAATGTGCAAACTTTGTGGTGCTGAATGGATTTTCGAGCTAGTTTGGGCCATCATAACCTAATAATGTAACATGAATGTATGTCATATAAAAACCAAGTTTTTTCGGCTTTTCTTTTTTATTCAAATTACCTTGCAATTATTTTATTTATCGAGAGTTCATCATGTCATTATAAAGAAGAGAATATTTATGAATATATTTATTCGCGTGGAAAACTTCTTGGGATTGAGCGGGAAATTTGAATATAATTTTCCGAAACATTGGGCTGATTGCTGTGCCACCTACCAGTGGTATTTTGAATAAACTACGAACATGCATTGCGTCAGATATCGAAATCACGAAATATTGGAGGCACGAGTTAGCATTGATCGTTTATTCTTGGCCGAACTACGAAATCATTCGTACATTTATTCATCAAGGTGCTTTGTAAAGAAGGTAAATTAATTACTATTAACCTATCATTTCTTTTATTCGTTACACACAATCGTTTCATTATTCATTCTCACACTAAATTCTACTGCTAACTCTAGTTTTAATCTCGTTGGATGGTGTGACATGAACATCCACCCTCCTCATTGAAGTATGAGTGATACTGGAATATTCCATAGCATTCCGGAGGACTCTCCCACGTGTTAATCACATTGAAACAGTTCATGTTAAAGAACGAAAATTCTTTTCTTCATCACAGCCCAGAGGGAATTTTGTAGATAACAAAATTGCATTAAAATTATTTACATTTAACGCTTTGAAGGTTGAGATGTGACCATATATCAAATGTGCGTTATATAATTCTGAATTTGGCCCTGAGCCCAATGTCCTACTGCCTCATTTTTTCATCACGCGCATGCACTCATTACATTCTTTCTTCTTTATCAGGATTTTTTGTCTCTTCATTCGTCACATTTCATCGTTATGTACGTGGAAAATCAAAGCTATAAGATATGAAGGATAATTAGTTGTAAAATTAATGAACTTAAAACTAGAGGTTATAAGTACAGCTCAAGGTTAAAATCATGAATGAACATCAATGTCATTGAAAGAATTCCTGAGATCAATGTTATAATGATTCGGTACTTTATTCAGTATTGGAATAGAATTTGAAAATCATGTGACAATTACTACAATTTTTTTTGGCCAAAGTGCAAAGATTGTCAGTAAAATTTTCATGTACTGACGCAAGCGCGTAGCTATGTCAGTATTTCACGGTTAGATAAGCGACTGCTCTCGTGCAGTATTATATATCTTTGTTATAGCAATTATGAAATCACCAACTGATAATTTTCATCTTAATTCTTTTGTATTATATTCTAGGGATTTAAAGTATCGTATTTTTATGATTATAGATAAACTAGAAGCTTAAAATGGGTGTTCCTCCTGGTGATGCTGAGAAGGGAAAGAAGGTGATATTATTATCTATGATTTATTTTCATTATACAAATCAAGAAATAAATTAAAAATCTGTAGCGAGAACTAATTTCAACATAATTGTTTTTTTAATTTTTTAGATCTTCATTCAGAGATGTGCTCAATGCCACACAATAAATTCTGGTGGTAAACACAAGGTTGGTCCCAATCTTCATGGTTTGGTTGGAAGAAAAACTGGTCAAGCTGCTGGATTTTCATACTCACAAGCAAACATTGCAAAGGGTGAATAATTCATTTTTAATATTTGAGATGACTTGTTTAAATATTTGAAAAATTATACTAATGAATTATTTGTAATGTTTGTAGGCGTCACCTGGAACAAAGACACACTCTTCGAGTACTTGGAGAACCCGAAAAAGTACATACCCGGAACTAAAATGGTGTTTGCCGGTTTGAAGAAGCCGCAAGAGCGTGCAGATCTCATTGCATATATTGAAGAAGCGTGCAAGTAAAGATAGATCATTAGCACGAACAGAATGCCCGGATGAGCTCGGTTGATGTATAATAGTGAGACGTTACATCTCAATAGTTCAATTTTCATTATTTCATTTAAAAAGAAACAAAAGACGTCTCATATAATTGTATATCGAGCAAAGTTTCTTGACTTCACTCCTCATACGTAATTGTGATAGTAATTTGATCCAAATTCAATTGTATCAGATAACTCGTACAATTCGCCACGAGAATAACTAGTAAAATGAATTGTTAAGAAATAAGTAGCTAATGATACGTATAAGAAATGTTAATGTAAATGAATGCCATGTAATCCCGGGCCAATATCGCCATGATATTATTTTCCAATGACGGATCAATTGTATCAAGGCTGTGGTCATTCAAAATATTTTATGTCAATGTGAATGGATCATAATCATCATCTATTTATTTCAATATTGTACAGCTCTATAGTATGTCAATCATCGGTACTTTCAAATTTAGCATCAAAAATACATATTCGACGATAAAAAAAGAACAATTGTGTTTTTTATACTGACATTTAAATTTATGAATAGTTTTATCGTTACCCATTTTTTTCGATTCACTTCGATATACTTTTTTAATGTTCAATTGTCGTTATAGAAGTAACGAATCATGATGTATGAGGTACAGGGAATTCCGTGTTAGCTGATAAGGCTTTTTGATAGCTAAAAAAATTCGACCTGGTTGATAAGCAGTAGGAAAAACATACGGATGTGGTCATGATCGCAGGAAGTCGGCGTCTCGGTTTTACGATTAACCATGAACAAAATCTTAACAACAGCTGCAGTTTCATTTTTACCTTCTTGTTTGACGGTTCACTGAGTATCTAATACTAACATTTAACAAGTTTTCACAACAAACATTAAAAAATAATATTTAACATGGAAAACAATGCGTATGAATGTTTGAACAATGACAGTGATGGGCCAACAAATAATGATAATGAATGTATAATACGTCGGTGTGAAAAAAGTTCTCTAAAAATTCGTCTGAGTCGTGTATTCAGTGCGAGCAATATAAAAAGTCCAAAGAGCCCTGGACCCATGAGTCACAGTGCTTCCCGTAATTCCAGTCCTGGACAAAGTCCAACAGTCAAATTACGTTATTCCTGGCAAACATCAAGCACAACATCAGAAACATCATCAAAATCGCCATTTTCATCTATTTCCAATTCACCAAGAACACCAGAGAGCCCTAAAACGATCTGGCATATTAAAAATGGGTAAGTCATAAACACAATAATACACGATAACAATCGCATGTAAAATTCAAGCGATAAAACAAAGTGAAAAATTGTTCAGCTCAAGCCAATTAATTTTCAATTTCCTAACAGTGATAAACATACATATGCAAACATTGTACTGATAATTATTTCGCAATTCTCTACATGAGGTCAAATACAGTTAATTTCGAAACCTTGAATGATACCAAAGTTGTGACGCCATTTTGGTATCTCAACATTATTCCATCCTCCCCGCGAAGGAATCAGGTCATTTTGCGTGCGCACGTGGCCCCGACAGGATGAGTCCACCAATACAACCCATCAATGAGTTGGTGCTGGATATGTCCAATGGTTTCTCCATACGCGAATCCACCCCCAAAAAGCAGCGGGTCGATGCAGCGTCGGCGCTGCAAGGCCATGTCCCCACCTTTTATATCGTGGAAAACTAGCCACCTCTCCTAGCTATCAGAGAAGCGCGCGTGCACGTGTTAGCTTTTACCAGTGTTGCTTAATCGCCTCACCTCTTCCACCGCAGCTAGCTCACCAGTACTTTGTGTATCCAACGCCTCATTCCGATTGCCATAACGCGCAGCGCATTCGAACAGTGTGTTGTGATCCATCAGCTGAAAACGTCCGAAAAAGAATAGGCAGAAAACTAAAACAGAAAGAATAAACTGACAATTTATTAAACGAGGTAAGTGTTGTACTTAATTATTAAAAATGCTTCTTATCAATATTTGTCAATTATTTTGAAAAATCAAATTCGATAAATTGTTATAGAAGATATCAAAATCAGTATTTATAATTTCAGACGCGCGGGTTTCAATTTTGCGCGGTTTACGTAATCTAAAAATAGAACTTATATATTAATCGTTAAATGGTAATAATTGGCTCAATCTATAATAGACATTTTTCTTCAATCGATTTAGAGAGTGGGCGACGAAATGGACTACGATATAATGTCACATGTTTTCTTTTATATAACGTATCACGTATCACTTATGTATAAGTGTTTGGGCAATAAGAAATTTCACTTATAAAACGTTGAATGAGAGTTCAAAATTCAATGATGCTGTTACAAAATACGCCTCAATGTCATGTATAAGAACTCGGTGAATACGTAACCGCGAGTCAGACCATAATGTATTTATCCGATATAGCCACATGTGTTCAATGTTTTGTACACACATATATCAGTGTCATTTCAGTATCATTGTATGGTGGATAGACATCGACGCACACATGTCCTGGTATCATCAGTATGAAAAGTAGGTCTAGGAAATCAGCTGGGTGAATAAAGCGCGTGCGCAATATAGAAATTAAATTGTATTAAATGAGATAACTTTGAAGTGTTCAATCTCATGTTTTTATCCTCACATTATAATAAATCACATATTGATAAATGAAAAAAAATTAAAAAATCCTGACTACTGGATCATCACCGGACATTCTTGCAGGAGTATATATCCTCTGTCAGCATTTTATATTAATAAACCAATCCATTGTGAATTATTACACTGGAAAAAATTAACAGACGTTCTATCCCTCATGATTTTTTTCTTAACACCGTATTTTATGAATACCAATTAAAAATATCTAGTCACATTGAATTTATGTGTAAGTTCAGTCAATATACACAACTTTTAGTTATTAGTTTAATGACCATGAAATTGGTTTATTCAACCAGTATACAATGCAACTTCCATTAGTATTATTAATATGCGCCAGTGACTTGCTGAATAGATTGGCTGCATTATATTAAACCTCATATTAATGAATAGAAAAAAAAAATTGATAAATCAACTGGCTCGGAAATTATTGTGTAAATGTCATCACTTATAGTCCGCATTTTATATTAATAAACCCATATACGTCATTCGTTGTGATTGTGAAAATAAATAAAAAAAAAAAGGGCTTCGATAATAATGGTTCTTTTTTCAAGGTAGGGCATTTTATAAATAAATACCAACTGAATATAATACTTCAAGTTCAATTTTCCCCCGAAATTAATATCGATATGTACAGCTATCAGCCATTAGTGTAATGATCAAAAACATAGTTCAATCATCCAACGAATAACATCATTTGCATTGTTATTCTTGCCATCATTACTATCAACATGCGCATTTATCGTTTGCTAAATAAATTGCTCATGTTTACAATTACTCCTAAATTCACGAATAATAAAATCAATGGCTACTTGACTAGTAAATTATTGCGTGTATATTTTTTCTTCTGAGGTAAAGAGTCGTATAAATACCACCTGAATATAATGATTCACATGAAATTCACCAGCAAGTTTAGGTATATTCATATAGGTATTACTTATTAGTCTAGTGAGTATTAAAATGGTTCATTAAATCACCATATGATGTAACCTGTATTATTATTATTATTATTATTATTATAAATTTGCTTTAGTGGTTTGGTTAATAAATTGCCCCTTGTCGTATAGAAAAAATAAATTATACGTTGACGTGTATAGCTGTTATCGTTGATGTTGGCACAATGCGATAGTATACAGTATATAAAGATGATGATAAAAAATGGATGAAAGAACGTGTGGTGCAGAGATAGGAGAATTAATGTTTCGTTATATATTAAATTCGAAAACTCGATGTGGATATGTGACAATGCGACATATATGCACTAGATGGCCCAGATTTTTGGGATTTGGCCTTGGACTATTTAGTTTATCTGGATGTTTACTATATATGTATTTCGTATTAGCTATTGTGTGTTATTTTCACGGGTGAAGAGTTCATGCGCGTTTGTAGCACGATCGTTACACAATTTGAACAATGTATTTGATTTTTGAATAATTTATTCGAGCAATTATAATATTAATTTGTGTATTTCATGATTTTTTTTTAATTGTAGAATGAAATACTCACCGAAACAACAGCAGAAGGAGAGAAAATCTGAGAGTGAAGTTGTATCAGTGAATGCAACGCCTTTGAAGACGTCTCGTTGCACCAACGCAACACGCAGGTGCATATTTAATCGAATAAACAATGATAATACCAATGATGTGATATCAACGGGGATGTTTGCCTGGATGAGAGTATTCCGGATGGCTACGTTACTTCCGCAAGTTGGATGTTAAAGATGATATATATTTATTTTCATTCCGAATATCCATTTGGAAATGAATGAATAGATGTATTAATTAATTTCTTATTAGCATGATGCGCAACAGGCGCACGTGAATAAGATATATTGGCAGCTTCCGACGTCCTTCTTGAAAAACAACAAATAAAAATATTCAAAAAGAATTTTAACAAGAAACAGTTTTTCGTCGATTGATTAATATGAATTGTCACAGTATATGAGTATTTGTATTATGATGAAGGGCGTCATTAGGTTACATTATCTTAGAGAAGAATCAATTAGTGCGTTTTGCGGAAACGCAATAATATATTTCCCCCAATTACCTACAAGTCACCTTTTTACTCGGTGATTGATGTCGTTTCTCTTCAATGTTTGGTATATATATCAACAACAATATGTTATTATACTACAATTGACAATGCAATATTGTCATAAGGATTTAATTTGGCATTTTTCAATTCCTATGTCGAAATTGAAGACAGTGAAGTTTTGTTGAAGGATTTCCATCTGAATATTTCATCGTCGAAATGACCTGAAAAAAGAAAAAATTTATCTAATTCTTACCGATGTTACCTCTCGTTGATTATTAGATATAAATATATTTTATGATTACCACAGCCATTATATTTCATGTAATGAATAAACAGAATTTTGCTTGGTCAGCATATTATTTCGATTATTTTTTTTTCCTTCCAAATTCCATTTCACATGTAATATTATTGCATATGAAGTGTGTGATTGTTGCGAATTTTGTGTGAAATATATACAGTGTAATATCATCATTCTAAAAATAGAAAGTGTGAGAATACGTAATGTATAAAAATATAGTTAATTGTATTCATCGTCATCGTGAAACACCCAACAGTAATAAATTCACAGATGATCTAATGTTACTTGTTTGCGCTGATGATGACCGACTTTTTTCCTCGCACACTCGAGGCACAACAAGTTTTTACACATCCAATTATACGTATTCCTCATAAGTGCATATATACCAGTATAATATAACGAATACCGACTAACAGTTAATTTTGTTTACCACATTTTCAGTTTACAGTAGAGAGAAAAATTGTAATATGTAGAACAATTATGACAGAATTTCTGGACATCCCTCGTGGAAACGATTCAAGATTGAGCGGATACATTTAATTCGCCCCTACTGATCTAATTAAACTTCATGAGATCTATCCAGAACTGAATGGATCTAACCAGATATGATATAATAAGATCAGATAAAATTTCCCTGGTAAATAAAACCTATTATCCCAGTACGAATGATATAGAGTCCCTACTTTATGGGTTAATTGGAGAATGAGTAGGAAACAGCGGATTCCATTACAGAACAAAAAATGAGATACACTTAGAAATGAGTACATAATATTTAAATGAAACAAAAATCATTTCACATTCGTTTGTGAACATTTCAACTATGGACACTTATTAATTATTTTTGTAATTTTCATGAATCAGAAATGTTAAAATTTACCCTCGGTTTCCTTTTCAAGCATGAACATCAAATAATCCAATGATATTTCATCAGATTAGTTCAGACCTAATCATGAAAAAGATAGATTATTCTTTCTTATCGTGTATCGAAAAATTTAGCATAGGATCGCATTACCATCTCAGAAGATAATACAGTTTCGCAATAAATTGCTATGTGTATCATATGAAAATAACTTACAGTCGATAAGGCAGATTTTCGCAGGAAATCGTAAACAGTTGCAGCGGAAGTTTCTGCGATTGCGCGATCTACATTATCGACCGACCCCCCGCAACGCCGTGAGAATAATTTCTGCGACGATGGCGGCAACGTGTGCAGGTTCATTCCTGTTCATCTACGCAGGAGAGCAAGACATAACTTAACGAAGTGCGCGCCAGACTTGTGAAAATTTGTTGTGGCGTCATAACACAATCTATTGTCATCAACGTCATATACTGATTGTTATAAAACGAAATAAGTAATTAACTCTTACTTTACATTCATTTTTATCATAAACAACCAATTCATCCATCAACGTTTTTTTTTTTTTTTTTTTTCCTTTCAAATCGATTGATCGATCCTCATTGTTTGTTTGTTTGAAATATATAGAACACAGATATATAACTATATACAGGTATATTTCATCGAAACATATCACACTTTTAGTTATTCAATCTGCGAATGTAATGAGACGACCGTTGATTCGACATTTGTCAGAGGGTGGCGGAAATGGCGATGCTAATCGTCGGAATCAGTCGAGTAAATCCGCTGTTGACGTTCGTGGTACGTACGGTTGGGATTGCCGTACTTATGGCCATCATTTGTCAACGTTTGATCTACTCAAAGTACCTACTCATTATCAATATCAGCATCATAATAATCTTCAGCATCAAAGTAGAGGTCAATCATCTCTTGAAACAACGAGAATTACTTCTAACACGAATCAAAGGTATGTGTGTGCACACACTTATTTTATCATGTCACGACACGAGACAACACGATTGCCGCTTGTTGCTTCCGCAACACGTTAATATCATTTTCAAAACATTCCACAAAGCTCTCATGGGATTTGTATCATTCATTTCATTTCTGTTTTGTATCACTGGTATATATGCAAGTGGAAATATTATAATTATGCCCGGAATACTTACCTGATAATTAACATTTGTTAGGCACAAGGCAATTATGATTTTTATTACAGTGGTTACTCTTTATTAATCATAACTCCTACTCGTTGATGATGAGAGACATTTTTGTCGGTGAAATTTTAAAATATTTATGAGAAAACATAATGTTGAGTGGGGAAAAAAAAATTTACAAATCGAAAACTGTTCTTAATAAATGGTATAATGTGAAGAGATTGCAGTTTCTATTCAATTTCATTTGAAGTAGAAATGGAATTGTCGTTTTGTTCTTCTATTTATTTCATTCATCAGGGACTAGATTGAGAATTATTCATTTTCCTTTGAGCATCGATGTGATTAATATACTCAAAGTATCCACATTGAACCAATTGTTATTCAAGTTCAATCAAGCTATTTTGCATTTGAGAATATCAAAGCAAAATTGTATAAATTGATTTTTTTCTTATTCTTCAACACCTTCATACATTGGAAAAATGCATCGGGCATAATTAATCGTGAATTTTCGAAGGTGTTAAGAGTATCCGTACAGTGTGAGAATCAATAACAACAACGACGTTAATGAAATTCAACGAAGAAATTGCCATGCGAACTATATTATTATTTTAATAAATTATTCAACAAAATGATTGAGTAGTATATCAAAGTTGGAAACTGTTTTCACTAGGTACAACACTTGTGTTAGTATTTCCCTTATATACCCGTTATGTATCAGGAGGGATTTTGCAAAATCCGCTTCATCTTTCAAGTGCAAATCTTATTCGGATGAACAAGATGAGAGACAAAAATAAAAAAATAGTGAAAAGTTGTGGCGGGAGAAGAGAGCTAATGTGTCGCGTTGTGATGTTCCATCATACAACCTGGATTTCCAGGTGTCCCGGGGATCGTCCGGGGATCCGCGCTCGCGCACTTTTGACCCCTTTCGTTGCACATCCCTCTCATAACCATTACTATGATGGAAATAAATTGGGGGATGTGGTTGCGGGAAGTTTTGTGGTTTTGCTGATATTGTTGGTGAGTAACACGTCGAAATTGAATCGACACGGTGAAATGAGACTGCGGGGGCAGATAGGAATATACAGAGAGAAGGACGAGGTCACGACAAACTTGGAGACGCTGTTCAGGGTCACAAGGTTAATTCATGTATGAGAAAGCAGTTGCAGTAGCAGAGCTCTAGGGCTGCTTCAGTTAGAAGAGGAGTTGGGGAATTGAGAGTTACGTCAAATTATAATATGAAAAAAAGTGGATGCAACATGTAGATTGAACTTGTTTGTATGTATACTTATATTCGAATTTTTTTTCTCGTGCATATATAGGTAGTTCTATTGAATTTAATGAAACTTCATGTTCGCGCAGCAATTAGCGTTTTCTGATAATTAAAAAGCATTGAGGTACGCACAAGAGGTTGATATGATGCGGAGGTTTATTTTTAGGATTTTGTATTTTAATCCCCACCCTTTGTCTTCGCATATATGCGGTGGGGAAAAAAGACTTTATTGGGTTTCATGAGACTTATGAGTTGTTTATAATTTATGAGATATATATTGGTTGATGCGATGAACTATATGTTCATTTGAATGAAGGGGATAATTTATTCATTGTTTACATTCTCTTCCAAGTATACAGTAAATCAGTTCACATTGAATGGGAAGAAATATTCATCAACTATCATGCATAATATTATATATATATATTAATTCATAATATTGTGCTTATGGCGAACATATGGAGGAACCAAAATAGTTGTAATTATTAAATGTAGTTGATTGTCGATCTGGAATCTTGAGTTGTTTATTACAATATTTTTTCAAAGTTGATGAGCATATTTAAATGAGAACTGAATGCATAACTGTAATAAATCACTTATTTACATAAAGTGAATAGTTAGTTTGATGCTTTTAAAAAAATTATTTATCAATTGTTGATTAACCTCATAAACTTCATCAAAGTTATTTTCACAGTGTAATGGATATTACCTACGGCAACAAAAAGCACTCAATAACAACTTTTTCTCCTCACAATACGAAAATTGATTCATTTTTATCTTCGTTCGGCATATTGACCTAAATATTCGCATATGTATCTGTATATATGCGCGATCGATGAATACTTGTTGATATACATAAATTGAAACGCTGCTACTGTGGACTGAATAAATTCGAGACCTGTGAAATTTATACGCGAGACAGTGAAAGACCATTCCATTAATAAATGAACCGAATCCGTAAAAATAAATATTGGAATGGAAATTTTAGTGGCGATGTATGTTGAGGTGATCGAAGATATAATTTCAGATGTTTCCAATACTTTTCTCATTACTAGATTGTCATAGGACAATTTTTTTAGGGCATTTCAATTTTTTCTCAATTTCATTTATATTAGAATATCAAAAGTAGAAGAACGTAAATTTATCCGAAGGTCTTCATTGAATGCTGTGAAAAGTTTTATCGTCAATCAACACCAATTTGAACTAATCACAAAACACTTTTTGAAATTGACCATCAACACATACCCGAGCGCAGTTCATGTGTCTCATAAGCAATAACATTGATGGCGATACGATAAAATACATGCATAGTTCGTGAATAGCTCGATGAAGGGCGATATTACAGGGCTTAGGAGGACGGATTGTATATAGTAGGTACGTGATAGCAACCGAGAGGACATCCTCATTCTAGGGATTTACCATGGGTGATTGGACTAGCCGGAGATGATCGTTGAGTAACAAATTAGTTCTGCCAGGTGGTGACACATAGGGATTATGTAACCGGTTACTGCAAGTTGATGTAGGACAACACATATGAAACTAGACGATTGGACCCCAATGAAAAAAAGGAAAAAAAAAAAAAGGGAAAATGATATAAGCAAACGGAGGGATGACATTTTCAGTGTGACAACGATGAGATCAAGGCCTGAAAAAATATTTTCGAACCTTTTTAGGGTCGATTTTATTCTACATTCTGAATGACACACATGTTTGTTTGTTTTATCCCATTTCTATTTTGGCTCCTGTTCAGAACTCATAATAATTTTACGTCGGTAACATTTTTGTAAATCATTTTTCATGTTGGATTATGATGTGGCTTTTGTGGCGAGGGAAAAATTCGGTGATCACGGTCCCCGATTATATTGTGGATGCCAAAGGGATATATGACAATTACGAAATTTGAGGTATTATTAGCCACTAGGACAAATAATTGTGGATCATTCGCTTTATAAAAGTATGGTATTCGAATTAGAATGCGAACATTTGTGATTGAATATGAATAAAGTACAAATATTAAAAATACTTTCGTTCATGATGATTTTCTTCGAACCGAAGTTCATTAACATGTTCAGAACGAATTCAGTAAAAATATTCAAACATTAAAACGACCTTGGTTGAATGCAACTTTTTTTGCGATTACTGTTTATCTGCCAACTGAATATTCATGTTGAAGTGATTTTCCATGTAGCTTTGAACAATAACTCTTGTACCAAATCATGGATCCAGAAACAAGTATTTATAATATTAATATGACCAATAATGATAATAATTTATACAATCAAAATTACTTCTTCGATCGTGTTAATTTTTTACTCTCAAAATTTATAATGTATTGAAAAGTTTGAAGCGAAATAAAATTGATGTGTGAATAATTCCGGTATCTCATACACATACAGTAGCTGGGGTGCAGCTGTTCTGTATCGTTATTGCTAGTATAAATATACTTTCCTAATGGTTAAATTATTCAAATATAATTTGCTGTAAATTTTTTCTTCTCCCTGTGGCATCGCGTTTAATTGAAAATTGTTTTTTCACATGGGAATATATATTTTCTCTTGGGTTGGTCAACGATTTTAAAGAATTGAGATAAATATATTTTTTTTCTTTTTCGAGGTCCATATGGGACGCATAGCTTCAATCAATCTTTCCCGTTGACTTTATTGGAAAGTATATATACTATATACTCCTTCCTCAGGGATATGTCGGTTGAATCTGTTCCACTTTGAGTTTATATGAAATGAAACGAGGTCAATCAAATTTATCAAACATCAATGACGTGTTCTATATATAGACTTATTATTGTGATATTTTATGAGTGTTTGTAAAAAAATGATTACATTTGCTATCATGAACACGATCGAGTGCACGACGATTCGTGTGTGGAATAAGAAGAATGTTAATACTGAATAGGTTAAATCAGGTGAAAGATAGGGCGCACGTGCGCGATTACTGTGACACCTTTGATCCTGAAAATGTTCGTGCGCTCCCGCGTGTCTATAAAGTGCAAACACGTTGGGTTTAGAATTTGCCACGCGAAAGGTTTACACAATAGAACGAAAAAAGGAGGAGAAGAAAAAATAGAAAGAAAAAAAAAGTCAGGGCGAGAGGGACAAGTTCCATCACGAGTATATATCGCCATTCTTCAACGAATTACTCGCTATATAAAATCATTCGGAAAATTTCAAGCTCGTGGAATTTTCTCGTGCCACATATTTTTGTATTACTATTAATAGATTGTGTGGGATAAATATCAAACTTTTATTATGTTGGTGGTGAGTGAGGGAATGTATATGATGAATTTTTATTATGAAGAATTTTTTATTAATTTACACGTCACCTGTTTAATCGAATGGACTTTATTGCTTTTCTTATTTTAATAAATAATAATGCTTACTTAATTCAATTTAGAAAACAATGATACTGGACGATAAATTAAATAGTCAAAGTTGTTCGCCAAACGGAAGATTGAAAATGAATTCCAATTTTCGATGTAATGTTTCCCAAAATTGACATTTATTGAAAAAATATTGTAAATAGGTTATTGAGGATTTTTGTAAGAAAATTGAATTGTGAAGTGTATTCTTGAGAATTGGCGCGTAGTGAAGATTATACCCTAGGGGCTGAATATTTTATATTCCAACAACTTACGTGCTGCAGATTTATGATAAAAATCGTCCAATATATTTTTCGGAAATAATATACCAAATAAATATTACGAAACAATATATTGACGTGTGGGTATTGTTCGTCAATTAAATGAAAGAACGTGCATATCAACGAATGAATAAAGTATACCTTTTGTCATTATTAAACTCTCATAAATGTCATTAATTATGAATAGATTAATATGTGTTCAAGCTAATTCAACCACCAGACTATTTGTACAATAACAACACAACAATGTACTTGTGCGTGATAGGACGATTTTGAAGTGGGTCGTCAGTAACAAATGATGCGTTATTCAACACAATTATTTCTATTAATAAATATTACGTAATAAAATAATTTTATATAATCGCTAATGAATTAAATTGGCTCATGGCATTAATACATTTATTCTATTCGAATTAATATTAAGTTTGCCACATTTATAACAATACAATTTATTAATAGTTACAAAGTGACATATAGACTATAATAGAATTATTTATTCAGTTTACAAACTATTGAAAATTACAGCATCAAAATTGTTAAATATATAAAATATTGATCGTCAGAACATTCCATAACACTCCAGAGAATACCAAATGAAAATTAATGTTTTGAAAAGGGGGAAGTGCGTATGTAAATGGAGATTGCCAAACGCAAGAGGGCGGGAAGAATAATTCCGCTAAATTTAGCGTCAACAATGACGCAAAAATTAAGGGTTCGTCGACCATCAGAGTATGACACACGTTTTGGGAGTCAGTTCAGAGAGATGGATAGGACAAGACACATTGAGAGAGGGTTGGCAGTATATATGACAAAAGGAAAACCACGAAACTTGGTTGGCATCATGCAGCCATCCGTGTTTAGAATTCAACGTAATTGACTATTCTACTTTTTGGTCGTAGGCAAAGTCATTTTGAAGTGCGCAACATCATCCCTTCGTTGTTGGTGTACCCTCAAAACTTACCATATCACCCCTTTTACTTTGGAGGGGGGGTCACTTTAATTGAATTGTTTAGAGGGCCATCGCTCAGTCATATTCCAGAATGGATCCATAGTATATAAATCCCCTTGCAACTGTGTAATCCTTTCGGTTTTATTTTCGGACAGTCCTTTTTTTTTCCGTAATCTTTTAACATCACTTAACCATTCATGTTCAGATTTTTTAATATATATTAAACCCAACTCATTTACATTTCACCCTTACAGCGAGATAATCTCCAGTGTGACAAATTTTTTTCTCAATCCCTTATCGATATTATCGTGTATACTATACACTGTATGGCATTTTTCTTTTTATTTATTATTAATTCTCGAATATACATGTAATGGGGGATTTAACACCGGGAACAATTGAATGAAAAATTATATGCAAGTCATTTTAGTGATCGATCATTCACAATTGATTTTCCATTTACAATTAGTTTCACCAATTTGTAAAACGAGACGAATCTAAATCTCACACGTGCGTATCGGAGAATTCACGTTTTTTTTTTTTCCTCGTTTTTCACGAGTAAAAGTTGCTTGTAATGCTCACAATAAATCTCCGATGCATCAATTTTCATTTTTTTTTTCCTGCTATATCCTGGGGAAAAAAGTGTTTTGAATTAAAATGTTACCATTTCAATACAGAACTGAAAAACATTCTGGATAAAAATCAACTGTAATGAAATTGATAATTATTATTCAAGTCTCGGTTCATATTTAATTTAAAATTGTTCTTTAGGCGGTAATAAATTAATAACAAGGATTTCAAATGAAAATTATTCAAATGCAATCTCAATCCGGAAATTTAATTTGAAATATATTTTATAAACAGAACAATATTTATTTTCATTAAAATCCTCTAGATAAATGCAAAAATAAATTAATGAGAATTCGGTTGCAGGCTTTATTTTTTATGCGACTGACATACTCGATGTAATTAACTCAACGTTGATGTGGCATGACCTTTTATTCAAGGGTGAACGTTCATCGTTTATTTCAATGGAAAATGTTATATGTATATATATTTAATTCACGAGTGATACGTGATATTTGAAAATAATGGAAACATTTAAAATCCAGGGTACTTTAACATTTAAATCAAATCCTAACTATGACACTTGCATTGAAATTCCCTTTTATTTTATTCCAAGTGATGAAATCACTCCCGAATTAAATCGATGGAATTTGATTCAAATCATTCTTTTCGTTGGTGGGTTAGAGCCATATCAGCTTGAATATAACAGCAAACTCATATAGAATTTTATCTCCTCGACATTTTGCTTGATATAAATTTATGTATGAGATGTAGGCCCATGAGATTTGCGAATCCATGAATAATTTCGTTGAATCCTTTACATATACCTATCGAAATTGACGTCTCAATTGCTATGATCATGTCTATGTGCGTCTGAGGAAAGGAACAAAAATTTACATTCCAAAAGAGATGACCATCATATCTTTTTCGTATAGCATCATTCAAAATTCAATTTTACGATACGAAACGTGAAATTGTATGTAGTCTGTTACTCGTAAATAAAGTTCACGATGGGTAGACGAGCGAATCATCATATACTGTGTTGTATTGGGAAAGATAGGGTTCTTCTTCTCCATTTATCTCGAAGTTCCTATGGCAGCAGAGGAGTAATATGAAATTTTCTCTATATGCTTGGTGGTGGCGTCGAAATACTAAAATTAATCTTCAACGTGAATTCAATGGCGATCAATATATAGTGTGGTCGGAAAGATTGTCATCCATGCTAGAATGAATCTGAAAATAGTAGGAAAAAAAAATAAAAAGAATTTTGATATCTTTCAGTACAGATCATGAGATCTTGGGGATTATACTCGTGTATATATCTATGATTATCTCAGCACAGTATTCATGCATACAGAGGCAATGGTCTA
Source organism: Zele albiditarsus (assembly GCA_958496275.1). Lineage (NCBI taxonomy): Eukaryota > Metazoa > Arthropoda > Insecta > Hymenoptera > Braconidae > Zele > Zele albiditarsus. Next base: position 6,066,414 of record OY292413.1, on the reverse strand, counting down.
TATAACAATAATTCATGACGTATAGCATGAGGGCAAAGCGTGCAAGGTGGAGAACTCGGAATATATAGGTAGCAAAAGAAAGAGGCCACATAACGTATATAATTGCAATGTGGGTTTAAAATGAAGCCACTGTAATATTTATTCTTCTCGCGATAAAAATAAAAATTTTCTCTGGCTTCTTGTATATAAATGCTGCTGTTGCATTTCATGTTTTTATATACGAATGCGTGGAAAGTTTTCTCATTTACTATATGTTTGTATAGGGATTGTACGCGAGCTGGACAAGAAGTTACTGAGACGTGAGAATGCAATGACAAAGCAAAATAGTTGGAGTTATTGAGTGTATTTAGTTGACAAAATATAAATATTTCTCATTTCCATTATAGTTGAGGGATGTAATAATAGTTTGTGATGATTAATCATATTTTAAATAGGAATATTAACGTGAAAACATCGATAAACTCTAATTCATATGCAGAGGAATAAAACATTTAGGTCATGACTCTTGATTGAAATGGTTTATTAATACAACAATCATGTGAATTCCATTTATTTGTAAATGAAGTTTTTAATCTCTTTCGACGCATGAATGCATCAACCCTTCATGATATTAATTAATCCAGCAGTTGAAGCCCAAAATTTGTGGAATAAAATCCCGATTCGCATGAATATAATAAATAATGGGGTTCAATTCCAATTTTAAATTGACAAAAGAAACACTTTATTCGAGCAAACAAACTCAAATGCAATTAGAACAAATGATGAGACAATATATATTTTATCAATACTGAATATTCCAATTGTATTTTATTGTACTTCTAACCAATGGATATCTTCACAATTGATTAATTTGATTTTCTTTTATCGCTTCAGTAAACTCTCAACGAACTAACAGTTTCGCTCTTAATGTATTGTTTCAATATTTATTAATGAAGTTTATTAGCTTATATTAAATCCTATGTACGAATAAACATAATTCCGAGAGAAACAGATAGAGAAACTCGGTAAATAGTTCATGCTGTTTAAACAAATATTCGGTTCAGGTTATAAGAGGAAATATTTATTAACAGTTAATAAACATTGTTTCAGAACAAGGAAATTGTTGTCTCAGTGTGTATACTATTCCAGGTGCAGTTTGAATTATTATCATTCAAAAAGTCCATATCTTATCTTTCAATATTATTTTAGGTTACATTGTATGTACAGAAAAAGTGAATCTAAATCTGATAGAATTTTCCGGTTGGGCTAAAGTCTGTTTTATCATTGCATCTCTCAGTATATTTTTCCTTCTAATTTTTATACTATGCAAACTTGCCCCCCAAAATTGAAACTCATTCGTGAGAGTATGTATATGGTAATATGAACAGACATCTGTGATCTCGATGTTTGAATCATCATTATTGTCGATACGCACCAGAAGAAATATGAAAGACAAACAAATATATAAACGTACACCTACTGCTACTACCACGACGACGACTACTACTACTACTACTACTACTACCTCTTTTAAATTAAAATGGACGGAAAAAAATGGTAGAGAAAAAATACTCGAGAAACGAACTGTGGGAATGTAAATGAGTCGTTTATGTTTGTCCGGAATTTTTTTTCCTTTCCGGATAGAGACGACAGCATGTCAAAATATTATATACTGCAACATGATCTATCATAGAATTTTCTATATATAAATAATGTGGGTACATGAATGATGTTGTAATAGCGATCACTTTGTCCTCGAAGACTTAAATTTAATCCAATAATTCCACTCGATTTATTCATAATAGAGATTCAACGAAGATAAAACGGAAGGTGTATAGATAAACGATTGCAGCGACCTTGTATTTCACAAATATCTGAATAATTCTAGTCTTCACTCTCACTTATCTCATCATAATAAGTAATAGCAATGAAATTTTTTCTACATCATTCAATAATACAAAATTATGTTTCATAAACAACTATAATACACTTTTAAATATAAACTTCCAACTGATGTTCACCAGAAAAATTTTCATGTCCATGTTATATTATTTTAGAATGCCTCATTATTCAGAATACTGAATTGACCACCAACCGATTACATGCAAATTTCACCTGCATATTCTCTCGATACCACTCATTAATGTAGGAATGAAAAAAGAAAATAATAAAATTGGCTAAGAAGATAAAAACCCAAGTCTTTATATCCTCATGAAGAATTTTTGATCTTTGCAAATAGAAGCAGATCAAATGTCCATTTTACTTTATGTGTCTCTCGTGGCAAACTACTAGAGCTCATCCCGCAATGACTGTATACGTACATAGTATGATACCTGAGGCATATCCCATGAATATAATATGCAGAATTTAGTTGGAAGAAGAAGAAAAAATAAAAAGAAATAACAAGATAGAAGAAACACAAGATCAATTGAATGATCCAATTCAACTCCAGTAGCTATACATATGTAGCTAGATACACGTGTGTCCATGAAGACTATATTTCTGCCTCTCATGTATAATGCGCGGCCCCACCATATCATATCCTCTCGCTTCGGATTGTACATATATATATATAGATGTTTACGTGAGAGTGCGAGGGAGGACGGATAAATACAAGACTGAAGAGCATGAGTGAGCTGGCGAATGAGCGATTGGGAGGGAGCTTGTGCCACTGGCGATGCAACGGGCAACAGCACTAAAACAGTCCTCCGGCACACCGTCGCGTTGTCACATCGTTTGTCCGACATTTATTCTCTTCACTTGGTCCAGAACAATCATATCAAAACATTTTTGTTAACATCAATGAGAAAAATCATTTTTCGAATAATTTGTAAAAGACAGTAATATACTTTTGTTGTTGAATAACCGTGCGATGATATTTCGATCATAGTGGCATTAGGATTGGTAACATTGAACACCACAGGACATTAGTGTGTTGATTGATATTCGTTGGTAGGGTTGAAAGCATTCATGGCTGGACACTCTTCTCATGTTGAGTGCATATGTATGTAATGGATCTTCGTCACATGGTAGTTTACTATGGAAGATAACTGGATCTACTTATTGTCAGGTGATTGTCAGTCTCAATTGAAAACGTGTGCTCCAGTGTCAGTTAGGGAGAACTCAAATGACAATCTAACTCTGAGGGATACAACAAATTTCAAGAATTCACTGTTGCAGTAAATTAAAAATGTTGATTGACGTTATATGATTGGAAATTGGACTCGACAATTGATTTGATCAATCAAACTTTTGAAGCCGCAGATATAATGTGGTTCTTGAAGACTTTGAACATAATTTGTTTCTGAAAGAAAAATCAATATGTTGAAAATTACTATGTTGGATTACATTGGAGGATCTGGGTAAGTTTTATTGAAATAAAACTTTCATGATAATGCACATCATTACTATCATTATATTGATATGTAAATTATTATTTATATCGACGTTATTAGCACGGATTAAATATAGATTTCTTCAGCTTGATAATTTGAAATTATTCATTGAATGTAAGACAAATCATTGGAATGGTTTGCAGCTACACAAATCGAATATCATGTATGTATGGATATTATATATGAATACAAGTGTAAGCAAGTTTACGACTGATCGATATATGAATTCTCGATCAGGATAGCCCCATTAAGTTGTTATAAATATGTATATGAGGGGAGTTTGTAAAGGCTGAAATATGGCAAAAACAGAACCTCTCATTGTAAACGTATATCATATCATACACTTATGTCGTCTAACTTGACGGATTAAATTACGGCAATTTAAAGAGTGAGAAAGAGATGGAATACATGTCGAGACGATGTTGATAAGCCTTTGCCTTTAGTGTCAAGAATGCTATTTCTTATAAGGTCCCTTTTATTATAATCGTGACTGAAAAGATTCATACAGTGAATTCAATTACTTCACTTCAATTTCACTTGATAAGATATCAAAGAGAACTCTTTCGCCAACACTGACGTATGACCAAAGTAGTTATTAAACGATAATTCGTTTTTTTTTTTTTTTTGCTATTTATGTTTCATGTTTCAGTAATTGTTTTTATAACAAAACATACCTTTGTGTTATTTGGTTCGCTTTGGAATGAGTGCTTAGACAAATATATATATTTCAGTCTTGTAATCTCGTTGCTCTTTACCAGTAGATTTTTTCCTTGATTATGTGAGACAAATGGCTTCTTGTTCACCATGATAGGAGACACCTGTTTAACCGCATTGCTTTAGTGTCCTAAATGATATGACTGAAATAAAGTGTTTCTATTTGCGGTTGAAGATTTTTTTTTTGTCTCGTTTACTTTCTATCTTTCTCTATAACACTTATTCGCTCTTTCTCCCTATCTTGTCTACTTTTTTTTTTTTTTTTCTCTCATTTCACAATTTGAAATAAAGAGTGAAATAAAACCGGCTAGGGGGAAAAAATTTAATCGGTAACTTCTCATTCTCCCCAATTGGAATGTCAGTGTGAATCGTCCTGTGTGCGATTGAACGAGGCCGCGTACACGCGACTGTGTTGTTTCATCAAGTGAAATTTTCCCGGCCCCATCAAACATGTCAGAGGTATTCAACATATAGCCGAAATGTATCGTCCAACTCGATTGAGTCACGTTCAATTTTTTTTTTTTTTTTTCCAACGTGTTGCACTTCTTCTTTTGGAAATAACCAGTTGGCACGAGCGACTTTTACTCGTTATATACAGCTATTGAAACAAATTACCTGACGAGACGTTTAAAAGTGAAATAAAAAGAAGAATAAAATTGTGGGATGAAAATGATAAAAAAGAAGGGAATATGAGGAAAAAAAAAAAAAATTATGCAACTGCGTGAATGAATAAAGGGGAACAGTAGAGTAAGCTCGAGGTCGTGAATATATATATTTTTCAACGATGTATCGCCAGACAACTCCAACATCTTTGCTGTCTCATTTCCATTGGTAAAGGACAGTTCAAACATTCGTGGAAAAGATACCACTATATTCTCTGACTGTGCAAGGTTATGCTACGATCCTTGAGGTACAGACCTTACCTACAAATATATGTATACATATATACATAATATTATATACAAATGCGTCGTACGTATAAAGATCTGAAAAGCTATTCAATCATTTGGACAATAATTGGAATTTCAAAGAACTTTTATTCATTCTATTTTTGTTCTTCTTTTTTTTTTATTCCTTCTCTTTATCATGAAAAATATGTCAAAATTTGTAGGGAGGAATATTTGATCACATGATTTATTCATTTGTTGTTTATTGTGTAGGAAAAATTTTTGAACATAGAATGAAAAGGGCAGTAGCATTAAAATTTAATCTAACGTATTCAGAAATATACTTTGCACTGGCTGAGTAAACACAATGCGTCGCTTTATAACACAAGTGAATAATAATTTCTGGAACTTTCTCTCATTTGAAAGTCCGAGTCACGACGACGGCGACGATATTATCCCTCTTATACACACAAACTTCTATTTCATTTAAACTTAATCGATATTATCAATATATTGCTGCAATAATAATAGTGACATTCATCTTTTTTAAATGAGAGTAGCGAGAAAATGCGGTGGAAATATAATAAAAATGATAATGGTAATAGTAGAACATAAATTACATACTGATCTGGATATTATCCTGATTATAAGATGTTCACTGTATATTTATTGATGCTGCACAGTGGACGGTGGAACAAATTGAAGTTAACATACACATTAATATTTTTTATTCACTGTCGTATATTAAGTGTCGAGAAAAAAAAAGAAATAAATGAAAAAGAACATTTATCGTACAGAAAAAAAAAAACACAAACAATCTGTACAAAAATCTACCATTCATCGCCACCCACGCCTGATGAATATCGATTATAAGAGAGAAATTTCTCTTCCTCATTTTTATCCTTCACTCGCCAATTAATTTCGCATCGGAAACAGATGTGTGAAATGTTGGTATAATATATATCTATATATAAGAAAAATGAATGAATCACTTTGGAGAATACCCACATCCGCTCGATCATTCATTCATCATTTACTTCTTGTAAATTTTTATTTGATAACTGTATATACACGAGGAGAGAACAGAATGCTTCAATGTAATGAATAATATCTGAATATGTTAGCTACAAATAGTTAAAGACAGTAAGGGAACTGAAATAGAAAGGTGCAAAAATTCACTTCATGTTTTATGGAATCTTTGTAAATTTCGGTTTCGCAAAGATTTTACAAATTATATTTTTTTATCATCGTTGGATTTTATTGGTTTATTATTGCAACTATTACGTTGTAATAACGTTAGTCAAAAGAATTATATCAATTCAGGAAACAGACTCAAATGTTGGTACATTCATTAATATGTTTGTATAATTTCTACATAGGATAAAGTCATATTTGAATATTATTTACTTTATTTAAGCTCGTCATATTTCTTCATGTATATAGGATTCAAAACTAGATTATCATCATCAATTTGTATTCAATGATATTTATTGATGCATAACTAAATAATATTTTGTCTGTATCATTTACAAAATTGATTTGAGAAATTTCAACAGACTGGCAATGGTGCGATATGCGGATATTTATTTCCCGCATATAAACCTATATGAAATATCTTGAAACTTAACCGCCACTTCCCGTGGTGAGATATAAACAGCACATCGTTTTTCTTCTGAAGAGCATAGAGTGTCACTCTGTTACACACCCATATCGTCCAGAATTTATTTATATATATATATATTTATACGAAGATATATATACGAAGGCGTGGATTTTACAATCGGAGATCGGAGAGAGAGAGGTATACAGAGGAGAATCTCGATCATTGAACGAAACGAGTGAGTGGAAAAAGAAAAGAAAAAAAAGAATGAATACAGTGGTACCTTACTCACAATCAGAGTTGTATATAACCGAGTGCATGCATGGTTTGAAAGAAGTCCCCAACGATATTTTCATCCACGCCCACTTCATCGTCCTCACAGCGTGGCAATGCCCGACCCTGCTTCTTCGGCTCTCGTGTTACATCGTACTCTCTTGGCTGGGACATGGTGAGGAGAGGCGTGCGAACCGTTACCAGTTTTGCTAGGAAGGAATATGGTGGTTGGTATAGGACGAGTTCGATAAGATCCGTTGTGCAATCTCTTCCCCTGGGAATTTGTCCCGTTCATCATTAGAAATTGTTTACGTCACTGATGGCGCTACCAAACACTTCTATAACAATATTGAATACATGAAACTAAGTCGGAAAGTATTGCGATTGTACATAAAACTTGAAATTTATCAGTAACTCATAGGCCATTGTACGAATTTATCACTAGATTTGTTTGGATCATTCAATACTTTTCAACACCAGTGTCAGAAAAGGTTGAAATTGAAAATGAAACTTGAACAAAAGTATCAGGAACTTGGTGCTAGATTATCTAATCCATCACTACTTCTGACAGAATCACTTAACACATTTCGGAATCGGACATCAGTTTAAGTAAACTTATAGAATACCAACGGAATATAAAAGATTTAACCACTGTCAAATACTTTGAAAGATTTTCTTTTACCTACAATCACACACCTGGTTATATTCCAAATATTAATATGTCAGTGTTCACGTAACAGGTTTAAACATTTGAAAAGAATTAAAGAAGGAAGGGGGCGTCCCACGTCCGGCGGAAAAAGGAGAACACACAACGTTTTGCGAGTAGGTTGTCTTAAAATGTCTCACCCTGTGAAACAAAATCGTATACCCTACCTCTTTTCTTTCTTTCTTTCTTCCTTTCTTTCAATTCGTTTGCTACAGTCCCAAAATTTTGTAACGTTCCAGCACGAGCTAAACAAAAGAGCAAAACGCGCTCGACATATTATAACCTGTATAACGATTTGCAACGAATATATGTCGAGTCAGGCGTCACGATTTTTATACAGACTATGCATGATTCTGTATGAGCTAATCTTGAACAAATTCATGTATATAGTCGTAATTATTTACCAAGTTCAAAAAGATAGTCCAAGTTTTTCCCAAACCAAATTGAAGACATGTTCACCCACTTCCTTAATGTCTTAACGTCATTCTTGTCAATCATATAAACAAAGTATCATTGACTGACGATATTGGTGGCCAATCAGTGTCTCGGCGAAGCGACAACAGGATATAGAACTCGAACCTAGAGCTATTTAGTGTTTGTTCTACAATAGAACTAAATATAGAACACTTTTAAAGCACAAGACATTCATTTATGGTGGTACTATACAGTGCCTGAGGTGTACTGTAATGATTGTTACCATTAACAATTCTTCAGTCACAAATAAAACATTTTTTGAATATCAAATTTCAAATCAAGGATTGATTCAGAGCAAATTGAACTGGTCTGTCACTGTCGATATCAATCATCATCGTGGGTGTTCAATCTGGATTGTCACTGGGTTAAAAATTCAACATTTCCTGAAGTATCATACATGTGTATGTTTCATGACAATTATCTTTGATTGTATTACAGTTTAATCAGTTCCATTGTTATCAGTTGACAAATTCGTTCCGAAGAAGAAGTAGATGTATCAGTTGATTACATTTTTTAATGGATATTTTTGAAGAAGAACAATTTATCACAGTTATATCAAAAACATGATGACACATACCACCATATATATATATATTCATTTCCAAATACATTTCTTTCTATGCATAAAACAAAGCCTAGGTCATAAAAAAAAAAAAATGAAATAAAAACATTCATGCAACTGACATTTAATCACTCGACTTCTCCATACTTTCATCATCAAAACTAATTACCAGGCACAAAATAAACATATATACATATTTTCTGATGGAAATGTCAGCTTCCTAACTAAATAGCAATCTACAGAAAACACTGCTTGAACTTGGCCACGACAATGGCTAATGTCAACGTCAACTGCCAACCAAAATATCAACAATAGCAATTACAATGGAATTAGTTTAATATTCTCCAACTGGTTTATTGTATACCATTTATTCAGTGGTTGCAAAAATTTGTATATAACAATTCACTTTGCATGGCGTCAATGAATTTACATCATTGACAATTATGGTTTTGCAATTTCCTTTGTGTTTCTTTGTCCTAGAATATATATAAATATATATGTACATATCAACAAAGAACATATAATAAGTTTTAACCAGAATATTATTGCGATGGGTGGGACGGTGACATTGAGAATGACATAGACATGGTGCAAGATGATGGCAACACATATTCTATCCATGCACTTTATGCTTTCAATCTGTATATGTATATATACTTGTTGAGAGCGCGCGTCGTCTCCTTTGGACAACGCTATACCTATGAAGTGTGCAGTGACCCGGCATGCTCGTGAGTACAAGCAATAATCCCGTGACACCCTCGACGTAGCGCGGCGGATAGATGTACACGATAGAGATACATATAATACAGCAGAGAGGGACGCAATGGTATATATATATATGTGTATGTACATGTATATAGATAGGCAGGTATAGAAAAGAAATAAAAGAACAGCACACGCCTTCTAACAACCGCCTTCGGGTGGAATCGAATGACCACCGAGGCACCTGGGAATGCTCTTTATGGACCTCATGTCTGCAAGTACGGGATGCATTGGATAGTCCAAGATATTTTCTTCAACAGCTAATTCCAAACAGCATCAATACATTTCTGATTATTTCTTTTTTTACTTTTTTTTATCAACAACATGTTATCTATAATGAATATTTATTCGGATCGTATGTAGGTTTACAGTTGGGAATTTTGTAGTGAAGTTCACGTGAACATTTGTGCAAAAAGTTTTCAGCTGGAATACGTTGGATTTCTTGTAATTAATTTAATCTAGATGTCTGGTTGTTTGTCGTTTTACTAAATTGAAGAATCACTGGAATTGGTTGAATAGGTGGGACAAGAAAATACAAGTGGTAATTAATTGTAGCAAATTGATCCAATAATTTGTGGTAACTTTTTTTTTTTATTGTGAATGTTTAATAACATCACTGTTATGTTACTATTTATTTTTATCACTTTGCGCCTTATCAATTAATTTCGAATACTATAGGAACACAGTTGTAGATTAGCCAAATATAGTGAAGAAATTTCTTTTATTAATATTTCAAAATAAATTTGTGTATGTATAAGTTTTTAACACTAGTTTTTTGTCGTTTTCTATCCGAAGTTTTTAACTGTATATGAGGGTGAATATATAATTCGATTATTATTTTCATTATGGCCCTTTTTTTCTTAGGGCAATTATAGTTTAAATAGGGTTAATATTCGAGAAGTATTTTATTTATTTTTCCATGCAAGAAATAAATCAGATGTGTATATGAATACATATACGTATATATCAGATTCTCGTCATGCGTGACACTTGGAGAGCGTGAAGTGTCCGAAAGACACATTTATATTATCATATATAAGAATTGACTTTCTTATAAATGACATTTTTTTTTGTTTAATAGTGAAGGACCCCTTGCGGACGCTCGTTTCCGTTTCCTGTATAATTGAATACATACATTCTTCCCTCCATGTATGTCACTGGAATATATTCCTTATCCCAATGCCTCAAATATATATAATCCTGATAATCACACTCTCAAAAATTGTAACAAGGGGCGGTTGTGGTAAATGAAAAGAAAACGTTATGAGTTATTATACCTGCGAAACAATATATAGGAAAAGAAGATGAGTTATTTAAAAAAAAAAAGATTCTCTAACTTCTACCTCCTCAATTTTCGACTCATCAAATGGAAAATATGAAAGGATGAAAACATATGGGTCACCTCACACTCTCACATATATAGGAACAGTTCTCAATTCATAAAATTGCAATGACAATATTTTCTAATTCGCGCTAGAATAAATCATACTGTCAAGTATCATTTTTCATATATATCAAAAATGACTTGTGTATATGTACATAGACACACTGTCAATTTTCGACCAATCGATTATATGTTGGATGACAAAAAAAAATAATATTTCGTCTTCGAATAATCCTGATCCCGTTTATATCGGTATAGTTAGAACACATTTTTTGCCCCCCCCTTCAATGTTTTTTTTTTCACTCTCACCGCAAACACCTTTTCTAAAAAAATGGGTGCACGAATAAATCTGGCGCATGTAGGGTGAGTAAGGGTGGGATGTACAGCAGAGTATAAGGGGTGGAAAGTGCGTCGGTATATAAGAAAAAAAAAAAAAAATTGGAAATGGAATAAAAAAAATTGTGAAATAATATAGGTAGATGCACTCTAGTGTCGTCATCTCCCTTTTTTACTAGTACATTCTCTCACATATATGGTAGTGGTGATATAGAGAGAGAAATATACGTGTGAACCGTGTGCAACATCGCATTCATTGATCCTTCGTGTACACACTTTCTTTTATTCCCATCATCATTTTTATCGAACTCACATATTACTTTTTTTTTTTACCCATCATTTCTCCGCCCATACTGCGACACATTTTTTTTATACACATTGGGTGTCGCATTTATTCTGTTTACTTTTCTTCTCATCTGTATAGTTATATAAACAGATTTTTCAATTAACTTGAGAAATATATTTTATCATTTCAATGCGATGAAAAAATCGTGATTGGATTCTTTTTAAATATATATTAAATATTATGAATTGAGAATATTTTTTTATATTGTGAATACATGAAACAAAAATATTAACCAATCTTTTATAAATGAACTATCTACGATTAACTTTCATACAAAATATTCGCTTTTTAATCTTTTAAATCTCCAATATTCATTTTTCTTATCAATTCGTTAAATAAACTGGTTCTTTATATAAATATTAGTTTATCATTCTTTACTTCATATTTTATGGTGTCAGATTTTATTTGTACTTTTCATTGAATTGCTGATAAGAAAAGTATTGATATCAGCTCAAATGTACATTGGTTTATGTAACAGAAATTTGACTTTATATATGAACTTTTTGCATTTAAATAAATGTAATTTTTATTCAATTCTCTGACTGCTTGCTTTCATCCACCATTAATCAACATGATCTCAATAATAATTGGTTCGAGAAGTTTTAATTCTCGTGTGTTAATAGTTTAGATGAATTAGAACGAGAAATATCTGTATCTTATTTGATTCTATCTTTGGTTTAACCAGACGTGACATTTATACTGGGAGAAAATTTTATAATCATTATTCAAATACGTTGTTTAATAAACGGGGTTTATCTTGCACTATGTGACTCAATACGATAAATGTAATAATCTCTATAGCGAGAGAAGAAGAATTCTCATAATTATATTAATATGGGATTTATTATTATTCAAATAGTGAATCATATTTTGAGCTGGTTATATTTTATATAACCATAATTTACATTCGTTTTTAATCCCTAATTCTATGTAATATTGTTTATGATTGTGTACATAAAAAATTAAGAATATTATTCAATATTTTAATAGTTGTGGAATATTTGATGACTAAAATGCGGAAAGACATTGACACTCACAAGTCCCTTTAATAATATACGCTGAACTTATTATTTTTTCATTCACTCCCTGAACGTTCTAGTTAAGAATTCAATTAAAATTATCGGTCTATTGATCTGGACGTATTGAAAAAGAATGAAAAAAAATTAGCTGATTCACCGAAATTAAGTTGGGTCAATTAATTTTTTTTCTTCAATCTCAGATAACCTAGAAAACTACTGGACCAATTGTTATAACTGTCTTTCTATTGTATCAAGAATTTTCTCGACAGATCATCGGTTATAACAGCAAAACTAAAATTATTCTGATAAATACAATCTTGATTCAATTTTCTGCAATAAATATAAAGAATATTTAAAAAAATGTGATTCTCCAGGCTCCAGTATTCCAAATATTACTGCAGCAAAGGAAACAATATTATGAAATATACTCTCAATATTCTGTCTAAAATAAAGCTTAAAAACGGGAACAAAATGACAAAAGCTATAGCAAAATTTGATTAAATCATAAAAATTGGATTCTGAGTAAAACCGAGTGACAAAGATAGATCTCTATAGACATAAATAAAACCTTCGGCATGAGCAAAAAAAAAAAAGAGGGGGGTGGAGGAAGAGGATGAACGCAGCGCAATCGACTACGTCCGTCCAGGCGCGTCACATTATTATTTCGATTGTTCATTCTCTACGGTGCGAAACGAAGCCAGCGCTCACTCTTTTTCTCCCTCATTCTCTCTCTCTCCCATCGCGTGTGTATTTCATTCATCGAATGAAAGAGAAATATAGCTGGCCCCAAGTACTGTCATGCTTGCGTCAAAATTCGTCAAGCCTTGTCAAAACTGTTGGCGTCTCAAAAAAAGGGCGAAAAAATAAAATAATGCAATGCGAGCATATACACAAACTTTGGATATCATCCGAAATATATATCTATATATATATATATGTACCCTTTTATTCTGCTCTCTCTTTTTTACCATCACCAAACGGTTCTTTCATTTATTATTTTTTTTTTTTTTTCAATATCATTTTATTTCCACAACGTGTGTCACGCAGCGCGACAAATTTTTAAATTCATATCAATAGAAAAATGGAAGAAAAAAATACGTGAATTCATTTGAATTAATTATATTTGATAAATAAACATAAAATTAAATTATTGCTTATATTTTGTTTACAAATGTTCATACGTTTTGATCAATTTCCCGTCACCGTATCGTTATTAAAAAATATTATATCTCTACCGTTTCTCATATTTCACATACACATATGAATCAGTTATATACATATTAGGCAATTTGCATGTGTATATGGTTGCGGTTAACGTTAAATTCAACCGACCAATATGTATTCATTCATTCTATCACATGAATGAGTACTAATCGATACAAATAATAATTTTACATATTAAATTGACGTATGTATACATACTTATACATTTATATATTTATGTATAGGTATTATGTCGAATTACACGGGCTCAGAGTCCCATAAGTCAGATTTTCAGTGATCTCCCTTACCCTCTCTTCTACTAACATATACAATTGTAAATCCACAAAATGTATACTACTACCAAGTCCCTTTATGGTATATATAGTATATGGTGAATCGTCAGGTAGCTGAATGCAATCATATTTAAGACTGACATATATTGTAAAATGTTAGTTTATAACGTCGTTGGCAACATATGCCTACATCTATATTCGTATACATATGATCACATATGATGCTATTGTATTTATTACGTATGCTATATGAAATACTGTATCCATATCGTCATTGACAACAACGACACTAAGTTATACCTCCCCTATTTCTATTGATCATAAATTTGAGAATATTCTCATGAGTGAAATATTAATATTAGGCTAATAAATTATTTTTATCTTACGGATGAATTGGTTCTTTTGATATTTGAGATAGATTTTTAGGGTTAATCTTTGATGTATGATTAGTTTAATTGAATTTTTTTGTTGTTTGATAATGTGTAATTAATGTCGTCGATTGAAATTAGTGAATTTGATTTGTAGATATGGATGATTGTGGAAATTAATTCTGGTACGAATGTGATATATGTGAAGTGATTGAATTCCTTGAACAGTTGGCTTGGTTGGAAGCCACGTATTTTATATTTATTGGGGTGGTAATGTAATTAGTTGGAATTCTAACACAAATTCAATCAGTAATTAATTATCTTGACTTAATGAAATATGTTCTGTATTGGTTATGTAGGTTAGATCGAATGGGCGGTGGTCAGTATGTATATATGTATAAATCGATACTCAACATCACCAACCATCACATAGTTCAATGACTTGTGCATATTCGTGGTAATGTTAACGAGGGTGCTACACTATATACCCATCAAATCTAAACGTAATTCACCCTCTCGACAGTCATGCAAAACCCCACGTACCATGTAGAGAGATATATATTCGCCCACATTCGCGGTCATAAAAATTACTGGCCATTCATCCAACTTGAAATGAATTGACTATTGTCAATAACCCCTATTATTATTTTTTTTTTTTCTCCATATATTTGAAATTTGTCGGAACTCTCTTCAACTTTTACCCTATTTTTGCCCCTTATTCCTCCTTTTTTTTTGTTGTTATTTCTACATGCTCACTTCACAATTGTCATTAATCATAAATTTATTAGGACAAGCTCGGTAACAACGATAAAAAGGGGCACATTTATTATTATTTTTTTAACGATATTTTTGTGGGTTTTATTTTTTGGGTATTCTTCTCTTTTCTCTTCACCTCTTTTTCCCCATCAAAACTATTTTGTAAAAAGAATCTCGAGTGCTTTTTGTGTCACACACTTTAACTTGTCCTTGAGAGTTTATGATTTATATGTGTCATTGATAAAGACTTTTGTATCCTTTTGCAATTTATTAATGTGAAGTGTTATATAAATGGTAGAGAGAAGAATTTTTGTGTCGTCAATAGGAAAAAAAAAAGAAAAAAAAGTAGTGATAGTTAATGATAATTTATTAATGATAAAAACAAAACGTATACTATGGTTTTATTTCGATTATTGTATTTAGAGCAAGTCGATAAAACTCGATTTCACATTTCGCAAATATAGTCGTAAATATTTGTCTTCCGTTATGAACAGCAGAAAATCGTATACAGTTAATTTCTGTGTATAAATATATTTATGTTTTATATAAATGTGTATATATGTACATATAAGTGCACTTATGTTATATGTCTATAATATGCTTGAAGCAATCAAGCGTTTCTCCATGTCTGTCATTATCAATCCGTTGCGAGGCCACGTGTATAATGAGTCATGGTGAACTGGAATCATTGACAATTAGAAGAATGAGATATTAATAATGAAAAAAAAAAAAATTAGCTGAGATTGATTGAAGGGATTAATGAAATTTGAAAATGAAAGGGAAATGTATACTAAGCGCTGCTTACAGTAACCTCAATCATACCCATATATATATATATATATAGGTTTAGATATATCTATTTATGTTGTCACTACATAGATACATTTGCAATAGACTTATTGCACTTTCACCGTCGCTCAATCGAAATCCAATTATGGCAAGCTTTACGATGCACTGTGAACTAATATCTAATCCACCTGTTGATTCGCCAATCGCTTCAACTTTTCGATTAAACATTAAACATTTACCCGTTATGTGCAATTTATACTTAGGAATTAAAGACGCAACGGAGAAAGAAATTTAGTCGCATCTGTAATTAATGGACTTGTTTTTATTTTTATGAAAGAAAGATATTGAAATTTACATTATTGCGAATATTATTGCAAGTTGTATTCGGATTTGTTATTTTGTTGGATGAATCGGATGTAGTGTTTACGATATATATATATATAAATTAAGCTTCCGGTCAGACTTGAAGATGGATCCAGATGAAATATAGCAATTAATCGTCGCCCGGATATCGCTTGAATGTGTATAAATGTCCGAATTTTTTTTTTGGTACATATTTTCTGAAGATTACACGGTTTATATTTCATAAAAGCTGACAGATAGGCTAACAGCTGTTTAGTAGAACGTGTTTTTAAAATATGTGCCTGGAGTTCTGAATGTTTGTGGTCCTACAAAAATTAGTATTTTTTTTTATCACGCTGATCAGCAACATTTATTTCATTTTATTCTTATTCATAAGATTTTTGTACTAGTATACTTATACTTATTTTCATTGAGATGGAGTCTGGTGATTTTCGCAGTGAAGCAAAGAGTTGTGAAACTTCTTTTCTCGAGAATTATTTCGATGGATCTTTTTAGGAGGTTTGGATGATTCCATTATGCATTTATAGCAACAGTGAAAGACTTTTTTTGTTGCAAATAAATTTTTCTTTTCGAGAATGTAGAGGTAATTTAATTCCTGTAGCGAAGTTGTGTATTGGCGTGTAGTGTACCACCGGTTTGACTTGTCGCAAACAAATGTTGAAGAAGTTTTATTTTTATTATAAGATTACACTCTAGATGAACTACTTTGTTCAGGAAAAAAAAAAACAATTAGCTATTTGATTACTTGTATTATATAATTGAAATGAGATTTTTTTTTTTTTCGTCCAAATTGTTAATTTTTTTTTTTTCACAAAGTTTTCGCCACATTTTCAATTTTGTATTTTGTTATAGAGTGATTTGGTTTGGGGTGTAATTTTATAAAGAAAACAAAACTTCTTCAACTTGTTTTCAGGCGACTACAACAGGTACTGTATAATTACACACTGGCATACAACTGTGAAGCTGAAGCCGCATCCAATTACTTTTATGTACTACCATATATATAAACATTATTTTTCAACATAAACAGAATGCCTTTCCCCCCTTTTTTCTCTTGATACGTAAAATGAACATAAAAAAAAAAACAGAATGAGTGATAGATGTATTTAATTCTTTCTAATGCAAAAAGAGGAAATTATTCACTACAGTTGTTAAACGCATAAATGAACTCTTATTAAAATTCCCAAAGATCACTACCATATCATTTCTAATTAATCTCCTTATAACCACTGACAATTTATCGTTGCTTCTATTTCATTATCAAAGACAAATACCTCTAAAAAATTTTTTTTTTCACAATTCTCATTAATATAACCATTGCAAAAAAAATATCCTTTGTTTGTCATTTCTACTGACAGAATACAAATTAAAAAATCCCTTCTTTTATATATATTCATTAATATTCTTGTGATTAACAAATCAAATATTCAGAAACGTGAATTTTGTGTCTTTAAACATTGTGTATCGTCTTTAATATCGATTGCAGTTCCATGTTGAAATTAGTCATTCTAGCTGATTACCGAATAATATACACTTCCCTCTATTACAAATCACACTTCACATATATGTAAAAAAAAAAAATCCCCTCCCCACGAGAATAAGAATAAAATCCAAGCAACAAAAAATAAAAACCCAATAATCTATAGACCATAAATATTCATAAGATGATTCAAACAAAGATCGTGATTAAAAAAAAATAAGTCTTGCTAATGCATATACATATTTTTTTATATCACGCGTATGGATCAGCGACAAGCACATACACACGTACAATAATTGTTCCTGTCGTCCGAAGTAACTTGTCACCCATATCAGCCCACGATCGTCCCATTCTTCTCCCATCCACTCATTCTATATCGCATCTTTCTTTTTTTTCCACTCTTTGTAACGTAAGTCACGCAACATCAATGCGTGGGGTATATAAAAATTTACGGGGGATGTGCAGTGTCCCCATCGTACATTTTCCAGTCCCTTTACATCACTATTGCTCTCCCCTCTCTTCCCCCACCCGACTTGGAGACATCCCACCCTAACACACATTGGTTATAGTGTGTTGATGCCCTTCCAGCTACGATCGAGGCGCCTGAGACAGACCCAATTCGAATTACGCACACGTTTTCGTCTCATACTCGTTCCGTCAGTCGAAGTGTCCGCAACCAGCGCCCTCTTTTTCTCACTAACTGAATTTTATTTCGCGCTCTCAATTTTTGTATTCTCTTTATATGTACATTTATTATTATATACATGTGTATGTATATCGCCTACGCGAGCTCTTGCCATTTCATTGCTCCATTCATTCGTTCATTCATCGTCGGGTAAACGACAACGTGCTATTATCTGTGTGCATGACCTCGTCAGTCAATCAAAACGGTGCAAAAAAAAAAAGAAAAGAAGTATATGTATAATGAAATAATAAAATAAAGTAGTGAAATAGAATTGAAGGAAAAAGGGAAGTAGAAATGAAGTGTCATGACACTTGTGGGAGTTTAAATGTAAATTGAAATTTAATGGTGGTAATTTTTGTTCATTTCAATTGTCGTTGGATTCAATCGGATGAGAAAAGATTATTTGATTTGTGGGGTTTTATTTATTGATGTTGATAGTAAAGTGCGGTGGGTTAATTGTGAGGAAGGTGAAAGAGAACATGTCGACAAGTATGATATATTTATATATAGGAAGTCGTGGGTGTAAATGAACATTTTGTGTTATATAAACCTTTCATCACCGAGTGATTGTGGATTTTATACTGATTTTATTTTCACTCTCATTTTACCCGTGCTATCAAAACAAGATATTTTTTATTTATTTAGTTCATTGAATTTTTATTTCTTGTTTAATTTAAACAGAATTTTGTACGAATGGTGGTATCAGTGAGCTGTTGGATTTTTAGTGTCAATAAAGTGATTAGATTAATTGATACGAATGCCAGTGTTAGAGAGTGGAATTATTCGGAAGCGGAGCGAGCGTTGCCGCAAGATGCGGATGAGACTCAGCACCGCTTCCAAGGAGTCTTATACACTCCTCACGAAAAAACGGTAAATAAATTCTGATAAATTATTTCATGAGTAGTGTATCATATTTCTTAAAATTAGTCATATTGTAGGAAAATAATTGAATGATTGATAAATTTATTCATATGTAAAGCTTGAATTTTTTTTTTTTACGTGTCAAATTGAAAAATTATTATTTGACTTGTACTAGGAAAAAAAAAAAAAAATTGATGTATATATATTTATAAATTTACCGTGGTCGTGGCAGTTTATCGCAAGTGGGACGTCGTTTTCCTCGATTCACTTCCCACAATATTTACTTGCGGTTTATATTGAAATGATAAATTGCCAGTTTGCGGCAATTTATATAAAACCAAACAATTCGCCTTTAAATTAGTATTATCATTAAACACGACAAGAAGAAAAAGAAATTATATATAAATCTGTTTCAATTAACATTTATTAATTTTATTTTTCAATTCATCCTGGACTTTTTCACTTCTCAGATATTTATTCGCATAATTAATTTGCGGTTGATAGACTATTTGACTCTGCAAGCATTAAAAACAGTTTTGGATATACTTGTGGCAATTTTTTTATGGCTGAAATTAATTTTTTTCCTGACTTCCGGACAGCATGAGCAATTAAGAGAGAAAAAAATTAAATAAGAAATTGATCTACGTTAATTTGTCATTTTATCCAATATACCGTGATCTTTTTTTATTGATAAATTTGTTACCCGTCGAACAGATTTCCAATCGATACTCCCCTTAATTCACTCGACAAGCTTTAAATAGAATTTCAGATATGCCTGTCAATTTTTCTATGGTTCAAATTAATTTATTTTTTCGTCTTTTAGATATCATGGCGGATGAAAAATAAAAATTAATTCACAAATATCATGAATAAATGTCTTTCATTTGCCAGCATAAAGTTATTTTAATTAATAATTATTAACTTCAATTGTTCCCATAATCTTTGATGAATTTTTATCTCCCCCACTGATTTGGAATTGATACCCCTCTTGACTGTGACTCTACGAGCATCAAATGCGATTTTAGATACGCCTGTCAATCTTTCTTGGTTTAACGTTCTCTTTTTTTTCCTGACTTCCGGACATCATGAGCAACGAAATAAAAAAAAATTGATCCACATGATCATGGATATATGTTTTTCTTGTGCCACATATACTGAATGAACAAGTGGCCGTATGTTTGCATATAATCGCAGTCAAAAGAATGTTGCATCTGGTCGTGCTTCCGTCTCACGTTCGTCTTCCTGCCTCGCATCTTCTCTTGAATATATTTTTTTTTCCGTTTTGTTTTTTCATCATCCATGATGCACATTTTGCGTCAGGGTGTCCGCATTCGGGACGCGTCTTCCCCTTCGTCTTCATCGTCCAAAGATGAAGTGAATGGCGCCACTGTTGTATATAAAAGCATATCACATATACATGAACACGCTACTGGATTCTTGATCGAGCAATCGATTATCGAAAATCATGAGCGTACGCTCCAGTTGTCGTTACCGGTTTGAAAAAGTCAACTCGAGTGTGAAATTACAGACCTCAATATAGTGAATTAAAAATTACAACAGTCATTCGTGCATGATCGTAATAACTGACAATCATTAATGAATTGCTATTTTATTCTGAAAAGTAACGGTTTTCATTTTTTATTTCTTTCACTCATTCATTCATTTTTTTTTTCTCTTATTTAAATATTTGAAATCCTGTTAATCTATCACGATTCCCATCGATAAAGAATTTTTCCCATCGTATATATGGTCTCGGGACAGTGTACAACAGTGACGCATGAAATTTTCTAGGATACGAGGGGAGTATACAAACAACAAGTCCATCTTTCTCCCTGCTAAACTGCGAGAAAAATAAATCTCAATGCATATGTATACGAGAGAAGTGTTTACTTGAAATTCACTTCCTTGTCGTTTGTGTCCCCATTTTTTATTTGTCAAGTATAAAGACCGTGAACGATTTTTCTCGGTGGTATTACAGTTGATTTTCAGTTCTGCAGATCCCAACACAATCCTATTTACAAAAACAGTTAGGTATAAAGCTCTCTGGAGCTTTTGTCAAAAGAATCATCCAGAACAAACACCAAACGAAAACTTTATTTTAACCCCTTATTTTTCTATTTTTCATTCACAATTCACATACTTTTTGTCTTGGTTTTCAAGATGATTCCACAGTGTTGGCAAACATAGTGTGAGTTGGAAGCATTGAGAGTTGGTAATGGAAAGAAAAATGAAATAAAAAGAATAGTATGTGTATGTAGAGAGTTAGACTTTGCTCTGTATTATTCATCACGGTATTTAATCGAATATTCAACTAGAACGTTCACAAACTTATAGAAACTGCTACTGACGGTTTACCCTCATCAGCAAAGAGCTTTTGTGCAGTTGGAAAATTTTTCTCTTTTCATCTGGAATAGTCAAATATTAACATTCAGCAATTTTAACTTTTTAATCTTATTGTATCTGTCACCAAATATGTCCAAATTTATTCTTGTTAAAATTCATTCTTATTTTTATTTCCTATATATTATAAATTTAAGAGATTCTTTTATATTAAAGGGAAATTGTGTAAAAAGTTCTGTTCCAATATGATACAGTCATTCTTTCGTGACTGCACACACTGAATATTTTTTTTTCCATCACCTTCACTGAATGATTTCAATCCTTGAGCATGTGACACTGCAAGATCCTGTGAAAACATTGTTTTTCATGTGATAATAATTGAAAAATCCTTGTTTGAAAGCGTATTGTCCGAAAACTATCATTAATTCCAAGATGCTTTGACCTTCATACTTCAAGTCAGCGTTGCAAATTTTTCAAGATGACAAAAGTGTCAACATTGGATCTAAATAAAACACAATGATTCTCGCCTCTTGAGTTTGAAAATAAATACACACCTGAATAATTTATTTCATTGTATTCCCAACCGGCTGTACTGATTTTAACGTCCTCTATAACTTAACGCGACAAAAAAAAATACTGTTATGAATGTAGTTCTTCCTTTTGTTTTAAAAAGTATCATAACTTATATGTATTTGATGGTGTCAGGGTGAATTCAAGTTGAAAGGTGGTACGAAAGTGTGTCGAGTGCGACAATGGAAATTATATGCGGAGAATCGAAAACAAAGGTAATGGCACGAGTCGAAAAGAAACAAAAAAAGGCGCCATGGGGTGCCAAAGAGAAAAGAGATTCGAGGACGATTTCAAGAGCATCAATAAGGTATATAAAAACAAGCTGTAACGCTTTGCGTAACCTTATAACGCGCCGAGCCCCTCATCTGTGCCCAGATTAGAACACGATTTGACCATCTGGCCAATAGGCCCTTTTTTTTCCCTTGTTTTTTTCTTATATACACACACAGTTCTCCTATTTCTTCACGCACGTCACGAAAGAGAAAAAGAAAACGATACGTGGAACGAATACTGAATAACAAAAATGCTCTCATGATACTCTTAATATCATCTTCATTCTTTCTGATGCCTTTTCTTTTTTTTTTTTCCTCTTGATAAATTTTTTTGTTTACTTCTTTATACAATACATGAATAATTTTTACAGAGGACAAAGAAATTATTTTACATTTCACTAAATCAATGTCAGCTTTGACAAATGTGACTGATGAATCCAAAATTAAAATGATCCAACACGTTTTGCGCATTGGCCCACGTGCTCTCAATGTTAATAACAATAAAAACTCTTGAAGATTTATTTCACCTACGCAATAATCTGCGTTCCGCCCACGTGGCGAAAGAAATGATGCGTGTCACCCCTGCATAAAAGTGCACGACCTTTTCTGACCACTAAATCACCTTGTCGAAGCACTTTCTGCTATTATACCCCAGTTTATTTCTCTCTTACTTTTATGTGTGCATAATGGGTATATTTTCTCTTTCACTGGCATACACACACACACAAATACACATGTATACAGTAGAAAACTTTGCAACTCTCTTTCCTCTCGGTTACATTTGTCTGTGACATTTTGGGGATACAATAATGTATACATTTCCTACGAATACAAATACAAATAGATTCGTTTGTAAAGTTGTGTAGTCGTAGAGATACGCGTCTGTGCATTTATGTGTGCATCTACATTATTTATATTATGGTATATAAATGTGTCTGGCTCTTAGCCCTCTTGCTCAGCGATGAGCGAAATGGCTTGCGGATTACGACGGATTTGAACAGAGAGACATGTTCAAACACTAGGGATTGTTATTTTCTTAACGCGACCGTGTAGTTGTATTTGTATATGAGTGAGAGTGAAACGAGAATGAAGGGAGTTAGGTGACATTTTAGGGGATAAAGTTTAGTTTCTGTTAGTTGCCAGTCAGTTTCAACAATGTGTACATTGAGAAAATAAAATGGTTGGAAATTATTTAGTGTATGTAGTTGAGAACAAAGAATTATTATTTGTTGGGTATGTATATTGAATTTTATATTTTGCATTTTTAGAATTCTAATTTCAGATCTGAGATCAACAAACAATATTAATTTTTTAATGTGTATACATGTGAAATAATTTCTACATCTTTCTTTGTATTGATTTTCCATTATGCATTTCAAATTCAATTTCAATTCCGACGTACACCAAGCGATAATTTTCGTTCTCGAATTGCATTGATGTATTTTGAAAATGAAAAGAGAAAAGGAAATCAATTCTTTACGTAATTTATAAAGAAAGGAACAAATAAATCAGGGAGAAATATATATATTTTTTTTTTTCCAAATGAATGCGCGTGTTCAGAGGGTGTTGAATTGGGGTGCGGTGTACCGAATTTTATGCCCTATTTCTCAACACACGATTCGATGTGACGTATAATTTCCGTTGGCGTTGAATTTTGTTTTTATTGTAAAAATTTTCAAATGCCCTTTTTTACTACATTCATACATCTATATGTTTTGAATAAAAAAAATGATCAATTCTTATTTATTATTCGAACACATAACCAGACCCATTGACCGTGAAAAACACATAACATAAAAATTCTCTCAGTATCGTATTTATTAGGTACTCAAGCTTTAAGTGAACATCTGAATAATTATAAAATTCTGTTTGCCAACAAAGTTTGCAAGCTTCTCTCATCATATTCTCGTTAACTTTAACGCGAACATTCAACTCACCATTCTGATAACGACGCAATCACTTTTCTCTGACTCATATCTTGGTGTCTCGATACCACACATTCAATAGCAATCGAAGCCGGACCTTGAGATGAAGTTGAATAAACATCTGGCAATGAAACATAAGCCAAGTATATAAAATATGGTGGAGGCGTTTGAAAAAATTCAATTCAATTACAATTAATTTTTATCGATAAAATAAATTTTCATAATTCATTGAGAAAAATATATTCATTCATTCATTTATTTATTCATGGTTTTTATTTGACAGAGAAAAGTGATAAGGTCGTGTAGTGGCCTTTTATAATTGCCCGTTTCCTGTTCACAACAAGAACTCGACACGATTTCTCATGTCTCCTACACGACAACATCTCCTCACTATTCTCTCATCTTTTTCAAACGATGCATCTTTGACCTGTCTTCATTGATGCTCATTTTAACTGCAACGTCTCATCTTCAAGTTTATCCACACGCTTTAACCACGTGTATTCATGATGTTGTGAGAAAAGTCCAGTCATAAATTTAACGTGTGTGACGAGCGTTAATAACAAGCAATAACAAATGTAAAAGAAAATAAAAATCTAATTGTTACTTGTAGTAAATCAAATGTGAATGGAAGAGAAAAATAATCCTTAATCCAAAGACGATTTTTATGTTTGCAATCATGAATTTTTTATCTCCATTCAAATAAAAATTTCAAGAATATCTCCAAGATTAAGTTACTTCTGGCAGTGTAGTGATTACTCAACAAAATTTCCAATTCTTTACTGATCATTTATTAATAATACCTGCATACAAAAATAATTCTTTCCGAATATTTTTATCCTTTCAAAATGGAATAACCAATTATGTTTCATTCAGTTATCCATCATGAATCCATTGTTGAATATATAATATGCTACAGTTGAGTATCGCTCGAACTCTGCAGGCCCGTCAGAACTGTTATGGAATATTCTTCTTCTTATTATTATTTTTTATGAAAATAGAGGTTAGCCCCCAAAGTATATTGACAAACGAATGGGTGACATGTATATGATTATTCTATCCTCACTCTGATGATATTTCAGTACTAAACATATCCTCTTGATTAAAACAAGGACAATTGAAGAATTTATTATTTAAAAATATATTTTTTCCTCACTCAAGATTACATTTTTCCCCGTGATAATTATTTTCCTATTACAGTACATTTTCTTGTTCATTTTTTTTTCTTTTCCTCATTTAACATCCTGTCGTCGACAGAACATTTTACAAAATGACTTTACTCATCCGGGAAAGAAAAAAGTGAATGAAATCGGATGTGATAGAAACTAGTGGTTGAAGCGAACAGAATATTGGCTGTTGGCTGTCAAATTAAAATGCCTTTCTATGAAAATTCCAAATCTCTCACTCAGTTTTACTCACTATATTTCTATTTCAAAGTTACTTTGCTCGTGGTATGCCATCACGTTTGCGCTCTCCCTCCCTTTCTGCCAATCGAATTTCATCGTATGATCGTTGAGGCTAATCCTTGACATGCGTCACGTAACTAGACCGCAATTTCATTGACCGACTGACGCGCGTAACAATGAACGCGATTGACAACATAGACTCTGTGGGTCCCCTTCCTTTCCTCAGGCCATTCAATTGTCACACATACACACAAGCATTTTTTTATATGCTGATGGCAAGTCTCTCTGTAATCGTATCCTAATATTTAATCTGCGATCTTTTGTACAACACTATTTTATTTTTTTTTTCCTTTTGCACATAAATTACTAACTTAAAGAAAGAAACAAAAAAAAACACTGAATGAAAATAAATGGCTGTATCAACAGCATTACCATTGAGAAAACAAAAAATAATACTGCTATATTGAGTATATTTGTTTCCAAGTATTTATGTAGTATCAATTACAATACTTGATGATAAGTAAACGAATACAATAATGTATATTATTATAAAGAATCAATACAACTCTTGATTCAGTAAATATAAGAATTATTATAATAAAATAAACTCTTCCATTACATTGAATATTGGCACACCGCATTTATTAAAATTATACATCAATATTCAATGAACTTTATTAATATACAACGAAATTATTTTCTCATCATTGTATATATAAATAATAATATTGTTCTAGCCATAAATTAATACCATTCATAAATACAAACTGCGGAAATGGAATAAAAATAACACATGAGAGTTTTTGGTTGTTGTACAAAAATTATGCAATACCTGAAACAATATATATGGTAATAATTAACCAAAATGATAACAAACATTTTGCAATAACACCACGAGAATAATATCGTATCAACCAGTTATAAATAGATAATAAATAATTAATTTCTTTTATATAAGAATATCGAATTCGTTGCTAATAATAAGATTATAATCTATTAATACTCCACAAATTTCAATAAACACAACAGAATTGTTTTCTCAATAGTACATATAACACAAAAAAACAAACGAAAAACATGTAGGGATATAGGGGAGGATCAGATTTCTTGACTAATCATGACATTATCGTCTCAGCCACGTCTCAGCAGGCGTCACCCTTACAAGATAACATATCTCTATACTTCTCACCATCCTTTTCATTACTATTCTGACATATAGCCATTCATATATATATATATTAATCTTAACTGTATAGCGTGTAGTATATATACACACTTAACTCTCTATGGTAGGTCATTAGTTTCAGGTTATCATTGGGAAATTAGTCTCAGTATATTGAAATTACTTGTTAATAGCTCCAAGGTAATATCAAATGAATCTGTATAACTACGTATTAAGGTATTGCACAATTTAGCAATTGATGTTCTTCAATAGAATATACATCACGGTTATTTTATTATTATTTTTTTCTTCCGAATGATCGGATGTTGTAATTATATAATCCATAAGTTTTATTATACGGTATTGTAATTGATGTATATATCTCCTGACAGTTATGTACTCAAGGACATCTTTATTATTATTTTTATTTTGATAGAAAAATAAATACAAAAATTATTCGGAGGGGGGGCTTATGGTTTATATAGTTGGTCCGACGGTCTAATGACAGTGACGCCTTCGCACTCGATGAGAATGTCAATGTGTGAATAGCGTGGGGAGATATACGATAATTCTATATAGCCGAGGGTGAAATATACTGCAGCAGCCCCACAGTGTAATACGACGCGTCTGTATAAAACTTGGATTATATGCGTGATTTGATCTGGTATGGTCGTTGGTACGAGTGAACGTGTTGTTAAATGTAATTAGAGGACATGAAATAGTGTTGGATAGAACTTTATTTTTATACGTAGATGTATAAACATTGAATGTATTGTTGAGGTGTATGGTTACGCACTTTGTTATCTTGGAAATACATATAAAGATCATTTAAATATGATACAGAGATAAATTAATTTTGTTTTACTTTTCAAACACGTTAGAGATGAAAAAAAAAATATGTCCATTGGCTAAAATATCGTATTGACTCATATGAAAAAAAAAAAACTTCTATGTGATATATAGAATCGTTATACATTTGGAAAACTTATACTTGAATATATTAACATGGAGAACTGTATTTTGGAGGTAAAAATAAAGAGTCCGATTAAATTGGTAGATAAATGAATAGTTTAGCATTAATAAGATGAATAAGATGGTGGCCCTTAGAAATATCAATATTTGTAATTTTTATTCCTCAATTTTATAATGATAAATGTTCAGAGTGTAAATGACTTTAATTTTATTCACTTGGATATAGCTGATAAGACTCATTAACTTTTTTAATCATGATTATCTGAACGACATGAGAAATTATGCACCAATGTTTAAATTTACTTCTTTATAGCTCAGCAATCTATAACTCACTTCATAAATGTTGTCTTCGAATAAATATAAGTTGTGTAAAGCTGTATATAAAAAAATTAAATTCATCACTGTAGTTTCTCGTTTGATAATAGAAGTGCCTCGAGCAGTCGAGAGTGACTAGGCCAAAGGAAAAATAAACTTGCTATGTTTATTTTAAGTTTAGATTTTGCAAATGTTGATGTTTCGTCCAATAAACAGTTCCATAGTAAAAAATACAACGTAAAATAACAACATATTTCAGTCACGATACTCGTTTATTTTTATCTCTACTATTAACCAATGTTCATTTATTTTTAAATTGTCAATGGAAAAAAAAAGTAGTCAGTTGCAAAATTATTTAAAAGTCAATTTTTTCTTCCTATTTACAATGATATTCTTGATTTCATTATCACACTATGAGATTTTCCAGGTGTGCCATCGATTCGTTACGTCCTTTTTACGGCGTGGCTAACATTGACCCTTCGCCATAACCCATCATTAGCATCGCATTACGCATAAACCCACACAACCCATACACAATCCCTCAATAATTATTAAATTCTCGCGCGTGTCCTGATCACACCACCCCCGTAACACGAAACATATGGACACGTGCTGTTGCAAATAAATTTCATCCACAGAATATACATCACATACATATTGCACATTAGTCCCATATGACTAGACAAAAATTTCATTAAAGTCAAATATGTTTATACTTGATATGTAAAAGGGTAAATGTATAAATAAACTTGACTGGGGGTCTAATTTTCAACGCTTCTAGATTTCTATCGCGGTTATATTTCGATCAAAATAACCGATATAGCGTCCATCCCTTTGCTTGAATTAAAAAAAAAATGCCATCCCCTATGGTCATCTGCCAGACCGTAATATTTTAATGCAGGGGATATAAAGATTCTTTGGGCGTTAAAAACGATAATAAAGCTATCCACTTGGGGGGCACATGTCCATACGAAATATATATATATATAAATTATTCCTGTGACGAGGAAAAAAAAGGAAATGAAAAAATAATGATATAACTAAAAAAATGTATGTCAGTAAAAGTGGGAAGTCCATTTCCGCAATGTCTCCACTGTTGGGTAATCGTGTCCTGGGTCGTTAATATCCGTAAAACCTTCCCGCCCCTTGATGTCCATCACGTTATACTTTACACTCTGTGCAATTTATTTTTCAGAAGATATATAAATATATATAAATATATATGCATATATAAATCGACAGTCGCAATGAATATATTTTGAAGTAGAAAAAGGGAAAAATTGAATTGTAGTAGACCTGCCAGAGAGTTTCTGGACTAAACATTATTCTATCTATTGTATGGAAGCTCCACAGGGGGTTAATATTCTTCTTCTTTTTTTTTTTATTTCAATCCAATCGAGGGTCCTAAATCGAGTGAGAACGAAGCAGAGAGGGAGAGAGGGAGAGAGAGAGAGAAAGTTTCTATACAGACATATACAGTGAAGAGAGGCGTGAATGCTCTCTTTGTCGTGATGCAAATGTCAAGGCGAATACCCGGGTGCATTATGTCGAATGCTGGACGACAATGAGTATCAACTCATAATAATAGTAAATGAGGAGAGAAATATGGTTATGCAAATATTATATAGCATTTATATTATCGTCGAGTGGTATATGCTCTTCTCTCATCGTCATATGGGAAATACGTATATGTGTATGTATTATGTATGTATACCCATGTTTTTACACGCCAGAGTAGCTTTGCGATGCGCAACATATGCATGCAGACATATATCACGTCGTTGTCAACCCCTCGAGACCAATCCCCCAAAATTACCGAAGCCTCTGTTTATTATTTCTTTTTTCTCGTATTTATTATTTCTTTTTTTTTGTGAACCCTCTCCACAATCGTTGACGTATTCGCTGTTTCGTTAGTCTCTATATGCTACAGCATTATTTTTGTTCGTTTTGTAGGAGAGTATTGGACAGAATAAGTCCTCTAGAATAATTATTGACAATGTTTCATTTGTCTATTTTTAGCATCTGAACATTGGAGAATGAGTTTTGGTGAGCCAAAGACTATTTCTGTCAATGCAATACGGATGGGCTTTTATTTATAGTTTGAGTGCCAATTGAAAATTCGTTCAAGATGAATATTTCGTTTTATAAAAGGAGATGGCGAAATGATAGAATGAAATGTTGGGAAGTGATTAATTATTATTCATGACAAATAAACATAATAATATTCTGTTATTTATTTGAAGAACATTGTGTTTTCATGAAAATATTTATACTCAATTTAAAAATACTTCATATTTATTAATGCATTAAAGTACTGTGCACATGTATTTAATATTGAATTAACACCAACCACAACTAACTAAATATTAACACAAACCTCCTAGAAAAACTGTGATTTTTTTTTATTTCAATGATAGAATTCCACATTTTCTAAATTTTTATCAAAACAAAACAGCTGCATATAATTCTCATAAATTTCATTTGGGTCTTGCTGATAACAAAAATATCATATGAGATTATAAACACTCAACTTTATTATAGAGAAGACTCGTCTTGTCCGATTCTTTTTCACATATAAAATATAAAATATAAAATCGGTGAAACGAAATTCCTCATAAAGCAATTTGATATTTATTCCTCTCGCACGATTGGCCTCTCAAAGCCGTATTCTAGCGTTGATCAACAACGAATATCTATGTGTATATGTGCAGAGAACAACACGTACGTGGGTACAACCTTGCGCAAAATACTCGCCACATCCGTTATTTCAATTTCCTACTGTTGTCGCATCTCTCTCAATATTCATTCTCTCACTCATTCACTTGGTGTTCTCTCACACTCTCTAACTCTCCCCCTCATCAATGCGAGAGACTCCGGTGGCAGGCGATAAATACGTTCGAGTGGGCAATAACAAACGCGCGTGCTCGCTCAACTGCTCGATGCATTCGGGAAATACGATGATAAGAGGAATAACAATGAATTCGCGTTAATATGTCAATAGAGCGAAGCAAGTGAAGAAGATGATGGAATATATGCGGTGATTTTCAAATGAACATGTTCACATTTATTTCTATTCACTGAATTACAAACGAATGAAATTTAATTGAACTGTATGTGCGTTTATTGATTCGTTTTGTCATTGTGAACAATAAAATAAGCAATTGAGCTTGTAATCCATAAATTTCTTTGCGTGATTCCATGTGAATTCAAATTGTTTGAAATGAAGAAAAAAAAGGATACCATTCATGATAAGGGGAGTATTTTTTTTTTATTCCTTTCCGATATGTATGAATGTGTCGTGTAAATAGAGAGATGGATGAGATGCCGATGAATCAATCTGTCTCGTGGAAATAAAAGTTTTCCGATTGCGATATCGAATATTTATTTGCACGTTAAAATTGTTCCGCTTCTGTATTTGTATCAATCATCTCTCAATACGACCGGCGATTTTGAGAGAAGCCATGCGTATTAATATATTCAACCGTGACGTCATGTTGTGTTGAAGTGAGTTGAGAGTTAGAAGGGAAAAAAAATATTGAGAGAGAAAGGAGAGAGGGAATACGGGGGCACGAGTGTCCTTTGGGACATCTGTCTGTCATTGAGAGTGAAAAATACGACACTGTAACACGTCTCCTATGTTCGCACTTTGAAAACCGGAAGGGATACTTGTGAAAGGGGAGGAGGTGTTTGTGTTGAGGAAAAATGAAATGATCGTGGAATAATGAGTGGCACGCGACCACCTACAGGAAAATTATCTGGCCAGTGAGAAAACATTTATTGTATTTTTGTTGGAAAAGAAAATATATCATTATTATTTTGTGAATTTGTTGCGGTTAAACATTTCATCTATGTCAACATTATTTTATATTTTTCAGTTATGTTTCCTTATGAGAATTGGAAAATTATCAATATAATTTTTGATAAATTATTTTATATAATTGAACTCTTTGAAATTATTTGTGACAGGATATTTTTGCTCTACTCGAAATATTTTAGGACGTTTGTCATTCTGTGATGTAATATGTTGTAGTTTATTAAAGGTTCGACCGTATACCGAAGAAATTCGCTCGCCTTCAATGGATGAAAACATCTCGTCGATAAATCACAATATCTCGCAGATTTGCGATGAAAACAAAATCTTCGGGAGGAAAAAAACAAAAAAAAAACACATATACAGTAATAACTTCGTACAGGATAAATTCAATCCTCAACTTCATATTGGAAAATAAATACACTCTTCAATAAGAAGCATGGAATCCAATATTCTCTGTTCAAACAAAGAATTGTCAAGTATAAAAACTTAAAAGGATTTTCCTCAAAACATCAGAAAAAAGAACATCGCAGAAGCGGGACTGATTAATATCTAAAAATCCTACACAAATGTCACAAACGTATAGTACAGATTATTGAGAGAAAAATATCAGCTTGACAAAGTCGATATAACAAACAACTCAAAAAATAATGAAACTGAAAAAGAAAGAAATTGAATCTATACCATATAGATTAAATAAATAAGCGATAACTTTAATTTCATAGAAGACAAAAAGTTCCATGTAAAAATAGAATAATATATACTAAATAATAATATAATCTTCAATACAACTGTCCAACAATAAAGTTATATCTAATAATAAACAAATATTACCGCATTTTACCACATAAAAAGAAAAAAAAATAACAAATATCTAACTTTGCGTACGATAATATCGATTCAAAAATAGCTTACGGTCATAGTGACCTCATGTGTGCACTCTACAGAACTGTCAGAATTGCGCCCACGGATAATAATATCGATACATTGATTGGATTTGATAATGAAATAAATACACCAAGTAATAAAATATTAAATATACATATGACAATATAATATTTGCAAATTCATACTGTCACTACCAAATGTGGTTTTCATTAAGTTAAACCGCTTAATTGGCCGCGCCTACAATAATCATTATAATAACATTGTACAGGCATGCATGGAATACGCGTGGAATGGTAATACGATCCTGTGGGAACGTCATGTGGTGTGCCACGCGAGTAGACAGAGACCCCCAACGAGGGTATATACAAGAGACAGAGAAGGGTTTTCACAATTTATCCAACATTCAACTGTAACACATGACTGTGACGTTGTAAAACTGATCGTAAGAGAAGTCACACCTCCAAGATAATTATCTCTCCTTCTCTTGCTTTATTCCTCTTTCGTGATATACACAACAGCGATAAGAGAATCGATATTACATTTCCCAACATATGTACAATTAATAGTACTTCAGTTCTTTACAAATTATAATGAATAAATAAATGATTCATACGTATATATAATTTATTTGAAAAACGTGAACACACACCACTCTCTTTCAATTTAAAAATAACTTCAGTCATCGTTTATAACGACAATGTATTTCAAATATTATAATAAATATATGACTCGACATTATTTATGTAGTCATTACATTGACAAATGTTTTTTTCATTGGTTTTTGTGGGTGTAGTGATGATTTGGTACAATTTTTTTTTTTTCATGCTTTTTATAATAACCAACATCACTAATATCCGTTTATTCCGCCTTTTACCGTTATACATTATTTGTATATGTATATATACATAGGTATCGTGAGTCGTCGCGTGTCAGAAATGCACATTAAAACCATTTAGAATTTTTGGTGCAAATGACTGGGGTTGTTCATTAGAAAAAAAAAAATGCAGCTGCCACCGCAGATGCGGCACACTATAGGTTTTACTATACACAAGTTATATTGGATCTTCTTCATCGTGGGGGTGCGAGAATGTATTATAGTATTTAAGTCAGCGAAAAGTAAGAACGTCTGTTCTGATACTTTTCTTCTTTTTCAATATCGCCTATGTATCTATAACCTCTGAGGAAAAGTGAGGAAAAAAAAAAAAGACCTGGAGGCGCTCTCACATCTGCCGCTCACAATCTATTTGATGTGTCTGGTGTGGCTCTCAAGATATTGCTTAACTTCACTCCGTGGTATAAACGTATATCAAGAAGGAACTGAAGAGAAGGAGGAGAAAAAAGAAAGGCAAAGTGAAAAAGATATCGAATAAATAGACCAGACCGTATTTCAATTCGTCCATTTATTTATAACGACTCGGACGCTCTCAATCGAAGAAACTGACGATTATCTATCTATCTAACTATCCGTGTGTGTTTATGTATTTAAAACTTTTTTATTTTCATCGTTGTTCTATTTTTAAATTGTTTCAGACGGCAGCAGTTGGAGCAGTCTGTTTATTCGGAAACTGATTCACGAAAGTCGGAAAGAGGCAATACTGATAAGGTAAAGCAATTTCATATTTATTAGGGCGATAAAAAATTTCATTTATTTCTCTATCTTGGAAAGGGAAAAAAAAAAATAAGAAATACATGTACCTATCTTCTTGAGAGTTATTTAACCGCTCAGTTTTTTTTTTTTTTCCTTAAGTTATATTTTATCATCTGGGCTAAATATTACTTTTGACCGCATCGTCATACTCTCCCTGATGCCTCAACCTTCATCTAACCTCTATTGTAAATGTATATATTGTTGCAGAATACAACACAGGACCTGTTTGAATTGCTCGAGAGGGTGCAGAGTTCTCGACTCGATGATCAGCGCTGCGTGTTACCACCTTACTTCACTCAGGTAAGTGAAAATATAATGGAAAAAAATCATGAGACCCAGGGGTGACACGGTTTGAAATATTTAAAACTGCTGCTCATTTCGTTCTCACTATTGCATTACGTCTAATTTTCCCCTTCAACCTAATAACGTAAATTGTTTAGTGAAAGAAGAAAAAGGAAAAAAAAATACAGGCACCCGTATAATCTCAATACTCATCAACTAATAATTTCAGTTTAAACGTAAATATACCAGCAACTATTACCGCTTTAATTAATTTTTTTTCCTCCTTACACGCACGTGTATATCAACTATCTTTCTGTATATTCTTACTGATTCTTGTATACTTTCAAATCTCTTGTGAATATAATGTTATTGCAGCAATTTATAATTATCAGCTAATCGAAATCGCAGTGGGACACCTATATTGAAAAACATTAAGTCGTGACGTTTAAAGTAGCCGGGTGTGCTTACGGGCATATAAGGATATGGGTATAGTAAATTCGATAAAATCGACAAATGGTTAAGTAAACGACTGTATAAATCGACATTATATTTCTATCGTTTGTGAAATATAATAAACATTGGTATATGATCGGAAACTTATATTTGCCCTTTACTAATAATTTTCTTATCATATTAAATATCCTTACGTTCGATATATTTTTTTTTTTTTGCCAAAGGCACAACAATGTATTCTCTGAATATTACCTACATAGGAACTATTAATTCTCACACACATTTTCCCCTCTCTATTAATATCCCACTGTCATTTTTTCCAAGTTCTCACACGCTACAGCCTCCGTCTCGTCTCTCTTTTATTCCCCCTTAACAGTTTCTCTGGGTCTGCAAAGTAATCGAATAATAATGCGTCCTGGATGGTTGCCAGCTTTTCCATTTTCCCCCTCTTATATTTTTTTTTTTCTTTCACTCACTTTCATTTCTGATTCTTCACTGAGCATCACTCATAATAATCAGAAGCAAAATGAATGATGTCAATTTTTCATAGTGGGAAACGCCATGACCTTTAACGTATTAAATCTATCTGTCGTATTTATAGACTCTGTTAGCACCAAATCACTCGGGAAATTTTTTTGGAGCTTCATTTTTTTTACATCTATATGTATACATATAGGAAATAAAACATCCCTCATGTATATTTCTTTTTTCTTCATTCAAACATGTTGATTTCCTTGGTCATTCAATTTGCAGTTGTCATATCGCAACATAACGTACTAATGCGTTGATCAATTGTTAAACTGTCCCTCGTGTGGCCAACATTCAACCGGTGCAAGATAGTTAATGACAACGTCACATTTCGATCAACCAATTAACATATATAATAGATTCGAATACACGGGATATGTGCCTCCAGTGTCACATTTGGAAATCCATTTTTATGTTCGATTTAATTGTAAATCATTGTAATTACTGATCCTTCCTTCTTTCTTTACAATTTTTCCATCATTTTCTGTTGCCAAAATTGAATTATTCCGGACGAACGACGGGAATACATCACTCATCCAATCATCCGCCCATCCGTTCGACACGTGTTTTACTCTGTTAGCGAGAGCGTGCGATAAAAATTTCGTTGCTGTTCCACTTCACACTCGTTTTGACATTCTTGCTGCCTCTTGTTAGAACGACGAAAAAAAAAAAAGAAGATCGCATCTGTTCACCGCATGCTCATATTAATATTATCTGTCGAAAATATTACAATTGATACATTTCCCTTCTTATCAATTCCCTATGTCAATGCAAGTAATGAGCAATGCAGATAATTCAAAAATAAATCTGACAAAAATATAGACAGAAAAGATTTGAAATTGTTTACGCCGCCTGTTGATAAAATAGGTCACAATTCGATGCATCTGCGGTCGATAAAGTCGGTGGTTGTGAAACTGGGTTAGCTGTAGTTGATAAAATAGAATGGTTGGCGTTTATTAATCGATATTTGTGGCGTCAGTTGATAAAGAAGCGATTTATTTGTAAACTTTATATTTGAAAAAATTGATGATGGCAGTGACGCAAAATTATTTCACACGATTCGGGTCACACGAAATCCCTTTTCAAAACCCTTCTCCTCCTTATCTTTTTAGATGTATAATGTGGAATCTCGCGAAAAATGAGATCACCTTCGTACAACACGACAGTACAATGAGCGGGATGCATGAAATCTCATAATGAGATCTCTCTGATGTTTTATATTTTATGTTTGTCTCCCTGTTTCTCTCTCCCTCTCTTTCACATTTTCATTTTGTTGTCCACGACCCAGAAATTCATGAGGATAGAGAGAAAAAAAAATACACACATTGACTACACCACGTTTTGTATTATACATTGAACTAATTGTGAAAAGTAGACCATCGGCGCGTGGAGAAATAAAGAATGTAGATACGCATCGACATTACAAATACTTTGTGTGTGAAAAATAAATTTTTTGAATTCTCTCAAGCACGTGTCCGGACATGGAATAATCTAGATCAATGAATAATCAATGTAATGTTTTAAACAATTCTTTTCCGTCATGAAAATTAATCATTATTATCATCATTTTCATGATTAATATATTTTTCTTTCGACATTTATAATTCATCAATATGTTTATCAAGTGCTAAAGCCAAAGTACTGAAAAGAAAACCGATACCACAAAAATAATGTGGAAAATACTGCAATTCAAAAGAAATAAAAAGTAGAAAATTTTTCCGATTAAATATAAGTCTACGACGATAACAATTATGCTCGGTGAATAATTTCGAAGATACTTACTCATTACCATATCAAAATTCAGTCTATATGATCCAAATTTCCATGATGGATTGCATTCCAACTAACATAAACAATGCTTTGAGAATTAAACCCACATTTTTCAGTGATGTTTGTAACAGGTAAACGGGGATTAGATTCGTGTTTCAAAAATATATATTCTTAATAACAATGTCGAGTATTTCTCAGTACAAAAAAAAAATTATAAATAGTAACAACGCAAAACTGATGTTGAACAAATGTGAGATATAAAAATGACTGTTATTCACTGACAATAGAAAAAGGGCTTGCAATTCTTTCCCGTATCTCCGCCCTCTCATGTTCGCCAGACTCTTTCACCTTCCGCTCGAACGCAGGTATACTAGTTTTATGTTTATACACGAAGGAAGTCTCTCACTCCAAGTGCACTGTCGAGCAACCGTCATGCTACGGCTTTGGTTATAAGCGCTCGACAAAGATTTTCTCGATTCGAGGGGGCCTTGTCCATCGAGCGTGAAGATGGTAGATTTCCCCGTATTAGCTGTTAGTATATATACCTATATATAATAAATATGTATGTATACTCATAAAGCAGGTGATTGCGCGCTCGCGCAGATCTCTATTCGACGACCATGGGAATATTTCTACGGTTATTACTCTCGCTCATGGTCTATTCAAATTGTGTTTGATACAATACCTGTCTAACAAGCGTGATGATAATTATTTATTTTGCCAACTGTAAATTTCTCGTTTGATACTCTAATAGTTACTGCTCGTCGAAATATATATATTACGTCCTGTCAAAAAAACAAAGGAAGCTCTTCACGAAAACATCCAGACATTTATTAAAAATTGTGATTAATTTGACCTGGTGTATTTTACTTTATCACGCTACATAATTTACCATTGCAGTCACGGTTCTCATCGTGCACTGTACATATCGTTTTTTTAATCTATATAAAACTTGCGCCAACCGCGTAAAAAAAATTCCAATACTTGATGAAGAGGGTTGTTAAATACGTTTATAAAAATATAAGTATAAAAATACTACTCATCAATTCACGTTTCATGTTTGTGTTGAGCTGTTGAAATCACATGAAGAACACAGTTTCCAAAAAGGGTTAATTAAATATTCAATTAGTATGTTAAGTTGATAGAAATTTCGCTTCCGGCTGAACCGGATGTTGGATTTGAATGGGATGTGTGTATAGAAATTTTTCACTCTTTCTCAAATCAATTGAAATCTAACTGAAATTCAAATGTTTTCAGTTCACCCGTTATCCAGTATACATACAAGTGATATTGAAATCAAACAGGCAGACTGAATTGCGGAGAATTGCATATGAAAACTCATTTTTTCAGACTTGATATTGTATTTTTGTTTCAACATTTTTGTTAATATCGATGTTTTTTTTTTTTTTTTTTCATCGTTATTTATTTATAAAATCTACAATTATGAAAAAAGCACGGGTCTTCAATTTTTTATATGAAATTCTCACGCCAATTGCAATGTCACTCTCAATCACTGTGTAATGAGAAATGAAAATATAAATTTATATAATATACCTATCAAATTATTTCTCAAGTGGACACTTGTATTTAATTGGAAAATAATTGTTGCGCAGTGTATTAAACATTCTACTAATGTAATTCAAAAACGTTTTGCAATTCAACATGCGACAAA
Source organism: Zele albiditarsus (assembly GCA_958496275.1). NCBI lineage: Eukaryota > Metazoa > Arthropoda > Insecta > Hymenoptera > Braconidae > Zele > Zele albiditarsus. The sequence goes on along the minus strand of OY292413.1, from coordinate 6,027,168 downwards.
ATCGAAGTAACGATGCAACGTATATATAGTTCCTTGATGATGACATTCAGACCGGACATCCGGCGCCCAGTACCGCAGAAATTGCTGAAGCCCTGTGGGGAAAATAAATATATATATATATATTTCAATGCATCAAGTGAAAGATCCGAATTCTCCGGATATCGTGTATAGATATAAACTGAGTATTGAGGAATGAACTCGGTTTTGAATTCAGTCTCCTTTTTTCAAATTTTTTTTTTTTTTCGGCAAGGGTGAACACTGACAGGAAACTATGTAATGAGAGAACCCATTGGCAGGACGAAAAAAAAAAAACATATATATATATATGTATGGTGTATACAGTGGTGTCACAGTATATATTATGGTGGAAGCACAAAGGAATGGAAAGCCGGTGGCGCGTATACACCATCCATCCACTGAGTCGGGGCCTCTCGACAACAAAATAAGTCGACCACGAAACGACATCCGCCGTCCCACTGGTGGAGAAAGACCTATAGACTAGCATATATGCCAACCTTTAGGTGATCTTTTCATATATGGCCACCTGTTTCTTTTTTTTCTTCATATATAACATTGATCTATATCAATGTTGGACATTTTAGAGAAAATTACGTCTTTCATTCACTTCCAATTTTTCTTTCATCAACGAAGAGAAAAAAAAAAAAGAGATTGATACATTTGATGATTCTTGATTGAAAGTTTTGTGATTATGAACTATCAGTGCTGTTATTAAATTGAAGAGTACTCAACTATGAATTATCGATAATAGTTAGTAATCTTTTATGCTTAAACTATAAAGTGGAAAAAGTTTAATAATTATTGTTATGAAATTATAAATGTAGATTGATGAGTTTATTGTTGATAGTAATATTACCTTTTCTACTTTCAAATAAGAGACAGTAATTGCTAGGTTAAAATCTTAATTCAATATGTTTAATTACTATACAATTAAAAATTACAAATTAATTATAATTCGACTCAGGATTTTGTTTTATTAAAATGATTAAATTTTTATAATTATGAATTAATGATCAAATTTAAATTTAAACTAAAATTCAAACAATCAACTACAAAGACGAAGGTAAATATTTCCAACAATGATCTATATAAACAGATTAACATTCAAATGAAAGAGGGAAAGAAAGATTAGTTCATCTACCCTAGATAATATTTTTATTGTAATTGAATTCAACAAGCAAACAAACAAATGTGAATGCATAATATGTACACGGATATTCCCACGAGTGGTCAGAACGGATGGAGAGTATACAACTTTTTTTTATATATCACAGCAGCTTATAGATAAGAATACTATGACAGGACAATGAAAATAAAATGTCTAACGTACTGTGTCACATGAGGAGTGTCAAACTCGTCATATAGCCATTAAATTATTTTTATATTTATTTTATCATCATATTAATTCGTCATTATATATCGTTTCCGTATGTATTTGTATCGAGCGAAAAACGTCATTATGGCATCATTGCTTATATTATCATCAACCTCATAAAAAAAATTTTTTTTTCCTCTTATCATATTTCTCAGAATATAAAATTAGCAACATAAGTGTGCCAGTATAATAAGCCAAATTGATTTTCCGGCTGTGATCACAAACGTGCTTTAACGTTTAATAACACGCAAATAAGTTCACAATAATGAAATGAGAAGAAGAAGAAGAAGGAAAAAGAAAAAAGAATTGAACACATCTATAACCATGCGTGCGTATACACATGATAATAATAACCGTGTCCATCATTTTGCAATTATTAGAACGTAACGAAGTGTCAGGAAAATATGTATAGAAAATATATATGTATATGGAAATGTTTCAATGGCAAGTTTAAACTGGTCGTAAAAGAACTTGGAGGAACATTTAAAGAGAAACGAATTTTCCAATTACATTGTTTGAAATTAAAAAGAATAAATATAATAAAGCAGAATAAAAACGTTAATTAACAAAGTGCAATTAAAATAAAAATTGAAAGTAAAAAAATATATTTAATTTCAAATTGATAATAAATGGTAACTGTTTTATCGGCACTTCCCCTCTTCGTGTATATAACTTCGCCATGTACATCCACCCATAACGGCCATGAAGACTGCAATGGCGTCGCGACGGTGGGAGGCGATGGGTCGACGTCGCGTGACGGGGAGAGGCAACTAACGGCGGAGTAAGAGAGAATCCAAAGAGAATTGTCGGCTCGCCGGAACTCCGACTCAAACTCAACGCCAGTTGTGCCGCTGCTGTGCTTTGTTACTCCACGTGACAGCACAACGTGCTACTACAATAAACGAATCAGAAGTGGTTCGGAATTTTGTGAGATACGACGACACTGTGTCTGTTTACAACATTGAATATTTCTATATTTATTGCACATGCATCTTTATTTTTTATTTGTTTAATATTTTATTTATTTTTTTTTTTATCTCTCACGAACAGTGTGTTTCATTGTGCGTTGCATATCCATGTTTGCTCTGAAATGAATTTTAAAAAAGTTATATAAAACGTTCAATGAATTTTTAGTGGATTTAAAGTGAAAGAGTTCAAAGATATTTTGGAAATTTCGCAAAACAAATTTTCTTTGCTGATGTTTTTTTTTTCTTTTTACATTGTGATTTTTCAATTTTGTGGATATTTAAAAATGATCACACTCGACAAATCAAGAAATGATTTTTAATACAACAACCACTCGTACTCTTCCATAAACATTATTTAAATATTTATTCATACAGTGTCTATATAAGTCTCGAAAGATCTTGTCATCTCGTCAAGGTCTTCACGTTTCGAGGATCCAAGACACGCGATTTCGAAATATTTAAGTGCGCGCGCAGTTGGATACCGCGAATATAATGTTATGCCCCTCGCCAAGGAAATTTTTTTGCATTGTTTGGTGAATGATTTGTGGTCTCGCCAATTTCACGCAAATATACAAAATTATACTATTATATATCTGTCTATTGGATGGAGCGAATACTGAAACCAGCAATTCAAGTTTAAACAAAACAAGAAAAGAAAAATATATAAGTGCGTGGGACTGTGGGAACATTTTTCTCCAGCAATATTCACCTGACCAATTTGTTCTTTTATTTTTCTTTCCTCTATTACTATTGCGATATAGTATAGCGGGTTGAAAGATCCGCATTAAAACCGAATGCGTTGGGATTTGAAATACGTTAGTTGGAGTTGGGTTAGGTCATTGCCCAATTCCATTTCTTTTAATCGTCTGTCATAATTTATGTGTGTGTTTGTATGGTGTGTGTTTCATTCCTTTCGATCTTTTTAATCGTGACACGCGAGAATCAATTGTAATTAAACGAGTGAGACATTGCCGTACGTCATGATGGGCGTACTGAGGTGGAGGCACGATCTGAGATCGGAGGCCAGTCAGCAGCAACAGCAGCAGCAACAACAACAACAGCAACAACAGAGAAATAACGGTCATACCGGCACACTAACAAAGCTTGTGACCCAGGTGAGAAATCGCCTGCAGTCTTTATTTAAATAATTCATGATTTATTTTCCATTTATATAACTGTATTATATATTTATATATTTTTTTTTTTTGTGCTTTTATTTATTTTATTTATTTCTCCAATTTCTAAACACAAATTTATAATAGTTTGAAACACGTCAAAGTTTATATTAAGTTGAATAGGATCACGTGACGAAAATGGAGTGTGTGTTTAAAATGGAAAAGATACCGCGAGGTCATTTGTCGTAAACGACGAGAAATGAGAACGCGAAGGACCGAGAATAGAAATGAATGCCACTGTGAGACGAGTTGAGAATTTAAAGAATCAAACTGCTACAACGTTTCTTCATTGGAAATAGAAGAGAAGTGGTGAGGTGAAAGACGAAGAGAAAAAGGAATAAGACTTATGGAGAGAGGGATACGAGAGAGACATTAAATAAAAGGAAAGAAAGATTTATATACAGTACTGAAGGCGAGAGAGACTAGAGAATCATAGTTATATATTCTTGCTCGAATATACGTCAACTTTCACGGTACTTCGGTCGTTGGAATATATATATATAAATCCTGTATACAGTTGAAAGTGTAGTTACTCTTCTCACCGCACTTGTGGTTGTATAAATTATCAATCCTTGCTAGTTCAGAGCGTTTACATAACTTACAATTCTATTTAACAATCAAACATTAATTGTACATCGGACATTAAATAATCAATTGTACCTGTTTCATTTACTGAGTGATACTTGGAAGTTTACAATGAGAATAATATTTTCATTCTTTTGAGGAATTGTAAAGGTTTCCGCATTTTTCTGCTGATGTTTTTTTTCGTACACTATACTGGTTTTAATTCAATAAATAACAATATCAATATTTTGTTTGTTTGAAAATGTAATTGCTACGGTTATTGCACTTCTGGTTGTATAGATTATCAACTTTTACGAGTCTAACTGGTTTACAGAAGTTGAAGTTCTGTTCAACTACTGAATATTAACAATCCATCAAAGATGAAATTATCAATTGTAATTGACTGAAACGCCCATAAATTAGTTTGTAATTGTTCCTCCAACAATACATTTTGAATAAAAATTTTCCTTCTTGTTGAAATTATTAATTTTTACGAGTTAAACTTATTTTAGAATTCATCAGAGTAATCAATTATGTGTATTCATTTACACGAGAAGTTGTTGGGAATTCATAGTAAAAGAATTGTTTATATACTTTTCAAAAGTACAATCGTAAATATCTGCCATTTTTTCTTATACTCATATATGTTTATTGATATTATTCTTAATGCAATAAATAAAAGTATAAATCCTTTAGATAGTTAGATCTAGTGTATGTAGTTACTATATATTCACCACACTGACGGTTGTATACATTATTAATTTTCTTACACCCAACTAGTTTACATAACTTACAATTCTGTTTCGCAACTAACTACTAACAGTTCATCAAAGATAACGTAATCAATTCCTTCAATTCATTCCCAAAATTATTTTTGAAACTCACAGCGAAATAAATATCTCAATACTTTCACAAAATATAATTATATACATACATTTTTCAATTTCATTTTTGCTAATAGTAATTCATCACTGTGACTCTAATTGAATTTCAAATCATACGTGTTGGAAAGTGTCCAATCAAGTTGGATAGAATTTAATCTTCAGTGAAAGTAAAATGGGACTAAATGCTCTGTCCGTAATAATATAATATACCCTTGAATTAGTCCTACTTTCTCGCGTTGCTCTGTATACACATTGAGTGTACATTTATATACCAAACCATCGAAATGATCGAGGGACCAATCGTTTCAGTTAACTATATATGAGCTCACAGATCAATTTGTGGGAGTGGTCAAGTGTATGAAGAGAATGATTTTATCAGCTCAAAGTGGACTCTTGAGTCTCAACAAATTGTCACGCGTGCCAGACAACGCACAGAGTATCTTCAATATTATTTAGTTTAACACAATTGAACTGTATTGATGATATAATGAGAAAGAACATACGAACTTGATGTCACAAAAAAGCATGAATGAGAATACAAAAGCTATTAGTAAACATTTAAAAACGTGTTTGGCATCAATGTATGCTGATGGAAGTAGATAAAAAAAGAGTTAATGAATTAGAATCAATGCAGATAATTATTGTACAGACTTGAAAGGCTTTAATGATGATTAACCATATATGAAAGTAATGTATACGTATATACATGTGGACACATACACATATTAGTAGACTACTATCAAGTGATCTAAGTTGAGGAAAGTCCCAGGTGATTCAGAGGCCGATCGATCGCCCTCTCTGCTGTAGTGAATCACCCTTGATGCCGCAATTCACCCCTCACGTTTCACGTTGTCTATCAAAGATTTGTGCGGATAAAAGCACATATAGATATATCAAACTTCTCGCTCTTTCTCTATATAATTTACAGCGTTTCATTTTTGTATATAGAGATGGGATAGAATGGAGCACTTGAGAAAATTCAGTTTCGATAATGCAGTGGCGAATGATATATTCCTCGTTAAAGCCTTTAGAGAATGAGCACATTCAACAAAATTTCCATTTCACGTCATCGCTTATAACTCTCCGTAACATGATTATAATCTGCATTAATATACTCTTAATTTTTGCGCCAAATTCTCTTCGACAATTTCATTCAAATATATTCATAGCTCAAATATATTTCATGGGCGCTATGACCCCAAAACCTCACTCCTGTTCAATATCTGTTTCATTCAGCAGCATGTATAGACACTTCTCTCTTTAGGATCCAAAGTTTTTGTTTTTTTTTATCATGCCAGGTCTGCTGTAAAATAAGATGAGGACTGGAAACCTGCAGAATATACAGTTAGAATAGTGGTGTCTGTATGTCGAAGAACAGCTGAGATGAGGATTGGTTCGAGCACGACCGATAACGACTGTCCAGGTCACGTGTACGCCCTGTCCCTCATCATGGTCTCTCTATTCTCTTTTATTTATTTTTTCCCACTTTTTTTTTTTCGGTTGCGTTCTGTTTCTATCGTTTTAACATGCCAGGTGCGTACTAACATGGCTGTCGTTCTGCAGCTGCCAGTTTAAACCTCTTGTTTTCCGGTTCAACGTACAAAATTTGTAAAGCATTCATATAGTATTCTATATTCCCCTAATATGATTTGCAAATATAATATTAAAATTCATTTGGAATTAAATTCGTTGAGCTATCTAATTAATGCGGAATCACATTTGGAATTGTTGATCTCAATTGTACATACATGTACACGTGTAGCGAAATGTTTAGAATTAAATTCAGGAGTGACATTTATTTTGATGTAATCATTGGACGAATTTATTCCCGAAATAATTTTGATATTAACGTTCATGGTAATAAACTCATTGGCTACTTATGAAGAATCTATTGCTATGAACATTGAAACAAAAAACAAGGGTCGAAGTCGGAGGTCGATTAGTGTCTTGGGGACAAACCATGACTGGCGATAATCGTAAACACTTACGAATTAATTGATAAAATTATGATGTGAACTTCGTATTTCTCAACTTCATATTTCGAAATATTGATGTCAAGTTAACGAGTTCCATAACAGCTATCAATTAGTCCCATTACTGTTGGGGTCCATGACCTTCCCTACATGATGAATCAACTGTGCTTGTATTTTTGGAAAAAAAGAAGAAATAATACTTCCAACAGTAGACTCAAATTATTGGACGATGTTTTACGAAATTATTTATAGTCATTTAAAATCTGGTGTAACGTCCCAAAGATTTTTCATTCTCTCTTCCACTCTCTGCGTCCCTCTTCTCTCCTTCTTTCACTCTGGCACTCTTGAAATTCATTCTCGACACACCTTGAACATATACGGACTGTACATGGGCGCGACCAACAATGCCAGTCCTGAATTATTCATTCCCACGAGAGTCAGCGACTCCCTCTTGTCTCTCTTTTTCTCTTCCTCTCATTTTATATACTTCTCTCGCGCCCTCACTATATATATCTCGTCATGATGTACACTCTTCTCTTGATGTTAACGTCGAAACTTGTCGCTTTACTCCGTAATTTTTGCAAACCGGATACAACCATCAGTTCTTTGATTTTATATTTTACATGAGTTGTCTCAAACTTTGTTGCAGCATTCCAATAAAAATGATCTAGTAGAAAAAATAAAAGAACTGTTTCAAAATTGAAAATTCATTAAATCAATTCACCGAATTTTTCGGACCAAATTCAAGAATAATTTCTGTATTTAAACTTGTTTTATTGATTACTAGATAAATATTTTCTGAACAGAAAATAACATTTTTGACTGTAGTGTACTTTTTCTCTTTACTAATAAATAATTTATTTCACTGGTTTACATATTTCCTCGCACTATTATATTGGCAATATAATGCAATTGAAATTATCAGCATACTAAGATTGTACACAAGGTATAATTCAAATGCTGCGCAAAAGATCTCTGCATAATAACAATATTTTCTTCTTTTTCCTTTCTCTCTCTCTCTTTATTGTACTCCTTGCGGTTACATCATCGCTTATATTGTTCAATCATTTCCTTATATACATATATGGAGGGGAGAGTTGAGAAAGATACAGCCCTCGGGCGAGATGAGTTCCCCTAGGAAAATCATCAAAAAATAAAAAACTAAAACCATTCAATTTGTATGCCTTCTTATATATATATATATATATATTTGTGTAGCAAAAAATTTTTCCTAAAACAAATCACCACTCCATATAATGCACATACATTGTCTGCTCATTGACAATAAAAAAATATTATATGAGATGACTTGTAAATGCTCGACTCCACCAAGAACCCTATCTTAACCAACCCTCCCCCATGTCTCTTACCAATTCTTCTCAGTGACTCTTTTTATCCACCCCCCCATCTTCAACTATAAAATATAAATGAAAGAAAAAAAAAAAACAAAGTTGCTCGAGGCCACAAACAGTTGACGCATAGAATTTCTATAATACACACACAAGTATTGCACGTCAGTTCATCCACTTCTCAGTTTGCGTTTGTTTAGGGTCGTTTGAACATAATAGAAAGTAGGAACGTACAACCATCCCCGTGTTTTGTTTTTTTTTTTTTTCTTTACTCCAAGGGTTTCAATGAGACCCTCTTTTCACTTCGTCAATGTTTTTTTTCTCTTTTTTTTTTGTCTCTCCTTCTCCCGACCCTTGTATTATTAATATCAGTCTTTCTTTTTTTCCCCCTTTTTGTTCTCCTCGCTTCCTTTCACTTTATACAGTCTATTGGTAAACTACATTCTCGAGATTTGCTAGTGGATGGCAAAAATTGAAAAAAAGAAAAAAACATCTTACCCAAAGGGATGAAAAAGTCTTAGAGAATTGACTGAGAAAAACTTGTAGATTTAATTTCTGATAATTTACCTCCACTTTCAGTTCCTCCAATGAGTTGATTATTCGTCTCTCTTTATTTCTTCGTCGCATTCGCTCGCTGCAAATGAATTTTTTTTTCTCTACTTCATCTAGTTTCCTTACTCTCTCATCTTCCTGCTCGTGGCTGAAATTTTACGCGATTTTTTCCTCATCCTGAAGTGGTGGAGTAGTTATTGGATTAGAGGCCGCCGGACATGTTGCTGCCTTTTTTTAGTTGAATTTCTTTTATTTCTGTTTGCTTTTTTTTTTTTGTTTCCTATCTTTTTTTCTTTTATATTCCTTTACACAGCATCAAGTTTTACAGGATGATTGGACCTGAGTGGAGTGAAGAAGAATTTTAGCTTTTATTTTCCTTTGCTTTTTATCCCTAAAGAAACTTGAGAGTATACACGAGAACTAACGAAAGAAAAAAGAGAAAAACGAAGAGATAAGCATCTACAATATGGATAGATGTATATATATATGATGCTTGGGTATATAACAAGGTACCTTGAAAGTTATTTTCAATAAACTTGAGACGTAAATTTCGCAACTTGTATATATACTGTTTGAAGAGTGATTATATATATATATGTATATGTATAGTTTCTTTTGTTGTACAAAACTGATAAATTAATTTGTCCTTTCATATTGTTACCAAATTTTAGATTAGAATGTTCCAACAGTCTTATATCTTACTTTTCATAATTTGATGATAGAGAATATTTTGCACTAATTGAAAATATGAAAGGGACATTTGTTGCATCAGTTAAAAATATATTTAAAACCATCAAGTGTTAATATATAATTTTCATTTATGTCATCAATCGGATTGTACTACGAAAAAATTCTGATAAATTGTCTGTATTATTTTTGGAAAGTTAATTTTTGAAATTAGTACCACAGGTATTGTTCTAAAATCACCAAGTATTTTTACGTCCACGTGTATGACATTGGAAATTAATTACTCATCAACTCACTATGAAAAACAATGTAGACAATCATGAGTTGTAAATATACATTGGAAAAATATCTGTTAATTTAACATGTGATTGAATATTCAATTAACTATACCACGATAAAAAGTATCTGAAGCCACCTGAAACTTGTCTTTCCAATATTTGTTTACCTTATTTATTTCTTTCTTTTATTCTTCGTCTGCAGATGTAGATCAAATGCAATTTGTTTTATGTTGGCAAGTCGTGGCGCGTCTTCTCCCGTTAGTTTAGGACCATCAAGTGTCTAAAGAGTCTGCAAGTCCGATCGAGTATTTCCTGTGCGCCCACGCGGTAAATGAGTCACTCTACAAAGTTCACATACATAGTTATAATACGAAGAGAAAGAGAAAGAGTCTTTCGTTTGCCTCCATACAAACTTACGGTTTCTCTTTCGTCCCCTTTTCCGTTTCTTCACACAACAACCACATACCATATGCACATGCAATATATGTAGATGTATATGTTCTATTATACCCCTTCACAATATACAAAGAGTTGCGATAGGCCTTTCAGAGTATAGCTAGATAATTTTCATGTTAATCCATTTTTTTTTATGTATATAAACTCATATCAATATTTATTGGATATGAATTCGTTTTTTTAAGATCTTATCAACTAGTTCTTGCATTTGCATTTTGAAGTGATAATTCTCAAACAAGTTTTTAAATCATCATTAATGTTGGAACGAAAAATTCAACTGTGAGAAAAGGAGCAATTGAAAGTGTATCATTAAATATTGGTGTTTAGGAATGAAGAATATTTTTTTATGCCAATCCACATATTTTTATCTATGACATATCTTGTAAGTTCATGACGTCAAAAATATTCGTGAAGTGATACAAACATTGAATATCAAAAAATGAATGAGCCATTGTGTTCTCAACTATTTTTATTATGATTATTTCGATGCAAATGTTAAATTTACAAATATTAATTTTTATTGGATGAACAGAATTTATTTAATAACAAACAAAAGTATCGTGGTGACATTTTGTTATCAGATATAGTATCAATTTTCAATACAATGTTTCCTGGACTAATATTTACTCGAACGAAAAATTAAAAGTAGGTCATCGACAAATTTCGTGAGAAGAATAAAAATAAAATTGTGCTCTTAGGTATTGACACATGAGAAAGAGCACTGGAATAATCGAGACGATTTTCATATTTGTGTCAGTTGTTACGTGCTACAGATCTATGATAAGAAGGACCATGTAGTAATATATAAAGCAACTGTTCAAAAATTTAATTTCACAGAATGAACGAGCTTTATCGGTCAATTAAATGAAAGACAGTGATTTTAATTTGTAGATGCTGAAAATGTCATTGAATAAATTAAAGCTTCTATTTTTATACTCTGAACGCTCATCATTATAAAAATGACAATACTCTGAGTGTAGAAATAATGTAAATTTTTGAATTCATATCATATCAATATGGTATGAATTGAATTAATATTACATAATTAATTATGATTGATGAGAAATTCTCTCTCCTAATTTAATCGAATCCTTTTCATATATCTCCATGAAATATAGGGTTCAGCGTGATAGGAATATCTCGAATAAATATAGTCACATAGTAATACACACGCATCTGCATTCCACTTTTGACACTAACGACTTCACGATATTGTTTTTACGTGTAATGTCTATAGACACTTCCATTATCCGGATGAGAAAACTTTTTATTTAACGTCGCGCCCATAATGATTTCACGTGATAGAGTTGATAAGAAAACAAACAGAACTAAAACGAATGAAATGAATAACGTCATGCACTCAGAAAAATATTGTTGTGAAATTAAGAAAATATGTTATCGTAACATGATTTATCGATAAATATAATAATAGTTTAATATACTTCGGTTCCAATTGTATGGAAGTTTATAACGATATTCCTTTTCACTGTAGAAATTGACAGTCAAATATATTTACCAACGACACTTGGGACCCAAAGTTCTTATACATACAAACATGAGTTCTAAAAATAGTGCACTCAGCAAAAGACCGGAGAGAAATTTTTTTTTTTTTCAATATAATATCCCCCAACTAATATTTATTTAGAAAAAATCAAAGACAGGTGAAGGACAATTTTTAGGGAGAATATTTAATTAAAAATGTGGTCTTATACATTACTGTATGAGGGCAAAATGTACCTTCAGATCTCGATCTCCATATTTCTATGACTAATGCCAATGATATTAATGCTGAAAATCATTTAATTTATTTAAGAAACAGTTCCAAGATTAAATATGTGATATTGAAAGGACATTAATGGCCATTAGAGTAAAACGTTCATCATCATTGAATTAACAAAAAATGGCTGATAAAAAAAGTAATATGTTTGTAGAGGCATTAAGTTTCTAATCAATTATCATTAAAATAACAATTCCTTTGGGCTATATATTATTGCTTTTTCATACACAGAAATACGTCTCTATTCGCTGAAAAAAAATTCATATGCACATAAAGTAGTCAAATTTCGGCAAATAAATAAATACTATTTTCCTCCAATGTCAAAAACTTCTGCCCAAATATATTTTTCTACTCATCCTTGTGTCATAGACACTAAAAAAAGGCATTTGACGTTAGAATTTTCCAGGTAATGGAACGTGTTTGATGAATAAATGAAATTATTATCCACATTCAAATCATTTTCTTCTTGAAATAAAAAATCATCTATATAATCACAGAATAGTTATTAATAAATAGATTACTCATAATAAGATTTTACAGCAGACGGTAATACATTCTAGACATATAGATACAGAGGAAAATGATTATAAAAATAATTCTGACGCGAGATTGACACTCAATTGAAATTGATTAGCTCAATGAATTCATCATGCATTATTTTGAGTTTATCGATCCCGTTGCGTTTATGCAATGAATATAATGTAGAGAGTCAGTGCCATTCGGTCCATCGCACCCAAGTGTTTGTGATCACTCAATGACACATACATTGACCATTTGTCGTTCATGCCAATAGTTTATGTCATTACATGTGCATTATTTAATTTGAATATAGATATCTAATTAAAAACACACATGTATAGATTTATGTAATACTTATAATTAAATCCATTCAAATAATACATTTATATTGTCTATACCACTTTTCATTGTTTGCATAAGTTTCATTTGAGAACTTTGGTGACAATGGATTTGTCTTAATTTAAATATGTTACATATGTCTTCGTTTATTCTCGTACATTTCACTTTATATGCAAACCAGGTTATCATATTACATTTTTTATTGACGCAAATTATTCATGTGACACTGGTATACCTTGGAAAGTGTCCAATTAAATTAACTAAGAAAAATATGTTACTGTTTAAAATTAATAGCATAATAATCAATTTAAATTATTCAATATTTTTTTACAATCATTCTGTTGATTTAATAATGATGAACGCTCGAGGTATATTAGTTTTCATTTTTCAATGATACTCAAGACCATTTTAATTTATAATATTCATTTGTTGAATCGTTTCAGCAATATATTCAACAATTTTTATCATAAATCTCCAATATTCGAGATCATATTTTTAATGCCAATCTTTTTCATAATATCCGTAACGTATATTCAAATTATTTTCCAATATAAATAGCTTCAGCAACCCCATCACAAGAATTTAAATTTTCATCTGGTGATAAAACAATCTTGATAGAATGAGTAAAAAAAAGAAATTGGAAAAATCTATCCAACTCACAACTAAATTCGATCAATAATTTACGCCTAACTGAACATGAAAACAAAATTGAAAGTCATTGACAAAAATATTTCGTCATTGTAAACTTGCAACGTCATTCATGAACGAGAAAAAAAAAATAAATGAAATTCACGTACCTTTATACAAGTGTGTTAGTGTAATACATATAGAAAATACATTCTTGTTGTCCATATACAAGCATGTATATATCATATTACAGACATCGAAATACTTTGTCGTAGATCTAAACGAGAAAAAAAATTCTATATTCATTTACGGCAAGACAACACAACTGTTCAAAGTCGTCCGCCCACCTGAAGCTTCTCTGTGACCAATGACAAACAAAGAAAATGATAAAGACGGTGCAAGATATATACATACATACGTTCAATCTTCGTTGTCTACAGGTAATCGACCCGTTAAATTCACAGCGTTTCAATATTCACAACCACTATCATAGAAATTTAATTACTCATTTAATACGACTAAACTGTTCTTACTATTATTCCTAGAGAAAATTGGGTTATTATAACCATTATGAATGCACAGCCGTAACAATTGTCTCGATGTTTATGAAAAAAGAAAAAAAAATGATATAACATCAAGAAGAAAATTGTTTCAAACAATAAAAGAAATAACGAAATAAATTTTCTGTCTCGCCGATAATTAAATTTTATTATTCCGAAAAAAAAAAAAGGATTGTATTTCTTTTGTATGGTGGGCTTTTATATATCTCCGCTGGGGAAGGTCCAAATATTTACCAAACAATTATCGTTGATATCCCACCGTATAGACGTCTGGAAAGTGTTTGCGCGTCATTCGTTTATATAGTCTAGTAATAAAAAAAGTCCTGGCAAATAAATGATCGAATAGCATTTCTTATTTTCCCTATAACATATATGTATATATGTACAGTCTTCCTTTTTCTTTTTCTTTCTTCTTTCACGAACGATAAGAAAGGACTTTGGTGCAAATAAAACTATCATCAACAAACGTATCGTAAAGCATCGTGGGATAAATTCTCGCTCGACTCGTTGCTTCTTTATGTGCTACGCTGTATATACTCGACATGACGCATCCACACAACCAAATGGATACGAATTATATTACCTTAACTCCAGTGTTTTCCTCTTTCGTTTCCTATATCACACTTGTCTCTCTTCAAAGTCTTCAGTGTCGACTCGTAGCGACACCTCCTGTATTCGCACCACTATATGAAATATATAATAATATATATATATATATATATATATATATATATATCCAAGAAAAACCCACAGAAGAGTTCGCCGTCCTGTATCTCATTCACTAATTTAAGTGCTTCTAAATTCGAGTGCGTGAGGAGCAAAAAAACCCGGAGGAAAATAAAAAAAAAAAGAAAATGTGACGAGAAAGAGAAAACGAAAGAAAAAATAGTGAAATAAGTTATGTGTCTCTTTGCCCCAAGCAACTTTCGGTCTCTTCCTCACTTACTCGATCTTCACTCTCTATCTCATTTCTCCAACATCCAAATATAAACCGCGCTGCAACGTTTCAGGAAGCGAGAACGACGACTGTGAGTAGAGTGAAATGAAATAAGAGAAGAATGTTGAAGAAGAAAAAAGAGGAAGGAAGGGAAAAAAAAATTATATCACTGCTTCATTATTTTATATTTAGACCAATAGTCGCTTTTGAAGAAGGAAAAAATAAAATTGTAGCAAGTTTAATTTACTTGGAGCGTTTCATTACGTGGTAAACCAATATTTATTTTTATTACTTTTCTATAAATTCAAGGGAGAATAAAACATTTTAACATTTGGCACAATTAGAACTTTTAAATTGCTGCCGATTGCAATATAAGTTTTTTTTTTTATCACAACACATTTAGAGAAAAATTGCAAATAAAGTCTGATTGAATACCAACTACAATATACTTAAAGCATTAATATACCCATTAAAAAAATCGTGCTGTGAAATAGAAATAGTAAGACATACACTGTATGTACCAAAAAAGTGAAAAGCCAATCATTCTAACGATTAAATAACCTTCCACTTGATCCCAACAAACGTTTACATAAATCATTTGTGACACATGTAAATTGAAAATGTCTTTCAAGTTGTCAATCACAGAACAATTTCAATACCATAGCAATTTTTTTTTTTTTAAAGTCATGAACAGACACTCGCAAATATTCAATACAAACAATGATGTCAACACATTTATCATGTAGTGGTCTGTGTCTGTACTGTAATATTGGCATGTTGAATATTCTGTGGCTTCTATATATGCCACCTGCTCGAATGCCATACGGCCAGTTTGCGTGCGTGTTATTAACGTTCCCCTAGACGTTTGTTTCTGTGTGCGACGCATGCCATGAATGTCCATTTGTGGCTTGAGACCCGCAGCAATGTGAAACCAGAGAGAGAAATGAGCCATGCGACCCCTTGTCTCGTACACCTGCAGTATCTTAGTACACGAAAAAGAAGAAAGAAAAAATTAATAAAATTATATTAATCCGTACCACCACCCAAATCCCATACTTTAATTCCCCAGATCATTTACTCCAACAAATAAAACAAAAAAGATATAAAAAACACAATCAATGATACAAGTATTTATATTTAATTGTTACTAATAATGAACAATTTGACATGTTTTCAGACATCAAGAGATGACAGACAAGCCTCAAGTCCAGGCAATCAAGCCCTCACACCATCACCATCACCATCACCATCACCAGTTGGTGATGCACCATTGGGACGTGCATTGATGGAAGCCGCTATACAACAAGCAAATGGCTGTACACAACAACAACCGCCGTTAGTTGTTACACCACCGGGATATTGGGTTGATGGTACCGATCATCGTCATGCACTTGATTCAGCTGGTAGGGCAATGTTACCAACACAACCAGCGTGGCAGCCACGAATTGATCAGGACGATACAGCCAAGTGTTATCGACGCTTTTTTGTTGGACGGGTAAAAACAAACAAATACCATTTAAATAATTATTCTGAAAATAAACAGAGTTAAATTACAGCCTAGAAATAATTACAAAAAATTGCACAACAATTTTAACAAAAGTAAAATGATAAAGAGTAGAAAAATAATAGAAGTCATAATGAACACTTACATTGTTTTGACTTCAAAACTGTTATTTACAACTGATAGTTATATTGTTAAATACATTTGTAGTGGTGAATATGAACTAATGAACGCGATCCACGTGCGTTTGTAATACTAATTAAGTTAATTGGCAAGTTAAGCCCACCGCAGTGCGAGTATATACCACAGTGTAAACCCGACGCACATATATATATATATGCAAAGGATCACAGAGAAATGTGGAAAGTTGAGGTTTATATAGAGAGGCTTAATACATATGAGTATATATTACACATGTATATAAGACACGATTCCCCCGTTGAATATTTCAGTTCTATTCCCGGTGGCAGAGTTTAACGTTCACACATTTGGCTACATTCACCACTACAAATATTTATACCTATATACGATTTTATCCATCAGTATCTGTGTATAGGTGTGGCATTACTAATGCGAGATACCCACATCACCATATTCACATCGTTTACATGTCCGCCGGGGGGCCCAATGTGCGCGACGTGTATATCTAATCTTGGAATACTATTGCTATTCCTATTTCCCAATGGCTTATGTAGATACTAAACTTCATGTGTCTTCATATAATATACAATATAAATATAATATTCCACGAAGATATTTTCATATTAGAATTTAATTCAAATTGCAATATTTCAGATTATTCTAATTTTATTTATGCATTAATTATTGTATATTCTATTTTTATTTTTTTCCATTTCAAGGTGTCACAATTACACTATGCAATAATATAACTCATCGATACATCATTAGATATTTATTATACCAATGGTGTGTAGTAACAAGATAGAGTACCCACGCTTAAAAAAATTAAAATGGAATAATAAAATGAAAAAAGAAATGAACATGATCGCGAGAGGAACATGAGTCGAGAGGGTCTTACGTCCACAACGCGTGTGGGTCGTGGCAAATGGGCCGGGGCCGCTATAAGGCCCCATCTCGCGCACATGCCCAACAGAGAAAAGTCAACGTTAGAGCATCACAGAATGAGCTGATGTGCACAATGTGATGTCTAACACACCAAAGTTCATATGTATATGTGTGCATAAATGCGCTTACGTTTGAATAGTGCACAGAGGGAAATGAGATAGAGAGGATCTCGTCAGTTTTGTATACATGATATATTCCCGCTGCACTCCACCGCCAATGAACTCCACGGACAAGATGCATGTACGGAGGAAAAGAGCACTTCGGGCGTGGGAGTGGGAACGTTCTCATAGTCTGTTCACCTCACTCTCTCTCTCTCTCCCTCTATCCCTTTCCTTCCCTTTCCTTTCTTCACTCACAACTCATACTCCTGTTTGCGCGTCTCGTCCCTTCCTGGCGTGGTTCAACCTTATATATAGATATATGTATGTATGTTATGTCTATATATGTATATATACACGTTACCTTCGCTGTTTTCAACGCATTATCCATGGCATGAAGATATACCCCTCGGTGAAAATTCTCGGAGCGTCTTCCGCTTCTTCCTCTCATCACTTCCAGTTGCGCATTGCGCTTACTTGGCTTATCCATATTACACATTAAAGATGTATACAGTGTTCTTATTCAAGGTACTGATGCATCTTCTTGTTTTATAGAAAGCGAAGAAAAATAGCAACATGATGATGATAATAATAATGATAATAATGACGACAATCATAAATATTGTCTTACATTTTATTTTCACTTTAATAGACACAAAATGGTAGTTTCAGTTTAATACTCCAATCTTTCGTTTTTTATTTTCACTGCATTTTTTTCCTTTTCTTTCGCATTGTCATTTCTATTTTATTGTTTTCATCATGAACGTCAATTGAACGCAGGCACTTCTAAGATTTGCTTTGAAGTTGAGAAAACCTCTTGAAGGGGAATGCATAAATGCCGTTGCATTTTGTATGCGAAATACCGTTTGTTCTTCCATCTTTTTTACCTCAATACTCTTGTTGTTCTCTTTAATTCTTGCTCTCTTTGTTCATTCTCTTCTTCTCATGAATATATATGTATATATTTGTATGTATCTTGTTCCTTTCTCTCTGATGTTGCTCATCTGTCTGGCAACATGATCTCATTTCTCATTCCATCACTTTGACAACTCCTTTACACCTACCTGAACACTAAAAGTGCACGCGCGAATGCGCGCTTAAATTTATTAATTCCCAATTAATCTCCAATAGAGGATAATGGTCCAATATACAAAGATATATTATGTAGCTTCCTGACTTTGTACAATGTACCATCATCAAGTGAAAGTATCAAGAATTATAATATTGGAGAGCACAGCCAGACATTTATATTTAATTTGAAATATTAATTTATATAATTATTATATCTTAACTTTCGCTATAAGTGAAATCATAAAATTATTTTATTCAACTCTTTTTATATCACTTTGTAGTGAATTATTGAGCTTGTCATAAGAGGTATAATGAAGGCAGTTAGAGAGAATATATGAAAAGGAAGAGGAAAAAAAAATGTGAGTGATGGTGGAGGGAAAAAAGTATGGAGAATGGAATGAGTTGCATCCCTCGAGACAATTTTTCTCACGTATCAAAATGTAACGTGTTACGTTTCGGTAACGTGCGCCTCGGGGGCCTTCGTAGAGCCGTCATAAATATGTCGGTGTCTCTGCGAGTTGATACGTTTACGGTTCCATGCTCTACTACACCGATATACTGCATCGTGTCAGACTAAAACCAACGAATACAAGTTTGAATGAAAAAAAAAAAAAAGAAAAAAAAAAGTAGGAAGGAAAAAAGAAAACGAAATGAATAAATAAACAAGAAAAAAATTCACGAATGAATAATAAACAAATATTACGGCTGAAAGATGGTCGTAATATAGACTTAGGTTTATTTATACTGGTGGTGAAAAAAAAAAAATTACACGCTCAGAAACGTCATGAACCGCGAAAAAAAATTAAATAAAAGAAAAAAATCCGAGTAAATTGAATCAATTTCTGATGAGACAGGATAATTTATATGATTACTTCTGATTGCGTTGAGTAGAACTTTTGAGTTGAAATATATGGAAAAATAAAATTGATGATGGAATGAAACAAAAAATGAGATATTTTCAACGGAGAACTATATTTGGTTTGACCCAAACATGCAATTATATGTATATATATAATATTCTTTTGCAAGAAAGCAAATGACTGTGTCCCGCAGTCACTTTTATCGCCTTCAAATCGCTCTCTTATGTGTATATACACTTTACCTCTTTATATACTCGACCATACTCATGGCCTGAGTTGCCAATTTTTTTTTTCTC
Organism: Zele albiditarsus; assembly: GCA_958496275.1. Lineage (NCBI taxonomy): Eukaryota > Metazoa > Arthropoda > Insecta > Hymenoptera > Braconidae > Zele > Zele albiditarsus. The sequence goes on along the minus strand of OY292413.1, from coordinate 6,007,218 downwards.
CCTCTGCCGATAATTTATATACACTATTTCAATGGAGCACGCGAGCTGCTCGTAATAATTGGACTCAGTCCACATATTCAATATTACTCCATGAACACGTACTAATTTTGTTTCCCCTCTTTTTCTCCTTTGATTCAATATAACAGAATAATCGTCAGCCAATACACCTGATAACTAAATCCAATTTCGATAATAAAAAAAAAAATTTATTTACCAATCAATTTACATCGTGAAAAAATTCGGCCGCTGGATTTATGCCAATTTTCACGGAGCTTTTATATTCCCGTTCAGTGGAAAAAGGCATACAAATATACCGAGAGGAACGTCCGCATCACGTATTTCCTTTTCACGTCGTATTTTTTTTTCTTTTTTAATTTTTTTTCTGCCTATTCGATAATCGACGTGAGTTGGAAAAAAATGAGTATATTTGAAATACAAATTGGAATAATGCCAGATTGTCTTGTAACATTGTGCATGACGATAGTTGTGAGCTGAGCCCATATGTATGTGACACCTCAAATTCCCCTAAAGCATTATCTAGCGTATGCAGCAATGTATAGATATATATTGGTGTATGTATCGTATTGCGGATGTAGTGTTTCAAAATCGATTGAAATGCTAGAGCAAGAGGGAGTTATATAGAATCAACATGAGAAGAGGTCGCATCGTTGACAACGCTATTAATTATAATCATCTATACAAAATGGCCATCGTTAGAAATTTCATGCAGTAACCATTTGACCGTTGATTAAATAATTATTGTCAATTAATTCACAAAAGTATCATGTATCACATATTTTTTTTCATTTTTTCTCTTCACTATCCTATTTCTTCTTTGTGGAATGATCGTCTGCTATAAATTATATACATGTATACAATGTGAATATACAATTATTATCGTTAATTGGTGTAATATTTTTTTATATTTTTTTTTATTAGATATACATATATATTTGCATAATTAATTTTGCTCGCAGTTAAGAACTAATATTGCTTCAAATGAAGGAGAAAAAATATGGAAATATGAAAAATTTTAATTGTTTAATCAACCTAATAATATTGACGTCATTGAGAATTCTATGCTTGATCTGTTTACTCGCAGTATACTTCTTAATTAAATTTTTACGAGTCTCCTGTGGGCACATTAAATAATTTTCAAGACAATCTAGAAGTTGTGAGAAGAATTCTGTATTTCAAGATATTGTGAACGAAAATTAATTAAATTAGCGAAACTTTCAGTGAAAAGTCTGTTATAAAAAATTTCGTATCTTTTCCTCGATCTTGAATATTATATAAATATACAAATATCTATTTCGTGACTGATAATATACATTTGATGTATTGTTTAAAAACATAATGTATTATGTATCGAGTAGAATTTTATTCCTACGGAAGTGCGGCCACATAGTTGCGTCAATCCTCTTTTATTGCTGTACCACGCATAACGCAAACTATATTGTAAACTCGCGCTTTGGTACGATGATATTTGTGTGCGCTCGTTGTGCGTGCATGCATGCAATATGCGTGCCCATTGTCAACGATATTCTCCATGCCATGCTCGGCACAATAATATCACATCGAGGTTACGCGAACTGATGATGAAGTATCCAACTTTTTATTGCAGTCTCTGTACTCTTTTATACATACTTTTTTTTTTTCTACACATATACGAATACATGTATAAAACTCACAGTATTATTTTCTTACTGTATCTTTGCATCAACATCACTCATAGTTGCGTAAACTTTCTCTATAACCGTATATATAAACCATATTTTGTAATAAATTCGTATCATGATAATAAAAAAATAAGTCGACGAAATATCTTCAATTTTCATACTTTCTGCATTTCTAAACTTATCTATCTACCGCAAGGATGATTAACGATGGAAGTGAAAAAAATATACAGAATTTATTTTATATTTATCGTAGACATGAAAAATATAAAGTGGGATCAAAAGTTCTTGAATATGCGTGCATAATTTTTCGATTTATTAATCGACGACTGGAAAAAAAATGAGTACAGAGTAGACCATGTATGTATATAATAACACCTGTGCTTTCTTCACCCACACTCCATGATGACGTGAATTGTGTACAAGCCGAAGAAAAAATAGAGTAACGTTCAAACATTAACTATAGGTCGTTACTTTAACCGTAAACAATTTTTTTTTCTCCCACCATACACTGCAAGTGTATATACAGATAAACTCTGCAACATTAAAGGACCTGGTCTTTCTCCCTTCGTTTGCGTTCAAAACATCATTTTTCTTACGTGCATTCCTATACACATGCTCATTAAATTTATGGTGGTTTCATTTTGTTGTTGCAGGAACATGTGAATCTAGTGGGAAGAGACGGCGAGAATGGCCCCGTTCTCGTTTCGATGAAGGCAGAAACTGTTGCTGGACAAGAACATTGGCGGGTCCTACTTCGTTTACGAGCTGGTTCAACACATGAACTTGTGCCGGCAACGAACCTCGGCCCAAATCCGTCGCCTGCCAAAATGGTCAAGGTAAATTTATGGAACCGTCTGTTCATTCATTGGTTGACCTTTTTATTTTTATTTTTTATTATGACGGGAATGACCGTTTTAACGTCAATTATCGTGCTGAAACTCATAACACTTATCAACATATAATACTTCCTGTTGATAACTGTTACGTAGTGTATGTGTGTATGAAAAATAATTAATATTTTTTATTTTACTTTTTCTTTTTCCTTTCAGGCTATTAATGAATCCCTCAACGTCAGTACACTAATGCCAATCGTTTGTTCTGGAGCTGGCACTTTGATTGCACGATACGATGAACACGCTCTAGTGAGCAGATTTAAATTCGGCGTACTTCATCAGCGCGCCGGACAAGTTACTGAAGAGCAATTATTTGGTAATCGTCAACTCACGCCGGCATTTCAGGAATTTTTGGATTTACTGGGTCAAAAAATCGATCTAAAAGATCACAAAGGGTAAATAAATTGATCCTTCAGTATAAAAATAAAATTAATTTCAATAAATAAAGATGTTTGGACTATATTTCTTTGGTTTTCCATTTTCATTCCAGTTATCGAGGTGGTTTGGATACAAGACACGGTCAAACTGGCGATTCAGCAGTTTATGAAGTATTTCGTGGTCGTGAAGTGCTATTTCATGTTGCATCACTTCTACCATATAGCCCAGGCGACTCACAACAATTGCAACGCAAGCGTCATATTGGTAATGATATAGTTGCAATAATATTTCAAGAGGAACCAACGCCATTCAGTCCAGACATGATTGCAAGCCACTTCCTACATGCTTTCATCGTCGTTCAGGTTATTGACCCATGCACGCCAAACACAAGGTAAATATAAAGATGCACACGCAAGTGTTACAAAGAATAATAGAATGAAAGAGAAGAAAAGAAACCGCACAGGTGTTGAAAGTCAAAACATTCAGTAAAAATAAAAGAAAAAATTCAACATAATATGATCTAATACTCCATTCATATTTTAATCCATTTAGGTACAAAGTCAGCATAACAGCGCGCGATGATGTACCATGGTTCGGACCAGCATTACCAACTCCTGCGGTATTTCTACGTGGCGTCGAATTCAAAGAGTTTCTACTCACGAAACTTGTGAATGCCGAGAATGCGGCTTACAAGGCGGAAAAGTTTGCGAAACTCGAGGTGAGCAGCCGCACCGTATAGTGCGCACACTTAAATTCAAGATTCCTTTTCAACATTATAGTCCCAACTCGAATATTGCTTCATAAAACTATTTCACTCATCATTCCATTGAAATTAAATAATAACATTAATCCATATACATTTCATATATCGGAATGAATTATAATTAATTATTTATTTTTCTATTTTTTTTCCGTAGCTGAGAACACGCTCCGCACTATTGGAATCTCTTGTTGAAGAATTGCAAACAAAAACTAGTGAATTTTTGGGTGCTGGCGTCGGATTGGGTCCTTTTGGTTCAGGAACATGTCCTGTAAGTCCAACGACTTGTGACCCACCATCAGCTTCGGGTAGTAGTGGAAGTGGATCTCGATTTATTGATACTGTAAGAAAAGCATTGATTTCCCGGGTAAGAAATGCCTCAACTGAAAGTGTGCCACAACAATTGGCAAAGAAAGGACAATCCGAGCCAAGTCCACCGAGTAATCGACAGTCAACTTCAAAAACGAGTGGTAAACGTTCAGTAGAACCATCAAGCCCACTTGGTTCACCAGATTTAACTTTACGACGTGATTCTGATCGCGCAAGCCCAAGTTTAGGTAGTCAAGACAGTAGCAGTTTATCTAATACTGATAATCAGGACAGCAGTAGTTTAACAACTCTCCAGCAAGATGAAGTTGATAGGCGAGAATCAACGATACATGTTACTTCCGGTATTAACAATGAAATGAGAACAATTGAAAAAAGTCCCACAATAACGACATTCCCGCGTTTAACACATGAGAATATACGAAAACGTGACGACAACAAACCAGAGAAACCTGAGATGACACAAAGAGTTGTATCTGAGAGCGATGACAGTTCATTGAACAGTGAATTAGAGCTTGATCAAGCGGTTTATCCAGACAGTGACACTGGTTTAGAGTCGATGAGCTCGGCAGAAACGCATGAGACCACCCGTTGCAACCCCAAAGACGGTACAATTGAGATGAACAATTTACGGCAGGAGGTCACAAAGTTGAAATGCGACAAGCTGGAATTGTTGAGGCAGAATGTGGTAAGTTCAAGAACTCATGTCGACAGTTCAATGTCTCACTTGTAGACAATATCGATTTTACATAGATCAATGAAATAATTTAATTATCATTCCAGACATTCCAACGGGATATCAAACGCTTACGTGAAAAAGAACTACAATTGCAATCGGATTTTTCCGCTGCATCCAAAGAGATCCTTCGACTTCGAGCAATGCTTAAAGAATGCTCATCCAGTATTCCGTTGGAGAACAATAATCAACAGACGTCCACCGTCTAAATTGTCATTCGTGCAAATGTCCTTAGCCTATACGCAATCAATTATAAATGATTGTTGTAATTATCATTATTATTATTATTATTATTATTATTATTTTTATTATTACTATAGATGTTTATTTTTATTTTTCTTCGGCATTTTGATGATGCTTGTGATTCATCTGGAAGTGTAGTTGTCAATGCAATAGATAAGAGAAATTCTTTGGGTAACGAAATGATAAATTATGCACTTACTGTCTCGGACAGGCAATTGATATTTTTAAAGATCAACATGATCGTGTCCAATTACACAGAAGTATTTATGAAATTATTTATTCGAGTAGATTTTATGGTAATCCGATGATCCACTTGTATAGTCAGTGTGTAGAACAATACAAAAAAATAAGAAGAGAAGGAAAATAGTTAAACATGAATAAGATATTTTAGTCCAGACCAACAGATAAGTAAACTAGCGTGAAACAAAAGTATAAAAGTTTAAAGAGGATACACAGTAGTAGTATAAATGTATATGTGTGTACAAATACACGTATAATATATTGTCACAATGTGTGTTATATAGACGAAGATTGGGACACCTGAATTATGTGACATTTACGTTGCATGACTCAGTTCCGGTGACTCTTTATTCAATGCAACAGAGATCTATTGTCGTTAAAAATTCACAACGCCAAAAAATAGGCGGTGGAAAAATTATTGCGCGCATATATGTATATGTTTCGGTACAATCGAAATTGATTCACATTTATTGTGAGTTTCAATACCGTTCCCAATTTGAACGATAAAGATATTATCGATGAAGATAACACGCTGAGAGATAATGGAACGAAAAAAAAAAAAGATATTGAGAGGCCTCGGCGAAGTTTCGCCTTTCAAATATGAAAGATTTAGTCGATCAACAGATCTATAAATAATATAGCTCTACACCAAATTTTTGTTTGTTTTTTTTTTTCGTATTTTCGTCTAGTTAATGAGTTATCTCTTGATCTTGTTAATATTATTAATTATATTAATAATATATAATTTCATATTTTAAGTACGCTTCCATCTAGATAGTTATATGCACACTTCATTTTTTATTTCACACTTTTTCTTTTCATGAGCTAAGATTGATGACGATCTTATTATCATTATGGATAGATAAAAGAAATAACGTCGTTGTATTTTTATATTATTTTTTTTCTCATGTAAATAGTATCGATTAAGTGTCCCCGATATAAACTCTCGACCAGTTGACGACTCCAATGCATAACAAATACCAAAGTTTAACGTAGAAAGCTATCGTTTTATTTTACTTGTATCTTTTTTTTTTCTACATCTCCTTCTCCTTGCAACCACTTGTTTTTTTTTTTAAATTTACAACTTCGCTTTAACGGACAGAGCGCATGAAGAATTAAAATTGAGATGAACTGTGGAAACATTTTCAATATAATTCTTTCGTAATGGGAATTATCGTGGGATTTATTTTTTTTTGCGCATCTATTGCATTTTTATTTTTTCATTCATTAATTGAGAACACCACGTTTATATACCACTGCCTGAAAGGAGAAAAAGAAAATGAAGAGACACTTCAAGGCGCATTGATACAGACATACATACACATACCAGCTGACTCTTCACCTGTGTAAATAATTAATCTACTTGGGACTAAAACTTGCGACCGGCTGCGACGAAATATAAATTCATTGGTTATCATTATACAGTTGGAAAAATTTGAATTTAAAATGCCTAAAACAACCAGATGTGTGAATACACGTGAAAGTTTAATTTTTTTAACTAATGTAAATGTACAAAGAAACAATTATTAACAACCAATAAGGAGCACATCTCTTCCGCTGTTAGATTAGTGAGAAAACAAAAAATAAAATGAAAATTATTTAGCGAAAAGCACCATGAGATAGATACCTAAATCTTCAGATTAAGTTCACTATTCCTCGTGGTTTCTATGCTGGCCTTCCAAACTCAAAGATTAAAAAAAAATTACATATAAGGAGGAGATTGTAAGATGAAGGTGAAAAAAAACATGTTTATTGTGTAATGAGAGAAGAGAACTACAAGAGATATATATGAAAATGAAAAATATATATATATATATATATATTATAAAAATAAATATATAGATGCATATGTATATTTTATATTTAAATATTAGACACGCGGAAGTTGAACTAACTGAAGCTGTGACAGATATGTTAGCATCCCCCGAGTATTGATGAAATATTTAAAAAATATTTTTTATGACTGGCATTAATTTATCTAATTTAATGATTTTTCATTCTGCTTATTTTTGTGCACCAATGTTGGCTCAACGAGTTGCACCGACAAACCTTCTTCAATAAACAAATTAGTTACGGCAAATGTTGTTTAAAGTTTATTCAATCCACGTATAGTGTTTGTATATGAATAATTAAACCTATTACCATTTTCAAAATGATATCGAATATTCATCCTGAGCACTGAGAGTTTTTTATCAGAAAAAAACATCATCGAAATAACACAAGTAGCAAGAGAACCTTGATGAAATGCACCCATTTTTATGAAAAGAAATGTTTAGAATTTTCTATAATACAATACTATCAGATCCAATCTGATTTCTTCTTCTTTCTTTTTTATATGCGTGTGAGGAATTGATGATTATTCTTTCACACAGACAATTTCAAGAACACTAATAATTTTTTCAGCTTCATTCGTACTCATTATTCTTAATAATTTTACCCGCTGGAGATGAGTGAATAATTTATCATGCCACGTGCCCGGTCATCTCGTTCCCATTCTCACTCCTCCTTCCTCAAAAGTTTTACGAACTCCCCACTGCTCAGAGTACTTGTAAATATATCATAATATTCTTAATAATTAAATCCCACAGAGTGCAGTGGTGAGCTTTAAATTATTTCGACCTACACATTGTAGTGGCTGGTGACGTAGGCATAGAAACAAAGCTCTATTATGTGTATTATATTCAAACTCTATTCTATTCTCAAGAACATTAACTTGCCATGTGCTAATTATCGTTGACGCCACCAGAAAAATTGGGAAAATAATAAATCGGTATTAACTCCGTTCGTATAAAATTCAAAGTCACAAAAGTGTAATTTTATTATTAACTTGAATCTCTTAGGCTTCACATAGAATTTTCATAACAGTGGAATAACTAACTACTAACTTGTGACGATAATGGAATAAACAATAATGGGAAATGTGTCATTGTTTTTTTTTTATATTCATTCATTGTCTCTGTAGGTTGGATGATTCTCTCGATACTTGTCGATACAAATATACCTTCTTTATAATATCTAGTGCTGTTTCTCAACAATTTTTTCCTTAAATTTTCAACATTACTATAGCCTAATTAAACAGGGTAAATCATCCGAATAAAGCTCCACTAGCAGTTACCCTTCCTTGTACAACTACAGAATTCGAATCTCCGGAGAATACACCACCATTTTAAACAGATCAGAAACATCATTAATAGTCAACAGAAAAAATTCCCTTAACCGAGACAATAAGGTTTATTAAAAAATACGAGAAATACCTTCAATCGACTCCTTTTCTCATCACAAAATTCTTCCTCATAATAACCCACCAAATTAAATGATAAATAAGCCACAAAATTACAAAAATGAGAAGTTATTTTTCATCATACATACGCTATAATCTCCACGCAAAATAAAAAACCTCTTCACCTTTCACCATTAATCCAACCAATTCAAATTTTTCAAACAACTCCCGCCACAACAAGCGCCATCTAATATCCAACAAAATACGCGCTTCAGGTGGCAACAGATTAAACTATACACTACTCTCACGACTTGAATACCACTCTTTCAATTCACCAGATTCAACTCAACTCTACGCTGCTGTTGCGCTTAGCTATAGGTGTGTGGTTGTGCACTAAATGAATGTTTATTACTGAACTTGGTGTGAATCGAGATGTGTGAGTTACTGATTCGTCGTGTGCGTACAATAATCTCCATATCACAGTATCAAATATAAAAAAAAAATGGCTAATTATTACGCCACTTGATATTAGCAGGTGAGATTGACATCAGAATAATTGTCATCATAATTTCATACTCGGGTAAAAAAAAAAAAAAAAAAATTAGAGGTTACAAATAATTATGAGCGTCGCGATGACACTTCATGAAACACCAAGCAAAATGAAACAAATCGTCAAGTGATTAAACAACGTAACAATATCTCAAAAATTAAACATACTCTCACTGTGTATGTATCTGTGTGTGTATCTACGTTTTTTTCCGGATATCACCAATAAAAAATGTTCCAACATTCTTTTTTCTACATCCAATAAAAACAATATTTTATTGAAATACAATAGTCTATTCACATTATCACACAAAATGTGATGATAATATTGATAAATGACCGCGCAAGAAGTAATTTGTGTGCAATAAATTAAAGATTTGATTTTATGTTTTTTTTTCTCTGTTAATCAGAAAATTTTTTCGCTGCAAAATTTATATATCCAACACCGTGGACACATCATCAGGGCGAAACGTAAAACGAAACTCTACGTCCGTTCGAAAAACATAAGTCCACAAATCTCTTTTACCAAGTTGCATCGATGCTCTGATGTGTGTGTGTGTGTGTGTGTTGGGTAAAAGCGAGAGAGAAAGAGAGAGAGAGAGTGAGAGAGTGGAACGTGAGAGCACCAGGAAAATTGTTACCTGGTATGAGAGAGGATGACCTGTGCAATAACGAAGTTATAATTTGCTACTCATAATCGCCGTCATCATCATCATCATCATCATCATCATCATCGTCGTCATCTTCGTAATCATGAGCAATGATTAAATATGTATTCGATATTTTTATTGTTGGATTATAGTTTGTTGAACAATATTTAATGATAACATTATTGATAGATGTTTTTCCCGCCGCGACGTACGATTAATGGAAATGAGAAATGTCATCGGGGAGAATTGTGGTATTGCTCGTGGTCGGGTTGCTACACTACAAAGGGTTCATTCTACCGTGAAATATACAGTGCGTTGGTTAATTTACAGGGAAAAATCTAGCGCACAAATCGATGGACAAATGCACGTGTTAGAAGTTGAGATACGGGTGTGATTTTGTTGAGAGATTTAACAGAGAGACCCAGGGGCCATGGCTTCTGGCGCATCTTCATTGGACAGTGCTGGTAGTAGCGGTAAATCGAAAAAAAAAAGATATATATATTTATTTATTTATTTATTTATTCATCATATATAATTTTTTAATTACAATTCTAATTGCTGAGTACTTACTCACTTTCTTTCTTTCTTTTTTGTTTGAGTATGTATGATATTATTGTATATTAATTAGCCGTGTAATTTATGTTACAAAGACATAAACATTGGTGCTATGCCATGTGTAACTGAAAGAAATTTCTTTTCTAAGTGAAAGCTAGATGTAAAAAGATTCTTTAGCTCAGTATAATGTGTACTTAGTCATGTTTTAGAAGAGCTACTGGTTTATATTTGTCTCTTAGTTCATTTTGTTTTCATTGTTTTCTCGTGTTTTTCGTTTCGTTTGGTGTTAATTTCGTTCGTTCAATTATAATTGTTTTATCTCTGTGAACGCGAGAAGATTAAATCAATATTAAAAAAAGCCTTTTGCCATGGAGCTTGTAACGTCTTTTCCTTTTTGCAGACGGGGCACTCAACATGGGTAAGATCTTACATCTACCTGATAAATAAATTGCAAAAGAATTAAAAATCAAAACTATTACAAAATTCAGTGAATGCATTTTACATCCAATTGATCCAGTTGAATTATATTTTTTGCTTCGATTAATTTCATAGCACTGCAACCAATATTTCATTATAAAAAAAAAAAGAAACCAACAAGATTTATCCCCTCGTCTACAATTTAGTATCATTATTATCAGTAGTCAATTTAATTGTAAACATGTTTGTTTTTCCTATCACATTTTTTTTTATTTAAAATTTTTACGTACATAATTATTTTATCAGTGTATTTTTTTTTCGACTCTTTTGTTTTGCACGTTATGTGGCGGCATGCAGAGCGGGATAGCGGCGGCTACGGCAGTGTTGGAAGTCCAGTGGGTGGTCCCGAATGTCGTAGTGATTACGATGGCTTGCAGGCACAATGCGACCAAGCCATGCACCAACTCCAACTCCTTAGACATAAGCACACCGATACCATTAGACGGTTCGTTTTGGTTTTTTTTTTGTTACCTTTGGCATCCTCATATTAAATATAAATGAAATCCAATTTTTATTATTCATATCATTCACGCCCAGGTCTCTGCATTACATATACTTATTGATTAAACCTTCTGACCTGCTTCTCGATCTTTTTTTTATCCCTCACAATGTATATAAGTTAATCTTCAACGCCACGTTATCTACCTAACTATGTCACGTTATTCAGACGTTTAACACCGTACCTATGAGGGCTGTTGATACCGTCCCTCTCCTATATACAGTGAAGTATTGATTTACACTATAAAAATAGCAACAAGTCAAATGAACGCCCATCGCAGCGTGGAAATTGTTTTATAATTAAAAAATCACCACGTATATATAAGAACAAGGTCGTTGTTACCACATCATTTATTTTCACAATTTTATGATAACAGGTGTGAGCACACTATGAAAGAATTGGAATACTATCGTGGACAACATATCGCTGCGATGAATCAATTGGAAGCCACGTCACAGGAGAGCTCAGCCCTTCGTGGTAAATATGGCGATTTGGTGAACGATAAGCAACGTCTCGATCGCGAAGTACAGGCATTACAAAAAGAAGTTTCGGAATTGCGATGCCAAAATCAAGAAGTATCAGTCGCTGAATCTGGTAATAGCGATGCAATGAACCAACATTATCTATCGGCATTGCGAAAATATGAAGCAATCAAGGATGAATATGACGCGTTGAGAAAAAGATATGATGATCTTATATCATCGCATTCATCGGCTGTTAATAAGGTGAAAGAAAATTTAAAAATATTTGGTACTTGTATGTCACATATGATGATTCCATTATTGAGATGGGAATTTTTTGAAGGCGGTATTTTTAATTGTAAATATGCATGATCAAAGTCAGTGTGATTTATTAAATGTCAGTAATCAAATGTGTATGTGATATTGATTTGATTTTTTTTAGTTGGAGTTGGCACAGGAAGAAGCAGTGAGATTAAAAAAGCAGTATGAAGACGTTGTTCAAGAACGCAATAGTGCGTTTAGAGAGAGAAATGGTTTGAAGCAACAGTGCACATCAGCTATCAAACAATGGGATGCTGCACTGCGTGAGAGAAATGAATATCGCGAGGCATTAGCGAAATTGCAACAACAACACGAAGAGGCGGTGAAAGAAGTGAATCAAGCGATGGTATTACGTATGAAAGCGAGCAAAGACATGAAACGTTTGTCGGAGGAACGGAACGCGGCAATGCACGAGTATAGTCTAATTATGGGTGAACGTGATACAGTACACAAAGAAATGGAAAAACTTGGCGATGATTTAACTCAAGCATATGCGAAAATTACACATTTGGAGAGTCAAAATAAACAACTGGTCGATGAGGTAAGTATACGAAATCCCTCCCCCCATCATTGACTACACTAAAAATAATTAATTAGAAATATTTTCCGGGCGGTGGTGGTTCATTGCAGAAAAAAACACTTTCATATCAAATTGAAACATTGAAACGTGAAATATCATCGGCGCTTCATGATCGTGATCAAGCAATAAAAGAATGTAGCGATTTGCGGATGAAATTTGGTGATTATTCTGAGGGTTCAAGTCGTGATTATAAAAATCGCTGGGAATTACATTCGTACAATTGCGAGCGTGATAGTTCAAGCAAAGACGCTGAAAGAGAGACAATCACACGTGAATATGCCAAACGAGAAAGAGAACGAATGGAAAATTTAGACCAAGCAAATCTTGAATTAGATAAATTACGAAAATCTGTTGATACACTTCAAATTGAATTGGAAGAAGCGTTACAAGAGGCTGAGGTATCAAAGCGTAGACGCGATTGGGCATTCAGTGAACGAGACAAAATTGTTTTGGAGCGCGAGAGTATGCGAACACTCTGTGATAGATTACGAAAGAGAGAGATCGTGCTATAACTGATCTTGCTGGTGCAATACAAGATTCAGATGATATCAAAAAACAACGAAATGAAGCATCAAAACAATTGAAAGATCTCAAAGAGAAAATTGAATCGGGAGATCATTCATTGAGATTAAGTCAATATGGTCGTGAGGAGAATAATGTTACGGAATATGATGTTATTACTGTTCTCATTGATCTTGGTCGTGTTTGTCAAGATACAGAAAGAGATTTGGGTTTCGTTCTCGTTGGTGGTCGTGACGATCCACATTATCCAAACGATACTAGTGTTTATGTTGCACAAATTACATCAGGCAGTTCAGCAGATGGAAAATTGAGAATTAATGACTGTATAATTCGTGTTAATAATGTTGACTGTTCAACAGTATCAACTCGAATGATTCTAGAGACATTGAGAGCTTGCACAGCAGGATCAGCATCGCTAACTGTTCGCAGACGAAGATCTACACGAAAATCGTTAAGAACAACTCAATTACCAGTTAGTTCTGCGCCACATGGAATATCTCTTGAGGTTGGAATTTATATTTCAAAAATATCGCCCGGAAGTTTGGCCGCGAAAGAGGGAAATCTGGCGGTTGGTGATCGAGTGTTGAATATTAATAGTAAACCAATGGATGGCGTAACTTCACCGCATGAAGCAATGTCTATTTTAAATAATACCGTAGTCGATGTATTAACTATCACGACATTGAAGGGTATTGCATTACCATCTGCGTCAAGTTCTGATACAATGGACACCGGTTTTGCGGCGTCTGAAAAACAAAAAATGGTTAATAGTTGTTCCCAAACTGAACAAGAACGAATGCTGTTGAAAGCTACATCGGATGATTATGAAAGACGTTGTGTAGCATCGAATTTCGGTGACAGAAGCGTTTATAAAGTATCCAAGTCAGTCAGTAGTGATAAACCTAGTGGCATTAGTCATGCATGGGAAAATATTCGCGAGAAAATTGATATTGTCCGTGGTAGAAGACCCAGCAAAGATCGTGATGATAAAAAGAAACGTCATCGTAATTCCAGTCCAAATACATTTGAACAGGAGCAAGATGCAATTGCAGAACTGGATTCAGTTATCGAGAGTTATCACAAAAAAACAAATAATGGAGTTTTGAAGAGAAGTAAACGCAGAGGCACGGAGAAAGTCGAGAAAAATGGTGGTACATGGCCAAAAGCACGTGGTGGGCCACTCATACAAAATGGAACCGGGACAATTCTTCATCCTCGTAAAACAAAAGAACGATTGCCACTCAGTGTACTACTCAATCATCCCCCGAAGTATGACAGCTATAACTACAACCGCATCTCCAATCCAATACCACTGACAAACTTCACAAACGTAAGCAATCGTCATACAGTTTATAAAGCTGTTGAAAGTCCAATGTTGAGCTTCAGTAAATCTGGTCAACTGTTTGGACAGAAATCGTTTACGCCTGCGGTGCAGTTCAAGGACATATCGTTGGATAAAAAACCGGTGAGTGAATTTGAGACAGCGGAAAGCCGTTTGGGTTCAACACATGCACCATCGGAAACGAGCATCGACTTCTCTGTGAAGTCTGGAGGCGGAGGTGGCGGTAGAGAGCCTGATTATGGTCATGCTAAGCGACAAAGTCAGAAGCCATATGTATCAGTCAGTGTGGACAGTCAACCAGAGCCACTTCCACACAATCGCGTTCACTCACAGCTCTATCCACTTGGATCAACCTCTGGTTCTTCATCGACCGCACCACGACAACAGCTCGCTGGTAATTTTTCGTTTCCCCCTTACGCTCACTCACATCCGCATCCACATCAGCAACATTCCCTGCCGTCACGTTACCCCTCACCACCGTCCTTGCCGTCAGCTCAATCGGGCGAGTCAATTGGATTGCCTGACATGCGTTCCTATTGTTTCGAGCCGCCCTACAGTCCCGGACCGCAACCGGGATTTGGTCATTTGCACACACCCTCTGTAGATTTGCACTATCATAAACCGCGCGGTCATCCTGTTGGTATTGCGTATGATGTGCCGGCGTATACTCATGGTTATGAAGGTGGAACATTTCCACGAAAAAAGGAGAATCAACGATTTCGAATACCATCAAATCCCAGTGTCACCTCCAAAAGTAGTGTTGGGAAATTATCAACTGGCAGTATTGAAAGGACGTCGGAGCGTGGGAGTCCAATGCCGACATTTCACGTTGAGGTGTTGAGTCCGGGAATTGGTGGAAGCAGTACTGGCGGCGGTGGTATTGTACGAGGGAGTGGAAATATCAAACGTGCCAGTATGCCTGATTATTGTTACGCACAATCGCGACCGGCGCCAGGTGAATTGCGCCGTGTTCACATTGACAAATCGGTAGAGCCACTTGGAATACAAATTTCATGCTTGGACAGCGGTGGTGTATTTGTCTCTACTGTAAGTGAACACAGCCTGGCGTCACAAGTCGGACTACAAATTGGCGATCAACTTCTTGAGGTTTGCGGTATCAACATGAGAAGCGCAACATATGAATTGGCAGCGCATGTACTACGACAGTGTGGTAACTCAATTACTATGCTGGTCCAGTACAGTCCAGACAGTGAGTATTTTGTGGACAAGAGTGTCATCTCCTTGTCGAGTTTGTACCTCCATTTACCTTCTCAAGCATGTTTTTTATACGAAATTATATTTATATAATTCACGTTTATTAACAATTTTTCAATTTTAACATGTCAAAGATAATTAACAAATGAATCAACGTCACCAAAGAGTCAATATAAAAGTTTGCAATATATACATCTCGCAAAGTTAACACTCATCTTCTGCGAATACATGAAAAAAATCGACGAATTAATTGATATATGTATATATTGACTCTTGGTGCATTGTCAAAAGAAATTGAATTTAAAACACTTTTTACATATTCAGAGTACAACGAGCTTGAAGGTTCAGGTTCTTCAAGTTCCTCGGAAGCAGGTGGTGAGGAGGGTGCGAGTCGTAGTGGTTCACCAACACCATGCAACAGTCCAGAAGCGCCACGAAAAACAACTTTAGAGACGCACGAATCTTCAGAGCCCGAACGCGATAAACCAAATACTAATACTCTAATGCCACCGACACGAGATCGTGAAGTACGGAGTTCAGCGTCGATGGAAGTACGTGGAACACAAGAACGCGAACGTGAAATTCGTCAGTCTGCATCCTTAGATATCAATATAAGAAAACCAGAGTTACGAAATTCGGCGACACTGGAAAGTATGAGAAATTCATTAACTATTGATTCGTTACGTGGTGCTGGTAATACATTAACACGTGCACAAATAAATCAAGCGGTGACAACATTGCAACGACAAAATGCGACGGTACGAAGTCCAACGCAAGAGGAGCAAAGCCGTAAGAGTCCACCGACAATTGAGCCACGTTATCTCTTTATCGAAACACGAAAATGTTCTAATCTTGGAATATCATTGGTTGGCGGAAATGGCGTAGGAATATTTGTTCATACAGTACAACCTGAATGTCTTGCAGAGGAAGCGGGATTGCGAACTGGTGATAGGATTCTTGAATACAATGGGGTGGATTTGAGACAAGCAACTGCTGAACAAGCAGCACTAGAACTGGCAAGACCAGCGGATAAAGTTACTCTTGTTGCTCAATACATGCCAGACAGGTACAATGAGGTGAAAGACAAACCTGGTGATAGTTTCTATGTTAAAGCAATGTTTGATCGTGTTGGCGAAGTTGGTGACAGTTTACAATTGCGATTCAATAAGGATGATGTTTTATATGTAGATAATACAATGTTTAATGGCACACCAGGCCATTGGCGAGCATGGTTAATCGATCAAACTGGTAGGAGGGGTTTGTGTGGAATAATACCAAGTAAATTTAAAATTGAAGAGGAATTATTGTTGCGTCGGTCGCTTGGTGATTTGGAAACAGACACGGGAAAACGTGGCACAACAAGCGCAAGAAGGAGCTTCTTCAGACGGAAGAAACATCACAGATCGTCCAGCAGAGATAGTAAAGAACTGTCACAACTTACTGGAGTTAATCTTGGATGGTACAGCGACAGTGGAACATTGAATGAGGAAAATGTACCAGCCAGTTATCAACGAGTTGAGAGACTTGACTGTATGTAATTCAATAGTTGAAATGAAATTGAGAATTTTATAACCAGTAATAATTTTTCTACAGTTAACTAAACTCGCTTATAATTTTTATGTTATTCAGATCCAACACTGAGACCTGTGTTGATTATTGGCCCGTTGAATGAATGCGTTGCGACGAAATTACTTCAAGAATTCCCTGGAGAGTTTACTCGGTGTTTACCTGAAGCGATGCATTGTTCTCAAGCTACGCTTGAACAAGGATTGCGAGATTCTCTCTATGTTGATTATAGAAAGAAAGGAAGTTATTTTGAGTGTACGACTGTACAGGCTGTGAAAGACATATGTGCCAAGGTAAATCGTCTATGAAGTTGTATTAATTTAAAATTAAATGTATCAATCAGAAATTGATGGAGTTCTGTTATTTCTTTGTGTGTTTCCACTTTACAGAACTGTCACTGTATCTTGGATATTTCGATCGCGTCGCTGGAGCGTTTACACAGGCATCAAATTTATCCAATAGTTTTGCTTATTAAATTCGAAGGGATAAAACAAATAAAGGCAGTCAAAGACTCAAGATATCCAAGTGATAAAGTTAGTGCAAAAGCGGCAAAAGAAATGTATGATCATGCGCTGAAATTGGAGGCGGAATATCGGCACTATATTTCCGGTTCGTTGATGAGATATTAAATTAAAAAATATTTTAATGCAAAAACAATGAATTATTGCCTCATTATTAATTTTTATTCGTTTATATTTCAGCTGTTATTCGTGCTGGTGTCAATCCTGGTGCTAATGTTGCGTATATTTGCACACAAGTCAAAGCAGCCGTGGACGAAGAACAGAGCAAAGCATTGTGGGTGCCACGTGGGCCAACCTGACATCAAAGGGGCCCCCACAAACCGCAGTGGAAGTCAATCTAAATCCACCACGGGGGGGCCCCTACGTCGCGCTGAAACATAACACAGATAAGAATCAATGTTGTTTCATTATGATTTATTTGAAAACATTGCACGCGTTATTGTTTCATCAATTATTCATTTACGGTCTTGTTTCACGAACTTTTTTTGATCGCGATATTCGTTTCGTATTTGTACATTACGCTGAAGATTTTTTTTCATCTTCAAGTCCGCGTTTGATTCCTGATTACTTTGTTACTTCTTTTCACCCAATATTTTTATATTCCGTTTGATAATGTAATTTAATGAGATGCGGAAAATAATTTAATGGACTCGTATTCAATAAATCAGGATACAAATGTAGGCTGGACGAATGTAAATGACGCGGAACGTTTTGTATCAACGGGACCGTTGTAGAATAATCGTCGTAGGCCCGCAAATGTATGAAATTGGCGGTGGATCGTAGATAGACTTGAAGTACACATATGAATTGCACACACATACACATACACATTAATTGAATGGAATTGATTCATTCATATATATGAATGAAATATAAATGTAAATAGTTATGAAAATTTGATAAATGTCTCGAGTTTAAAACTCATTCTATGCAGGGTTTTTTGATCCAATTGTTGTTGAATTTAAATAGAAAATATTGAGGAATATTTGGGGTACGGGTATATTGAAAGAAAAAGAGAATTATTGTTGCTCAGAAGCCCGCACAAAATGAAAACTATTACTTATATCATATTGGGTGTTCGTGATTTGACTCTCAAATTTGCCGCTTATTTATTACTAGACATGAAAGAAAAATAGTAGTGATAATTATAATAATTATAATGAGACTTCAACATATTGCACTAACGGAATTCATGTCCCCACGTTATTACTTTTTTTTTCCGTGTAAAACAAAAATAAGACAATCAGAAAATTACGTATCAATTTTTTTTCTACATCAATGAGGAAACGTTTTGAAGAATGAAAGATGAAGAAAAATTGTTTTTTTTCTTAAGTTTTCTAAACAGGGACAATATTTAGGCGTAAGTTAATTCACCGAGACCAAAAATTAAAGGAATACTATTATACATTTGTAATGAATCGAAGGCATTAGGGTTAATGAATTACTGATTAGAAATTAATCAAACTTTATTTTGGCAACAGGTGTGCGAGCAAATACTTGCGGAAATACGAGATAAAAAATATGGGGGACAGAAAAAATAATAGAATGAAATAAATGCGCGAACGTGATAATAATAGTCAGTGATATATATTTGTTAAGAGATGACTCTCGATCGAGCCGCACATATTGGGCTTAAATAATTGCATTTCTGAAACCAATTTCAACAAATATATAACCAACTCTCAGTAAATAAAAGCAATAGTTCGAACTCAAAAATGAAATAGAAATCGTTGCGAAAAAGAAACTTAAACGTACAAACGTTAAAATGAAAAAAAGAATAAAAGTGTAAACTAGAAAAAAAAAACCGTGATATCGATTATATTCTCAATCACATCGCTGTGATACCTACATGTGTATACCGCTTCTACCGACATATCATTATAAAAGAATTTTTTTCCATTTATAAACAATATAATTGTTTTCACAATTACTCTCAATGCAATAACACAATCGCAATTATTACACGTTTTGTTTTTCTCTCTTTTTCGTAATACACGATGGAAGAAAGATATCAAAGAGTAGGACAGATGATATACACGATAATCTTCATGGATATATATTTATGAATATATACATTAGATATATATATTTCAATATGCACTTTTG
This sequence comes from Zele albiditarsus, assembly GCA_958496275.1. Classification (NCBI taxonomy): domain Eukaryota; kingdom Metazoa; phylum Arthropoda; class Insecta; order Hymenoptera; family Braconidae; genus Zele; species Zele albiditarsus. Next base: position 5,987,381 of record OY292413.1, on the reverse strand, counting down.
ATAATCTGCTTTAGGCACTGTTAAAAAGCCCGTTGTTCAAATGTTACTTTTTACGATGAAATAATAATTTCTACAGTAGGAAAAAAAAGAAGGAAAAATGCCACAACCGGAAACGCGATTATCAACTTTACCATATATAAATATTAACAAAAAAATTTAACATTCAATTAAAGCAATTCTATAAACTCATTCTCTTCGTTGTATACGTAATCATTTCAACTATTATCGTTCATTAGGAACAAAAGAAAAAACGCAGCAAATGATCAAGTTCCTTTTGCGCTAGTATTTTTATCATCAACACATGCCTTTTACGAACGAAAAAACCTTAAATGTCCGGGAATCGTTTAATTTTTCTTTTTACACTGATCACGTGCGAAAAACGGAACAAAAAAGGAAAAAACCAACTTTGCCTTTTTTTCTGTAAATAAATCGGGGATTATTCACCCTAATAGTTTTGTGCTTTCTCGTCAAGAATTGAAAATAATCGAGTTTTATATATATATATATATAATACTTATTGATGAACAATCAATATTTCTTCTGTTTATTCTTCGTAATATTAAATCCAATAATTGTTATAATGTATGTGTGGATATAAAATCTTGCTATGTAAATTTTGTCGCTCGCTCAAAAGAAACAGTTGTGTCACTTTTTTATGATGAATTATTATTGAAATTGTCTTAAATGCAGTGTCTTCGAGATTGTTCTTACTTGCAAAAAATAGTTTACAATTTTTTTATCTGTGGCGAAAAATCGTCCTGTGATTAATAGTAATTGTTGTTTGCAAATTGTTGTCGAATTGAAAAAGGAACCAAGTATTTTTTACATGAAATGGTAGTTAGGCCGATATCGTTGTTGCATATAATATAGAAACACGAGATAATTTCACGGGACAAAATCGCAATTCACACGCGAATGCAATAGTTGAAAAAAAAAACAAAAATAAATAAATAAAATGTCCCATGGTCTCTTCTCTAATACTATTAATGTATTTGCCAAGGAATATTCAATGTCCATAAATTAAAAATATATAATTGCATAAACTTCGTGTCTATTCGTAAATCGTTCGTGACTGAATTCTTACCTTCTGTCGTCGTTCAATTAGCAAAAACATCAGTATACAGTAACAGTTCAGTATACATTATTTTCGGTATTGTTTGTGTATTATTAAAAATGAGAAATTATAATAGACAGTATTCCGACGTATTATATTTTAAATCAGACTAATCTATGGCGATATGAATATACAATTATATTTTCGGCACATGAATTTGTTTCTTAAAATTAAAATGATAAAACAAACAATATAAAACCATTATTACTCATATAACATGATTTGAGTTTCTATAATAACAAAAAAATAACTAAAACATTAAGAACTGAGTAAATAAATAAAATCATGTTGAGCAGTTATATTATCGCGATCAATTTTCTACATGTGACTGTAGAATCAGGTTAATTATAAATAAAAAAAAAAGAAACAAATGAACAAAGCGGTATTCAAATTAAAAATTTGTAACAATTTTTCCTGCAATATGGTTTTGATACCAAATGTTTTAGCCCAATATTTATGAATATATACATAAACATTATAATTACACATGAATCCGTATATATACGAATGTGCGTGTATGTATTAATTGATTAATTAACTAATTATAATTATAACTATTATATGTACATACCATACATAATTGTAATCGAGCGATAAATTGATTTGCGACGTTTGTAATATTATTTTTTAGTATATAATATAATATTTCACACTGATCAATGTGCGAATAGGATTAAAATATATTACATTGTTGAGCTACTTTAATTTTGAGCGCAAGCCCAAAATGAGAGAAAAAAAAATCAAGTATTAACGTTTAACAATCGCCATGTTTTTTCTTTTGTAACATTCTCCTCCTCATTTTTCATGTCAATGGAAAAATGCAATATTGTTCAGTTTTTCATCTCCCGCATCGGCAGCTTTAGTACATTAATTAATTTTAACACGTCCCCACCCCATTGCTGATTGATGAAGATAACAGAAAAAAAAATAACAATTCAAACAAGTGAATTCATACGTAAAATCAAAACATTGTATCTGTATATAACGTTATTTCGAATAATGATATTAAATAAACGATACAGATCACGTACGAAATATGAAAAATAAAAAAAAAAAAGAGATACCGAATAATAACAAACTAAAATTAACGTTTGAGTCACTAGCCTTGCAACGATTGCTATCATGATTTTTTTCTGATTCTTGTTCCTTTTTTGTATATTCTTCTCATATTTTATATATGAAAATTAATTATTTCATTTAGATCATGTCCATCGATTCCTCGGTGACCGTAATTTCAATTTTTGTCTTTGTGCGCGAGGAGACCGTGACGTTACGCGAAATTCAAGGGGCAGATCGTAGCACCGGCAAACGCAACAACTTGGGAATTTAAACCAATCACTGAATATACCACGACACTCATTGTTTGGGTCATAAGCAAGAAGACGGTGGAGCCTGTATTGTTGCTCGCATCTACAACCGTCTCGGCAATACATTTGCTTCTTCTCGTGTCTTAACAAACCAAAATAATAATGATAATCAATTAATCAACAATGACAAATTGTATATTTTCCAATAGCATGAATAACTTACGTGCACTTCTCCCAATGAACGTATTGCTCAAATGGGTAAAGATTTAGCAGTGCTAGAACTTCACCACGGGTATTATTCGCCCAAAAAGGAGCTACAACTTCTTCCTTCACTGGACACGCATTGCTGTAAATAACAATTACATTTTAGATGAATAATTAATCTGTATTATGCAACCATCAAATACAAAACATGCAGTGCGATCTTTTCCTTCAGTTTTTATGTCCATTATATTGATGAAACAAACTCTACTGGTTATTGTCGTCATTGGCTTACGCCGAAATAATTGTTTTCAATAAAATAAATAACGATGTAACTCAATTTTTTAGTACACAAAATTCATATAAGGACAGAGATGTCGAGTTATCCGTTATGTATGTTCGAAGTGGGCCATAAAACGCAACAAGCGGACTTGAATTTTTCTGAGTATTGTTCGTTTGTTGTGGGACGCCGACCCCTCTTAAAATTCAAGCGTTGAATGAGCCCATGTATTTTCCGGGATAATATGTCAGAGTCATTCGTAAATTGAAAGAAGGTTGTCAGCTATGTGCATACTCACCCGAAGAAATTTCATAGTCAAGATTATAACAAAAAAAAATAAATCGGAGAGAATTCGAGCTGCCCTAAAATACCATATGAACTATGGTAAATTTTCTATCATACAGTTTTCACCGTGCACATATTCATTCTTATTAATTTTATAAACAAGAATTGATACCGGGATGGTAACAAATAATATGCGCATGAAGACATTAACCATGCACTCTATAATATTTCCATTCACCTACATTTTCGCGGTGATTTTTACCGTAAAATTTTTCTCATGTATTTTAATTTGAATTGAGAATTGGAAGAATTTAATTTTTCATTTTGAACTATTAATTATTATTGACGGACTTACATTCCACGGAGTTTAAGAATTGGCTGTTCCTTTTGACTATTTTGATCTTTGGCAGCTACATCTTGGAAAAATTGGCCTTCAATGCTAGAAGGAGTTTCAGGTTTCAGTTCAGTTGGTCGATACTCAGGACGTGGTCTAAATTGTTCAATCCTTTGTCCTTCACTTGCCACAAACGTCTTGTCATTTTTATCACTGCTTTTATCTGTCAAGTCTTCATTCACATTTTTATCAATTCGATCAATGGTCGTGATTGTGGATGTTCGTAAAACTTCATCGGATTCCAATGTCGTTTCTCGCAACGATTCCATATTATTTGGGATTTCCGTTACATTATAGATATTCTCATTAATTGGTAACAAAAGTCCTGATGGAATTTCATTTAGACTTGAATTTTTCACTCGCGCTATTTCTGACAATAGCAAAGTTGACGTTACGGTATTTTTTTCGCCTGAATTTTCTTGAGTTTTGTTCAAATCACTCTCGAAACTTTCATCCGAGGTTTGTCCTGTAATTGTGTAGTTTAATGGCTTTACAGATGGTGTTTGAGTTATTACTGAAGGGCTTTCAGTCGAAGAAAATGTTTGGGCCGGTAAAGTTGAAGAGGAAGATGTCGTCATTTCAGTCGGTCGTGATTGAGCCCTCGTAAAATCCTTAAGCTTAGGGGATCTTTCAGTGAATTTTCGTTCTTGAAATTTATCATCACTGAGTCTCTCACCATCCTCCTGTTCAAAATCGTATTCATCATCGTCATCGTTATCATCTGAGAAACTCCTAAGGATAAATTGAAATACATTTAACATAAATTATCAAAACTGATATGAACATCTTGAATTAAAAAATTTCTAAATACCTGAGATTATCATACGACCTGCGATATCTCTCTTCAAACTCCAAATCAATATCATTTTTTTCTAATTCAGTTTTAATAACACTAATATGTCTTTCATCACCATACATTCGTCGCATTAAACCTTGATTTTCCTTCACAAATCTTCTCACTGCATGCCTACAGGAAAATGAAAAAAAAAGAGAAATAACATCATAAAAAATAATTGTCTCAAGAATATTGTTTTCATTTGCTTCACGGAAGAAAAATATAATAGTTGGAAATTACCAGGGATATAAATTACCAGCCACTGTACACCAATTTTGTCGGCGAAAGTCACACGGTAATTTTTCTAAATATGCTCGACCATTTCTGGAATATGGTTTTCCACATACCGAGGATGCATCATATCCAAACGTGCTTGGACCACCACCAGCTCCACCAAATTGTGAGCTTGCAAGCTGCACCATCATCATCTGTAATAAATTTATACATCAGTAATAATACATTGCTGCACGATTATTATAAATGTTTCATTGAACTCTTCTACAATTCTTTCATATGTATACTCTCGTTTATATCACAAGTTAATTCAGAGTGGAAATTGCATGCAGATTCGCTAAATATATTTACGTTATCTTCTAGTCGTCCGGATCTACCGTTATATACGTCGATATATTGATCTCGTCGCTTGCAAACGGGTTCACCGTTCGGTTTTACACTCGCAATCACAGCCGCTGAGTTTAACCGTCAAGAAAAGTCAAAATATTCTAATATTCATTATTATAAATGCATAAATACATATGGAATATCTGAAGGTATATCTGAATGAGAAAGTGCATTGGATTGAGGTGTTGATTAACCATACGATATTGAATGGTTGATTGTGATCTCTCATACATGCAAGTGAAATAAATATCACTTTCTAATGTATACATTCATTGATAATTCATAGCTATTTTCTTTTTAATGCTTTGTCAACCATAAATGCCATAAATATACTAATGTGTTTGTAAAACATTTTTGTTGATTTCTTTCCTGGTTCTGTACAATGAATTGCCCGATTTGTAGCAGCTGTGAATCATCTGAGTAATATTCTTCTCACTGATGTTCTGATCAACAATGAGACAGATTAATTTTTTTTTTATTGAACTCCCGCTGTGTCTTATTTATAAAAGTGTAAGTCTCTTTCGCCACGCACAGTCTTATGTTGAGAACATTCACACTTGTAATTATTTCATTCCGAATTTGTGAATCTAATAAATATTGTTAATACAAAATATTTATCTCTGTTGTATTCATTACTATTTGTTCCTTGGAATAAGGACTTCACTTCTTTTCAAAAACATTGAATTATTATATATATTATAATCCTTTCTCATATTTGTCCATCAAAGTTATTGAACTAATAAAAAAATACTTGAGCAAATTCAAAACAGCTTGAGCAAAAAATAAAAATTATTTTTTGTCATCACACAAAAATTAAAACATTCACAAATTTAATAAATATACTCACCTGAAGAACGATGAAACCCAGATGATTCATAACTTTAAATTGAAAAACAAAATTTCAAAAGAAAGTCTTTGTTATATTATCAAAATAAAAAAACCACAACCGAACAAAACAACTATAAACAATAAACAATCCCAAAAGAAGAAAAAAAAACAATGTTAAAAAAAAATAAAAAAAATAAAATAAAACAGAGTTCTCAGCAAATAAAAAAAAAAAATTGTTCTCCCAGTTCAACTGCTCTGAATCCAAGATAATATGCGAATGAAAAAAAAAATCAACGAAATGAATAAATAATGACGTCTTGAATTTCACTGATGCGCACGTCAAGGGTGTCGTCGAGTGAGTTCACGACCGGATAACTTTGGGCCAACAGGAGCACCTCAACAGCCGAGGGCGCTTTCATTACTGCGGTTATAATCTACCATCGTTTGCGTTTACAGCGCGATGAAACACGATGAAAGAGCGAATATACAAGGAAGAAGGAAGAATGAGGAAGACAAGAAAGACGAAGAGATGCGGAAGGTCCCTCCCCGCGGTGTGTTAACATTACAAGAGGGGGGAAAAAAATTGTACACATATGTATATACGCGCATCGGCCACGGCCTCAGGCAAGTTTCAAGTCAAGTGAAACACAGTGGTCATGTATATAATACGATACATATACTTGACCATGGCAAGACACGCAGTGAAAGAGGGCGAATGCCGTGAGACGATCATTGTATGTATGTATGGATGGTCGAGCAAGTGAGAAGGAAAAACTTGAAGAGTAGGTCACTCGGTGGAATACCGTTAGCGCACTTCCATTGATGTGTGTCACGGGGACCGACCGAGTATAATTTCATGGAAAAATATCCTTGTATGTGTGTCTACAACCATATAATAATTATCAATGACTAGACCAAAATCATTTATCCATCCAAACATCAATTTATTTTCTATCAATGTATCAGTAAATATACATGAATAGAGAGATAATGAAAGCTAGTAATGGAAGAGGAATATTTTTGCAGATTTAATTATTATCTATTGAGTAATGTAGTGTACTTTCGTTTGGAATAAATGTCTTGACGTAGAAAGAGAAATAAGATTTAAATGGATTGACAAGGGTTGAGAATATATTTAATTTTATTGATGGTGTATAACGCGCCACTTTTGGAGACTCTTTGTCGCGTGACAGTTATATTATATATCCTACTGACCGTGACTTACTTATGAACCTACACGCATCATCTCTCCTCATTATCAACCACTTTTCCTCATGGTCTCTTTTACTTTTGGGTTCATCTTTGTTTTCATCTTATCCTCATGTCACAACAATGAGATTAGTGGATGACATTGTTCACTCTCTGTTCGTGTATCTTTTTAACGAAGTTGAATCATCCTCAATCATGTGATATAGTTGTCTTGTTGAACATTGGGACAAAAATTTCCCAAGGGTATTATTTTCAGTTGATGGGATCAGCAGCCCCACCCACAATGCAATCGCATTTTCTGATGGAATGTAACAACGCACTGTTGGCTTTACTTCTTGAGTTGTTTTATTTTATGTTTGCAACAGGGTAGAAAGCTTCTGCGATGGTGTTTGTTATTGGAAATAGCATCATCTCATATAAGGCAAAGAGGAAGCTCGCCATAATAGGATTTGAAGTTGTATAGTCTATACTGAGAGTTGACTTATAGAGAAATAGGAATAGACTTGACATCAAAATGTCGTTAACAACAACAAGTATACTATTTTTTATGTTTCAAACAATCTGTGGATATGGAAAAGTTGGTTTAGTTTTGGACAAAGTGTTGGAATTGCTCTTGCTTATTTTTTGTTTATTTAATCATTTTTTTGTTCCTTTTTATTGGATGACCTAAAGGATATTGCAAAGTTCATTGTGGGAACATTTGGATGAACGCAGTTTCAATCGACTTTTATAGTCATAATTGCGGTGAATGGTCACCATCAACCTGAAAATAAATTCGGAACTGTGTTGTTTACTTTCTCTTCTGAACTGGGAAAGCAGAAGTTGTAACATTTTATCTCGGTATACATTAGTCAGAATACGAATATATTATATTTTTAGTTTGAAAGATTCATCAGATTGCCATGTTTTGAGTGCGATAATTAGATAAGAGACACTTTAACATTGCCATAACATGGTATAAAGAGAGTACTATTTATTTATATCAACTATCTGAATATCTTTTTTTTTTTCGTGTTTGAAGACATTGAGATAAAAAGGTTTTTAGGTCATTCATCTTGGAAAATTCTGAGCGTTGTAACGTGGTTATATTTATTTTTTGTTCTGTTTTAACGGTGAGATAAAACACGCTGGCGGCTCCATTTGTATGATACACGTTAAACTGTATTACTCTGTAGTAAAACAAAAAATATCTACGCAGTAACCTACATTTTATTCCATTCCACTCACGTTAGACCGATAAATACACACATATATATATATATATTTATATATGTTAATAAATCAACGAATAAAAGTTCATTGAGAGTAATCGGAAGCGTAGGAATAAATATCAATAAACATCACGATAAAAAAAAATTGATATCAATATTCATTCCCAATCCTAAAAATAATCAAACAAATACATATCTAATTTGAATTGTGTTATGATGGCATTTTTATCGAGATTGAAATACCGGAAGGATCTTCGACGCATGTGCAGTGTGGAAAACACTGAATAATTCTAGGTGGCGCCACGAAACGCAAGAAATTAAAATTTGAACTTGATCGGTAAGAGAAGCGTTCAACTTTAACGATGCACGTCAGTAAAATCAAATTAGCAAATAAAAAAATATTTAATAAATAATAAATATAAACGTAGTAATATGATTATTTCTTTTATTTACATTATATGTATGAGAATAAATAAATTGAAATGGATAAATAATAATTTTATGTGACATTGAATTTATATACAAACATTGTGAATGTGAGTTTTGTCAACAAGAGGTGACAATCTTGGATGAATTATGAGTTATTCGAATGGATGAGTCGGATTTAACACACCAATACAATCTCTTCTAGGTAATCCATTAATTCCCTTCGACACATGCTCACAAACGACTATGGGATAAAGGGCTTGAGTGTACACATGTATAAATACATGCATATATAATAACTATAGTTGAGTTTGAGATGAGATTCGTAGTTAAAATTAGTTTACTGCGCAATTTCATAGCTTCCAATATCTCACATAATTGCTTCGTGCAAGAATTTATTTTGATATAACTCAATTCAAAACATTTATGTATATATATATATATATATATTCTGAATGGAATTTCCGTATAGAAATCGATGTCAATGTTATATACGACTAAATTAACTTGTTGATTACGATGAAAATGAGATTAAATAATTCATTCACACGTAATCCTGAGACTACATCTTAATTAATAACATGACTCATATATATAAATTTTAACCAACAGCGTTTAGCAGAAGGTGGTGACATTTTTATTTTGACAATCCCAAAACCGGAATTTCTTTTGAGATCTCCCGACGCATGATGAGATGAATGGACAAAGAAGCGACTGGGTAGAAGCAAGTTTTGAGGGTCTTTGACGCTGTAAAATTTGTGTCCCAAGTCTTTGAATCTTTAAATTTTATTTCTGGGTCTTTTCCCTAAAGGTATTTACAAAAACATATTTTCCAATGACTTTCTATTTCTATGGATAATATAGATTCAACATTTTTCTCACCCTCAACACAGCATGTCACTTGTATTCCATTGAAATAGCAGAAAAAGTCACTTGGCAATATTGAAGAAAGTCTTTTTCATCTTCCTTTTCATCATCATCATCATTTCCTACTTCTTCTTCTTCTTCTTCTTCCTTATTCTCTGTTGTCTTTTTATTTTGTCTCGACTCTCTAGTCCTCACCCAGAATTGCCGTTCAAACAAACCGGCTTCTTCGACGTCCAGAAATTTCCAGGAAGAGCTCGCCCATCAGGAAGGTTCTGAAAATTAGAATTTCAAAACTTTATTGCATCGCACGCAGAGTACATAAGTATACAATAACGGTACAGTCTTTAAACTTCACAATATATATATATATATATACATGTATGTATATAGTTCAATGAATATATCCATGAACTCATAAAATACAATGAACAAAAAAATAAAAGAAATTTACCAAACGTGTGTGATGGCAATTTTTTAATATTTTTTCTTTAATTTTTTTGGGGTCGAAATAATAAGAGAAAAAAAAAAAAACGAATGTGAACCGGTTGTCGGCATCGTGGGTTATCCACTACACGTGTGCTCACCATCACTAACACCATCCAGAGCACAAGGTGCAGCCACGAGAGAAAAATAAAGAAGGGGGTGGAGGGCGTGCAATGTTAGTCCACACGCTGACCATAAGGCCTGTGTCCACTTCAAGGTCCCCTCGCTAATCTCTTTGATGAGTATGTATTTTGATATGCATGGTAAGAATATTGTCGGTTATTTCATTGAGCAATTTGTATGAGTTATTCGTTTGTTATAAATAATTTAAATGTTTTTGTATTACAATAACCGGTCAATAGTGAGAAATATAAGAAAAGTTTCGAAACAAAAATAAATTAATTCTTCTGATACGAAAATTGTCTGCTGAGAATTTTTCATATATCTTTATTTATATTTGAGATAAATGAAATCATGTTATTATCAAGAAAATATATTATTAAATAAAAGGAAAATGTGAATATATTGATTGATAAATTCAATTTTATATTTTAACATAACAGTCAATCTCATCAAATAAAAAAATTTACATTTCAATTTTTTTTGATTGCTATCGTCTCTTCTCGTAACAATACACAATTTTAATTTTCTCCATCTCGAAATATTTCTTTCATATCTTTTATCATTTAACAGTAATTAAAATCTGAACCAAAAAGTATAAAAATGTGTTCGTGCAGTTCCTGAAAAAAAAAAAAAGTAACTATTATATTCTACTTCATAATATCAAGATACATGATATAAGAATCACGAAAGTTACCGAGCAAACCTTGAAGTGGACACAGGCCTTATGGGCAGCGTGTGGACTAAGTCCACCACTGGCAACTAACCGTGCACGCATAAATATACTAACATGAGTGCGTGCGCGACTGTATTATTCGCGATTGCGTTCACGTACGCGGGGCACTGTTCACCTGTGGGGGTTCCCAGGTTGTGGCGGCATGGGAACGGAGTGAATAGTGGGGAGGAAGAGCCGCAAGAGTGCCAGGAGCAGCCGCCTCCACACCGGTGGTCAGAAGCAAAATATTCAGTCGAGCCGCGTAAGGCGTACAGTGAACATTGCGTTATTACATTTTCTCTCTTATTCACAACCGTGCATAACAAAAGTATTCTACTTTATTTATTTATTTATTTTACCATCAATTCTATTAAACGAAAAAAATAAAAAATTTACACTAAAATTTGACTGATATATTAACACGATGGATGACATAATTTTGATATTTTATTTATCAAAAACTTGGTTTATACATACTGTTACCATGTGCAAAAACTTATTCTACGTGCCACTCTAATAAATATTCTTTTTTCTATTAAATCAACTGCAAATTTTCACAGTGTGAAAGTGATGTTCGTTTAATCACAAATTGTTCGCCAGTGTCTTTAAAAATAGTGTAAAAACTTCGTGAAACAAAACAAACAAAAATAAAACTAAGTGACCTAATTAAATTAAAACCAAAAGTGAAGGCAAATCCACCAACTTTAAATTGGTGAACACGATAAATATATAAACACACTCACTCAAAGTGTTTGATATAATCAAACAAAAAATAACAATGTGAGAGTGAATAGTATTACCAAACTCCATACAACAAAGGCTTACAAATTCTCAACCACAAATGCAAATTTATCAATTGTCATCATAAGAATGTATAAATACAAAAAATAATAAACAAAACGTTTGGATTATAATAAATAATAAAAGCTGGCATATTATATACAAGTTTATTTACTATTCTTCAATAAAATAAAATTGAATAAATAATTGGACAAATGAATTCCTTTTATATATTTCAAATAAAAGAATAGTATTGTCGAAACATTCGATAGATGACTAAGCAAATAACGATTAAGTCACCGTTAATGATAAAAACAAATGGGATAGCGTTGATGAATAATCAGAAGAAAGAAAGAGAATAGAAAATTTTCTAAACAATGATTCATGCCTAACTAATTTACTACTTTTACTACTGCTACTGTTACTACAAGTAATCATAATGATAGTATTGTTATCATCATCACACGTGATGTGCAGACACGAAGAATAATAAATCCAAATTCGAGCGTGCCAAATGTATGCAACGAAGCCGTTCTGCATCCTTTTACCCTGAAGGCCCCGTCTCTAAGTAACAGTACTTCCTTGAACCGTGTTTGCCTGGAATAAAGCCACTCTCCTCCGAAGAACGGGACCCTACACTCAATGTGAGACTGTCGTACTGGCTGTTCTCCTACGCCCCATTTTTCACCGACCCTGTAGGTAATACGATACGTGTGCACATATCTGTGTTTACGTTTCTCGTGTGTACAAGTGCGTGTGTGTTTATTGTGCACGAGTTAACAATTCACTGACGTTTCCAGTTTTTATTTTGAATCAACATTATTATAATTGTTGTTCTTATCATATGTGTCACTGTGTGTTCTATGATGAAAGGATGAAGACTACGCAAAGAGCTTTGAGGTGAGTTTAATTGGATGTTTATGTAGGAGAAAAAAAAAAATTGGTTCATTCAATAGACATTTAGTTCAATTATGTTATTTTTCTTTCTCTGGGGAGGCTAATATTGGGGTTTGTTTACTGAAGAATGGTATTTCTGAATGGAAATTATAGAAAATTGGTGATTGATGGTTATCTACTTGCGATATTGAGTGGGAAAATTTGTATAAGAACTCAAATTTGTGGAAGAAGTTTTTATTTTCTGATGAATATTTCATACGAAAAATTATGGTGATTTGACAATGCTTGATTTTATTATAGAAAATGTTTGATTTGCAAAATGGAGGGACAAATTTGTTGAGGTACTGAACAAAAAGTGTTTTGAACTTTACATAATGATTTATTCATTTTTACTGCCACTACGATTTATTATGTATTGCAGTTCAGAATCAATTTTGACGCTGAATACTTTATAGGAGAGCAGGAGTAATTGGAATTATTATTGTGTGAAAAATTTGGATATCATAGAATATGCAATTCAAACTTTGGTTAGTGATGACAGATCAAGCAAAAAACATTACTGTACATGTATTTATAATAATTATTTTGTGATCATATAGGTTGATAATATAATATTCACTTCATCATGATGACTACTGTCTGATGTCAGTAAAAAATAACGTTAGAATTTGAAAACCTCGAAAGAGACATTCATTAAATTCAATATGAAAATTTATTCTATTTTTAATATTCATGAAGACTTATATCAATTTCATTTCAAAGTTAATCTAATCATTAAATTCTTCAAAGTATATACCGAAAGTAATTTATACTACTTTTTAATCAAATCTGTGTCGATTCTTTGACATCAATAATTCAACACTATTCATTATCATTACGATCCATGCGGATGTATATATTGATTCTACTTTAGAATTAATTTTGATACCACAATTTTTATAACGCTGTAGAAAAAATAGTTACGTACAATTTTGTTTCATTTTATTTATCTCTATTAAATCGTTCTTAACAAATAAAAAAATATGTGTGTTACTTGCATTGATACATTGTACAGTTATCGATAATAATATCCACAATTATGCGTAATGGATGTTGACCCAGTAGCAAACATGCACATGATAGTTATTACTTCATTTGTATATACAGTAAAAAAGTTGAGTGATGAATGTTACCTAGAGATTTTACAATGTGTTACTTTCCTCATAAGTCCATCATATCATGTACTTGAATGATAACATATAATAATGATGTTGTCATGTGTTCATATCATTAATTTAACATTAAGTAGAAAAATATTTAGAAAATCATCGATGTCATCAAAATTATCTCCAGCATAATTCTCAAAATACCAAGAAATTTATCGTTATCACAATAGCTGAATCATTAATGTTTGTCCGATATTTTTTTTGTTTTCTACTCTAAGCTTTTAACATTCTCCAAACTGTACGTAACGACTTTTAATTTTTTTGGGTATTGGGAGACTCAATGGAAACTTCCCATCTGGTTGATTCTCTATGTCACCTGTCTGTTGGTATGGCAATTGAAATGTAAATTAACGTCAATAGTGTTGGGTCTCCCTACCCAAAAAGTATCTCCATGATTATTCTTGCCACGACTGAGGCAAGGTCACAGTGAAACAAAATTTAAAAGTTACTGTTCACGCGCGTGACAATGAAATGCTACCTGCCATCCAAAACTTTCGTATCTTTTCCTCTACACTTTGTTCACACGTTTTGGGTTAATGTATACATGCGTACATTGACGTCTTCACGTTTGTCCAATGCTTGTCGATTGCATTGTTTATGTTCATTGCATTTTTCACTTTGAGAAAACATTTTTAATGTTTACATCTTCATTATCTTGCTCGCATTTATTGACAATGGAAAATAATTCTTTTTGTTTCTTTTATTCAAGGAACATAAATTATAAAGTTTATAAAGATAAACTGTTCTGAAGTCTTATGAAAAATTAAGCATCAACAGACATCTTTTATGCATATAGCTGCTCGTTTATCTTATAATTCAAATTTATTCATAAATGGAACACTTTTTGTTTCATCCCTTTGGGATTAAATGCTTTAGTTTATAAAGATGAAGTGGTTGATAATATTATCGAATTTTTAACTTCAAAAGGAACATTTCACAATGTTGACAACTCGGAACTTATTTGAAACAAATTTAGTTATCATCAAAACTAAAAAATTCTCATTCTGGCGAAAATTAATTCCACCATTTTTCTATACAAACAACTTGACATCTTTTGAAGTTTCAAACTCCAAAGCAACCTTTCCGGTGTATGCTGTTCAATTATTTCATGTGAATTCATTTATAATTCAGAAAAAAAAAAAAATCCTCGTTTTTTACTCCCGGAAATTAAATCGTGCAGTCTTCATAGAGAAACTACTTTGTATCCTTTGAAATTTTAAGCTACAAAGAAACATTTCCGGTATACATAAGTCATCAATTCTCCATGTTCCATGGAGAGAAAAATTATGGAACATACGTACCGCAAGAGTTTCGTTAACAACAGCACGTTAATTGGATGAGAAAAAACATGTACACATACATACAAAGAATTTCGAGGTGCGATCGACATTCGGCAGTTATTCCCAGTTACACTTTTCTCCATCTTCTTCGTCTTCGCGTTCTTTCTTAATTTACGTCACACGTTCCTAATTGGCCTCGCTTACATATATGCATCAGACTTGTTAAAAAATATTACAATGTATATTTTCAACTCCACGAATGAGGAATAAAATTTCTCTTGCATTTTATTCGCAACTGTGAGATTCTCACACGCGGTTGTTTTATAACTTTTATTTACTATGTATTTTTTCTTTTTCTCAATTTTTTCTGCTATACTTGCGCTGTAACTCAGCCTAATTTGTCCATCACTAACAGTGTTCAACTATATTTTTCTTGGAATTTTTCTAGCTCCCGTATAAATTCATGCAATCCTCTCGATATTCCACCATGTATGAAACGATCTATGAATCATTCATATCGGCGCATAGAAATCAGTTTGACGAATTGAAGATGATGGCGTTGGTCTTGCTCTGATAATTCAGCGTTATTTCTATCAGTGTTTTTTTTTTTTCTTTTTCCTGTGTTTCTTCTTGCGCAAGTCATAACCATTGCCAAAATGAACAGCGTGACCCGGAAATGTATGTTGATGTATATATACGATTGTACCAACTTTTGTTATTATTCGTCTTTTCTTTTTTATTTTATTTTTTTTTCTTTTTCTTCACAAAGAGCTTTGACGTCTTGCCATTTTCTCTTCACAATCCAATTTCAGTCACGATCGCCTCAGGTAATACGTCACAGTCCTGGTGGTCCACTCTTTAGTACCGTTCAAGGTCAGTCATGCGTCGATGCGGAACAGACGACATTTCCGACGACTCGTCGCCAAAGTGAATTTACAATCAGTTTTATAGTGATGATGACATTATACTGTGGAATAGAATAAACAAAAATGATGAGTTGAACTATTGCTTTGTATTTTTTAATACTTAATACTGTTGAGTATACTCAACTGAAACGTTTGGAATTTTATGACAAACTTTTATATGTACTGGAAGTCGTGCACACTGGCATTTAGAATTTTTTTGGTTCTTGAACATCCATATTAAAAAATATGAGTAATCAAATTTTATTGTCTTTGTCATTGAGGATATCATGTGGTCGATGAGTGCAATACAGTTAATTCTCATTAGTAGAATATAACTTCATGATACGGTAGCATATTAGTTTTGGAAATTCAATTCACGAGAACTGTTGATGAAATAAATAATAAATCATCCAAACGGATTTGTAAATGCTCTTGAAATTATTCTCTATAACTGTAAAAGTGTACAGAAACGATGTTTATAATTTCGCAAGCAGTTAGTATATCGAGAATGTTTCTGTCAAACTTTGTATTAAAAATTGATGAATATTCATGCCAATTTAAATGAAATGTTTGACTGTGCGAAGACAGACAACCGTTCAAATATTCATTCTTGACATGCACAACTTTTATGAGAAATGAGAGAGAAAAAAAAAAATTTCAATCAAGTAAAGTGACATCTCAATCAATACCAATACTTTTTTCATCATCGCTGAGATATAAATTGAAGATTGTAAAAAAGAAAAACATAAAAATTTACGTCAATTGGCACTTTCGAATTTCCAGCGATTCCAATACATTTTCTTATCACTATACGTCATTAATAATGATTATTTAAACAGTAATTTTCATTTTAATTGAATAAAGTTGCTTGAACATTATAATAGTGTGACCGCGGGTATGAGTGACGCTTCGTCAAGCGGAGAAAAGACTATGTGGTGAAAATTCCCCGTCCAAGAGAAGAATAGAGATGCTTTGTGGTTTCGAACAATAAATGAAGATAAAAAAAAAATGAAGAAAAAAAAAAAAAAAGAATAAAATAGCAGCCATGTCTGTAACGCTCGTTGAATCGAGAGATCGAGAGATCGATATCTTTCACCGATGAGAGTCTATATACATACAGTATATAAAACAAAGAAGTTCGTTCACGATTAAAGAAAAAAAAAAAAAATGTGAGATTTACTTTGAGAAAAAGGCTATCGAATTGATGAAAGTAATTTGCGGTTATTATAGCTTCTCAGCTGTATACACCATTTAATTGATAATATTCTCATGTATATGAAAGGCAAAAAAAAAAATGGGAGCGTCTTGTTTCATCGTTCTTGTAACGCCTCCCAGCAATTTTCGAGTTTAATCACATCTGCAGAATTACTAAGATTGAATCTATTATCCACGCAATTTAATGGCTAATATCAAATGAATTTTCTCCATGAATCCATCAGTTGTAATTAAATTAATTGCTGATATGAGTCAATTGTAATATTTACCATGCTGTTGGAAATGAATCGCTTTCAGTTTGCATTGTATATTTGATTCTGGAATAATATCAACGATTATCGTTTACACACAGAGTTCGTGAGTGCATTTGCGGTGTACTATAAACGGATTTGGTATACATTGTTCAATTCCAGTTCAGAGTTCACTTTGTATATATGTATATGAAAAAAACCATATTCACGTGTTTTGCATTGACAATATCCAATTGGCCTCGACCTATAAGTCAATCCGATTGTAGAACACAATATATCTTATAAAAATAAAATAATAAGACCTAAATATCGATAACAAAAAAAAAAAAAAAAGAAGAAGACAATTTTTGTGTATAAAACCAATGAATTGATATTTCTTTTATAATCAATGAGTTCAAAGTTGTTTTATCAAAACGATGAAGATAAAAAATTAATTAAAATTTTTTCATACAGTTTTATAAAACAATTCATTATTATTTAGAAAAAAAAAAAATATAAGGAACTAGGTCATTGAGGATTTCCGTGGGAAATATGTTGATTATAAATATGCGCTTCACTGCTGCAGCATAAGAAAAAGAAAAATACTTTCGAGTCTCAATCTGGATATTTCTATAATTTACACGATGTGGAGATTCATGATAAATAAGAAAAGAATAATATACTTATGATTTGGCTAAAAAAATATTCTTGTTTTTAACATCAACTCCACACATAATTCCATCATAAATATATAAATACAAAAATATTCAGAAGATCATTCTCAAACCTATTTCAGACTCTTGAATAATATAAACTTCACTGTTGAAATTCACAAAGATTAATTATTCAACTATTCTTTGACCGAGATATATAAACACCAGAAATAGAGATTTATTCGTTTGACGAAGACAAGAATAGCTGTTGAGTGGTGAATCCCGGATTAATTGTGAACAATAGAATATTCTTCTGTTCATGGCTGACTTAACCGGGCTCTTATTATACACCCACACAACATCAAAAGGTGAATCAAAAAAAGCCTTGACATTAAAAAGCCAATTGCTCAGCTCCCTGAAATATTCAAATGGAACAACAGAGATAAATACCCACTCGACAAAATACACTTTTATTTGAAAGAAGGAAAAAAAAAAAAAAAAAACTAACATAATCCGACTAACCATTAAAGAGATATGAAGCCGTAGTCAAACACATAACACCGTCTCCTTTTATGTCAGTACTTAAAAATTATGTCCTCCGTGATAAAACCATTTCGTACATCATTCAAAGCAAATTATTTTATTCATATAAATCAAATAGCCCTTTAAAATATTAAATTCATTGTCCCAAAGTTAATCTGTGCCAATGAATTATATTTTTGTACACCATTAAGAATTTTAATTAATAAATGTTTTGATTGCTGTTGTTGTATTTTTTCTTCATTTATTATCTCATCCATTTTTTATTTCATTTCAATTTATATTTGCTCTCTCAAACATCGTTTATATCACGTGTCACATTTTGCCTCTTCAAAAAAAAAAAACCAATAGACATACATATTGAATCTACGCTGTTGCGCGTGTGTGAAAAAAAAAAAAATCTATAGGGTTTTTTTTATTTGTAACACATCATCACTTGAATGATTGGCTTTACACGCCTTCGCTATCCCAACAATTTTGAAGTGTAAAAAAAAAAATAGAGAGAGAAAAAAAAATATGATGGTGAGAGGTTTCACAGAGAGGGAGAGAGAGAGAGAAGCATTCCTATGTATCTATAACACGATTCCCGTTGGCAGTTCCAACTGGCTCTCGACCCCCGTCATGTTCATGTTCACTAACTCACTGACGTCAATATACAATGACGACGTGACGACGACGACGACGACGATCAATTTACATTGACGAGCTCACGCCACTGCGCGGTTGAATATGTACCGTTACAAATTGACAGGCTCCCCATTGACAACTGATGAATATATACACGATTACATCTATTAATTCTCTGTCGATGCGTATCGTTACGCTTTTCAATTTAATAAAAAGAATCAAATTTTAATATTACAATCAAACACTTTCCTCATTCATTAATCATCATGATCAATTAATTTTTCATACCAACATGCAACAGATTAAATTTATTCGTCAAATAATACTTCAATATCTGAATTGAAATTTTTCTAATAAATAATTGAACGAAAAAAAAAAAAAAAAGTCGAAAATAATGATGAAGAAATTTTTTTTTTTGTATCAATTGGATTCTTTTTTTTAAGAGTATATAATTTTCACACTAACCTCCTGTGTAATTCAATTATGAGATATTAAAAATTACTTTTATAGTCTTCGTCTGCCGGAAATTCCGTATATCCGTTTCGTACACAGACTCAGCAGGAAAAAAAATGCTTATCTGTGAATATATGTATATATAAATATTGTATATACGCAAACGTCCTCTAACTTCACTCGTGCGCTCAACACGTGCGTTGGAAGAAATAAAGAGAAATAGCACGGCGTCATTCTTATCGTCGTTAAATAGCGGCAAATATAATGACCGTTGCCAATGAACGAACAATTATATAAAATTTTCAACAGCGCAGATAATACGCGGTTTTACTATTAAATATAATTGAATGTGCATTACCGTAACAAGACGTGAGATAGAAGACCATCATTCGCATGGAATATTCATAAAATCTTATTTTGTTCGAATTCAATGTATACCTGTTTGTGATTGGGAAAAAAATAAAGCAATAAATAGAAAAAGTAATCATGCATACATAAAATTGTTTATGGATAAAAGCGTGAAATTATTTATATACAATATCAATATTACGTAATTGACATTTCAAACGCAAATCTATCAGTTATAATTATAATTGAAACTCATTTACCTTATCATTGTTTATATCTATATTGTAATTTGAACTTTGTTTATGCAGCAGTAGTGTGGAAATTGGTGGGTCAAAATTATTAGAAATATCGATGAATATTAATGAAATTGACTCGAGTGTATGGACATTGCATTATATTCTGCACTGTACTGTAGTGTATGGAAAATATACACAAATTTACGCTTTTATTCATGACAGGGCTTCGGGTGCATATACATATATATATGTATATCTATTGTGTATGTGGATACGCAAGTAATAAAGTATCAAATAACCAACGCAGTCTAGCCCCCAACCATTTTCAGCGTTTCAATTGACAAATTTATTTGTTATATTCACAATGCCACCCACTTTGAGAATTTCCTTGTTCATTTTTTTAATTTGCTCATTTTTTTTTCATTTAATTTTGCATCATATAAATAATTTCACAGTTCTGAATACAAATTACTTTCATGAGGTGTAAAAATAGTGTGATTAGTTAAGGTCAACTTTGACGTATGTTGGTAGAATTAATTCTCGTGTTTTTTTTCTTTGTTGGTTTATACCGAATATTATTTTCTATTTTCAGAATAATGTAATTTTGTCTATTGTTCACTTTTGTAGCTTCTTTTTTTTTTTTTTTTCAATCGATACCCAATCAGTTAACTGAACGATATGCGTGGGAAGAAATCAATTTCGACCAATATTTTCAGTGTAATATAATTATGATGGGAAGAATATAAAATGAAAATTACATGAGCACAATAATACAACAATTTAAAGTACTTAGAAAATTTCTCTGGTGATGTCACTGAATAACAAGTCATCACATTCTTTATTAATGTTCACGGGTTGAGAAGAAAGAAATGAATAATTGCGATACTTGTTTACGGATTAACCTTGGAAAGAAATGAGGGTTCGCTCTTTATGGATTAACTGTCTTACTGAAACTCATCTGCGGACAATACGGGAGAGATCCACATATACAGTCGGTAAACACGACTAGGGTAGATTATAATCTTTCTTCTGCGTGTTTTTTCAAGCGGTTTAACATCATAATACTTAGCGAGCCCAAATTCACCATTACTTTTTACTTCCATTCGTCGTTTACCGCTTTTTGTTTATCGCCATACATAAAAAAAAAATGATAAATAACGCCAAAACAATAGGCTTACTTTCAAATAAAATAATATATATAAAAAAAATAAATACTCATTAAAATTATATTTTAATGCCATAGTAACAAAAAACCATTTTTTTTTGTCCTTTCATCTCATTTTTATCTTTCAGTAACCGTTCGATGTGTTTATGATTTTTTTTTTTCATTTAGATACTCGTTAAAAAATCTTTTTTTTTTTTTTTCGGAATAGCCTTTTGCGCAATTGGTGTTCGGCACCGCTTCAACATTGGTAATTAACGTCCAACATCCATGTACATATACATACCAAGTAGTTTCAGCTCGAATAGGATTAATGACCTTTAAAATCGCTAAACGTTCTGCTAAAAATATTTATTTATTTACCGAAAGAGGTTAGTAGAATTGATTGGAAAATATAAATTGTATACATATTGTTCAAACACATATAGTACATACATATATAAAAAAAAAAGTAATGAAAGGAGAGAAAGAGAATGATTGAAAGAGAGAAAATGTGAGGGGGAGAGCGGAAAAAAAAAGGCATTTTGTGTTGCCAAATCGATTTCCAGGTACTCGCAAGGCCACTTGTGGCCTTTTATTAGTTCGCCTCAGTTTTCTATGTGTGCAATGGCATATATCCAAAAGTGAAACGACTCCCGACCTTTCACATACCTATATATACATTCATATATGTATATATAACCCACGTATTTATTTTCATTGCAAAATAAAATGTAGAAGTATATTTATTTTTTTTATATTTTCAATGTGCCTTCATCTTTCCACTGGGATAAATACGGAACAAAGGAAATATATACAATGCACCATAACAACTGATGGATATTTGTTATTCATCCGTGAGGATTACAGTTATGAAATAAAGAAATGAAAGTTAATCAATTAATTAATAAATGGTGGATGAAAAAAAAATTATTAACCACTTCAAAACAAATATATATCCTAAGGATAATTCCCTTTGTTCCTCTTACTTTAATTAATTGCAATTAGAATCTCGAGAAGCCAGTAACTGGTTTTCCATATATAATTCCTCGTTTCCTTCATCTCTCTCACGCCCTCCCACAATGTTTTTTTTCTTTCTTTCCCTATTTTTTTATTTTTTTCTCTCCTTCATCACGTGCTGGTTGAATTATCTCGGTCATCGCCTCTCTCGTTTTATCGCGCCATTTCCTCAAGGAAGTGAAAGAGGTCGAAGAATAAAATGGATGGTGTATACATACATATAATAATCCAGCAAGGTATCGATAGTAAATTCTCCCTGTTCTGTATCCTGATTTCCCCTCTGGCTCTTCTTCCTCTTTAAATCATCCCTTCTACCTATATATATATATATATTCTTTTCTCACTCACTTCCTGCCGCACTTTGAATTATCTACATCAAACTTTCAAACTACTAGTGCTGCTGCTCTCTGTCACATTGTTCAAAAGCTATCTTCTGTTTCCGACAGTGAATCCATTTGGTCAATGAACAATTCATCCATTAGTGCTTAAAATTCTACTCAGCGTTTAGGTTTACATTTATGAACAGAATAAAATGAAAATTCGTAATTTAATAAATCGTAATGGAATATTTCAATTATCATGAATTGGTATTTGGTAAAAGGATGCAATAAATTATTGAATTTGTAATACAAATTCTTCACAGTGATCTAAAAATAATAAAAATTGATAAAATAATTTGAACAAAAATATAAAAAATACCATCTCTGTATAATTTTCACAATGAAAATGGTAATATTATGCATTGGACAATTTTTCCTTTCCTTGAATGTATATTTAGTAATTTCAATCTGAATATTTCAACTCTATTCACCAAATCCAAAATCTCAATTTTTCTTTTGTAAAAATAAACCAACGACTCAAGTACTATATAGATAAAACGAGATAAATGTATATATACATATATATATATATATATATATATATATATACATTGCTGCGTGATCGATCGCAGCAAGCGGGGTCATCCTAAAACCGGTTAACTAAAAGGAAAAAAAAAAAAAAAAAAGTAACCAACGGCCTCCTGAACTCTTAGTTCATCCTCCTCGTCTTATTGCCGCAAGTAGACGTCTTTGATGCAGGCATAGTGCACTAACATATATATATATTTCACTTATTTATCCTGCAATATATAGCATATGCATATATAACCCTCAACTATATACATATACAACTTTCCACTTCTGCAAACGATTAAATTAATTCCAACGAAGCGTTAAAATTTTATTGAATTTATTTTCACGATTTATCCGGCAGTGATGCATAAATTCAACAAACCTGAGCCAACTATGTGCGGGCGAGAGACACAGGAAGAGACGACAAAATGTAATCTCCCTGCAGTGTAAATATGTGTGTACATACAGATATATATATATTTAAACAGAGAAATGAAATAAAATAAAGGGAAGAAAAAATTGAAAAATAAAATGCGATTGTAGTGAGAGTGGGAGGAGTGAGATAGCGCGCACGCGAATGCCCGTTGCACGCGCGACACAACGCGCTTTTATATTTATATACATACACATATATATGTATATTTAAACATATAGCTGTTGCGGATCCTGAAACCGAAAGATCGAATCGGTCGTGGCGCGCATAATTAATCGTGGCACACCGACTCCAACTGAAAGCTGCACTCCAGTGTCTCCACCATGCATACAATATATAAATGTTTGCATACATATATACCTCAGGTTCCCTTATCTCATTGAGTGGCCCTATATCGTCTCTTTGTTTCCTCGCGACACCGAGACTTCTCCGAAGGTAAATATTTAATACGTTCATGTTGGTTTTTTTTTTTTTTTCCGTTTTCTTGAATTTTTTGTTTTTTTTTTCCACTCATTTATTTTTCATCTTTAAAATTATTGCATGCATTCGTTGTTCTCCTTTTATTTTTCTTGAAGCGGGTCGCGAGAAATAATATCAATTGTGCAATTTCACGAACAAATGTTATGAGCGATAAAATGCGAGAGAGAAGAAAAAAGAATATATGAGAGAAAAAAACAAAATGAAAGGAAGAGAAAGGGAAAAATTTTGTTTAGATTTTATGTGTGGATGATGAGTTCTCAATGCTGTGTAAGAAAATAATATTGGCTCAAGGACAGGCTATACGAGTAACCGTTTTATAGATCAAAGCAAACGAACGAGTTACTCTCTATACCCTGTATATGTGCATATATATATATATATATATATGTACGCGTCTCTCCGTTAGCGATAAAACCAATCCGGATCAAGTCTGTGCGGAACGCGAGCGTCGTCCTTGCATTAGAAAAAGTTGCAAGGCCGTATGTGAGGCCTTATATGTTACAGTTCGATCAGTTTACTAGATTCATGCATTTATAAATTATCGTATTAATTTCAATCGTCACTTTACTCAATATACACCATGAGAAAATTAATATTATTACTTGAAATAAATTATCTAACTTCTGGAGAATTTTCTTAATATAGAAATAATAAATGTCTATATTTCTTGTTGAAAGTTCATTCAAACATTTGTTTTTCAGATATATATTTTTATGTATAATTGAAATTTTACGTTGGGGGACCTCAAGGAAGGCGTCGGCATAGGTAGTTTGGACTAGAAAATACAACCCATAAATTTTGGTTTGTCACAGAGTTTCACCTCATCCTAATTAGCCACAAACATTGTTTCTACATTTTCTTAATTACCTACTTCTCCAATATCTTTAAAAGTTTTGAAAATAGAAGGAAAATCCAGTGATGAATGATTCTAAAAATAGTTAACACTTGAAACGAGAAAAAAAAGGGGGGGGGGGGGGGGGAGAAAAAAGAAAGGAATATCGCGCACGCCAAGGATAAAGGGGAAAACGGTTAGTGGATGTTAATTCTGAGAAATTTTTTCATTGATTTTATGATCGTCGTATAAACAAAGAAGTGAGAACAAAGACGAATGAGAGGAAGAAGTGGAAGAATGAGTGAGAAAGGGGAAGAGAGCGGAAGAGAGAGAGAGAGAGAGTTGGTGGTAGTAAATGTATATATGAGAGACTCTTGCACAAGAAGAGAGTTGGAAAGTTTTTATATCCTCACGAACGGCGTCCGCTCTCGGACCATGACTCGGATCGTACCTGTCGCCTGTCGACTCGCCAAGTTTGAATTACGAGCGGATTTACGACGATCCACCCTATCTCTCTCCTCCGCCTATTCTCGTACACCCTTGTATACTATACAGACGGTTGCGACTTATTTACAGTAGACAATAAGACTCCTGGATTTTTTTTTTCACTCCCTTATACATACGTATGTTGAACACCTATTTCATCATGCATATCCGTGGAAAAAGGCAATTTTATTTAAACAAGGGAAATAACATAGATTTCCTTTTCACCAAACCGTTAATTGGCATCGGGAATTTGTTTTAGAAATAAAAAAGAACTCAATGCAGGAAACGATACAATAGTTAAGAGCGACTGATGATATTTATAGATTGACAGAAATTGCAAATATTGGAATAGAACTATGTGGAATTTTTACTTGACAGCATTAAAATATCCAAAAGATAATGTAATGACCCTGACCCTATGAAAACTTGTATTATTATTTACTCTAATGAAATGAAACATTAAGTGCACATCAGAGCTTTCTATGATAAGCTGTTAATGGGATGAATTTTTTTAATTATATCATGAATTTAAATGAATAATGCACAATGCAGAGAAATTACGGATTTTTTAAAATGCATTATCTAAATAGAGAATTTATATCTCATGAACTAATAGTTGAATTAGAGCTCTGATGGACACCATTCTGTTCATCACATTCTGATATATGTAATCCATTGTTTATCTTTGTCGAATAAATAATTACTACACATTTTTTATCCTGGATATTTCTAGGTCATGTTGATAATATTTTGAAATATATTAGTGAATGCAGTTTTGCACATCGATGCTTTGTCTTTGAACCAGGATTTTTTTCACAATTCCTGATGAACCATGTACTTGAGATATTGTTTTTAAAATTTAATTTCTGACAAACAAATATTGTGCTTGGATAAAAATCAATATTTGCAATTACAATAACAGTTTAAGTTTGAATTTTCTTATCAAATATAATGTGCGTGCTGTTTATCTATACTTGATTCTGATGGATTGATCTATTCATAGAATTCAAGAGTCACTAAACCCTTTTGCCAGGGAAAAATATATGAATAAGATATGTAAGATAGAGCTGAACCCGTATAGTAAGTAAGAAAAGACTGGCGCGCACACAGTCGGGTTCCTGGATAAGATTAAAAACAGGTTTCCAGGATTTCGTTCTTTTACTCTCCTCGCTCTTCGTCCCCTTGTGGCTTAGCTTTCCTACTCTACCATGCGGGATTATATTAGTTCGCAACGCGGTGGGTCCGCGAGTTACACTCACTAGTTTACATTTTGAATCACAATAAGCCTGTGAAAATTATATTCTCTTCATTGCCGTGCGGAGAGAATTTCAAATGTAAACACTGAAAAGCCTCAGAGAATTATTTCCTGGAAAACTTATCTCTTCACTGATTGCAGTAGAATATTATTTATCCCGTTTATACGTAGCCAATAGAGTGTCTATTCTTCATCCTCAGAGTCAATTTTCATGTAAGACCATTAAATAAATGAATTCCATTATTTTTCATTTCATTATTTGACAATTTATACAAAGTTTGACGTATACGATGCCAGCTATAAAATACTATTGATTAAATAAATGACTTTGTACTGTAAAACCGCTCCTGTATCATTTAATTGGCTTGTACTAATTCACGAACGTATAGGCGAAATCTCCAGAAAACAGATTGCAATCCAATAGTTTGTTTCAAGTACTTGCGCATCAAAATTGCGCCGAGTACTTCAACTTTGAAATTAGAATGCGGTTCAATATTAAATGTTTGAATTAAGGCAAGGCGCTATATTTCAGATAAAGAAAACACATCGAATAATCATACCAAGTATAATTTGTGCTGGATAATGTATCGCTATTACATGCCATTCTCACGTATTTTTATTCCATTCAAAACTGCAAAGGCAGGTTTTAACACGTCAAACGATCATGAGAAACCGACGCAGCTTCTTATCCCATAGTCAGCATATTGCGTCGATAATAAGTATATTAAAATGATAATAGATAACATGACTTCGAGAAATGTTACAAATGTTTAACCAGCGCTTGAATTTAGTTCTGATTATATCAAAATTATCATAGAGATGGCAAAACTTTTGGGTAAACTTTGAATACGATAGTCAAGTGTTTATATTGAACTCGTGACCACTTCTGAACTTTTGCCAGGGTGCGGAAATAATCAATTCTATTTTAAAACACAATGAAAGGGTGCACGATGTTTCCTATTGAACCACCAATTCCTTCTTGTTATTATTAAATGAAGTCGGACACTCTATTATGCAGTAGTTAAGGGAAGAAAAAAGTTTAGGTATATGTATTTTCTTTTTTAGTTTCATGCATGGATGAATATGGTCTCCCTGGTGGTATAGTTGCGACCTGGCATCGTCTGGGAGTCAAGGGCGGCAGACGAGAAGGCGCCTGGGGCTGGCTCCGTGGGTGCACGCGCGTAATCGATATAGCCACTGAAGTTCATGGCGCAAACCAGCAACCACCGCGTTATTTCTCGATGTAGCCCTCTCTTTTTCATTGCTCCGCCTCCTGATTCGTTGTATATAAATATACATATACGACACCTTGAAACCACTGATGCACTTTGTGACTCCCGCTTGGTTTCAGTAGTCACAAACCAAGTCCAACAGTGACGTCAATCTATTTTTATTACTGCACGTGAACGACAACGAAAAATCACTTGACACAAAGAGTTGAAGTGAGAGGGAAAAAAGGAAAAGACGCCCGTGAAAAATTACTCCGGGGAATTTATTGCTCATAAAGTTACGCCTGAGAGTCGATTCATCGACATACAATTTTATTATTATATCCAACTAGGGTTTACATTGTATATTATATTCAACAGAATAATCTTACTGTTAAAATTATCGTCACGATATACGCCCGTGGTGATTTTACAAATCGAAACTATCATACATGACTTTGATGGAAAAAAATTGAAATTATATATTGATTGTTACCAAAGCTCCATTCACATTTGGAGAAAAAAAAAAAGAGAATTGTTATTGGCTCCATCCCATAATCTGATTTTTTTTTATACATAAATTTTTTGTAATATAATGCTGCCAATTTTTTTTTTATGACGCAATTGTGCTTGGTCATAATTGGCGATTGTGTCTTTCTTTCACTCGAAATTTATTCAAACATGATATTGGTTTCTGTTAGTGAAACCACGAACGAGCACGTACTTGGCCCAAATTTTTACTGCGAAACTGCTTCTGTTGAATTTCACTTATTTCTATTTATTGTTATTTAATGTATCATAAATCACGTGGCGAATCTGTTTTTTTAACAATATACAAGCAATAATAACTGATCATATAAGAAAAATTAACGAGAAAATTCATGGAAAATAACTGTCGATCTGCGAGAAAAATGTTATTTATATATTTATAGTTTGGGTAACAGAGTTGAGATTTAAAACCAATGAGTTTTCATATTGTACATCATATTTTTTATGTATTATTCAAAATTGATATGCGTGAAAAAAATATCGTTATTTTAGATTTGTCTAAGTGTATACATGAATAAATGGAGATACCATGATATAACGATAAATCCGATAGTTAGTGATCATGAAACAACGGGAGGTTAAAGGCGGAGGCAACGGATACCCGTCTATGAAACATACTTATGTATTCTCGTTCTCTACCCCATACGATATAATAATGGACACGTTACACACGGCGCAACAGGAAATCGCCATAATCGTTAAGGTCGAGCACCCCATACTATATACCATTTGCTGCACAAGCTATCGAACGATCCCACGAAAATTATCGTTCTAATAATTACAGGGGTTGTATACTTTTATATCTATTCACATCAATTTTCAATATCTGATATATAACCATTTTTATTTATTCAAACTTGGTAATTTTATACAGAAGTTAAATCTATATAAAAAAATATTTTGGATTGAGCAAATACAATTCTATTATAAATAATATTTTGTTGATGTAGAAGTTGATTCAAAATACTTTAAAAATAATTCTTCAACTCTAAATAAATGAACAGTTATTTCGAAATGATAATTTAACTGTACGAATGTTCTTGTCACTCGAACACTAACAAATTTATTCCATGAATGTTCATTCAAATCGGTGTTTATATTTGGTCAGAAATTTGCATA
This sequence comes from Zele albiditarsus, assembly GCA_958496275.1. Taxonomy (NCBI): domain Eukaryota; kingdom Metazoa; phylum Arthropoda; class Insecta; order Hymenoptera; family Braconidae; genus Zele; species Zele albiditarsus. The sequence continues at coordinate 5,957,700 of OY292413.1, read as the reverse complement.
TGACATTTGAGAGTATATGAAAAAATTGAAAACTAACAATATTTTTAGATTAGAATTGAGTTGCCGGATCTACATATTTCGAAACTAAACAAGTATATTTTCTGGTTTAAATGAAATGTATACTTCACAACTCCAATCAAATTTATCTTTCACTGAACGCCAAGAAAAACATGAGCCCTAAAATAAAATTGATAACATTTTTATTCGGAACTTTTTTCTCCCATCTACATGAACAAAAGAAAAAAAAATTTATAAACAATTCCGGTGAAAGAAAAATTGGTAATTTTACGAGGGACTGTACGAAGTGAATGATTGGATTCGTTCACTCAGAATAAATTCAATCAAATTTTGTATTCTATTATATGATGACAATGAAAAAGAAAAAAAAAAGGTAAAAAAATTGAATGAATAAATGATGTATATTGTAGTAACGTGAAGAGATTCAAAACATAGACAATATTTTTAAATATAAATCAAAACAAAATATTCATTTCAAACTGAAATATCTTCAGCCTTGAATCACGTCCGCAATCCATCACATGAATTTAAAACAATTTCTACTTCACTCCAAAATTGCCACAAATTAAATTTACCAGAATCGATACCAATTATTTTTTTTTTCTCCTGAGTATATATTCAACACTCTCGGTGATGTGTGAGTGTACCAGCAGCTGAGAAGTTAGTCTATTTACATTTATTTATCCATTCATTCTTTTTACTTATTCTTCACTTCCCTCTTCTTCTCAATACGCTCACTCACGTCTTCCAAACATAAACATAAACAGTGACTATTTCTACATTGTATGAACGTAAACCAACACACATACACACCCATAAACAACAACTTATAATCAAACTCGCGCGTGATCTATCCCCTTTATTCATTTCTCGATTTTTCTTTTTCCAATGTACTATCTTCCCAATGCACATTTTTTTCCTTTCTAAACAAAAAGAACAACCTGAGATTAATATATATAAAGGTCATTGACTTTTTTTATCAATTCAGGTAATAAAAAATGAAGCAATAATAAAATTATATCTGTCACGGAAATGACGAAGAGAAGCCGAACATCAGCGCCGTGGCTTCTTTTTAAACGAGAGTGAAGGCAAGAAGGGGGATGTAATTTATTTGCAAGGCTTCCGGATCGATCAAACGATCTCTCTTTCTTCCTTCTCTTTCTCTCTCTCTCTCTCACTCTCCCTCTAACTATTTCTCCCGGTGAAGCAGCTGTTTCGCTTTTACATGTGGAATATGTTCCACCTGCAATGGGGCGAGAGTTAAAACAAGAAACAAAGGCGTCATATCTTTTCCACTATACACTTGCGATGTAAATATACATTCAATATATACATATATATATATATATATACACGTTTGGTGTTCGTATAATAATTGCGATCACGTTTTACGTTTTGCGCGCGGTCCTGACGATCGAGCAAGCGGAAAATGAATGAATTGCATTGACTTTCACCATCTATACAGTACAGTAGATCTTCACTAGGTTGTCTACGATATAAATATACATGTATCTTTACATGATATGAATATATATTTTCGGTTGCTTTTATGTTTTACGTGCTTTGAATGCATGTGAATGTATTGCAGCTATGGACATATGAAAATAAAATTGTAGAGCGGATTTAGATGCACAAAAAAAAAAAAACGATTCAGTGATACATTTCCTCCATTCCCTAAAGAGTCATTCACGATCGCGTGAGGTCGAATTTCATCGATATTATTGCATGGATTTTATTTTTGGTTCAGTGAGAAAAAGTATATATATACGACCTCATGTGTAACTGCGCACAATTTTCTTCCATCTGACCTTCTCTCAGGCAACCGCTGCATTATCTTTGGTACTCAAAGGAATAATATATATATATATATATATATATGTATGTATACACAATATATATTGTATCTACATAAACATATTGAGGTACTCTTGGGGAAAAGAGAGAAGTAAAGTTGAGACTCCCAAGGCGGATAGTGTATAATATATATGTATATCCACAATATACAATATGTATTTGGAACGATTTATTTTATTTACAATGTATATATCTATATATGGTAGTGCGTGGGTGTTTTTGTTCTTCGTCGATAGCCGCCGATGGTCGTTTGATTTACAATACTGCCAATTGGTCCGATGTAACCACAACGATTATGATTAGTGAGACATCATTAAAAGAGATAATTGTATCAACAATTCTGATAAATTTTTATAACTCTTTGTATTTATAATTAAAATCAGAAATCATCTCTGTTGTTAATTATTTTTCAAGTGCTGAATATCATGTACATTATTATTCTATAATAACGACAACAGCCACACTGAAAGTATACAATAATTCTTCTTCTTTGACATAGAATATTCATTAAAATCATAATTGAATATTTTTATTGATATTTCAATTATATCTTTGCATCATAAATATAACCATTAATTAAATAAATGATAATAAAATATAGTTATTTGTTTTACAAACATTTATAAATACTTCATACATGTTTGAAAAACTAACAACGACATTTGGAATTTTATTTAATGATAAATAATTTTACAATATTATTTAATAACGCATCGTTAACATTAGTGGCTTGCATTTGTGTGTGTGTGTGTGTGTGTGTATTTGTGTGGATTCGTTGCAATGCATTGGAATAAATCAAATAGCACCATGATTAGTCCGTGTATACGAAGTTTAACATCCAATAAATTCTCCCGATATATCACTTTAACGTGAATTTTATATTTATTATACACTCCCGCTTAGAGGCGTCGTGCACATATATACATAAACGCATCTTCTTCTTCTTGTTTTTCATCGTATTCGTGTTTCTTTTATGAAACGATATAGCCACACGCGGCAACGTCGTGCGGGTTATTAACAGTGGAACGAGTTCTGCCACGATGAGGATATAGAGAGAACGTTTAAAGTGGGATATGCATTAAAGCGTAATTGCTTACGCGTGGTCATATCCCATGTGGCTTATGGGGGACCTTCATACTCTTTCAATGTTCTTTTATTTTTTTTTCTTTCCCTTCTTTCAGCTTCATTCGACATTATAACAAAAAAATAATGAGAGAATGAACATTGAAGAAAAACAAATGTACAAAAGTATAAATACATATTTGTATGGATATATTTTACTCCCGCACTTTCTTTTTCTTTAGCAATTATAATCAATTTTAATTTACATTCAAAATGCTTTATAAGAGATGAAAAAAAGAAGAATATACAACGAGGAATGGTAGATTTTTACTTCTCATCGCGTATAGTGATAAAAAAAAATTATATTAGTATTGGCATCGAGGAATTCGAAAGTGCATATTGAGATAAAATGTTCACATTTTTTATGATCCTGAATTTATGAGGTAATTGATAAATAGTAGTATTGGCATTGGTAGAAATGTCATATGAACTAGTATTGAAAGTTCTTACTCGTTTAAAAATTACAAAAATCGTTTTTTTTTTCTCTAATTAATGTCCATAATTATTAATTAATATGTGATGATGATAAAATCAAAAATGTCTACGTATTTCTACGAATAATAATAAAAACTGTTCACAAATATAATTTAATCTATTGGTGATATTATCAGGAATTATTCCAGATCATTCTCTTCCACTCAACTGTCCAATGAGGTCATTTCGTTTTCTCAATAACAAATTTCAAATTGCTTCAAGAATATAAAATATAAAAAATTCATCCTCAATTTTTATTCATTATATTATGAAACTACATAAATGGTCTGTATCAAAAAATTTCGTTATTTATCTATTTTCAAATTGAATAAATGAACAGCAGGAAAGTGCATCAACTCATTCGTTTATAGTTGATTTAGAATTTTGCAGTTTAATATCCGATTAATAGCCGTGACGAAGAGTAAAGGCTGAGACGTAGAACAATTTTTTATTTATTTATTTTTTTTTTTTTTCATTCTCATATCTATCTGAATAGTTTTCATCGATGTATTATTCCGCACTACCTCCCGCTCTCCCTACATGTATAAAGATGGAGAGAAAATAATATACATAATATGTATATGTTTAGATGGTAATGTGGTGCACTTTCACTTTTTCCCATCAAGCATTATCGATTTCAATATACTCAACGCAATGGAAAAAAAAAAAAAAAAAAAGAAAGATGTATACGAAAATAGTTTTAAGAGAAATAAAAAAAAGGATGCTGAAGGCGAAGGAAAAAGAGAAAATTGATAAAATAGAGTTAAAGTGTACCAGTATAGAAAAGGATGAATAGGAATGAAGAAGGATGAGGTGACAAGATAAGCATGTCCTTGCCACCTTCTTGACACTTATATATTTCGTCTTGTTCTTCACTTTCTATTCAACCTTCAATCCCCTTACTTCTAACAACACTCCCCTATATATCTATATATATATATATATTTTCTATAATGTACACATCTTTATTTTACCAACTTGTCGTGATAAATGTTCCCGCCACTGGCATTCTCACGGTGTGACTTTACAACCATTTACAATATTTTTTTCTTTCCTTTTTATTATTTTTATACAGTCTATCTTATTTATTTATTTTTACTATTTGCTTCGAATTTATGGGGCGTTGTATATCTCTATGCGTTACCTTGAACGAATAATAAGATAGAATTTATTATTGTCAAATAAACGAATGAATAGATAAATAAATGAATAAATAAAAATTAGTTTGACTTCACTTGTTATTCTAAATTCATTTTTCGATCAATTTTATTGGCAAATAAAAAATAACGGAGATAAAACAAATAGCCAAAGTTTGTGAAGTATTACGAAACACAAACTCGTTAAACACATCTCACGAGGTAGTTTATGGATTCATTAACCTCCTGACTCTACACAATATTGAAAAGTTAAATGCTGAAATTTGATACAAATTTACAGATAATAAAATTGAAGAAAAAAAGAAAACATAATTGATAAAACATAATCAATAATACGAAAATCAATATTTCTGATATAATTTATACAAAAAAAAAAAAAAAGGAAGGTATTTCTATTTCAGAATTGCCAATACATCATAATTGTAAATTGTCACTGATGAAGAAAAAATTATGACAAATGGAATTATACGATAAATAATTACATAGGAGCAAATATAGTCAACATAATTATTCAGAAAATTTCAAAATCAATACACACATAAATATTATAGACTTGTATGAACCTGATGATGACGAGTCCTTATTTTGAAATGTCGTTTAAATATCATATATAAAAAATTTCTTATTACAACTGTGCAGAGAAACCTTTTTAACACGAGTGGAGACAAATAAATGATCGTACTGAAGCATTAAATGAAAAGTGGAAGCGAAGAAAAAAAATCCCTCGTACATTTTAAAACTCCTTTCGCAATGCTTCCGCCTTATATAAATAATGCAAAATTATAATAATAATAATTATTATTATTATTATTATAACAAGAGAATGGTGAAGAACAAAAGTTCTGCTGACTTTTCATTTTCTACATTATATGTAACAGTGGTGCTTCATTTTACGTGGATAAGCTGCTCTAGATTTCCACAACTCTCGAGACGTTTAAAAATAGGAAGAAAAGAAAAACAATAAGAAGAAAATTGAAAGGAACAAAAAACAATATAGATTGTTATCAAGGCATTGTGGAAATTTATATTTATAGTTACCACGGTATACCTATCAACCATTATCACAAATATTATCTTGTGCAACGATACTGTTATTGTTTTAATTCTCATCAGTAAGAAAAATCAACTCTCATACACCGAGTCAATAATAAATATTAAATATTGTTAATTAAAAACTTTACTTTCATGATGAATTCAAATGAAATGTACCACTAGTAATTATCAAGTTTGTTCAATCAACTCTTATATTCAAGTCTCAGTCTTTTCATATTCATGTCGTATTTCAACCTTGAAAACTCCTCACGATGTGAAAGTTCAAGGTTATAATAATGAGAAAGAATAAATAAAATTTCTTATCGAGAAATATGAAAAGGTGTTTCCGTAATGTCGAATACATTTACAATTTCACTTCACTCAACATAATCTTTATTGCAATACTATATTTATTTGAATATTGTAAAAATTTTAGTTCTCAATAAAACGAGAGTTATATTGGAAAGACAGAAAAAAGAAATAGAAATAGATGAGCTCTTTTTCGTAAAAGGAAAATAATGTTGCAAGCACAGTCTAATGTAAACTTCGTATAAGTCCTCACGGCTCGATGCTCACGCCACGCAAAGCTCTTACGTTTACTTTAAGCTTTGATCTTGTGACGCAGACTATATAAAAATAAGTCTGTGCTCGAGATATGCGCTACAAAGTGCAACGAAGCTTTCATAACCGATATAATACAACTAATGCATACAAAGCACATTCAATTCTTCATTCTTGGTTTTACAATTTATAATATTGTTCCTCGATGGTTGGTAATAATACTGTTCAAAACATCCTATTGTCCTTCAATTTAGTTCTTTTAATTCTAATTTATATTAATTGCCCAAGCAAGGTTTTCAATTCACCAAAAGGAAACCCTTGTCATTTCTATTGGATCAATACGATTTTTTTTTGTCAAGGTAATTAGGAATTGGGGCTTCATATTTCAATTAGAGTATTCGCTTTAGCAGGGAAGGTTTTCTGAGGCGTAATTTAATAGTAGCAGTTGCTACTGAGCCAAAATATTATCCAAATTAAAATTACAATTGGACGATTCCGCAGGATTTCTGAATATTCAGCGCCAGACGGTGAGAATTAAACAGTTCATTTTACGGGGCATTTCACTATAATCGTAGGACAGTATGAAATATTGAGGGATTTTACCGAGTCATTATGCAAATATTCCCGTGAGACACCACAAATTTTACCGTGTAACACCTCAAATTCCGCTCTGAAACACGGTCATAATTTTAAGCGTGAATGCAAAATTTCTACTGCGCATTTACTATGAAATTTACTCATATTCACAACATTCCCAATAATTGCAGTGTATTCATGATTATTCTGAAAAGATAATCTGCATGTAAATTTAATTAAGATTTCCATCGAAATCATCCCAAATGATGTGATTTTGCTGATTATTCAACACTCGATAACCATTATCTGAACTAAATCAAATGATTTTCTAAAAAAATCTCTACTAGAACACCAATTTAAATCCATTATAGAGAGAAAAAAAAAAAAGGTGCTGATGGACTATTCCTCCTGATCATATAGGAACAAAATAGTGCGACAATATTAAGTGTAGAAACAGAGTAAAAAAAAAACGGGAAATTTGCGCGTGTTTATAAACATACATAAATACCATATGGTTTTCTTCAGTTATAAGCAAGTGAGAAAGAAAGAAAAAGAGCGAGAAGAGTTGAACGTTTAATGAACGAGAATACGGAAACCAGTCCCGGAACAAATGCTGAACTGGTTTGTTCTCTGCTGCTGTGTGCGTTAGGGTAAAAGTTCTTTATTTTGTTTTTTTCTTTTTCTTCTCCAGATTACCACTGGTTGTTGTTATACAATTCAATGGCCGCGAGGAAAATTACGTGTTTGGTTTTCTTCATAAAATATATTGACTCAAAGAATCAAAATACAATGAAACTTTAAAATGATTTCTTGTTTGTTTATTTATTTATATAATTTCTTTTTTTATTTTTACAAACTGAAGTTATACAAAAATACGAAAAATATTTATAACATTTTGAGAGTCGTCGCACGAAGTACGTGAAACGTATATAAGAAAGTCGATTGGAAGTTGTTGAAATTAATTCTGCGTAAGAGGAAGAAGACCTTAAAGGAAAAATTAAAAAAAAATGGAACAAAGAGAGAAGAAGGAACCAGTTCAGGTTCTCGCGTGTGTGTACATACGTAAACAAAGTTGTCTCGACCCGCAAGCAGTGAAACGAGAGTTGAGAATATATATCTCTCTACTTATCCTCAAAAGGCGCATTCTCACGACGAATATCAACGTCCGACGACCTCTCATCGCCTTTCTTTATTTCATTTCACTACTTTGTCTTCTTATATTACGAAATACAGCGGAAGAGTCAAAGATGTTTCGATTCTTTTCTTCTTTTTTCTAAGCAATGAAAGGTGTTATGTAATCTGTTACTGTGGCCGCCCTATCGGTATATATCATATACACTACAGCTGCAATCAAGCATTCAAAATCGTGTTCGGAACATTAATGTAGTTCTATTAAAAATGAAAGATTGCCGATAAATCTCAATCCAGTAAAAATATTTCGAACGAAGTTATTGACATTTTTAGCTAGCGAAAATAAACTAAAAGAGTGCTCTAATAATGCTACATAAAAATAAAAGACACTTCCGTGTATCTTATTCTCCATATTCTTATGACTTATGCACTGCAAAATATACAATAGAAATTCTCTAATAATATTGACAGAATGATTTAGAAATTTAATATTAATATAAAAACAAAGTAAGACTCCTATTTATTCTCCGATAAAAATAACGTGAGAATAACAAAAAAAATGTTTGATATTTTCTAATTCAGCACTATATGTTATTAGTAATGGAAAATAGGATATTTTTTCAGCGAATTTAATCGTGCACTTTTTATACACCCATTAGATTGCTTTCTTCGTAATAAAACAACCTTCAATTTCCTCTGTAAATCATCGGATTGATAATAAAAATAAAAATGCATCAGTCGGTTGATTTCCGGCTCATATAAAAGGTGAATTGGTGTGTCTTCTCTTGTGACGCGAAGCCACGAGACTGAGAGAGTGTGCAAGTGACGGCGGGCGGGCGTTAGTAGGTTAAGGTCACCGGACCACATCCGCCTCCGTTTCCATTACATCGTTCTCATCGTTCATCGTGCAAGCATATATATATATATATATATATGTATATTTATATACATATATATATCTTTAGCTACATCTTCTTCTTTTACAACGACACATCATGCTCAGTTGTGTGCTCTCAATTCTCGAGCTCATAAATATTTATGAATTATGAATATTGCGACCAAGTCCTGATGGGACCATTACGATGATGTTTATGTATCATATCTGGGATCTACATCGTACAATCGCTTCCATTTTCTTTCGAGGCCAATCGATTATGTATTATGTCTCTTCTCTCGCATCAACTTGTACGATGATATTCACTCAATTAATCGACAATTGAAATAATAATTTTTATTATTAATATCAAAAACATATTTGTTATTTTTCAACTCTGAAATTAGACTTTGGTAAAAGTTAATGTATTTATTCATCATGATAAATAGTTTACAGTTAATCAAGTCTTGTCACACACACAATTACATTTTATTATTTTCATCATCATAACAAATATGAATGCTAATTAATATTCTTGGGATTTTATTTTTATATAAGAAATATTTAATTCTATATTGAGAAAATTCACACCTCTTGCTCTAATACTGGGTTAACTATACAATAATCGTCTGGATTTCACTTCATTGAGCTGCGCTGTAGAATTACGAAAGAAGGAATAGAGCGAGGCCGGAAGTGCTTCGGGGTTTGTATATAGAGACAATAGAGAATTCGTTTTCCCTCACTGTGAAACAATTATATATTCTGCACGTATTCACTCCGTGACTATACATAATAACGACTCACTGATTTTGTCGCAATCAAAAATTTGCCGCATCCCGTTCGTTTAATAATTATTTTAAATATACATATGAAGCTATCGATTTGATTGGACGCAATTAATGAGAGCCAAATTATTTTTACATAATTGATGCTGATCAAAAAGGCACGATGAAAATAAAGAATAAAAGAAGAGAAGAAGAATATCCATGATAATAACACTCTCATTATAATCATAATCAATTTGGAATTTCAATTCTACTCTTGCCATTAAGAATTTCCAAACGTAATTTTTTTTAATAATTATCATCATCATTATCTTGTTGCCTGGTGCTCAAAAACTGCAGTGAATAATTTTTCGATACACATACAGTGTGTAAACAAAACTTACTATACAAAATTTCACTGCAATATGTAATGAACGTTACTCTACACCAGAGAACAAAGAGCACGAGGCTCACTACATACATGAAGATACTATGTAGAACCTATATAACTCTCATGCTTTGTATTTCATGAATACCTTCATAATCGACATTCTAATCATATACATGCGCAAAATCATTTCATCCCCCACGTGAATGCAATTAGAATTATATCCAACATTGTTATAATATGTATTGTGAGTGTGCAATTGTGAACATGAAACTTGATGAGTTTCGCTCGTTTTATGATAGTAAATGCAAAATATCATCCAATACAATTGGTATGATGAGATGCAAAGAGAACTTTATGTACAATACTCAATGCAAAATCTAGTTAAGAGATGTTCAAGTTTGCTGAATATAGACAGTTAATAAAATGAACGTATAATAATACATATTGAATGTTCAACCATCAATGTCTCATATACAAAAAGACTGTGACCGCGAAGGAACTCACTATTCAACAATCGAACTCAATACGTAACATGACTAGCTGCATGTGATGTGGGTACAGTGCGATTCTCCCGCAGATTCGTGCAAATGTGGGTAGTTTAATCAAATCAGAGTCGTTGCCAGACGCTGTGGTTCGAGTCATTCGAGGGTTTACGTAATGGAACTATGACAGATTGGGTCATGGGAAAATTGATCCTCGTAAATTGATTCAGGGAATGCGTCCCCTGATAATTGGCTCTTTGAATATTTGATTAGGATTCAGACTGACAATAATTCTGTCTTGGGGTAAATACAGAATGGTAAATATTCGAATTTAGAGTGAAGAATAACAAAATTTCTGTATAAAATTGTGAATTTATATCTGTGTTTATGGGTAAGAATATTTAATGTATACTCAATATGTATCATCCATTATTATCTAGAAAATTAGTTTCACAAATCAAGAGCAGCTCTGTGCTTTGATCTCAGGAATAATCAACTAGAATATTGGTCCCACGTTATTAGATTGCTCAATATATTGGAATCCCAAATGACCAAAAAATATTTCTCATCAATTTTTCATGAATTATTTTCGTGAAAATTCAAAGAAAACTATTAACTACTGATTAACTAAACTATCTCTGCAATTGTATAATCTGTAGCTTATTCTCATCATTTCAATAGTAATTACAATTTATGATGGAATATCCTCTTGCGTCCCTCTTACGACATCAATCGGACGTAATAATATTTGAAAATGTTTTGAATTAAAACCGCGTGGATTCATTGGAATTGAATGCGGTGTATCCAAATTTTGACAGCGATAAATCTCCAATGTAAAGACGAGTAATATTGGTCTGTCATTGATTGACATAATTGATAATCATAATCGAGAAAATACGATAAAATATTTTGTTTTAAATCGTATCATATATCATTTCGTTTTTTCTCAAAGATAGCGATGGAATATAATATTTTTAAAGATAAGATATAACTTCTTGAAAGAAAGAGAAATACAAACAAATTCATCAAAATAATTTATTCACCGATAATAATATTACATGAATATAATAATAACAACAAAAAAAGAAGGAATAAATATAATGAAAGTTGAAATTAATAAAGAAAAATCAATTTCACTGAAGAACAATGAATCCAGCTTTCCATATCAAGTGTCCTCGAACAATTGTCTGAAACCAATTGTTCGATGATCAAAGGAACCAATAGCAATACGAACACAAGCAATATCAATTGAGCTCCCGCATTGTACTATGTTTGATTAATCAAACCTTAATTACTCAGCTCTCTAGCTAACTGGAAGCTTGTAAAGCCACTCGACCATACAACTATAGAGAAAACAAGAACCAAAGTTAGCAAGAACAGTTACGAAAATTAGAAAATTGGTACAAGTGACATGAAAATTGTCATGAGTATTATAACTTTAATAAAAGGAAGTCTCTGTCGACCTTTCTATTTCTCTATTTCTATAGCACGAGTACAATTTCGCAAAAATCTAGGTCCTGGTCATCATCCAGTCTACTTCCCAAGCCAGAGCCGTCAATATAGGAATGGTGATGCCATTCCCTCTTAATCCATCGGAAAACCTTCACTAAAATTGAACTAATACTGTACCGATTTAAAAAATTCATTATTGATCATAAAGACTAAGTAGAGATCTAAAATGTAACGAAAGTCATCCGTATAAAGCCTCACCAACTAGTACAACACACAATCTCACATTACTAACCATCATAGGAGCATCAAGTTTATATACCCATCAAACTTCTTCACATATTGCTCATCGTGCAGTAGAACTTTTGTGACCCCTTGTTGGGATACCAATGCCATCATCAGTAAAATAACTAATATAACAAGAACGTCCAACCACTCAAGATATCTATAATGCAGATACATATACGTATCCTCACATATATATATATATATTCCTGAACTGGAATTAGATCCTTAGAGAAGCCTTCGTTGTTGTGTGGGTGTTTTAGTTGTATACAGCCTATCATGGTAACGTTGGTTAATGGCGGCACATGCAGTAACGAATGATACAGCCCCGTATCTCGAGTGCCTTCTGGGCCAACTCGGTCGGTGACCTCTTCCTCCTCCATCGTTTGTTTATCCTTCTCTTCTCCTTTTCATTTCTTATTCTCTTCCTGGTTTGTGCTCACTCGCTCACCCGGCGCCTTTTAACCAGTCTCGTACACATTTTCTTTTATTATTATTCTCATTTCATCTTTTTTTTTTTGATTTCATTCTCGTTTTGTTTTTTCTTCATCTTTTCTACCAGCACGCCCCCGAGAAAGTCGTTAAGTCATTTTAATCTCAAGTATTATGTTACCGCAACAGTATTAAATCCATATGTACATCAATGTGTTAAAATTAACGTGATTATAATTGACGGGTGTTTTGGCGCGCGCAAAGAAGAAACGAAAATGTCTGCCATCCTGCGGTCATAGATTGAAGGTAAAGTAAAATTGCACACGCGCGCACCCGCATGTCATCGTTGAATGGGCAAGTGGGCGGCAAGATTCAAATGGTCGGTAAGTTGGGTTTTTTTCTTTTTTTTTTCGCGATGCAACCCGAGTGTTTCCGAGGTCAAAGCGCGCGCGAACTTGCATTGCATACTGTGGATTATGGCACACTCTTGAGACGACAACAACAACAATAACAATAACACAGTGATTGTGAGGGAGAAAACCGTGAGGAGTGATAGAGATAGTGAAAGAGCCGCTGATCTCTTGGCGTCGGTTCAACAGGCGGCAAGCAGCGAGAACGTTACTTCTCCTTTTATTTAACTTGGCTCACCAGTATCGTTATTTCTCTCTCATATATATTTTTCTCCAATCTCTCTTCCTTCACTCACGCTCACACTCGTTCTTATTTTCTTTCTCTTTTTCCACAGTGCGCGAGATCTACCTTTGGCCGTGTAGGAGTAGAAAGTCGCTATTGTGCTGGATCTGGTTTTATATAAATAGCATCGGCGTCGCTCACACGCCACCACTCTCCGCAGAGTAGAGTGAATAATAAAATAATAAAAAGGTAAACGCGGGCGCGCGCGCGCGGTAATGGTGACTATGTAGATATTTGCCAGTTGCTGGACGCGGATACTGGGAAGTAAATAAAGAGTAAAAGGATAATAAAAAAAAATATATATATATATATGTATATATACACTTATATATAATAATCTATGAAAAAGAAAATAGAGAAATTAGAATGAAACTAATAATAATAATTTTCATTTAGTAAATGTCAATAAAGTTAAAAATGGTGATTTGTATGTTTAATATTGGGAAGCAATAAATTTTCATTATTTATGTTTTCTCAGTGTATATATAGGCAGTATGGTACTTCATCGAATATAAGATGGCATTATGTAAAGTGGGTTGTGTGGTACATTTATTCACAATGTGCCCCTGAGCCTGATTCCGTGTCCCGGTCGCGAGTCATGGTGAATGCAAAATTTTTGTTCATGGTATATTATATATGTATATATATATATAGAGGCCATTTTGTAAATGAGACGGTGATGCGGGAGGGAAAATGTATATACGTGACCTGCCTCGCCTCGAAGCACTATGGATGATTCACCGATGGCGGCGGCAAAGCCACCAAAGAAAGAGAGACGAGAAAGGAAAAAATAAAAATATATATTGGCATATCGGAATAAAAATGTGGGGAAGAGAGGAAAGAGGAAAGATATAGTAGAAAGAACAAAAAAAAAAAATAAATATTGAAGCGTGACACGATTGGATATAGAGTTGAAATATTTATCATCATATAACATTCTCCTGACCTTTCTCAAACATTTTTATTATTATTCTGTCGTCTTATCCGCGGGGGATTTTAATGAATACCTCAAATATTTAACGTTGAAAGAAAGTATATAGGTGACCGTTATACTTTTTTCTTTGTCATTACCATTTTTAGATTTAATATTAATAGTTATGAGCATGTATATAAATGTACTTTCGAAAGTATTTATTGATATGGAACGATGATAAAAATATCAATTGAACCCGTTCGATCTAATCTTGCGCACTCGATTTTCCTTTTTAGATCACTGAACATACGGTTTGTGAGCAAAGAGATACACACCTTTGGGCTACTATCTTTTACTGTATCTCCGTGTGGTTAAATGTGTGTCGGTGTTTATATGTGTTTGCCACCGTATGTGATTGGTAATACCAAAAACAAAACAAAAAAGGCAATAAAAAATAAATAAATAAAAATAGAGAATAAAAAAAAAATGATTAGCGCGCGCGCGAGAGAGTTTACAGCCAGTGGCATATGGCCGTAACTACTTAGTAAGAGACCAGATGTTACGATTACACAGTGATCGCATGATGCATATGTAAGAGTTGCTTTTATGTCCCGCAAACTTCCGTCTTATATGTATTTGCACTATGAGATTAATTGCGATTATTAATCTCACAACTCATATCACTAATTAATGCATGAAATTTGACATTTTTTTTATTTAATTATTTATAGACATTTTTTCGCCCATTATTTTACTATCAACAAAATTATTGTAAACTGAATGACAGTGTTAATATACATGTGATAATAAAGACACGTTATAAAAAACTTTATTTCCAGTCTAAACATTTTAGTTTTAATAATAACGCAATAAAATTAATTTAATATCATTTTTTTTTCCTCTTCGAGGGATGAATTTGAAATATTAAGTGACAATTGTGTATTCAAAGCTATGACTCGATAAAAATTACTGTCGCGTATGTCCCGCTTTTATATTGCTATTTTTATTTGTTGGTTTTTTTTTTGCTTTTTTATTACATTTTTTTTTTTTCCATTCCTTATCTTTGGAATATTTATGAGGGTCCGTATACGGTAGTTTTACCAACGTCATGTAGACACGAGACCCGTGCCGACGACGAGCGTGTTTCATACGGTTGAGTTTATAAGTCTCAATGGCAATTTATCAGCAGAGAGTGACGGAAAAAAATACAGTCTGTAATAATAATTGGTATTACATGGAAATAAAAATACCACTGTTCACATTTTTATTCACATCCAATTCATCGTAATTGTATACTATGCAAGTTTCCTGCTTTTCTTTTTAACACTTTGATACGTGTGATGAAAAAAAAGTATTGGAATGATCGAAGATATGAATGTAAAAATCGGGACAAATCTCTATTTAATTCCTCATATTCAGACAAAGTGTTGTAAGGGAGTTTTAAATTTTTAGTAAAAGATCTTCCTATATAAAGAACAAATATATTTTTCCACCCAATCAATCTTATCAATTGCAATATGTTCGTGGTATTCATGGATTTATAAATAAGTTTCAATTATTAATTCAAAAAAAATAATTCTATTGAACATAATCAATGGAAAGTTCTCCTGATAATTTGAGAATGATAGACATTGTCAAGTGTAGAAAATATAAATTGCGGATTCGATTTATGGGATTTTAATGATTCATCAATGTCCTTCCAATTTTTTATATTAAATTCTCGAATTTATCGTTCAAAACTCGAGCTACATCCAAAGGACAATGAGTGATAATTCCTAATGTTCTGCGCTTGATTGACAAGCACATCCATCAATGTATCCATTTTGTATTGTCTGGAATTTATTTATTTACGAAACATCATGAAAGATGCAATAATTTGCTTTGTTCAAGTCTTCTACTATATTTTCTTTTCTACAATAAATTTCTAGTCATACTATTTCAACAGCAAACAAAGTTACTCGACGTAACTCACATTGAATCATCAAATTTCATCATCCAACGTATTTATATCAATATATTTATGCAGTTCTTTCGTCCATCCTCACTAAAATCAACCATAAAAATATTCCTATCAAAATTCCAACTCTATTAATACAATAATATTTCATCTTCCCTCTACAAAAACATTCACCACCACTGTTAATAAATACTTTCTCTTATTTATTTTATTATATGCATTTAAATTTTTCCTATCAAACTTTTCTTCAACAATAAACTGCGTACCAACCGCATAAAATAAACTCACACAATTCTTATCATAACAACACTCGTTAATTAAAATTAAAAAATGTTATTATTATTTTTTATTATAATCATTGTTCAGTGATTTAAACACGTGAAATAGACATGAAATTTCTTCGTGTCAACAAGTTAAAATTTCGTCTGACCATATTAACCGCAAATGTTTATTACAACTGTAGCTATATTTTTCTTGTGAAACCAGACCAGAACATCATCAACAGCTAATTCTGATTCGTGTGATGTTAAAGCAGAAGCACTAATACCATCCAAGCTTGTCATTCATTTTCTAGGAAGCTTTGCGGTGAGCACTCTCTCCACAGATGCCACTTACATACGTATATATATATGTACATACACTAACCACTAATACACTATGACCATTAGCTTTGTCCTCACTACATCAAAGTCCAACTTGAAAATGTATTGAAGCATCTATCATTCAGAATGGCACCAAATGTAATTTCATATTATTTGACATGATAAAGTAAAAAAATCGAAGGAATATAAAAAAAATTGTTGAATTGATGGTTGATATCACTGCTTCATTCAATAGAGTGTCAAACTATGGCGGATAGTTTCAGAATGATTGAATAACCAAAAGAAAAAAAGAAAAAAAAAGAAACGATAAGAAAAGGAAAGGGAGAAAAAGTATTATTTTTTTTTTCTTAAAGGCAACATGGAAAAATTTCCTTGCATTATCATGTCCATAAGGCGCCCTGTCGTTTCTTGAACAGACGTACAGGATTTAATGTACACATAGATATATATATAGGGATGCATGGATATATTGTGTATATATATGAGAATGAATACAACCCAGATGACAAGCGCACGTCGCTGAAGTATCTTATAGAACCAAAGTCATGTCGACGTGCCATCGTGACTAAGAACTCATAAATCTGAGAGTACATCGTTGTGTTGTACGTACTTATGTATATGTGTATGTATTATGACTGAACAATTCTATGGTACAACGTTTGAGGGTTTATAAATAATAAGCATTCGAATATAATGAGATTGGAAAATATTTTTCTGAGAAACAAAAATTGAAAAGAAGGTGAAGAAAAAAAGAATTTTTCAATGGAGAAGAATTCTTATCGATGTGTATTCTTATACAATATCGATAATATTTTCTTGTCGATACTTATTGCAATATGTAATAAAAAAATATTGATTATTTATGTCGATAAACGTCAATGGATAAATAAATTAGAAATTACGTCAGATAATTAAATTTGTTTTAATACCTCTGAGTTATAGTTGGGAAAAAAATTTTAATGAAGTGTTGGCAGAAAGTATAATTGAAATTTTGCGCTAGTAGATAAAAAACACGCCTGTGTACTGTCATATACAAAAATAATTAATTCTCGTAGAAGGGAGAAGAAGGAATGGAAGAAATGAAAAAAAAAACAATGAGGTCTTTCTCTCGGTGGAATCCCGTATGGCAAGGTCGTCGTGAAGCATCTTTAGTCTCGAGAATAAAATACGGTCAAAAGTGACACGTTATAACGTCAATGTACCTCATAGATATCTTCTTCCATTATATTCTCCTATCATCCTCTTGTTTATATACCAATATATACTAACTTAACCTTTTCAACAGCAGTGTCAACTCAAAATACATTCCCCCTTTTTATAATTAAGTTTTTATTTTCCGATGTTGCATTATAATTATTTGCAACAATCGCACGTGCATTTTTATTGTTACACAACATTCTTGACTAATAAATATTCACTGTCATAATTTACTCATCCATTCAGTGAACAATTGAGTTGCACATAAAAAATGATTTTCTTTTGCAGAATAAAATAGATTTCGATGAATCTTGACAGATAATAATCTATAAATTAGAATGCAAGAATATTTTTACTTGTATAGAATGAATACAAATTCAAGATGAACTAAATAGAAATAGCTCATCCGAAATAGTAAATCAATGTTGAGAATATTATTCAGAACTGCTAAAAACTTGTGTAAGTCACTCAAAACTTTCAGACAATAAAATATAAACACCATTCTCATTGTTATCAACTCCTAACTACTTTCGACCACTAACTTTTAAGCAATTCAATCAAAATGAATTATGTCTATACCAAAGGGTTAACATATACAAACTACACACATATATATAAATATATTTAGTTCGATAAGTTATTGGTACTAGCACGCGCGTGATATTCCAGTTTACATGCAATTTCAAACGAGTTAATCCACTTGAGTGCCCGGACTTTATTCAAACCTACTCGACCCAACTTACATTGCACCATAATATTGCAAAATAAAAAAAAAAAAATTTAATTAAGAAGAACTTGTACTCTGCAGAGCCCTCTCGAGTAAAACGAACGATTATATTGTAATATAAATACGTATATGAATACATATGTATATATACATATATCCACAAGTATTATATGAATTATCGTCACGCGATGTGGTGATTGCTTGTCCCATACACATTAATCAATTGATCATCTTTTGAAAAACAATTCTTCAATTAAATATAAATCACAAAAACTATTACAAATATTTATAATGGATTTTAAAATGAGCAAAAAATGATGAATTTAATGAATTAATAAATAACAACACATAAATGTAAACACATATTGAATATAGAAGCTTATTTACGGAATTTATTTTGTCGAGGACACGCTAGATAACTTTACAAAACAGACTTACATATTTATGGTATGTCTATACAGTTGTGTATTAGATTGTAAGAAATGTGTGTCAGGGTCCTGCGCGCTTTTGACCTCACCAATCTAGATAAAATTTCTTCCGCTTTATATCACACTAGCCAATCTACCTATGTCTATTACATGTACACATATGATATACCTGGAAGGTGTTTATATTACGTGCACAATGCCACATTAATATATAAATTTAAAATTCATAATTATATCTATCTGATTTTATCTCATCTAATATTTTTAAACGGGCAATTGTTTTGCATTTGTAAATCTATTTTATCTCAAAATAGATCTAGCTATTTCAATGTAATGAATTGTATCTATTTTCGAAGACGAGACTACTCATTGTCATTGATTTTTTAATTCATTATTACTTTTATGTATAATAATGCATATACAACTATTGTTTGTTTATTTATTATTTTTTTTTTTTTCATTGACTGTTCAATTATTTTATATTCGTCCGTGATTTATTCTGCATTAATTATCTCTATCATCTCCGGTATATTTAATAGTATTATTATGTTGGAATAAATTTTGGTTGTTTGAAATATTCGTACATTAAATTGGGTATTAAAGAAAAAAAAAAAGTTTTATGTATGGTGAGTGGTATTTACAGACAGACAAAAGAATAACAAAATGATGGCGAAGTTATAGTACAGTGGCGATCCCGGTGTCTTTCCGCTCTACAAGCTTGGGTGCGTAACGAACCGGAAGCGACCGGCTGCCAACCGCCCGGAAGCTCTGATGCGCTCGATGCCTCGCTTCCTGTGGACTAACGCACTCTGATGGCAATTATTGTACTGCAAAGTGGGCGCGCTTACGCTTGTTCTATCCACGAGTCGTGAAATCAATTATGTCCACATAATATCATTATACCATATATGTCATTTTTTTCTTCTTTATTTTTCTAATTTTAGAATATTCATGATGCGCAAAAATCGTTTGGTTTATGATTATAAATGCGTATTATGCGTGGAGAAAAATTGTTTACAATTTTTCTCCAAGTGTATGTAATCATAGAAATAATGTTTTATTAGTTTTTTTTTTATTATTTTTTTCTCGCAGTAAATTATACATAAATTTTAGTAAAAGTTGGCGGAAGTTTCTTGCTAAAAATTTGTTTCTTTTTATTGAGTTTCTTTCTTTCCTAACAGATTAAAAATTTTAGATTCACCAATATAAAATTTATGTCAATTCCATTTTATTATTTGATTTCGTTGATCGAAAAGGAATGTGATTTAAAATGTGTTATATAGTAATTCTATCAGGAGACGAGATAGTGAGAGTGAATTTTCGATGTACACATTCGTGGTGTTCAAATGCGGTATTTATTTAAAGAACAATTTGAAACTGGGTCATGGATTATTTTTCCCCAAGAAGATTTGAATTAAAAATGTGCTCTTAAATATTCGCGCATGTGGGAAATAGCACTCTCGGGAGCCAATTTTAGCAGTTCCCTAAATCACGTGCTACAAATTTATAATGAAATCAGTCTAATATATTTCTGAAATTAGATCATATTTTTCAAAATTAAACATTAGAAATTAAAAGTACTTCGTGTGAACAAAAAAGTTATTTCAATATGTAAATCCTGCCAGTATTATTTGTGAATGAATTCCATCATTAACACTTTGAACATTTATTATTATCAAATTGCGGAGAAATATATTGCGAAATTCCATATATATCTTAAAATTCATCACTATGCTAACAATTATGAATATCAAACTATCATACTTCCCTAACTCCATCACGCTCTACTCATACACCTACGGAATATCTTCCACACATTGAAACTTGAATGAATTTTGCATATTAATACAGTGAAGTTATTCGAAGTTATATATAACATCCACACGTCTTTGTTCAAGCATTTCAATAACTTATTTCACCTCTACTAAAATATAAACAAAAAATTCTGAAGATCATTTTTTTATCAAAATTTAATTGTGTTTTTAGTTTTGAGAAACAAAAATAAATTGCAATAATTACTAATAAATATCCCAGGTAGAAATTCAACACAATTCATCACACCTTTAACATGTATATTTTCACTCTGTTTTATATACAATAATATTGGATGCTAATGAGCGAATGTGGTAGAACAATAACTGATATATATGCGTAGGTCTGCATGCAGATTGTGCGCAATGTTGGGAACAAAAGGGAGAGATTTATAAATACTTATATGTGTAATACATATAGATGCAGTCTCGATTATATGTGGCGGTATTATAAATTGCCCGAGCATTGTAAAAATCATGACAATATCGTGATAATGAAAAAACTATGAGAAATTCCAAATAGTGTCTAATTAAATTTTTCCTGACATGTAATTCCATCAAGTGATTACACGCAAAATGTCATGTATAAAAAAAAAAAATGGGACAAGATGAGAAAATCTGAAAGAATTTATATCCGCTCGGTGTGATTCGTTTCATGTGTCATTAAATATTTCATTCACGTACTGATAAATTAATTGCAAAACAGAATAGAAACCATTTTAATTCGCTTCAATTCTATTTTTCTGAAATTAAAATATGAACTATTATTTAATGCAGGAAAATGTTTTTATTATCGTGCAAATAGTCTATAATTGGTAAGCTCATATGTGATTTCAATATTAGATTTATACACATATTACACATGTATGTGTACATATATTTATGGATACCTTCCGGCAATAACTATGGAATAAACAGCACTCGCGAGTGCGTGTAGAACATTTTGATATAAACCTCCAGGCGTTAAACATAAATTATATAGATAGCTACATCCAATAGTTTGCTATATAGAATATATTTTTCAAGCGATGCATAAAAAATGTGGAAAAGAAAAATTATAGTATGACTTCAAAGCAAACATTTATTGCTCTTCCTGGATATTAATTTTTAGTGATAAAAAAGAAAAATTGGAATCATCAGGAATTTTAGAGAACTTATCCAAACAGGTCTTCACATTTTTCATCACACTAAATTCATAAAGAATTCTTCGGTCTGCATGTATTAAATAATGACCGCAAATCTGAAGAGTCTATAAAAAAAAAGAATTGATGATGAATTTGTGACTTAAAAAATCAGTCTTTTCCATACACCATCCCCCCCCCCCCCCCCCCCCCCCATGCAAGCAGCACTTGTTCCAAGTAAATTAAATTGGAATTGAAATAATTTACTTGTCGAGCCACGAGACAGATTTTTTTTTAACTTCATTAATACCCCCCAAAATATTTTTTACCCACGCTGTATTCATTATATTGAATTTCACATCCTTTTACACTCCAATAGAAGCAAAGTAAATTAAATTCACTTCACTAAACTCATTTATGATTCGCCACGTCACAGAGTGAAACAAACTTGGCAACATTCCCTTTGACGATGGAGTCCTACTCGAAATAGCTGTGTCTAATATCTTTTCATTTTCGTTTTACCGTGTCATATATATATATATATATATATATCTATATATAAATCTGGAATGAAATTCAGCAAACATGTATAGAGAACAGTGTGGCTGTTCCGATGAATGTTCTTTTGAGCCCAAGTGAAATGAATTTTACCTGGCACATTATCAAACTATTAAAGTAAAAATAAATACCTAATTTTCTGGGTTATTGAATCTTTTATCATTCCTCATTTCATTAACACAAATATCATCCAGACTATTGTACAAATATTATTGACAATTTATCGGTAAATAAATAATTCATGGACACATGTCACAATTCAATGCTCATTTAAACGTGAGGTATTTCTACTAAATATAACATTTATTTGTGTATCAATCATTGGCATTATCCTGACTGATGTCATTTAATCAACGACATCAATCAAGTGAATGCTGTTCGACCCACATCATAATTGCGGATGTGATATAAAACGAGAAAAAAAAAAAAAAAATAGAACAAATATGCTGACGTACAGTAAACGCTAAAAATATTCTGACACTTGTCACTCAGTGTTGAATTTGCTGAAGAAATTGCATACACAGACAGAACAATAAAATCTCGAGTGAAATAATTAATGTCTAGATATCTTCTTTATATATAATTAAAAGATAGTAAAAGACGAAATAAAATGAGGACGTGAATAATGACCAACTGCGTGCAAAAGAGATACTGAATGTATCTATTTTTCTAATTTATCTGCAGAAATTATATTGAGATATTTTTTACTGAATAACTGAAATTCTTTCTATTCTCACATTCATTCTTTTATTTAATAAATAAATGTGGGAACTATGAAGATAATTTTGATATTAAAATGCTACTACACAACTCATCAATTTTTCGAATCTGTTAATTCTATTTCACTTCTGGATAATCCATTTGCTCAGTTCTAATCTAGCTAATTAAGTATTATTTTCTTTTCCTCTGTTCTCATTATCCTCATCGTAAGCTGTATCATGTAGCCACTATGTGAGAACTATAGAAGGTATATTGAAATTAGTAATTTTAAGGTAGTAGTTTTAGCTTGAAATATCGCTAACATGAGATAATTAAATGTCTAGAAATACATTCTTTTTATTTGTATAAAAACAAAAGACGAAATTATTGTTCTTGTAAAGACACTGTTGAGTGCTTTTATATACCTGTACAAAATATATTTGTTTAGAGTAAAACCATTGATGTGGTTTAGAGTGTACACATACACGTGATCAGTGAACGATGTCCTGGAATATGCAAGTGTGCAGTTCTCACATCTATATATACTCTCACATCTATATACTTTACATATATGTACTGTGCATACACCTATCTCATATGACTTTCAACCAAACGCATGAACTTCGACCTAACTTGACTTGACTAGAAACATGCATGGATTAAATGAAAATTCACTACCTAACTCCAATATGAACGATTATATTACCATCTCAAAATTTTCCCTGATTAAATTCCTTTTATCACTTTATTTATGGTACATGGAGTAAAATGACACTGAAATCAAATTATATATAATTAAATTTGTGTTGGAGAGTATGAGAGTAGATATACATACATTAATTGCTGCTCCAAAATTTTAACTAAAGTCTACGAGTACTCTCAATCACTTTTATGAATTTTATTTACCATTTATTCTCGATTGAAACTTTTTTTTTGTATATTTCGGGTAATCAACTGTAAATTATGATTAGCGAAATTAATATTGCAGACGAACTTCAGATCAAAGTGAACTTGATTGATGATATCGAAAACCAATTGGAATCGAAGAAAAGAAATAGCTGGGAAAAGTTTGAGAAACTTTTTCATAGGGACACGCTTCCTGCAACATTAATTGTGAAGAAAAAAGTTGCTCGATTTAATTACTAACTTTTCATCTAAAAATTATACAGAACATTTTGCTGGATGCCAATTCATTTTGGAATCAAAAAAAAAAAGTGATCAAACTTTTAATAATTTATTTATTCTGAATAAATTATTAAACTTGGACCTTTTTATTTTTTCATTGTACAATTTGTGAATAAAATTCTTTGGAATTCTAGAAATAATCTTTTATTCACTTATATCAATGATAAAAATATGTGAACCTTGTCATGAAAATTAAACACAGAGGATGAGGAATACGTTTTTCACATACAAAAGATTCTCAACAATTGAGGATGATGGAAAAGTAAACGCAAACATTCAAGACAACTTGCACTCAAAAATTTTTATTCTTATCGTTATCACTGTACGTGATAAAAAGTACATGGAAGTGCAAAATACACGAATATATACGAAAATAGTATGATTATCAGGTGAAAAGTTGAAGATTACATGAGAAGTATGATACGCAGTACGTGCAGACATCAAAAGAATTGATCGATTGGAGTAAACAAAATTCTTGTCACGATTTTCGCAAACTTGTATTTCTATATCAAAAACTTCTCTTTTATATTCGTAATACATGCCACCTACGTTTCTATTTTTCTAGCACCAGTCATCATATAGACATTAAAGATATTATTATTTATTTATCCAATATACATTTTTATTTGTTTCAATACTCAAAAACTTTTGAGGATTCAAACTCTTTCACAATAGTTCTATTTACACGAGTTACACACGAACATCTTTCCGCTTCACTAATTTACTTGAAACTTGACGTACAGAAGTTTTAGAGACCATTAATAATGGAAGTAGAATCGAATTATTTATACTTCAGAATTATCATACTAAATATATCCGATAATGACTTGAAAATTTTGCACAACTAGCTCTGATAAAAACAAATATTTCTGCTCCAATTTTATTTTTACTCAACAACTCATCTCTATTTTATATATTATTTTATATCTTTATTTTTCCTATTTGTTTTTGTATAACATAACATTGTCAAGAAAAATAATATCTCACTTTT
This sequence comes from Zele albiditarsus, assembly GCA_958496275.1. Lineage (NCBI taxonomy): Eukaryota > Metazoa > Arthropoda > Insecta > Hymenoptera > Braconidae > Zele > Zele albiditarsus. The sequence continues at coordinate 5,932,216 of OY292413.1, read as the reverse complement.
GTCCCAACTATTCTATAACATTTGAGCAATTCTTCATTTCTTTGCAAGCAACAATATCAGTTTATAGACGACTTTATTACTTACAAAATGTATATTTACCATATGTGGATTATAAAGAATGAACGTCAAGGAGATAGATATGAATAATCCTGTAGGTCTTTTTGCGTTTCTATATGCTTCGGATAAAAGTCATGTTTGCATTCATCATGTGCAGTCTATACTACACGTTGCTTTTGTGGAAGAGAAAAAAAATCGCCCAACCAGTCACTGTATATATTCATCGTTATCCCTGCGCAAAAAAGCTTATACTAAAAAGTATTCGTGAACGTTTGTAGTAGTAGAAAAAAATCCACTCTAATTATTCCAATAACATGACAATTTTTATGATGCTTGAAAGAATGAGTAAAAAAAAAAAATAAAAATACTTTTTTCCAATCTGTCCATACATCAGATATAATATCAAACGAATATTTTCCCAATTCCTCAACAAACCTTTCAAATATCTGAAGTCTGACGATAAAGGCCTTTTCTACTTCATCCAGTCTTCGTGTCTATCCAAGTCTATACATTCTAAAGAAATTGTTGCAAGAATGATATTAGTGAAGAACTACAACTGATATTTGTTCGGGTGAAAATCCGCGAAGCGTCTGACTATTGAATAACATTCATTCCTTTTCAAATCACCAACACTACCAGTGGATAAAACTTTTTGAGAGTACACAATACATACTATTGACATATTTTAGTTTTATGTCGACAATATTGTAGCAAAATTATTGTATAGATGTACACATTCACATTAATTCAATGCTGTGTACTTATTCTTGATGATTGACCTACATTTTGATAAAATTCAAGCACCTACTTAAATGGTATTTAAGTCGTTAACACTTATTTTACATCCATTGATGATTTTGCATTTTTTTTTTTTGTTGCGGAAGAATTCTATATTGTGCTGACGTTTTTTCAAATAAGTAAAGTAGAACAGAAGGATTCATTACTCGTATTCTGCTTTGAATAGATGACAGTACAAAATAGGTAATTATACAGACACGTCATCGAAGTACATTCAAACGATTAGTTTTTTTTTTTTTTTTTTTTAAGATACTGTTTCAATCTTTATACACTATATATTCTATGATTATTATTTTTTATTCCTCATTAGATGTAATAATTTTTATTTTCAATTAAAAATAAATATTAAAATAAATTTGGCACAAAAATTTACTCATCCTAAAAACATTTGAAATGTAAGTATTTCACGAAATGTTTTCTATCCTATCTCTACGACTTTTTAAATCTTTACAAACTTGTTTTTCGTTTGATGCAATTAACATATAAAGCATTTTGCAGTTTACAAAAAATGATACTGAAATAAAATACCATTGCTGTGTAGCAAGCTCAATTAATTTCAACTCAAAAGCCTCTGTTTAATTCCTTTCACAAAACTTCTGCAAAAACGTGTCTGACACAAGATGTGAGAATAGTCACAAAGTGAAGAGAAAATTTCAACAGTTTAAAAAATGTATACTACATGAAGAACTTTTTTGATAGTGATAAGAGTCCTATTCATCCCTTTAAGCATCCAACACTTATCCTTTATAATACTTAAGCAGATTTTACCCATAATAAGGGCACTTTATTGTACCCAGCCAGTTCTATACATGCGCGCGTCATTACACTTATGTATTAGTGTGCCGCGCAACTAGATGTCCATGTGCCAGCGTTGGTATGCACTCGAAACTCATCGGTACTATGGTAGGTAGGTAGGTAGGTATCACCAGCCAGTTGCATTTCGCGCGTCGTCGCAAACGGAACGAGAGCTTTATTTTCCGAGTTTCAACATCTTCGAGGCAGTGTATATGCCTGTATATATATATATATATAAATATATATACCACCCTTTTTCCATTTATTCATCTTGATTTTTTTTATTCGACGTTCAACCTCCAATATTTTTTGCATTTCGGAATTCTATTTATTTTTCATCCTATTTCTTTCTCATTATTCTCTCTTCATCGCTCTTCACTTCTCCCATCGTTTTCCCATTTTTTCATTCTACTCTTTGTATTTTTTTTTTTTTTTTTTGCATTTTGCACGATTCAAGCAAGATTATAAAGTCTGTCGTGAATTTTTCTCTTACCTTTTTTATTCTCAGCAGAATTCGAAATCGAAGAAAAATTTATGTCTCATTAAATTTACATCTAAATTTATGTTTTATATCGAATGTACTATTACTTAAATCAATTATTTCGCTTCCACTTTTCCCCTATGACAGTAAAACTTTCCGAGAAACTATATTATATATTGGAAATTTTCTTTCGCGAATTATTATTGACAAGTTAGAGTAGAGGGTACAATAAGAAACAATTTGTAAAATCGATTTCAATTCTATTTTGATATTTATTTCAATTGACAAATCAATATGATTATATGTAAGAGTTTTGGGCAGGAAAAAAAATTTAGTGTCAGCATAAAATTAATTTCAAGATGCGAATTATCAAACTCTAAAGTAAACACCAGTTGTAAAATTAATAAAACAGTTTTTATCTTACGTGATTTATTATCATCGCGTGAGTAATACTATTTAAAATATACTTCCCCTATGCTTTGTAATAACGCTCCCATTTTTATTTTATTTATTCAACCATCTGGCGACTCACCTGCCATCACCCTCAGTCTTTCCCTCGATTCTTACGATTACCGCAATTTAAAATTAGCCAGTGTACATGTTCCATCATGAATATAGTTTCACCTGCGATATTTATTCTACTCCCTATTTCTGTTGCGAAATTTATATACACACGAACCAAACACACACTCAAATATACACAAGTATGTTTGAATGTTATACACCCTACTCACGAACTGGCATCGCTGCGATGTACGTTAGCAACGATGTTGGTAGTTGCAATTCGCACATCGACGAATACGGATCGCATATGAAACAAAAGACGAAGGAAAATGTTATAGAACATCCAGAGAATTACTGAGTTCGATGGAAGTTACTAAGTTTCACAAGCTGCCAAGATGTTTTGAGTGTACAGAAATATAAATTTTGTATCTGAGAATTGAGGAAACTGTGCGCAACAAACAGATAAGTCAAATCCGTGAATTTTCTATTGTCCTAACAAGACGTTTTGCCTCATTGTTTTAATTTAAATCGTGACTCACTAGCGAGATAATTTTAGTTGTCAACTGTTTGAATTAATTAAAGATGTTGTTTATCGTAATATCAAATTAAATAAGAATTTAAATCTGTATTTACAGTCGCTGAGTTAATTGAAATTTCTTAGGAATCTAAGAGCATCTTTCAAAGGATTTACTCATGCAATTCAGTTGAATTGCATGAGAAATTAAATAATAATAACAAATAATACTTTAATCTCAATCAATTCAAATGAGACAAAAAATTTTGCACTTTATTATTTTTTTGTCAATTTTTTTTTTTTTTTGTGAAGTATGATAACTATAATTCAACCGTAGGATATTAAACTCTGGGTACGGTGATAAAGCACAATAATTCAAAAGTTTTTCACGAAGAGAATAAGTGTGTGAAAATAAATAAAATCAAAATTTATGAATATACACAAAAATTCTGATGGGCACGATCGATCGATTTAAATTCAACGTATACGTATATATTCGTTGTATTATATGGAGAATTTACGGCCGTAAGATATTGGTGTTGATGGTACGGTACCGAAAAGTAACTCCATAAATCGAGATTGGTGGTACATATACATACAGCTATTTTACATTGTATTCAATCACTTGTACATTTGTTCCACTCGCTTTGTTTTATTTATTTATTTTCTATCCACTCAACACTACTAAATTTTTGTGACACACAAAACTTTTCTTTTTTTTTTATGTTTTATCATTCTATCGAGACGGTTACCGTACACAATATACATTGGCACATGAGGGGCCCCTCGATATCATTTCCATTTGGGAACTGAATGAACATAGCAGTTGTATTAAATTCATGTATTTGTTTGCCAATAATTAATTGATATTTTTCATCGGTTAAAATGTTTGGTTATAGTTAAAACAAATACAATAATAATTGTCCAGAGTTAATGAAAATATCTTGACAATAAATTATATATTTTATAAATTAATTATTAATAATTGCTCTTTATAACTGTGGCATTGTGAATATTTATTACACCAACATGAATCATTAATTATTTATGTTATGTCCACTTCTTCTAAAATTATATTTATTAATGATTCAAAATTGTTATTTATGATGATTAAATATTACAGAATATTCTGATAAATGATACATGAACTATTATTGGCAATCAAATACACAATGTTGCTTCAATTCATCAATTGACTATCAAACTCTATAGCAACGCTACAATTAAATAATGAATTTTAATATTTTATATTTCTTTCTGTGACTAGCTCAGAGTCTTTCACAAGGAATGACGAGTGAGTTGATATATAAACTATTGAACAAAATGGTGAATAATTTATAAAGATCATGGCACATTTTTAATCGATTAAGGACGAGTTTTACACTGTACCATCATGGCGATAAATAAAATCCAGCTTTCACATACGTTCACAAAAACAAATATAAAAGGTATATATTCACAGTAAAATTTATCATAAAGACAATTTAATGTGAATTATTAATATATATAATGTATAATAGAATATACCAATATGGATATATTATCTATATTCTATTTACAAATTGTATACAAAACCCATGGTCTGTAATTAGTTCGTCGATAAAATGTAACACGATGAACGCCGTAAACCCACGAGTATCTTAGTAGCACTTCCCAAATATGTTCAAACTAAATTTACCTAAGTTGATTATTCTATGAAGACTATCAGTCTCTTATCGTCAAGTGAATTACTTGAGGTAATGGAGACTATACCACCATGAGCTGTAATCTATCAAATTATATACTGAGTGATGAACTTAAACGCGAGAAAGAAAATGAAGAAAAGTGCAGTTTTAGAGAAGAAAAAAAAATAACTGACCATAATAGCTCCTGACTAATTGAGTTACACAAACTCTATCATTTTTTATTCTAAATTTGTATTAATATCCGTGAATTCACATATATACAAACACGATTACTATTGTCAATTAATGTTCACATATAAAACAATTTATTTTAATTATGAAATACATAACTTTAATTGAATAAGAAATAATTCCTATTCAATCATCCATTTATTGATATAAACATTTATTCTTAATTAATCTAGATACTCGTTTTTCTATTTTTATCATCACAAAAACTGTAATTACAATCCCCTCAACTCAGCTTGTTTATTTTGATGAGTATTAAATTAATAGCAGCTGGTAAAATAATTTTAACGAGTAGAAATTGTTGAACGAATTTGTTGGGTGGAATGAAGAGCATTTGAAGAGGAATTTCTTTTCATATACTTCTAACAATTGTATCACAATTGTGTCTCGGATTAATGTCTGTCGTTGATATATACAATTTCATTGTACAATACATATTTCTTATATTATATAAATTCGGAACGTCTTATTTCAATACTAACGTTTCTATTTTATGTCACGCTGAATGTGTTCGATGAACAACGACAAGCTTCGAATGATGCATATTGATATTGTATTCAATAGCGATCAATTTAAATGGTCAATTCCTGTGCCATCACGAACATTGCACTTAATATTCATCCCCCTTATCTAGAATTTCTATAAATATTCAATCGACGTCTCCATCTATAATAATAATAATAATAATAATAATAATAATAATAATAATAATAATAGAAGTAATAGTGAAACCTTTAATGAATTAATTTTGGGGGGTAAAATGAATTCCACTTAAATAAAAAAATTCTAATTATACCTTCACCAATTAAATATCACAAATGATACTTTCATCGTTATTCACAGAATAATTATGCATTAATTGTTTTGTCTCGAATTACAAAATCGTAGAATTACTTCTCTTCCCATTGTTCACATATACATTCAGTGAATGGAGAAAATAACAAAATTATAAATTCACCATAATGAATTGGCAAGAGTTACACATTTAATTATATTCAATATTCATTTATTTGAATAGTAAACTCCTTCACTATCACGAATTTCGTACTTAATATACATTTATATAATCCCAATATTTCGGTGAATATTCAATCAACGTCTCCAACAACAATCATTGTAATTGAAAAAACAATTAGAGAATAAATTTTAATCGTGAAATAGATTTTATTTGAATGAAGAAACAAAATTCAAATTATACTTCAAACAATTAAATATCATAAATATTATTTGTGATTGACAGCGAAAAAAAAATTATTTTGCACTGCACATTTTTAAAATTACACAATTATCAAAGTCTTTCACACTTTTATCATCTATACATATCCATTTAGAGGGAAAGAGAACGCGTTAAATTTATGATGAGAATTTTCAAGTGGTGCAAATTAACCGCCAAGTGTTAATTATCCTTCCAGTGCAATGCAATTTTTACGACGCGCAATTCATACACCATAGCTCTAACCGCATTGCTAATAAAGTGCAAGAATACCATGCAATATATATGTATACATATGTGTATACATACAAGCAGAAACCTATGTGTATACGAAATATACGATGTCAAATTCTCCCCACAGAGCAATAATCATTGTGAACTCACCCTGAAGCTGTACAGGAGCAATATGAGGTTACTGTATGGTAGTATGTGCAATGAATTACGCAAGGGTAACTCCATCCGTCTACGCTATGTCTCTTTACTTGTCTCCTCGATCATACACAATCGCAGTTGATTCTATACAGCGATTAAACGAACCTTCACTTCAGCTATATATTACTTGTTCCATTCAAATTATCACATCACAAAAAATATATTTATTCATCGTAGTAAATATGAATGTATTTATTTACTTCATATAATATTTTATGGCCACTCCATTTCCTGCTATATAAAATCCTTCATTTCCCTTCTCATAATTTTTTCTCACTTCTTTTTGTTCATTTTACAGAGAGCAAACACTGTGCAGCAAATTAACTTTTACGACTGTAAAACTTATCTAATTCATCAGCTATTCATTTATATTATTTATACTTTCAATTTCCCCACACTCTATGTTCAAAAAAATTCTATGAATATCTCAAAAGTGAATACCCACAAAAACACACACATCCACATAAATATTTTTTTATTTTATTTTTTTTTTAAATTAATATAGTGTTTGTATACACATGTCTGTGAATAATGATAAAAGGGTGAAACAGAGTGAGGACAAGCGAGGGAGTAAAAAATTTACAACCAGATGGTTAATATCCAACCAGGTGTAAATAAAACCCAGAAACGTAGAAATAAAAGCGAATAAATGAATAAATAAAAGTAAAAAAAAATTCTTTGCACTTTAAATTTGTTCATGCGTGATAATTTCAAGTAGAGCTGCCAATATAACTTCGATTATTTTCCTCTGACGATTAAATGATCATACTTTTATAATTGAATTAAATGGTATGTTTACTATACAATGTATGTATGTATTTGTATATATATATATATATATATATACAAATGGCAATAACGATCGTTATGCGTCGCGAACCCTTGCGAGTCTGACGCACCACCTGAGTGCAATTCCTATCGGACATAACTCGCGTGCCCCCAGGTACGACAGGCGCCATGAAAAAAAAAAACCAACATGCGCCAAGCTCGCATCGCTTACCGCACATTCCATATATTTGTATGTATATATACTAGTGAGAATACATATATATACTGGTAGCCAATGCATATATTTAGCTATATGAAATGCGCGACAAAGTGCAATAAAACCTCTGACGCACCGTGATCGATCTATCGATCTCAAAACAGATAGAATGACGCAACATATATAATATAGATGTATGTATACATAGGGAAAGATAGAGAGATATCTAACACGCTATATACATCCCCATGAATTCGCCATGGTCTCTGAGCAACGTTACAGCCAAACGCTAAAAATTTCCCCAGAGTATGCATATATAAATACATGTGTCGAAATAAATGAGGAGAGTAAGGGAACTGGTTGCAGAGTTTATGTATATGTGGAAAACAAAAATATAAAAGCATTTTGTTTTTTTTTTTATGTAATTAGTATTGACATATTAGCCGGGTTAATTATTAGTGAAGAGAGACGCGAGGGTGCGAATAATTATTAAATACATAATGTAAATTGGAAATTTTTTACTCGATAAAGTTTTATGACGATTATATTTTTGGTTATTGTTTGGATTATTTTGTTACATTGTTTTTTTCTTTTTTTTTCGTTTATATAAAGGGAAAATAAATAAGGAAAACAAGAATATACCTGAATGTAATCACCTGTTCTCTCGTTACATAAATTTCCCTATGAGCATTATTCCTATCTTTATATACGTGTTACTCGATACTTTGACTTTAACTGAACCACACCGAGTGCAAAGTTTATCGTTACCCTATGGTTTTATATACGTATTTATGGATATGAAATTATTAATGGAGAATCTCTTGCGAAATCATATATATTCAGTTACCTACATCACAAATATGGCGAACAATTTCTGAGACATATAGTATCAAAGCAGTGGAATTATTCGGAAAATTAATTGCAATATTAATTTGATATGTATCCACATAACGTTCACGAGCAAATAATGATAGTTTTTAATTAATATTTACAGTGTAAATTATACACTTATATGAAATAATAAATTAACACTCCAAATTTTTGATATTAATTAATAATGAAGCTGATTTTAATTTGAAATATTATTGTGTTATTTCAGTTTTGATGAGAGACGTGATATGTCGATGGAAATTTCTCCGTTGGAGCTTCAACAAGAAGTTACTTCATTGGAGGAGGCTAAAAGTGTCATTGCGGCATTGAGAACCCGACAAAGGGCACAAGCACATCAGATGCTGACATGGAGGAGAACCCTCAAGCTGCAGGTAAGAAAGTTATTATCATTTTATGAAGAAAATGATGGCGAAATATTATCGCTGAATCAGAATTGCTCCTTTGATATTTGTTTCGATAATTTTAAATATACAACGAGAATATTTGAAAAATTCATAAAATTACCACTCGTGAATTCAATCAGAAGTGAAGCAACAGACTGGGAAATAACCATTTCATTTTCTCCCATCTGAAGTATTAAATCACACTGAAAATCAATTTTTATTTGATTCAGGCAAATATTGACACAAAACGATAGAAAATCGTTGCATCATTTTTCATATGCCAGAGTTCCGTGGAGAGTAATTTTTTTTTTATCAAATAAAAACTAATTCACTATCGAAAAAAAAGAAGAAAAAAAAAACACGCCAGAACAAAGGTAATACTTTGCAACAATTTCCAATTCCGATCAATTTCAACATTTTTGTTATCATTACGTGATAAAAATTGAAATTTTTAATAGAAAAAGATTTTATTTATTTTATAATGGCACATTTTTATCAGAATTCATGAATAATTCTGATGCATAATTGGAAATTCCATTGTTCTTATGAGATATCCATTCTGCACGCATTTAAAGCACAAAAACCGATATAGTAGTGAATTTGTTTTCCATTTCATCCATTATAATACTGACACAGCGATATCGGTAAATTGCTCGAGAACGCATTTTTTCCACTGCGGAATTTGATGAAATAGAAAAAGAAAAAAAAAATTATATCACTCAATATCTGCATGAATTTACCATAATGAAAAAAGAAACATGACGAGAATTTCCATCAATTTGCAATTCCAAACTTCACTCAACTTCAATACTTTTGTCGTCATCACGTGATAAAAAATAGAAATTAAAAGAAAAATGAATTTTTTAAATCTATATGCAATTTACGATTGCATTTCCTTAATCAAAATACATCAATAAGTCTGATGCATAATTAAAAATTCCACTATTCATATATGCGGCAGTTGATTCATCGGATAATCATGAATTACAAGGAACTGGATAGAAGCCGCAGAATATATAATGAAAGTTATAGGATAGACATAAAAAGACGAAGGAGCGATATGAACATGGGACAAGTGATGTGGATTTCGAGAATGCGCCACAATTTGCATATATAAACCTGATTAGATTATAATATTCGATCGATCGGTATAACGCACACCAGATGTCGTTGGACTTTAATAAAGCTGTTCAATATTAATATGTGCATATATAGCAATCAGCAAAACTGGTCTTGTAAATATGTTATGAGTTATAGAGAGATATATGATAAATGATGCGAAAATTCACTTTAAGGACCTGATAAATTTCCAGTTTATATAGGCATAACGAATAAATCATTATATTAGAGCAAATATATATGGAATGTTGTATATTGCACAATAAAATAATGTGCAAACAATTTTTTCACAATGCAAAAGAAATAATATAACCTAAAAATTGACAAGTGACTTTTTCTCTAAACCAATTATGATTTATCTTGACACATTATTGATATGTTTAATTTATGTTTATTGTAAACTACGCAAGCAAATTAAACAAATAGAGAATAATTGCTTGAGATTGATTTGACAGACTTATAAACAAATCATTCTTATTATCGCAAACGCAGAGCAAATTTGAAAAAAAAAAAACATTAGAATGCTTATTCATTCAGTAGAGATAGTAATTCAATATGTGGTTTTGATTTCTCTTTTCACAGGAAGACTTGGTGACACGACTGACGAGGGAAAAGGCTGAACAATTACGAACACTGTCCTCCCAACTATTATTATTCGAGTCAAGACTGTGCCGGAAACAAAAGGAAATCGAAGCCAATCTTGCCCAGAGAGAAGCGATAATTTTGAGACAACAGCGAGTAATTAGGCAATTACAAAGTAGATTAGCGGAAAAGAATACAGGAACAAGAGATTCACCACCGTGCGATGCATTAGATAGACTTGATAGTCTTGGCGATAGTGATAGTGCAGTTGTGCTTGAAGAGAGTGCTGATGATCCTGCACCACCCAGGTACATTCACAAACTATATTTAAATTCAAAAAAATTATTGAAAATTTTTTATTTCAAATTCACTTTTCTTCAATATTGTATTTTTATTTTTCAGGTTCCGTTCGAATATCACGGATGTGACAGTAATTCGATCTGTTTCGGATGCTGTTGAGCCTTCTAATAAGTACTCGTCCATGAGACGGAGTAATGGATTTCTTAGAAGGCCGGAAATATTAGAGACAGTTTATTCCGTTGAGGAGGATGTTGATAGTGAAACCAATGCGGACCCGTCCGAGTCAACGGAAACGTCGGAAACAACAGATATACGGATTACAAGTATGGGAGCAGGCAAAGGTCGACTGCAAGAAATCTATGGTAGTTTTGAGAGATTAGCTCAAGAAGATTCGCCACCAGGTGAACGACGTGATGAAACTGCAGGTCAACAAGCACAGGTATTTTATTTCTACCGATATTTAATAATAATAAATTTGATTTGAGAATAAAAATTAATTGTGTATTAATTGCTGTAATTTTTTTTTTTGGCACAGGTTACTTACAACAGGGTAATGAGTAATCATCGATCTGTTACAAAACCGAAAGACGTCAAATATAAAAGGATTAATAAAGCTAAATCGAAAAGTCTCGAGGAGCTGAGAGGTAGATTGAGAAATTGGGTGGAAAAAGGGAATAAAATTGCAATATCACTGGATCAGTCGTATGCTTAGAGAGAAAGGAAGTGAAAAAAAAAAGGAAATAATCCATGAATTATTTTCTTTTTTTTTTTGTCATTTCGACTTTCTCTAAGCGAACGACTGATCTAAGGATATTACAATTTTATTCCCCTCTTCTGCATTGTCGTTTGCATTTTTACTTCGAGCTTCATGTGATACATACTTTTGTTTATATACTTCGCGAAATTTATATTATAATTATATTTTAGTTCGCAATGCCCAAAGGTATTTATCGAAAAAAAAAAAAAAAAGAAAAGAAAATCCGGAAAGAAAAAACAAGTCATCTCTTTGTACTATTTTGTGTTTGTTCGAGCTCACCCCCGTCTCATATATCATCAAAATTAAAATAAACATTACTATTATTATTATTATTATATAAAATTAAAAATCGATAATCGATAATCCATTTTTAATCAAGTTTCGTAATTATAATATAATGTTCATTTTTTTCTTTATTGCGATAATGATCTCAGTATAAAATACATCAATTAAAACAGCTCAACATATTTAGATGCCCTGAAAAAGAAGAAAAAAAACTCTTCTCACAATGAAACTGTCACGGAAAAGAGAACAAAATGTAAAACGTCTGGTATTCTAGACTAAGCCTACACTGTTCGACAATTCAATTTTACCACATCTTTCTCTGCGATAGAAAAGAAATGAAAAATTAATGTGCGAAATAACATTGCATGTCCCATGGACAATCGAAAGTGATACAAGATTATTGATGTAATTTTTCTATGTGTCTATTACCATATATCAAAATCTTTATACTGATATATAATCTCTTTAAGAATCAATTGCTGTTTTTCATCATTAATAATAATCGAAAATTCGATTTATTCTGTCTATGAAAGAGTACAATTTGATTCGGATTATATCAGCGAAAAAGCCATTATTAAAGAGAAAATAATAAAGAATTCCAATCTTTTTATTTTCAATAATAAATGAAAAACGTTATTCTCAAAATAGAAGTTAACTAAGTGTCGAAAGATGACCTAAAAAAAATTGTTGTATATAGATAAATTAGATTCATTGCAATTCACTCATGTGAATTTGTTAAAAATGAATATATATATTATTATGTTCCTGACGGCTATTTTAATCTATATATGCAATCACTTTGTGAGATCTCTTGCCTAATACGAAACCGCATAAATCATCGCCCACTACATAAATGTATATAATGAGAAAAAAAAATATTGAAGAAGAAGAAAAACGTCTATTAAAAACTTATATGTTAAGTTGTGAAGATTGAACGAAAAAAAAAAAGTATACCGAGTGCATTTCGAGCTATTGTGAGTGTGCGATATCAACCGCAAAAAAAAAGATTATATATATATAATTAACTATATATTTAAATATATGTATGCGATGTAATTTAATGAATAAAATAATACCTTATAGTTAATATACCAATATTCATGATGAATTTAATTTATAATAAAAACAAAAAGCAAGAAATTAAATATAGAACATGTAGCATTTATTCTGTTGCATTTCAGCCAGGAAACTCAAACTGCTGATGCTGATTTATATTTTAACATTAATTTAATTGTAAATAAACCTACCTGATCGGTAACCCTAGCAAATCGGATGTGCTGTTGAAACTGCAGTTGACATGAAATCCCAGTTGATTCAAAATCGAGAGAGGGTATTTCAACTGTGAATAATCTTGAGATAGGAAATCATCAGATTGTTTGATGATTTGCAAAGTTAATAGTCGCGAAGTCATACCCGGCATTTTCTACGTTTTTCACGGAGGTTTCCCGCCAAAATAAAAAAAGGACTTGCAATTACAGAATCAAACCACAAGAACACTTTTCCACTGTGTACTGATTAAAAGATTACTTACAGTCGACGGGGAAAATAATAGTTGAACATTAGGCACGATTATGAACAATTAATTGGTAGAGATATTATTCGACAGACCCCACGAGAGATTGCCGGATTTTCGTGCTACCGTATATCACTACCGAATCCAATCTCGAGACGATGTATCTTGTATGGGGTGCGTATGAGTGCTGTGATTGGTCGGTGGGAACAGCAGGAGTGCTAGTGGCGCCATCATTTCTGATTGGTGTAAAGTCGAATACTAGAAAGCAGAAGGTCGACTCAGTGGAAAATTTATTAACGATTGCAGTGCCACCACACGGTAAAAATTGAGTTGATATATATGTTTGGCGCCATTTTTCTATGTCGGTAAAATTCGGATGCGCCATCCTCTGTTCTTCGTTCCCTATCCATTTCTCCTCAATTGTGCCTTACAGTTCCGGGGAGCCAATGAGGTTGATGATAAAATACTTATCGGCCATTCAAATCAAGCAATTCTGATTACACAAGACTTTACGTCTCGTGATTGGATGCAGTGATCTCGATAAGAAACGAGTGCGGGAAGTCTCATAAAATCGTCCGGATTTCATATATCGCTCCATATGTAAACTGTAAAGAGTGGTGTCGTATCTGAATTGATCTGAATACGCCATTGATACACGTGTTGTTTAAACAATTAATATTACAATGGCGGAAATTGGTGAGTTATTAATTCATATTTTGTATGTTTTTAATTTTAATTTGAAAGTGAACAAGGATTTATTTAATTCATCTTAAAGAACTAATTCCATATAAATTATTTCATTCAGTCATCACATTTTGAGGTTAAAATTCCCGCGTCCATTTGCCATTGTATACACGTGTTACTTCAATATTCCGATTGTTATAATATATGAAAATACATAAAAATCATCGCCAAAAATATGTAATAAATCGTCAGGACAATTTAAAGTATCGATTGAAAAGAATTTTTACTCATTGTTCATGTTAATTGCGAGACATGTTAAGGTTATGTTCGATTATTCGAGATGAATTCACCGCCATTTACATCATTCGTTATTATTTACAGAAAAAGCAAAGAAGAAGAGCAAAAAATCGCTCGGAGAGCGACAGATGGCTATGAAATGTGAAATGGAGCCATCAGGTGATTTAGAGCCACTTGACTGCAAGGATTGGCCCCTCCTTTTCAAAGTATGTATTTTGCAAATTTCAAACAAAAATATTTGAAATAAAACGATAGAATATCTGTTCTAAATTGTTTGCAAAAACTAATTTTAAATATTCATTAATTACAGAATTTCGACAAATTGCTTACCAGAACAAAGCATTTTACGCCATTAACGTGTGGTTCAACACCACTTCACAGACCATTGTCCGAGTATATTAAATCAGGATGTATAAATCTTGACAAACCATCCAATCCATCATCGCACGAAGTGGTAGCATGGATTAAAAGAATTTTAAAAGTGGAAAAGACTGGTCATTCCGGCACACTGGATCCCAAAGTGTCAGGTTGTTTAATTGTTTGCATTGATAGAGCAACAAGATTAGCGAAATCGCAACAGTCAGCGGGTAAAGAATACATCGCGGTGTTTAAACTTCATCAAGCAGTTGAAAATATTTCAAAGGTAATAATCCATATCAATATATCATAGAAAAATAAAAAACCGAACAAATCAGTTGTTTTCAACATACAAGTTTATTCCTCATAATGGAATCAAAAAATTGATTTAGATTAATCAAGCGCTGGAAAGATTACGCGGTGCGCTGTTTCAAAGGCCTCCGCTTATATCAGCGGTCAAGCGACAGTTGCGTGTGAGGACAGTATACGACAGTTGGTTCCTCGATTACGATAATGAACGCAATATAGGCGTGTTTAAAGTTAAATGCGAAGCTGGTTCCTATGTTAGAACGATATGCGTTCACTTAGGTTTGTTTTTGGGTACTGGCGCTCAAATGCAAGAGCTACGGCGAAATCGTTCTGGAGTCCAGGATGAAGAGGACAATATGGTGACAATGCACGATGTACTTGATGCACAATGGCTGTACGAAAATCACGGTGATGAATCATATTTACGAAGAGTTATCAAACCATTGGAAGCTCTGCTTGTCAATCACAAGAGAATTATCATGAAAGACAGTGCAGTACGTATATTTTATTTCTTTGTGGAATAAAATCGTCCTTTATTTTTATAGTTTCTAATTTTTTTTCCATTGCCTCTTTCAGGTAAACGCAATTTGTTATGGAGCGAAAATTATGTTGCCTGGTGTTTTGATGTACGACGATGCTATTGAATTGAATCAAGAAATTGTTATTGTCACTACAAAAGGCGAGGCAGTTGCTTTAGGTAATAAATTCATTATTGCATTTATTTATTCTTGAATGCTATGATGAATTGAATAAATTGAATTAATTCTTATGTATTTCCATTTATTTTTTAGCAATTGCATTGATGACGTCGGCTACAATGGCAGCTTGCGACCATGGGGTTGTTGCGAAAATAAAGAGAGTAATTATGGAAAGAGATGCCTATCCACGTAAATGGGGACTTGGGCCGAAAGCATCTAAAAAGAAGCGCATGATACTTGAAGGAAAATTGGATAAACATGGTAAACCGAACGAAAATACACCATCCGATTGGCTCACATCTTATGACGACTATTCAGCAGTGAAGGTATTTGCCAATTTTATTATATCCTACTTAAAAGAAGAATTTTCATATTTTTAATTCAAATATTTCAATGTATTAATTAATTTTAGGCCGAAGAAAATGGACAGAAAGATATGGCAGCGCGTAAACGTACACATGACGAGTCCGAGGCTCCAACACCAATGGATATACCTCAAACTCCAGTATCTGTTAAAGAAGAACCAGAAGCAATGGATTTGGATCTCATGTCACCTAAAGAAAAGAAAAAGGAAAAGAAAGACAAGAAAAAGAAGAAGGAGAAAAAAGAAAAGGATGATGGAAATGAAACTCTTGCGACAGAGACTGAAGGTGAAACTGGTGAAACACCGAAAAAAGAGAAGAAAAAGAAGAAGAAGAAGAGCAAAGATGAGGAACCCATGTCAACATAAATTTTTTAATACAAATGTACATTACATTTTCACTTACCATTCACGTCAATTTAATGACGCAATTAAATACTGTTTTGTAATATCATTGAGTCGAGAGTGGTATCCATTCCATTATTGCAGAGGAAAAATACATCCATGTGTAGACACATGGGAGCAATTATGGGATATTGTACATAGGAACGATATGAAATTTTTTTTGATACTTTTGATTATCAAATAGTCGAGGACAGACATCTTGTTTCCTTTTTTCCTCACAACTTTTATTGAGCTTCAAATCTTCGATATTGCCAGTAATATTCCATTATTCGAGAAAATTCTACTACGAAATATTCTCGAAATTTTGAAAAATACTTATATTACATTTGACGAGAAAATTTAGTTTTTTCTCCTTTTGTTAAGAACGAGTATTATGCGAGTTTGCAGAGGAATTTTATTTCATTTATAATATCTGAGAAGTAAAAAAAATTGTATGCACTTTTTGCAGAGGTGATATACTATTTTCAATAAAAAGACATTTGAATATGATGAAAAATGTTTTGTTTCTTTTCCTTTAATTCTTTTTTTTTATCTTAAAAAGGCGTATATTTATTTTTGTTTTTTTTTTTGAAAAGTTTGTGTTGGGATTCCGTACATGAATGTGAACAATTTTATATCAATTATTTGAAGACGACTGTGTCAAGCATTGCACCAAGACATTGAACAATATTCGTCGACATGAGCATGTCAACTTTTTCCTCCAAATGTCGTTTGGGATCCTGTTTACCAACATTCTTTATAGCTAATTGCTCTGGTGTCATTTTTTCTTCATCCTCCAATGATTTATTATAATTCTTTGCGAGCTCAAGCATTTCAGCGACAGTATTTTCGTTTAACCTACTATGATCCGAATATTCAGCAAGTGTCAAACCATCCATCCAAGTCTTTTTATGCAAATTCAACAACATCTTTTGTTCAAGCTCATTTTTACGATAATTAATACTTATACTGTAATAATGACGGTTGAGACCGTGTATCAGTGCTTGAACCGATGGTTTTTGCAAATGTCCCAAATTGGAAGTAGTTTGCCGAGGTTCTTGTCCCAACACCTAGAATGAAATTATACCAATGAATATGGTGGAAATAATTCTAAAACGCGTTTCATGAATGCAGGAAATATATGATAATAAGGGAAAAAAATTAAATGATACTTTACAATAAGTGTTGCCAATTTTTCTATTTCACTCACCATCATATTAGGATTGATTAACCTAAATGCATCAATGACAACTTTTCCTTTCACTGATTGAATTGGATCAATAACAACAGCAACAGCTCGTTCACTCAGCGCTTCAAACGACTGTTGTGTATTAATATCAACACCGGATAACCAACAACTGAACCCAGGATGGGAATGATACCATCCTACCACCATTTCAGGCCTTCCTGTCTGCTTCAACATATCCAACATTTTTGCTTGAAACACAGGATCCACGGCTTCAACACTGACACCCTTAATTGATGGAAAAAAACTATGAATTTAATTTTATCCAAAAAAACAAATATCTATGGACAGAAGAGAAATTATCTCGACATACTGTTCCTGTTTGCGGCATTGCGAAGACATCAATTACTCGAACAGTATAATCATCAACGAATTCACCCAACATCAAGCCCATGACCTCCATGGGTACACCAGCACGACCATGTTTCAACATTTTCAATAAAGCTAATGAAGATATGTATACCTGATGGAAAATACAGTAATAATAAGAAAATTATGGCAAGGTATAAATAAATCACTGTTCACTCAGAGAAATAATATCAAAGAAAATGATAACGTACACATTATTGTAAAAAACATATAATTAATTACTGGAACACGCCTAAAATCTTACCTGCTCGGCTGTGTCAACAACGGGAGCATCAGATGGAGGTGGCCCTTGATTCAACCCAGTCATACCTCCACCTAACCGTAAAAGTCTATCCATGGTGATTTTATTCAATGAAGGCTAAAAAAAAACAAATATATAAATTAAACCAACAAATATCCATGTCCATATATAAATGAAACATTTATTACAGTATCTTCAGAGTAAATTTTGAATTGTAGAGGTTATCTTTTGACATGACAGCTCAGAATATTAATTCTACTTGAACTTGGAATGACAAAAAAAATGTAATTAATTTTTAATGTCAGGAATATTTAACGTTACCTAATAATTGAAATTATATTGAAAATGCTCGCAAGTAAACACTCAATAATTGTATTTTAATACAAGTATATTGTAAAATGTTCATTCAAAGGTACAGCATTAAACCTCAAATCTGCAAACTCACACACTGTAGCCGCAATGGTTGATGGGTAATAAAAAGCGTGGTGCATCCATAACTGAAAACAATGGCGGAGGAAGAGACATACACAGTTTTGCCTAAAAAACTTGGAGGTGGACCACACGGTTTGGGTAACAATTTACTTCTACAATAATTTATAATTATAAATTCTCTACATTATTCTATAATTTAAAGTTGATAAATTAAAATCGAATATTTGAGGTTATGTATTATATCCGCATGAGATACCCATAAAGGATTTATTTTCAGGTGATCCTGACGACAAAACTCTTCGTAACGTTGAAAAAGATGTAATTATTCCGAAAAAAATACGTGAGAGGTCACGCACAGAAAAATGTGTTCCAGAAGTTAGAGGTGATAAAAACTCAAGTTATATATATTTATATGTGAAAATAGAGAAAGGGACATTATTCACAATAATTTTTTTGATTCTAGCATTTACCAAATGTGCGAAAGAAAGTGGACTCGCAGTGGTATACAAATGTAGAGAAGAAAATCGGCGACTGTTCTCGTGTTTAGAACGCTGGTTTTATGATAAAAAGTTTATTGAGGAATGTACAAATGAATATTTAGAAGAGCGAACTATATACCGGCGAACAGGCGTCGGCGTGAAAGACCAAAAAAGAAAAAAACCACCTAAGTCGACTGAATAAGTAATTCGAATGTCTCACTTAAATAATTATTGGATCACCTTAATAATTAAATATTAATTGAATACATTATGTGTACATATAAACAACGATTCGTCTTGAATAATAGTATCGTCATTAAAGGATTATTAATGAGAAATATTTAATTCATTATGAAGAATCCTCATCATCACTGTCCTCATCTTCATCTAATGAAATCACTTCATCAGTTTGAGTTGGTTTCCATCGTCGCCACAGTAATTCCCTCACTGTAAATTCAGACAGTGCCTCTAGAGGAACAGGATTGCTTTGCATTGAAATTGTTGAGGGCCATAGTACTTGTGCAATTAAAAATTCCTGTTGATATTAATAAATCAAGTTAAATACAATTTCTTCTCGTCTCGAATTATTCCCACACTCACTTTGGCTGTGATTTCAGACAGTCTATTCATCTGAAGCAGACTGTTCCACGATAATTTACGAGTACATCTGCTTTCATCTCTTACGAGACTGTGCCCATCAACAGTTTCAACTGTGACAATGTAAGAAGCATGATAGAATGGCGGACCTTGTTTATATAATACTGAAATCAAATAAAAAAAAGTTATCAACCCATCATTTCCACATAAATTTCTTGAATACTCACAGAAATCACCGCCAAATTTAAGTCCCGGCTTGACTATCCAACCTTTACTACGAAAATAATGATAAGTAATATATCTAGGTAAAAAAAATTTGTCCTGTTCATTGAAGTGATTCCATGCATCAACAATACTGAATATTTTGCCATCATAATTGATCAATTGAAGACAACCTAATCCATACATAAGAAAAAATGTTTCCTCAAACGTCAACTGTAAAGTTTCAGTCAGAGGAAATCCATCAGTTTTAATTTTAGGCTTAACATTCGTCAAATAATTGTCTGTATCAGAATCACTGTCTGGCAATACAAGTGTCTCGTGTAAATTAACTTCTTCTTTATCAGCATGTGGACTATGAGCAAGATCAAAATATTCATCAGGTTGAAGAGGTAAATTGATACCCTCCTCATTCAACACACAAGCTTCAACGCTATTTGACTCAATTCTATCAACTATCTCACAAACTTCCTCATCTTCAGTTGAATCCAAAATCACTTCATCAATTTCCGACATTTCCGCAGCTATTTTAGAACATTCCGCAATCACTTCCTTATGTTCACTTATAATACTATTGCCATTATCCTCAGTAATATCACTTATTTCCATTGGCTCATCAGCTATTATATCGTCCGCATTAGTTTTCTGAGGTTGTGCATCTGATGGTATCACTTCTATAGTTCTTTCAGTCAAATTATCACCCTCATGTTCATCAAGAACTGGAAACGTCTCTGAATGTAATTTATTCACATCTTCCAACCATTGTTCTCTACGTTTCCACTGACGATCTCTAATTATTGGAGGTGCTCCAAAACAACGTTTTCCAAATACTGGATAATTGCGTGACAATGTCCCTTTCCCAAAAAATCCCTATAAACAAAATGAACAATAGGTATTATACGAATAATTAATTAGTTAATTAGTTAGCAATTAATGTGCTTGCCATAGAATGAATCGCTGCCATTTCTTGTGGATCAACAATACATGGTCCTGATACACCCAAATGAGCGGTGTACATCATCCAATCATTTTTATTATCAAAATTTATTGGAAAAGGTGACTGTGATTGAATATTTGTTCTTTTTTTCTTTCTTGGTTCTTTCAAATACATTTTGGAGATGAGATGATTATCACTAACGATAGAAAACAAATGATGTTTCACATGTCAAAACAATGCAGTAGATTATTTCATAGATTCGCGATGTACACAGTTGTACATAACCCAAACGTCAATGAAAATTAAATTCCATTCTTTGCATATTCGGGGTGAGTGTCGCCATGTGAAAAAGGCGGTAACGTTTGAATGATAATTCAGAGAGGTTTCGAATAAATGTATACTAAATTGTTTCAATTAACTGATATGTATGAATATTTATTTTTTCAAAAACATTATTAATATCAATATAAAAATATTGTCATAATAAAATCAAACACGACAAAAATTTCACTGGTATTGAAGCAGTTGGGAAATGATAATTATTAATTGTTTATAATTCTTCATGTGAGTTTGAAGATGATGAACGATTTGGTGGAAAGCCCCAGAAAAATGTAGGAAACCCTTTGACATCTCTTTCACGTGCAACAAATGCACTGTAAGAAGAAATACAATTGCCAATAAAATAATTCGCACGGCCGAGTATTGTCAAGTCTAAATGAGGAGACACCGGATCAGGTTGTCTGTAAACACTGATGTCCAATCTTGCAAGGGCAATAGTTAAATCTTCAATCATATAATTACTATCCGATGCTACAAAGACTGATTTAATATCTTTGCCATTTCTTATAACACGTTTTAAATGTCGCAGAATTAGATCAAAACTTGGTAAACACATTCCAATTGTTGCTTTGCCACGTTCGTTTCTATATCCCAAACATTGGGGTGCAGCAAATAGATTTGGTGAAGTTGAAATGAACTCACACGCTCTCACCTGAAAGAGAATTAATATTTTCCATTACATATTGTTGTTATTTCGGTTGATATTTAACTTTGTAATGATTTCATTGTTTATCCATTATACCCAATCAATTCCATTACGTAAATGGATTCCTACAAATGCCCCTTGTGGCAATCTCTCTTTAATAAATTTTTTAGCGTTATTTTGCATTTCATCGTTCCACACAACGCAACGGTGAAGTTCCTTATTTTCTAATTGAACTGGAAAACTCGCTGGAGCACCTGTAAATGCTAAAACCGGCCAATTCACAGCCGGATATTTGGTTTTCCATTGATTGCCTATATCAGTATGATAAACATCATAGTGAAATGGACCATAAAATTCAGAATCTGAAAAATCAACGTTGAATCGATCCCAAAATGGCCCAAATGGATTCCCATCTTTGGCATTACAAGAATCAGTACTTCCACGAGCAGAATAACAGAAAGCTGCAATAAACTTCACATTATTATCGATAATTTGATAAAAATTGGATCTAATTCAATTAATCTATGATAACCTACAAATTCGTTTAGATGCCGGCCATATTATTGGTGCAAGATCACGCATAAATTCTTCCATCAAAATTACTTTATGACAATTCTTCAATTCAGTCACATTGAAATAAGTATCGAATGGGATTTGCATCTGAAATCACAAAAAATGAATATACATTTACGAATATAAACAGAGATGTTTGAATATATTCGTGTTATTCCTCACTGATCCTGTTTCCCCAGTGCGGTATTCAACCCATGGAGGTAGTACCAGTGTACGATTTAAAGCCTTGGCAAAACCAAGTGATCCAAGAAAATGATCAGCTTGATTTCCAAAACGTCCTGGAGAGGCACAACAATCATCGGTTTATTTATCAATCGATATAATTTATGAGTATATTAAAATAATGCAAATATAGATTATATTTTAGGTTCATCTTACCCATACAGGGACAATAAACAATATATCCATTGATATCAATGTCAATATTATTAGATTGACTGCTGGCTATTGTTGAGAGTAAAATACCAATGAAAAATAATTGAATCATGTTGTGGAAAAGAATTCAAAACGATTTTAATTCAATTTTTGGACAGCAGAATGATCTAAGAGTCAAAAAATGTTTGGTACCGGTTGGTTGCTATGGCTGCTGTCATTGAAAATTTTTTTGAAAATTTTTTGTATAACATGCTCAGGTAAAAAAAAATGGAAAATGTAGTAAACGCCATCTGCAATTTAAACAAAAGCGCTCAACTAGACGTTGCCATATTTATAATTATTTCTTAATATTCACTCATTTTATTTTCATCATCTTCATGAGAAATTATCGAAGAAATAAAAAAAAATGATAAACTGTATTATATCAAAGTTGCTGAAAAAAAAAAAAAACAAAACAAAACAAATTTGACGATAAGTTGTATGTCTTTATTCCAATCTACAACTCTTTTATCATCGTTGATTTATAATAAATATTACCAACGTATTCATACAATTTTAATTTTTTTATTTCGTCAATGGATTTGGTGGTGGTGGTGGTGGAGATCGACTTTGCCTGATAACAGATGCGGGTGGTGCAGGTTTCAGAGAAAATAACGATCCAAATAGCACATGTTGAATCACTGGAAATTTCGCTAATACTTCAGCTTTATACATTCT
This sequence comes from Zele albiditarsus, assembly GCA_958496275.1. Classification (NCBI taxonomy): domain Eukaryota; kingdom Metazoa; phylum Arthropoda; class Insecta; order Hymenoptera; family Braconidae; genus Zele; species Zele albiditarsus. Next base: position 5,908,434 of record OY292413.1, on the reverse strand, counting down.
GATAAGACCAGCATTAACTTTCGACCAAGTAGAAACGGCAGAAACATTCCATAATTGATTTGAATGTTCAGCGAACAAGCCAGTTTTTACCTAGAACAATGTGTGATAACTCAAATCCATACATAATCTTATTTTATCATAAAAGTTATACATACGTTGCAAATGAACTTGATACATCCCAAAAACATATATTGATTGCTATACGAGTCCAGTATACCTGGGTCGGGGAAGTGTCGTGGTTCAATCCGAGAATGGCCTTTATAAAACAAAACAAAAATAGAAAAATTGTTATTAATATTATTCTTCGTGCAATCAATTCTAGACTACTTACCAACTAACTGAGCACTTCCCCAAATAAATGGAATAAATTGATAATCATCGAGACTCCAAACTCCATGACTTCCAGCAGGTTCCATCCTGTACACAATTTGAAGTCGTCGAACCAACTCTAAATACCTGAAATCCCAATGAATATCGATCAAAATACAAAATGATGATTGCTTTTTCTCAAATTTTTTATTTGCTATCATTACCGGTTGAATACTTTGGTAGCGACTGCTACTTTATTATCAGATTTGTAAGCTCCTATTTTGAACATACAGCAGAGGAACATGATAAATGCCATTTCATGACCTGTACCATAATCAATTCTTGTTGAATTTCCAAAACCTTCACATAAATATACGACTAATTCGGGTACTGCTTTGTGAAGATTATCTGGCAATACTTGTTTCAATTCTTCGACACTCTCCTGAAATTGGAATCAAATTACATTGATTCAAGCATTAATTTCATTGTAGTGCTCGAAGTGTTTGAGTAAATTTTCTATTTACATCCTGTAGTTTTTGGTACCACGTTTTGAATGATTTATTTCCAAATCTCTGTGGCTGTTCAGTTGGTGGAATTTCAGTTAGCCATTGATCAAATTTATCCAACATAATAATGGTTTTCTCAACAATTGTCGATTGTGCACATTCTGCATTCAATGCTTTGCCTTGAATAGCTTGATTAACTGCTAATATGAAGCCCAAATACTCCTAAAAAATCGTAAAATACATTTATTTGAACCTGATGTTTGATATTTAATGATACATTGGTCAATATTTGAATTCATACACAATAAGCTTCGGACTTCTCCCATAATGCCATATCCTCCACGACCTTAATTGCTTTTTTTGGAGGTAAAAATTCATGATCATCACCTACAATACGAATAATGACACAATATTTCAGGTTTGAATTCACTATTAGTAATGCATGTCGAGAAGCAGAATATTATTACCTACTACATTATTGCTTTTACTGTTAGTTGCTATTGGAACAGACATTTTATCAATGTTTCTTCGAAACAGCAATAAATATCAGTCTATATATAAAGTTTTAATTTCGCCAACGGGACTGATTTTATTATTCAGCACAATAACCTTGAATAATATCCGTATGAAACAAAATAATCATCATGGTTAAAACACAAATCGAATGTTATAGTGGAATTGAAGTAGAATAATACCATCGAAGAACTATTCACTTACCGATATTCACAGATAACTTTTTAGCCTCTGGGATCTTTTCTATTTATGAAACTCCCATCATATTATTGCAATTGAATGAATTCTTCAAAATAATCGTGTAGGCCGGAAATCATATAATGCGTAATAACCTATAAAAAGGGCGTATAAGAGGAAACACAAATTAATCGAACATCAACTTGAAATGAATTAATTATTCCAGAAAAATTGAAGTTGAATGTATATTAAAAAATAGTTTACTGACCAATAACACTCTTCAAGTTGTCCGAAAAGTTTTTAGTATCTGCATATATTTAATTTTTGTTTTGTATATCCGATACAAACGTGAAACAACTTGAATCTGCCACTATCAGCTGTGAGCGGTTTGTTCGTGGGAACTCATAGTGCCTCACACAAATAATACGTATATGTGAAGAACCGCAGAATCAAAACAAACACACATGCCGTATGCAAATATATATGCATGTACAGATTTCTACGTCGTGTGATTATGCATGTTAGATAAATTTTGTTTTAATAGCATGGATCATTTTAATATGAGAGGATAAAATTAATAGGAGTTAGAATTCTCCAATCAATCAATCAATCAATCAAGTAAGTATTTGATTTGCATATGGTTATATTTAATAACGTTGCCATTAAGAATAGTCAATGATAACCTCTATACATTCTGTTTCCATTGTATAACAGTATGTACTCGCCGGACGAGATTGAGAAGAAGAGATTGATGGCAATGAAACTACGCGAGGCTCGGATGAAAAACCAATCGGCATCTAGTGAACCAACTACATCACCACGAATGTTGAACAATGGTCGTACACCAAACAAACAACCAGATAATTTTCTGAGAAAAGCAAATAATTCCAGTCCAATGACGGCACGATTATCAAACAATGATCAAAATAAGCAACCAGGTCATTTTTCAAGAAGTCCAAATAATTTCAGACCAATGACTGCACCACGACCGTCGAACAGTGATCGGAACAGACAGCCAAGTAATTTTTTGAAAAGGATGAATACTTCCAATTCAATAACAGCACCACCATCAAAGCAAGCTAAACTAGTAAAATCTATTGAGCCAGCCAGTTTTTTTTCTCAAATGAATATAATAAAAGGGACGTTTCGCATGATTACTGAATCAAAATTCGAAGTTGATGTACCTTATCATCAGCCGTTGATTGAATTTTTCAAGAAATTTCCGACCAAGTCATATGGTGAGTATATTTTATCTTACGGTATTTTACATTTATGCGATATTCATTGAAATTATCCCTCAGCTGAATTATATTTCAATTTTCATTTGCAGATCAAAAGTCAAAGTTATGGAGTTTTGATATAAAGGAGTATGAGAATTTTAGGCATGATCTCAAGTTGGAGTTACCACAGGTGGCACTTGTTGGCATACCAAAGTTTGTCGTTCAGGTAATATAAAGCATACATTATTCAATTTGGGAGCATAATTCATTCAAATATTATTCACTTGCATTCACGTATATTTAATATCTACTTCAGACTTTTCTGAATGGCAAAGTGAACAATTATACAAATGATGAAGAGGATCTTTCACGCATCGAGAAAAAACTGTGGGATAGTTTGATGCCGTTTCAAAAAGAAGGAATATCGTGAGTATATAGAATGAAATGTTTATGATTGTGGCAATTGTTTATTTCAATTCATATATGATTATTTGGATTTCAGTTTCGGTATAAAAAAAAAAGGGCGCTGTTTTATCGCGGACGACATGGGTCTAGGAAAAACTATTCAAGCATTAGGTATTGCACATTATTACAAGGACGATTGGCCACTGTTAATTGTCACACCACTCTCAGTCAGGTGATTATATTTTTCATTCAAGATGGAATATATGGATTTCAAAATATACTCACATCATTGCTCCAATTACATTTCTCTGGCAGATATCAATGGTCTGAAGCTATTTTCGAATATTTACCTTCTATACCTACACAGCATGTTCATCAATTTACAAGTGCAAAAGATTGCCTTGGGACTGAAAAAATAACTATTGTCTCGTATGATTTATTAGCCAGATCGATACAATTATTTGAGAAGAAAAAATTTGGTACAATCATTTTAGATGAATCACATTTATTGAAAAATCATAAAACTGAACGAACGAAAGCTGTACAACGTTTAACAAATTATGCTAGTCGAATTATATTATTGAGTGGAACACCAGCATTATCAAGACCAATTGAATTGTATTCGCAATTGTGTCTCATTTTGGGTTCATTCATGAGGTATTTGTCTACATATTCTATAACGGATGTCAGATGATATTTCGATTTAATAATAATTTTTATCACTCATTCTAGGCTCCAAGAATACGGTGTCAGATATTGCAATGGGAAAAAAGCAGCCTATGGATGGGATTACAATGGAGCATCGAATGTAACCGAATTGCAGTTATTACTGCGTTCTCGGTGCTTACTCCGAAGATTAAAAACAGATGTATTGAAACAATTACCACCGAAAATAAGGTATAATTCATTCATTTCACCTGGTAATAGTACAATTTGTTTCCTTTTTTGCGTACACAGATGATCTTGAATTGTAATTTTTTATTATTATTCAAGGCGAGTAATCATGTTGGACCCAAGTTTGATTGACGACAAAACGAAAGAAATGGCGGAAATAGGTGCTAAACTACAACAAAGTGCAACCAAAGGCATTGAAAGTCATTCATCAATGTTGCAACTCTACAACGCATCCAGTACTCAGAGGTTACGAGCTGTGCGTAATTATGTTAAGGATTTACTGGAGAATGATAGAAAATTTCTCATTTTCGCACATCATCAATGCGTACTCACAGCTATTTGTGAAGTGTTGGATGGGAAAAAAATTGGATACATCAAAATTGATGGAAAAACGTCTTCGGAGAATCGTAAACAGCAAGTCGATCGATTTCAAAATTGCGGGGAGTGTATGGTAGCGGTTTTATCAATCACAGCAGCGAATGCGGGCATAACACTTACTGCAGCACATTTTGTTGTATTTGCTGAGCTTTACTGGAACCCTGGAATATTGGTTCAAGCTGAGGATCGTGTTCATCGAATTGGCCAGGATTCTAGTGTTGTTATTCAATATTTAGTGGCAAAAAAAACGGTTGATGATTATTTGTGGCCACTTATACAGAAAAAGTTACAGTTCCTCACCATAGCTGGACTTAATCAGGACTTTTCATTGGGCGACGCAGAAGTTGGTATGCAAAAAAAATCCAGTCCAAGTGAGCCACAATCACCGAATAATGCGAAATCGCAAACCACAATGGATTCCTTCCTTAATATTAGTAACTCCTCAATAACATTCCAAACCCCGGATAATTTAGATAAATTACTTGATGAGGATGAAGAAGATTTTGCTGAGCTCGATCTAGATTCGATTATGTTTGATGAATGAATATAGATCATTTATTTTTATACAATGAAACAGACGGATTTTGAAAAAAAATTTGTATTAATAATGCAATATTGAAAGTGTATGATTTATTTCACATTGTTGTATGATAAATTCATTTTTCGATAACTTAAGTTTATAAAAGACATAAATATACATTTGCTATGAATATATAAATGACCGTTTCAGTTCAAAACGGCATGCAAGGTGAATGTTGTCATGGTTACGGCGAACACAACATAATACCATGCGTTCATCAAGATGAGGACGCTAAATGTTTTCTCCGTTCCCATTGAATATAAATTTAGAACACGATATTGTTCAATTAGTACATTAGTTGTTTATATATTTACTATTGCGGCAGTGATTTTGCCATTGATCATAGCATTTCAAGCCGATGGTTTTTGGTTAAAGAATCGTATGTATGTTGATACTCCCAGTGTACAATTTATGCAAAAATATTTATTTATCGCTGAACGAGACTTTGAAGCAGTACCAGTTGTTTGTTCCACATTCACAGTTTATCAAAATAATCCAATCAAAGACGATTGTATATTAGTGAAAGTGCGTGAAGTTGACATAAATAAAGACCATCAGAAAGATATACTGAAGTTCGAAGCTCAATTTTACAGCAATCGACCCATTCGATCTTTGAAACTTTTATTATTTTTTCAATTTGAATTAAAGGTCAGGATGATATATATTTGCATCTTCAGAAATTATTTTTTTTCGCATTATGAATCATCCTACCATGTATGAAATATATATTTCAATTCACAGAGCATTGTTCGCAAGACAATGGAATCATTGGCGGTGTTTGACTGTATTCTGCCGCATGATATTCAAAAAATTCACTTAATTGGGGACTTGAAACTGAATCAAAAGAGAATGATGAAACAGGACGACTTTATCCAAATACGGAATGAATCTGTGGAATTAACTGATCATTCATTGAGTGAAGTGTTGGCACACAATGCACGTCAACAATGTAAGGATATACAGTAACTTCTGTATTATTCTATTCTATTTATATACATTTGAACTTTATAATGAAAGTGCTCATTGTTTTCAGTTTCAGCACAAATTATCAATACCCACGTGACATGGAAAGCAGGATTCTCAGATGAAGAACCGATTGTAATAACGGGGGAGATATTTTATTTGGAGCAACTGCTTTATTATCAACCTTGTATATGGGAAGAATTGAAGTGGGCATGGATACAATATTTATCTATTTCAATCGCCATTGCCTATATTATAAAACGTTTTCTAAAGTTTTTATTTACCAACAACTATCTTCGAAGTTATATTGTCGTACCGTGGAAAGAGAAAAAATAGAAGATGTTTGTCCACCGTTTCTTGAAAGAAAAAGTCGTATCGTGTCATGTAAATCTATTTTTATCGTTCATAGTTCACGCTCTATCTCCAAAAAAATATTCATAAATATATGCCATCAATATCATAAACAAATATTGATATTATTACCATTGACAACATTCAATAAATATCTAACAGTTTTTAATATGGAGTAGTTGAAATTTAATTGCTTGGAAACTATGTCATCTAATCAAAAATTATTATCGAAATAAATATCTTCTTCAAGGCTATATAATACCATCAACCACTCGACCAGAATACAGGCTCCAAGTCTAGTGTCCTTCACAATTAATATTGACAAGGACCTTGAATTATTACCCGAGGATACAGAGTACACTTTATCGTGTCCTTCCTCATGTTCGCTGTTACACTTCTGTGACGTTATACATCATCACATTCAACATCAAAAATAATATGAGAACGACGAATCGATATGAATGTTCACCTCCCACCAAGCATAAACGCAAATGGTCTCCCAGAGCAGCTTCACTTGCGCGCTATCGTCAACATTATATGTATACATATTCTATCTCTGTACTGTGTTGATGTACACATATGTACATTACATACTCCCCCACGGTTTCTGTGGCTTGTACTTTTGGCCACTTCTCATTCTTCTTTTTCCCTCTTACTATATCGTCAATTCGCGTCCGAGGCTGACGTTGTTCAATGAGTTCGGAGACTGCGCCTCAGCTGGTCTTCCTTTATTCATCATCACATCTCAGTTGAAGTTTGGTCTGTTTTTGCACGACACGACAATTGAGTGAGTGAGTTTGCGACGAGAGTGTTGGGTGACAAAGAGGTCCTCACGATTGACCTGACGACAATTGTACATTGACTCAATAGTCTTCAATATATAAATGGAATAATTGATATTACGACAATCCAATTACATGGATTTATGGGTGAGTTAATAAAAAGTATGAAAAAAGTAATATTATTATAACAAAAGACTTTCGATGACGAGTTTTATTTTCATATTTGGATATAGTATGTTTATTTATTTCTGTACATGGAGCGAGAGATATCGATGCTTTTCTTTTATTCTGTATTATTATCAGTTATTAGTCACTTTATTACGCTTTGGTACATGATTAATTACTCATGATGGCATAAATTAATGGTCTTCGTTGACAAGTGTAAACAGTGTTCACAGCTATACAGAGTTCATTATTCATAACGAGTTAATATGATTGAAACGAAAGGAAAAAATAGCGCCAAAAAATATTCAAATGAATATTTACAACATATTTTCACCATCTGCACTTTATTTACAGCCTAAAGTGAAGGAGCAAGTCATTGTGTTTGTATCAAAATAAGAAAGTCGAAGAGTTAAACGGAGTGCATTTGGTAATATGACGACGAGATCAAAGGAAAAAGTTGTTGCGGCATTTCGGAAGATATTTCGATCATCAGAAAAAATTAACGATCAAGAAGGTGCAAGCGGCAGCTCGACAAATTCACCATCACGTCGTATTTTGAACCGCCATCATCGTCCAGACGTTGTGACACCATCTGATGGTGCATTACCTGAAAATCCAGGTACAAGTCATACAGGAATTTGTATCTTCAAGTCATCAAAGAAAACAAATGGCAATTGCTCACAATCATCAATAAATATACCTGAACGTGGCGTTAGATTACGTCGCTTGATGAAAGAATTGAGCGAGATTCAAAAGACACAACATCGACGTGAATCGACATTCACTGCTGAATTAATCAATGACAATTTATTTGAGTGGCATGTCCGATTACATAAAATTGATCCAGAAAGTGGACTCGCCGCCGACATGAGGGAACTTGATATACCTCATATATTACTTCATGTTATATTCCCCGAAACATTCCCATTCGCACCACCATTCATGCGAGTCATATCACCTAGAATAGAAAAAGGTTTTGTTATGGAGGGCGGTGCAATTTGTATGGAATTACTTACACCACGTGGATGGGCCAGTGCATATACTATTGAGGCAGTAATTACTCAATTTGCAGCTAGCATTGTCAAAGGACAGGTATGAATTTAATTCACTCCGACATTATTACTATTAATAATTGGTTGCATCTAATCAGGAGTAAATACATCAATTATATGGGCTCAAAACAATGGCTAATTATTGTTTCAATTATTTTTTTTAGGGACGCGTTGCCAGGAAGCCAAAGGCAAATAAAGAATTCAATCGTCGTTCAGCTGAAGAATCATTTCGCAGCCTTGTGAAAACACATGAGAAATATGGATGGGTAACACCACCATTGGCTGAAGGTTAATATGTAATCACAGATGAAATGTGAAAATAATTTTTGCGTGTCATGGTCCAAGCTTGAAATCCAGCCTCACAATCACATTTGTTTTTTTCCTTTTTTTTTATTAGAATTTGGTGAACTGTTCAGTGCTCATGCGCTATTTACCCATTGTCCATTCCATATTAATATTGTTCGTGTCTATTTTATTGATCGCAAAAAAAGAACAAAAAAATAGTAAAATGGTATATTTCTATATAATATATGTGTGTGTGTATGTATAATCATTGATCGCTCATGTAGCCTATATAAAAGAAGAAATTTTGAAAGTGGGAGATGACGAGTTTGCAATGTTGGAAAGTAAATGCTCGACTATCGTGGCTCGTTATCCTCTTTTGTTTCAATATGTACAATTGTTATTATATAATTGTTCAATTATTCAATTGCTAAAAAAAAGTGATAATATGCAAAGCATTGTTGGCGTGATGTGGCGTGCGCAGTAACTGCGTTTTATTGATAATATTTTTCAGGTAAGCTCACATAATTGACGATAAACCTTATGATGCTGGTACAATTTTGTCTTTCATGAGAATAAACTAAAAAATTTTTTGCTAGTCATATGTTCTATGTATGAATAATGTATTGTATGTGCCAAATAAATATATGGAGCAGATATACGGGCAATCACATTTTGAGATAAAGAAAAAATTATTACATTGACTATAATCGAGAAGAAATGATATATGGTTAATTAAAACACAATACAAATATATAAATACGTATAAATATATTGATGGATATTTCAAGGCCCTAATGATAATACAATTCCGATTAGTTATGCTGGTAATTTTACATAACTTGATGCAGTAATTGCGCACAAAAAAATTATGCTTATATTATTGTTGAAAAATTATTGTCTGTACCATAAATTTTATGGAATGTTTCAAACTTTTACACTATTCTTTTTCATATATTCTCTCATTTTTCATCTTAGAAATAGTTTAGAATTTTTCACATCCAGAATGACATTACTCAAATATGAAGGCATTCATTGGCATCAATATTGTAGGTAGTTATGAAATCGAATTGAGATTACACTCTCTTATCACATAGTCGCCAGCGTCACTGTATCACACGCTCTTTTTTCCAGTTCAAAAAAAGATAATAAATTATAAGATCTTGATTGAAACAACACTCGTAAACATATCATGTTCTATGTGTAATATATTGGCATTTGAAATCAGTCATCTTTTTCTTCCGGTATACACATGAATAACTTCGCACAACTCGTGTTTATTTCACCTAAAATTTCAATAAACAAAAATGTAAATAATTATTTATAAATTTTGTTTTTACATTTACAATAATATATTATACTTACGTGATGTATTCAACAGCCATTGTGGTTTATTTTTCCAATATATGAATATGAAATATACAGGTATACCTGCAATTATAATCATTAAACCAACTCCAACATTCCACGGACTTTCATAGCAAGGACATATTACTAGAATAAGGCACATCACCAAGAACAAGATGGGTAAAACAAGTGATACCTAGCAGAAAAAAAAATAGATGAACTCATTGATGCATATAAAAAAAGACCAAACTGGTCCTTTGGATATTTATTGTGTTTAATTGATGGTACCTTTATAGGTCGATGAAGATCAGGCCTCTTGTATCTCAACCATAGTAACCCCGAAACCGATAGTGTAGTGAAAATCGCCTCAACGAAGCTAACATAATTGATCAGCATGAAAACGTCCTCTACCACTAGCATTGCTGATGTGATAACGCACTACAGATAAAAAAGATAATTTTACTCATCGGAATCCATAAATCCGTATATGGGTATATTCTCTAACGGCATAAATTGATTGGTATTTGTTCTGATAGTAGATCGAAATATGAAAATGAATTTCTGATGATATTCGTATATAGATAACTATACTCACGAGAAAGATAAGTGATGGTGTGGGTGTCAAGTTGTTGATATTTATAAGTGATATGGCATTTGGAAGATGGCCATTACGTGCGCCAACGAAGAAAAGACGAGACGAAGCAAATATTGCCCCATTGAGGGAGCCAAATGTTGCACACGCGACAAACAATGGCATTATCCACGACATCGGTCCCAAAAATTTATTGCCAAATGTCTAGTACAGTTATAAAAAATATTATTCATAAATATCGACCATAAACATTACATCTAAATTGTTTCCATATTTGAACTTACCACCGCAACTGCTCCGGATGAAAGAATTTCTTCTTTGGTTAAGATAACAAAATAGGCAAGATTTGCCAGAACGAAAATGATGGTAATCAACGGTAATGATATGCAAATGGCTTTTGGTAAATTTCTACAATCAAATAAAAATATTTGAAGCTGAATGGGAAAGCCCAAAATGTTAAAAGTCAATATTGCATTTTCCATGCGATAAAATCTATCATAACTTTTTACCGATACGGATCTTTTAGTTCTTCAGTCACGAAATTTAAATAATTCCATCCTGAATATGAAAATAATCCGGAGTAAACAGCAAGTGCTATCGTGCCAGGATCAGTTGCGGTATTGGCCATCGGTTGCGAAAGATTAACAGTATTGACTCCACCCATCCAGTAAAATCCAGCACCAATAATTATTGTTAATGCAAATACTTTCATCACTGTGAAAGCATCCATGATTCTTGTTACCCATTTCACTTTATGGCAATTGACTGCTGTTAAAAAGCCTGCGAATCAGAAAACATGACAACTGTGATATCAACAATTACAACATTTATTTCTTCATTTTCACAATGATAACTGTCTAAATGTAGAAGTATCTCTTGGTATTAATCCCAATTTATTATTCGCCCAATATCAAATCAACAAGTTTAAACAACTGATGACAGAGATGTAGACATGTGATGGGTAAATAATTATCAATGTAAACGTTTGAACATCAATTTCATTAGGTTGCTATGACTCCTTCAACTCCTTTGAGAAATTTACCATAAATGAAATTGACTTCAATGATATTATATGATATACGAACATATTGCAGCAGCAGCAAGGAGACGTACAGCTATATATGGTGGTGCATGACACGGCCAAAGTGGTTTCAATATGTATGTGGCAAAGGTAATGGCAGTAATTGCATTTCCCGCTGGTACCAAAATGAATAAAGACACCCAAAGATATAAAAATGCTGGCAGGGAACCAAATGCATCACCTAGATATGCATAATCTCCGCCAGACCTTGGTATCATTGTACCTGAGACAAAAAAAGATTTTTATTCATTTTTTAATCCTCACATTCTCGTACAATTTAAAATTCGTGTTACGTCATGATGCAGTAGGTAGATCGATAGGTATCCCACGTGTTATCATCGCGCGCGAATTAATTCATATGAAATTTATATGCTAAAAAAATATTAATTTCGACTGTATTAAAAACATTAATTCCTCCTTCAAAATGTGTTAATCATTCCTGTTCATAATATACTCCAAAATTGTTTATATAACTCAGGTTTTTTGGATTTTACATATAGCTCCAAAGTTCTAAGATGAAATAGATGTGCCAGCGTTAGAATTTATGACTATTATTAATCGATATTGAATTTTTTTAAATGTGGAATTTACTCTAACATAATAATATGAGCAAATATACGAAATTTAATTGTTTACATACCCAATTCCGCATAACAAAGCGCTCCTATGAGCGAAAGTAAACCGGCAGAAATCCATATTATTAGCGAAAGACCAACACTATCAGCATATTTTAAAACACCTGTAGGTGATAAAAAAATTCCAGAACCGATAATGATTCCAACAATAATTCCAACACCATCTAGGAGCCCAAGTTGTTTCTTGAGGTTGACGTGTTCGTCTTTGGATTTTATATGATAATTTTGCTGCTCTGCTGGCGATACTTTATCCGTCATTCTGGTTTATTACAACTCCAATATTATCAGTGAAATTATTTAAAGCAACTCTTCAACCATATATTCGATATATTCTCCCGATATCCGGCGTTGGATCGAGCTTGTGATTATACTTCTAACTGAGTAACATTTGTTGATTTCAACAAGCGTTCTAGGCACATGGTGTAGGAATGTGAGTAGGTTGAAGGGGTTACCTGAAATGTATAGTGCCTGCATTGTTCAAATACATTTCTCAACCACGTGTTAAGTTCCACTCTTCCTTCCGCCTGCCGTATTCCATTACACTTTCCCATTGGCTGAGAATTTGTATATAGTTATCCTCTATGCTTTTGAATCTTGCGTTTTCTTGACTTGCAATCATCAGCTTTTCGCATCATGATTTTTTAGATCGCAGTTATGAAAGAGGATCTCAAATACGAATTAGCTACCTTTGTAATATGTTGACGAAGTTATATACTTATTTTACAGATGAATAAGCTAATGGCTGGTTAAATCCGATGTTTCTCGCACGATAATACGAACATTGTTTTCAGTCATACTTCAGTTCAACTGTCTATGTAAAAAATTCCTTATGTATTTGTCGATTTATTTAATGCGAATGTACATACAAAATGCTAAATTGATCAACGCAGTGCAACGCGGAACGGTTTGGATTAAACTGACTCTATGTGCATAACACACGTGTAGAGTGTTGGAGCCGTAATCAAATAGAAACCCCTTGGGCAATTTCATAAGCGTAGATAGTAAATTAGTTCCAAATGAATTTTTTTTCTATACGATGTGTCAAAACTTTTGCTCCGCCAATGTTACTTCACACACGCACGCACGTTCGACACGGGTTTCCGGTTTAATCATTCATAAATTTAATATGAACTCTTATGTGCAACGAACGCACGAACATTTTACAAGGTTGACAGAGTAACAATAAACTTCAAAGAGGAAATTATTTCATATCGTGTGATGGAAACGATGGACGCTACTGTATCTGATAGCATTGATTTGCAAAAATGCGTTTTTGTAGCTGTAACTTTTTTCATGTCCATCGTTGAATCCAGTCAAAAGGAAAGATCAATGTCCGGATTTTATAACACCACCGGAGCATTATTATAAAATCCAGGCACAAGTTGCAAATGAACCTTTATCAACAAATGATGACAGAAAATACAATGAAATTATTCACAAACATTTATAAATATATGTATATCCACAAATGTAACAAAGATACGACAGTGGAGAGTGGAAATACATGGTTTATAATGAAACTACGCAAATAATAAATACGTATAAATATATTGATTGACATTTCAAGACTCTGACAATTACACAATTCCGATTGATTGTGCCGAAAATTTTCCACACATCAATACACTAATTGAACAGAAAAAAACAATTATGCTTACACAATCCCAGTCGCAATTTATTGTCTGCACAATGGATATATGGAATGATCCTACTTTTTATTCTATTCCCTACGATATGCATATTGTTTTCGCCTATGAACAAATATTATTTCAGACTTTATCGCATTTATAATGTCATTATCTGAGCAAGATACAGAGGCATGCATTGGTACATTTGTATTATAGTTAATTATTATGGAGTGGAGTAGAATTTCACTCCTCTATCACATGTTCACAAGCATCTGCATAATTGTATAGGCGAATTTCTTTTTCACCAATTGAAAACGAAACAATAAACCAAGCAAGCTTGATTGAGATATCACTCGTAAACATTTCTATATACTCTTACTTAAATTCAGTCATCTTTCTCTTCCGCTACGCACATAAATAATTTTGCACAACTCGTGTTTATTTTATCTGAAATTTAAACAAAACAAAATATATATCAAATTATGTATGGATTTTCCTTTGAAAAATGTTTAATTGTATATTGGACTCACGTGATGTTTTTACCAGCCATTGTGGTTTATTTTCTCTATATATAAATATCCAATATACAGGTATGCCTGAGACAATAATCATTATGCCAATTCCTACTTCCAATGGACTCACATAGCAAGGTAATATCACGAGGAAAATACATATTATCAAGAATATGACAGGTAAAAGAAGTGATACCTGAATATTGAAATAATAATAAATAATTATATCGATACATATGGGATAATATTTAAATATAAAGGAACGACAAATATGATCGTTTAAATATTTATTAGCGTATCCGGCGGTACCTTTATAGGTCGATGGAGATCGGGCCTCTTGTACCTCAGCCACAGGAGACCAGAAACTGAGAGTGTAGTGAAGAGTGCTTCAACGAAGCTAACATAATTGATCAGCACATAGACGTCCTCTGTTATCAGCAGCGCCAGTGTGATAATACACTAGAGACGGAAATTATAGTTTAGCGAATTAGAACCCACAAACGCTTCATGTATACGAACGCGTTACAAAGCGTTATTCATCAAAACACTTCACAATTTTCCAAACAAATTACTATCTTTACATTTTATTTACTTTGTATCTTTTTGAATAAACATCATTCCATTTGAATCATTAGAACAGTCGATTAGAATCATTTTTATTTTACACATTCGTTTTATCTCGCTTTTTTTCGCGAGTTCAAGTCGTTGATGTGAAAATTAATGAACAAAGACGTTAAAGTGATAAAGACATCCGTTAGTAAGACCGACAAAGTGAGCATGAAATGTGTGATAAAAGACATCAATTTATAATTTGAGACGTGAGTTATGAATGCTGATAATCCACTGACTCATTACAGTCTAATAATACATTCAGTAATCACAAATTGTCTTATCATTCGTGTCATTTTATGCGATAGGGATTCCTGATTATTTAGTTTAAGAAAAAATCCGGAGAGAAGCATGCAGCTGATTTCAGTTTGATTAGAGAAGTGTAATTATTGTTACATAATTGAACTTACGAGAAAGATAAGTGACGGTATTGGTGTCAAGTTCCTGATGTTTATCAAAGCTATAGCATTTGGGAGATGTCCATTACGGGCGCCAACAAAAAATAGACGAGATGAAGCAAATATCGCACCATTTAGTGCACCAAAGGTTGAACACGCAACAAATACTGGCATTATCCAAGACATTGGTCCCAATAATTTATCACCAAATGTCTAATAAAATCACAAAAATAATTACATACATTTATCGATTAGAGTTCAAATAAAAATGTTATCTTTCACTGCATTTAAACTTACGACCGCGACTGCATTTGAGAAAAGGATTTCATCTTTGGTCAATACTACGAAATAAGCAACATTAGCCAGAACATATATAATGGTGATCAACGGTAATGATATGCAAATGGCTTTCGGTAAATTCCTATAATTAAATAAAACATATTAGAAGCTAAATGAAAAATTTCATGGAAGTGAAAGTCAATATTGCGTTTTCCAATTGATTAAATTTATCACAAATATTTACCGATACGGATCTTTTAATTCTTCTGTTACAAAATTGAGATAGTTCCATCCTGAGTATGAAAATAATCCAGAGTAAACAGCGAGAGCTATGTGACCAGGATCAGTTGTGGTGTTTGCCATTGGTTGAGCAAGATTACGAGTGTTGTTTGCGCACATCCACCAAAATCCCGCTGCCATTATTATCAACAAAGCAAATATTTTGGTTCCTGTAAAAATATCTTGTACTCGTGTTGCCCATTTTACATTGAAGCAATTGATTGCCGTTAGTAAACCTGTTGATATGAATATATTTGAACTTTGATATTATCAGATTCATTATTTTTGTTTTTTTATCGTGAATGAAAAGTGGGAAGTGAAAGTGATGCACATATGATATGGTTGGAAAATTTACGTAGCAGTGTAACGTTAAGTGCAACTATTTCTTCTCACGTTTCAGCTAAATTTATCGTATGCTCAACTACGAGTAAACTTGTTTTAGACCCTAGTGACATACATTTAAATGTGAGCTCATCGAATTAATCACTCATTCTTATAGATATCGTTTGACCGCAAAGGCAGCAAGAGTGATCTTTCACTCTTATAATTTCTTTATTAATCGAATATCTTTTCAAATGTAATTGATATAAATAAAACGTACACGTTACAACAACAGCAAGAAGACGTACAGCTACATAAGGCGGTGCACAACCTGGCCAAAGTGGTTGCAAAATATATGTAGCAAATGTAAGGGCTGTGATTGCATTTCCAGTCGGAACCAAAATGAATAATGCTACCCACAGATATAAAAATGCTGGCAATGGTCCAAATGCATCGCTTATATATGCATAATCACCACCAGACTTGGGTATCATTGTACCTGTAATGGAAAAATAAAACGAAAAGTGATATTTTTATCTCATACGATTTGATTGTGATACTGTCATGTGAATTGAATAGATGATTAAGTACATAAAGATATTTATTTTTGGCGCGACTATAGAAGTGCATCGAACTAAACAACACGCGGCGGATCGATGGCATCCTACGTTCTATCGCGCGGGAATTACGTCATCTACAAACGGTGGTATAACATTCATAACTGTCTGATAACATATTTTTAAATGCGAAAAAATAAATTCGTGATAGAAAATTTTTTTTCTCTCCTCTGAAAGTGCAGTCGATTATTTGTTTATGAATACGCAATGAATTTCTTATCTTATTAATAATACGGGCTCTTAAAATTTTATTGATATTTAAAAAATGCATGAAATTTATTGCGGAGTGAAATTAAATTTGCCGGCTTGGCACCTTTTTATGCTCGTATGAAATGACGCAACTCACTAAATTCGTTGCCAATATCAATATGATACCTGCAAACCTGATAAACCAACTTATTCATTTTATTCACGTCATAATCAAACCAATAAATATCGGTCTGATGAAAAAAAGAAATAAACCATTCGAAATACAATACAACTATAATAAAATTAATTTGATACATACCCAACTCTGCATAACACAATGCTCCCATAAGTGATAATAAACCTGAGAAGATCCATATTATTAGTGCAAGACCAATACTTCCAGCCTCAACTAAAACACCTCTGGGTGACACAAATATTCCAGCACCAACAATAACACCAACAATAATGGCAACACCATCAAGTAGTCCAAGTTCTTTTTTGAGTTTAACGCTTTGCTCTTTTGCTTTTGCGGGAAAAATTTGTCGCTCGGCAGGCGCTACTTTGTCCGTCATTCTGATCAATTATTATTAAATGAATAAAACAACTCCAACAGTTTCAATCAATATTGAATTAAAATAAAAAAATATTGAGCTGTATAAATTCAATAAACTTTTTCCAAGGACCGGAAGAGTTGTACTGATCGCGTGGCGACTTCTTAGTAAATGTCGAGACACTCATTGCTTGCATTTGATTTTAAGCGTTGTAGACACATGGTGGGAATGAGGTAGGTATCAAACAGACTACCTAAAAACTATTCTGTCGCCTGGTGTGCTGTGTTTGGTTTGTGACATGAGAACATTTTTCAACACGTGTTGAACTCCTTCCTCACGTTTTGCTGGACCATATTGCACTTTCTCATTGGTTGCTATGATGAATTGTCCGTTATCCACCACTCCAAAGCAACGTATCAACGTATGATTCAACTCTCTTTGTCAAATACAGTGAAGGTACAGCAACACATAGGTGTCCTTATTGTTCCATTGTCATGTATACCATTGTAAATTTGTATGAATAGAATTTCAAATGTGCTACAGTCGTTCGGCGTCGAAGTTTTCGAATGCCACGTGGAAAAATAAAAATATCCGTACTCGTCATCAATGATTTCCACTTTTTGTGCGAATATCTATTCAAGTTTATACACGTGTTTTATATTTTCTTCATCGTATTGACGTTTGAACGTCTGTTAGAAAACCTGATGTTTACCTATCTAAGTTTTATTGGTCGCAAATCACATTGGAATTTTGTGTTTGATGTAAGAAATTAGATCAATAATGTTATATATGAAATTGAATTCATTTTCGATTTGATAAAGTAATGCAAAAATTTATTCCCGACAATTATATGAATTGTATATTCATTTGAAATATCACGATCGTAATTTTTTTAATAGGACAACATTAAACACAATCATGATCAAGATGAATAAAAATTGTAATACATTCAAATTAGACTTGTTATTTTTTTTTATATCATTATTGCGAATATTCGCGCGGAAAATGATATTGAATATTTTTATTTGTTATTGCATGAATAGTGTGTGCAATATGGAACGGTTTCAAACCGACTGTCTGAGTGATACACGAGAGTGGAGTGTCGAAGCCCTCGTTGGAACGAAATCCCTCGTGCAATTTCATAAGCGTAGATCGCAATCTAGTTTGAAATATAATGTATATTATGAACGATATATTAGAACTTTTGCTCCGCCAATGTCAGCTTGCACGTACACGTCCACACATTTGGTGAAGGGTTCCGGTTTTGCCATTCATGAATTTAATGTACTCATGTACAACGAATGCACGTTTATTTAGCGAGGTCGGCAGAGTGATAACAAACCGCAGGACAGAAATTATTCGATATCGTACGCTGAGAATGAAGCACACTACTCTATCTAACAATATTAATATGTAAATGTACTGCATGACGGTTAAAGAACCGAAGGGGAGCTCCCGTTACCATCAATTACAAAGAAATGACAATTCCAATAATTATATCACTTTTGCGCAGAATATCGAGTATCAATAACAGAAAAAAAGTTATTGATCCAATCTATAGAATTGCGTTTATATTGTTGACATTATAGACCTGAATTAGGGTGCAAAAGATCCCTTGTCTTTTGCTGTAATTCAGCAAAAAGTTTCTCTCCACCTCTATTTAGCACTGTCAACTTCTGTTTGTCCCATTGACAAATAAATATTCATCATGTAATATATATATCCTTTCAAAATCCTTTTATTTTACTTGACTATTTGGTTTAGTTGATATAAGCCCCATATTATAGGAAATCGAGGTGACAAGTTTTCCTTCCATTTTAAGTCATCAATATAATCATCACCATATCAAGTTATTGACAAATGGCAAAAAGCAATGGGATAAAACTGAACAAATTCTCCCTGGTAAAATAGGGGATATACAATAACATAATACTACACAGAATTCCACCAATCAAAATAAACCTCTCTCACAAGAGGGTTATAGCAATTAACTATATGTATAGACCCAGCCAGTTGATCACATTAGAGCGTAATGAAGCGTCTGTGGTTTGAGAAAATTGAGGGCTGAATGTAAACAAAAGTTTTTAACTCTAATAAATACATTTTTTCAATAGATATCCATTTCAGTTATCTGATATTAACTGAATATACACATATTGTAATAATTACTACTCTCAAATGAACTTCAAAAATCGTAATCACTTTGATACATTTAAATTCAGCGCCAAATACAGCGACATCTGAGATAAAATCATCCATTATATTATCCTCTCCACAAACATTGACCTACTATAGAATCCCTCGGCCACTTCCAGTTTGACTTTTATATTTTTGTCATAATAACAGATTGTTTTTCTTGTGATTATAAATTAATGGATAGGTGACATGCATAACATTGAAATTGAGGATTTTTATCATCATGATTTCACAACCGCTTCAGAATGGGAAGTGTTCATTGCACGTTTGGAAGAAATTATTCACGAATGGAAATTACCACAGACAAAGATTGGTCCACCTTTGAAACCTGGCGATTTTATTAATTTATCCTGGGAAAAACAAAGCGAGGAATTGGATTTTGCTGATGTACCATTTATTTTGAAGCATTATAAACTCAAATTGAATGATGATAAATCGGATGATAATACTACTCTGGATGACGTTGAAGATTCCAATACTCAAGCACAAATTGATGTGCTAGATATATCGAATAATTTTGCTAAAATTGATGAAGAACATTTGGAGATAGCTCGTTATTATGGCCTTCGTGAATTTATTGTCTTAGCACCAGCAAAACGAGTAGCAATATCCGATGAGACAAGAATTAAAATATTAATCAGCTCGTTGACAATAGCATCGAACAATGCAAATTGGTAATGATACAGCAATTTATTTTTTGATGTGATGAATATATTTATTTGATTGCTTTCATGTATTATTTTTCGTTGTTGTTATGATTGTAATAATAATTGGAATTAAAATTGCAGTGAAGTGCCAGCTTTGGTGCAGGTTCAAGAACCGTGGCAGAAATTTTATTTGGGTGTCGGTGTGGGAAGAGGAACATCGTCACATTTAGATATGATTCATCTGAAGAAAACTCCACCACACTGTAAACATCTCACAGGTAAATTCATTTTATCTTATTTTATTTTGAATATTGAGGTCTTCACTTTTTGAAGTATAGATATTTTTTTTTTGACAAAATCGCTTGGAATGTGTACAGAAATTTTAGGGATTAATGATAATGAAAGTGTAGATACAGGTTAATGGTCTGGTTTAGTTAATGATATTATTGTGACCTGAAAATGTATGTACAAGTACTGCTAAACATTATAGTATTATTTGAAAGAGAAAAACATTAATGAAATTCGCCCGGGTGACTTCTTGGGGAAGGCACCATAAATCTAAAAGTTTATAAATCATTCATTTATCGTCCAGTTTTTGATCAACAGGTTTACTGGCGCTATTCAAACAGAAAATCAGCGAAGGATGTGGAATAAGATTGGATCCAGTTATGGTATCAATACGATTCACTTATCTATTGAAAGATTGGACGAGTCATACCTGGACACAGGAACCACCTGACTTTGATTTTATGCAAGGGGAAACTGTGGGTGTTGTTGAGCTTGGAAAATTGCCATTCGGTGCGACATATGATCCAGTCGGGTAACTGTCTTTTATTTAAAACATTTTTTACAATCTGTACATTTGTTGAAGACACATTTAATAAAAAAAAAATAACAAACACTGTTCATTCAGGGAACTACAATTGTTCACAACGTGGCCGCAAATTTCGGAAAATATAATCGTTGACAGTGAAAGCTTCTCGGATTTAGTACCACAATTGGCAACGGAATGGTCGGCTCAAGTGAAAATGATTTGCACAACAGCTTGTCTCTTGGGAGAATACCTCACGGATTTTTTGCATCTATGCAGTAATCAAAAATCTATGATTGATTTGTTGGGTGATGCGGCAGCTGAAATTGGCAACAATGATTCGACTTTAAGTTCAGCATTGAATATATTAACAGAATCAAAAATACCAACGATATCAAGGGTAATGAGCAGAGCTGCTTCAATAAAAAAAAATAGTAGAAATGTTGAAGGTCCAATACCAGAGGAAGTGCTTATACCTATACTGTATTTTTTATTTCCGGATGCAGATGAACTTCTGGTGAGTTTTTATCATCACAATAAAGAAAATGAACAGATTTTATCAGCTGGTGAATGTTGCCAATGTTGATTAATTTAATTGTTTGCCTGTAGAAAGCACCGTATGGCGATGTCAGTGGATACAATGTGGATGATGATATGTGGAAAGGCGTGAAGACATGTGCGGTGGATGGATTAGTATGGAGACTTGCTATTGTTGCAGCTCACTGCGCGCATAATCTTGGTGGGGCTGCAGCATTAGCTCAACTATGGCACGAGTTTGTTCAGGAAATACATTTCCGTTGGGAACGGGGCATCGCCATTCCTGGGTAAGTACACAATTTTTCATTTTTTCTTATGTTCCTTTCATTTATTTCTCCACGTGTGTGAAATAATGTATTTGATTGTAACGGTACACGGTTTTTCTCTTTTTTTTGTTTTGTTTTTCTCTTCGCTAAATATACATACAATAATTCATTTACAAATACAGTGCGATTAATTGCATTATACATGATTCAGAATGTTTCTTCGGTATTTTTTTTATCGTGAAGAGTGTTGTACCAAAACAAAAAAGAAAAAAAAAAAAAAGAATGCACATTTGCAAAAATTTTTAACGGCTATAATATGATTAATAATGTTTCTCGGCCGTACTACAGTCTTTGGACAAACCACACACGATTCACGATTTCATATTCTATACATACATTACAAAATAGTTAATTACTAAATTTCGTATAGTTAAAATCCTTTTGTTTTTAATTGTGTGAGGTTAATGATATAAGAGTACGTACAAGCATAAAAAATTAGATATTATGCGTGTTTAATATTATCTTGAATATTGTTTTTTTTTACGTGCACCTCTTCTTCTCCTCGGAAGACCTTGTTCTACAGGAATCTGTATCAATCGGTCTATAATGATAAGAATTTTTGTGTGTTATCTTATTTCATTTTAACATCAACTTACATATATAAATCATCTCTTTTAAATAGGGGATATAAAATAATAATACCACTAAGGAATTTGACTTTCAATGGAAATATTAAGTGTCCTATGGTACATTTAATCCTAAATTACGATCTCCAATCGTGTCACTAATTAAAAAAAACATTTAAAAAAACACGTTTGAGCAATGCACAAATCAACAATATAGTCTTGTTAGATAAAACAAAAATTTAAAGTGGTACAAGACCACTTCTTGTAGTTGGATTGCGCGCCATGTATATATCCATGTCGTGATCGGTCCAATTATTTTCATCATAATTATTGAGAGTATGTGTTGAATCAGCTAAGCTGTATCGACTTCCGGGACGGGGTGGATTTTGTTCCATCGTGCGATTCCTCGATCTTGGCCGTTGACGACGCGCCGATGCGTGCGGTGGCAAATTATTTCCTGGGAATCCATTACGTGACATTCGATCTGAAGCAGCGGCCAAAGATTGTCTCGATTGGCGTAATTCTGCCGCGAACAATATTTTCCATTAGCACATACGCTACACCATACGTGTCGTGGTGTAACTATAATTCGTCAGTGATAAGCAATAAAAAAAAAGGCAAAAAAGCATTAGAGTTGAGTTATAGCTGAAGCATATTAGTGTTTAAACAGTCATAGATATAGTACATCCATACACCCATGAGAGTCCCATTTTTTTTTGTGTTGCGTTCTGTATCATTATATACCTGGTCGTGTGTTGACGAGATTATTTGCAAGCGCAGCATTGGCAAAATAACGTGATGAATTGTTGGAGAAGCTGTGCTGTGACTGACCATCTGCTACCGAGCGTGTTGATACTTTGCCACCGCCATAATGACTTGCCTGTGATCTTACTTCGTCAATGCATGAAGCCCTCGTGATCGAGCCTGTAAACGTATTTTGGATGAACCCTTGAAATCAAATTGCTCACATTCATACAATAACCAAGAAAAAAAAACATGAATTAATAATTATTTCGGCGATTTCATGTACGTCAATTTACCTTGACGATCAATGGGGAATATTCTCGGTCTTGGAATGGATCTATTACTATACGCCGAAACTTGGTCCCATTCTTTTTGTGCATTATAAGCGCTCAATGTCGCCATAGAGGCAAGTGGGCCAGCTGGACTTGGTGTAGGTCCAACATTAGCACAACAATTAACTGGTAAACCAGCGATTGGTCCGCCCATTTTTGTTTGATCGATGCTATGGAGTGTATGAAGTTTGCGAGCACGTCGACGATTTGCAACCACAAAAATTATAACTGCAACCACAATTGTTGCGCAAATTGCAGCGCTCGCGGCTATGGTGATTTTATCCATATTTGACGTCGGCGAATTAGCCGTGCGCACTTCACGGCATTGACTGTAAGGCACATTGGATGGCGTGATGTTTGTTTCTTCCAATGAGACCACACAAACCACAATACATTCCTAAGAGAACATGTATTACACAGATAATTAACCAAATCTAATGAGGCGATAAAACTTTTAAAAATTAAATAAAGTTTTTTATTATTTCGTTCATTTACCTGAGTTGGAACATTTTTGATTTTGAATTCACGTTCGCTGGCCTCTAATGGTGGTGCCAATTTGAAAGTATTTTCACCAAAGAGTCGGTAAGCGACGCGAAATCCAAGAATATTTGGCGCTTCAGTGTCCCAATAAATAATCACAGAGTTGTCCTGTCTCAATGCATCTTTGATCGCAATATCTTTTTCCATATTCTTTGTTTTGTATAATGGTGATCCAAGCACAAGCGGTGGACGGGGTTGATGTTGTGGTAGAGTTCCATGCTCAGCATTGTGCACAGTTCGTGGTGGCGGCGGTATTGTTGTACGTACAATAACGACATTGCCAGTTCTGGCAGCAGTGGGTCGATTGGTAGTTGCGATTGCAGTAGTAAATGGCGATGTTGGCAATTCAGTTGATTTTAAATCGATGATCGTGCTCGGTGTTGTCATTAGTGTCGAATAAGTAGTATTGTATGCCAATCTTGCTGTTGTCCTTTGTATAGTTGGTGACACTGATGTGGATGACGTTGGTGTAGCACGTGTGGTAATGGCTGTTGTAGTAATGGTTGTAGTAGTAGTAGTAGTTGGCAGTAACTCGTCGACAACTCCATTCACTGGACCAGTTGGTTCTTTTGTGTCAACGCTCTCAACTGTTCCGATTCCAATTATTTCTGATGGTCTTTCACACATCATTTCTGCAATCATTAAAAAAAATTCTTTGAGCCTATTCTATGGGAAAGAAAATAAATATTAAATTTAAGCGGATCTGATTCGTCTCGTGATTCACTTCGTGGTATAGTTAATGGAACATTCGAATGGAACCTTGGAGACTTGTATTAAAAATACACAAAATATCAAATTTATCATCCGGCGATTGTTGATATTACGTAGCAAATATATCACACAGATTTATCGACATAACTGGACGGAAATCCCGAAAGATTAAAAAAATTTAGTGTATAAATCAATGTCACAATGTGGAAACCAATATTTTTCTTCATTACTCTTTCATGAGTATCAAATCATAAGAGGAAGCTTCTTTTTCTTCTCAGCTTACATTCTCCAATTCCAGATGGTTATAAATACTCCTTGTATCACAATTTGATGACGAGTATAAAACTGATAACAAGATAAATGGTATTTTACCTTATAATAATTTTTCTTACCTTCCGGATCGATATTATAAAAGTTTCTTTCTTGCAACCTCAATGGACTACCGCAAAATTGCGGCTTTCGTTCTCGACTCGTGACTTGCAGATCTTTGGTGCGAATCCAATTGGCAATCCATCGTAGTCGACAATCACAAACGAGAAAACGTCCACCAAGACTTAAACCACGTAATGTACCATTGAGGCTTGATAACGCCTCTTCAGGTACAGTAGATAATGGATTTCCATCAATAGCGAGAAGAGTTATTGATGGATTATATTGAAATGCATTAAGTGGTAATTCGGTAATGAGGTTAAATCCAATATCCAATACACGAAGATCATGAATGCTATTTATTGCAGCAGTTGGAAAATCCGGAATTAAATTATTTAATAAACTCAGTGAGCTCAGAGTATTTTTAATGCCATAAAATGCATCAGGTCCAATATTTTGAATTAAATTTCTCTCTAAATTCAAACCGGTTAGTGATTCGAGTCCTTCAAATGCCCGTTGTCCACCTGGTCCAGGCAATTCTCTGATACTATTTTGTGATAAATCAAGAAATGCTAAAGTTTTAAGACCTCTCAATGCCTCGGGAACTTTTTTCTGTCTCGTCCCCTTCAAATTTAAATTCTTCAATGTCTTTTCCAATCCTCTAAATGCGCTGCCAGCGAATATTATTTCATTATCAGCGAGTTTCAATGTGACAAGTTTAAAATTTCGAAAAGCATCATCGTTAACTCGTGTTATTTTATTAACAGATAAATCAAGCACAGTGAGATTTCGTAATGATTTAAATGCAGCAGTTGGTATTTCAGTCAATTCATTATCCTTCAAATTCAAACTTCGCAATGTATTATCTTGTCCTTTAAAAGCATTATCCTCAATTGTTTTTATTTTACATCCAGACAATTGCATATTATTAATCCGTAATGGTGCTAGTGAATTATTTCGCAGCATACCAATAGTGCTGTTATTGATATAAAATAAATCGACAACTGTCTTGGAAGCATAACGTCTCATTGCTGACAACAGATGACCAAAATCGACAATATCACATTGAACGGATAATTCACGAGCAAGATTATAATCGCAGATACATGAGCTCTCGAGATCCGCCACGTGCGATGCCCATGGACATGGAGATGTGGCAGCTGCGATTGCCAACAGCAACATCATCAACACCACCACACATGATGATGAACCTGTACAACAATAATTGCAACAAATAATTATTACATACAATCGTTTTTATTTTCAGATGATAATTTATTGCGCTTTGATGATTGATAATGCCACAAAGAA